>JAWZYV010011742.1:0-717396 GCA_038373885.1 Cheiracanthium punctorium
TAAAACTATAGAACTATAAAATTCTCCTATCTTGGTTGACTGGACCTCAATAAAACGATTGAGCTCTTACATATGTCACATAGCAGTCACAAATCAGCAATTGCAGTATATCTGATATCATCTTCGACCCGACACTTTAATAAAAACTTAAACACTTTTTCCTGTGGTTTGCACACTATCAGAGATATAATAGATCAAAGAAAAAACACATTATTGAATTTGAGATATTAGAGGGCTATTGTTAGAGTGACAGCAAAGTAATGTAACTCTTTTTTAAATTCAAACAAATTACTTTTCAACAAGTTTTAAATTTATAAACAAATTGTTCTTAAAAACACCATTCGTATTTGTTATATTTTAAAAGAAGATTTTTACAGATATTTTTTTTTCAGGCAAGATAGCTACCTTTCTCATTTTCTTATGCATATCATCCTTGAAAGGCGAATTTTAATATATCATGAATTCCATTTTTACGTATTTGTGAGTTTCACAGCCAGAATTTTATGAATCTCCCTTTTTTTTTTTCTTTGAGAGCGACCTCTGAAAATAGTGTTTTGGACTCGTACATCCGTCCCCCCCCCCCACATTCGTTATGAAATTTGCAAAATGCTGTTTATATCTAGCGCTTACGTTAAAAGAAAACTCATGTACAGAACATGTTGTATATTATTAGCTTCAGATGCTTGGGCTAGAGAAAATGGACATGAAAAATCACGATATTAGTTTCCAGTCCCATAATAATTTTGTGGGTTACACATAACAAGGGATTTTACAACAAAACGAGCTGTTGTCATGTATTTCACTCTTTTTAAAGCAAAATTATTCATCTTTCTAAAAATGTGAAGTGAATACAATTCGCGCGTTCGAAAGTTAAGATTCTGTGAGGCGGATAAGAGAGGTCCACACTGAACAGATTCTATACTATTAAAATCTGTGCGCGTCTGTCTGTGTGTGTGTGTGTGTGTGTGTGTGTGTGTGTAGCATCATCTCCTCCTAAACGGCTGGGAGTTGAGTTTCGAACGAGGTATCCACGAATTCGGAAAATTTCGAGAAAGAGCCTCCGCTAATTTAAATTTCGAAATTCGAATTAGTTTAGGAGATATTGATAAAAACCTCATCAAAAACGCTAATTTTTGCTCTCCGCAATTCCGTGATTGTAACCCCTGTAGTCAAAAAAGTGAGAAATAAGCATCGAGGTTGCCATGTTTGGCTATTTTATTAAATTATTTAGACTCCTGCAGTAAAAATAAAAGAATAATGATTTTTCTTCTGTTTCGATTATTTACAAAGTTATTTTTTAAATAAAATATTGCGTTCATGTTAAATCAGAGCTGGAATTCAATGTGTTTTTTGTGTAAAAGAATAAGGGATTGAGAGATTTCCGAGACTAATATGTATATTTTTTAGTTTGGCCGAAAAAAATGGCTCATTTGTCGATTTTGAGAAAGTAGTATTTTCTACCGATTTGTACAGTTTTGGGCTTGGCGCAAATTACTGAGAGCGTAACGAAATAGTATATAAGCATAGAGATTGCCATGTTTGGCTATTTTATTAAATTATTTAGACTCCTGCAGTAAAAATAAAAGAATAATGATTTTTTTTTCTGTTTAGATTATTTAGAAAGTTATTTTTTAATTAAAATATTGCTTTCATGTTAAATCAGAGCTGGAATTCAATGTGTTTTTTGTGTAAAAGAATAAGGGATTGATAGATTTCCTAGACTAATATGTATATTTTTTAGTTTGGCCGGGGAAAAAATGGCTCATTTGGCGATTTTGAGAAAGTAGTAGGTTCTACCGATTTGTACAGTTTTGGGCTTGGCGCAAATTACTGAGAGCGTAACGAAATAGTATTTTTAATAACAAGTATATAAGTTTTTACGGCGCTATACTTTCGATTTTTTCATATAGAAATTAATGCCGTTATTAAGGCAGATTTTAAAACGATCTATAGAATTTTCACAAAATTAAGTAAACTGATTTAAGTTAGAAGAATTCCGCCAAATTTCAGAAAATTGAAATTCTCGCATTTTGTACATGGTAGTTAACGTTGATTAAAACCCGTTATAGTTAATAATAATTTAAATAACTGCTACTTATCAATAATATGCCTGCATTAAATTTTGGCGATGGAACCATATAAATGGTAGATAACTATTTCCCATTTTGATTGCTGATAAATCAATGCTTCGAATGATTCTCTGAAAACAAAAAAATCTTGCAAAATGGTGTATGCTGGTATTTGGCGATCGAAGTACTGTGAAATAAATAATTGATTCTTATTTGTTAAAGCAGCGCTACGGAAGTTTCTTTTACTGAAAGCTGTTAGAAAGGCGTAATTAATACTGTCTAATATTTTTTTTGTTTTACGAATTGAAATGCATGTTGATTCCTACTTTAGTACATTTCTTAGCAAAGTTGGCGAAAAATATTCAAATATAGTGCAGCTCTGTACGCATTATTAATTCCATTGCACAATTGAGATGAGCCGATGCCACTAGCGTATGCATAGATATTTTTTTTTTAATTCCGCCAAACAAAGTATTGCGTATTGACTTTAGTGTCAAGTTTAATTTGTGGTTTGAGCTATTGGCCATCGACTGGCGGCGTTAATTTCGCCAATATGGCAGTTCTAACAAAGTAAACGTGAATAACTCATTTCATGTTATATTTTTAACATTTCTATAATTTCCGTAGCAACGGAATCCATTGTTGCCACTTAAGTTGTTAAATTTAACAATTAAGTGAAAACACTCATTTCTACAGCTTTTAAGACTCCAGAAAGTGAAAGCGCATCAAACGTGAAATAAATAGAACTAACTATAACAGACTTGCACTTTAAAAATAATCGAAGTTTTCATGCAATTCTACATATCTTTAATTTTATTTCCTTCGCGTGTGGATGTAATTTTTACGTCATTTTTTCTGTTTTCCTGGCAGATTATCCGGAGCAGCACATAACCTCTAATGCATTTGCTCCTCCGGACATAAGCAAGAGCGTATGTCCGGCGCGTATTTGTGTAACCCCACTGTGTTTATCAGATGTTTCTGGTGTCAGATTTTTTAGACCATTTTTTACCGCGGAGATTCTGATCCTGAAGTATATTGATCATTGACAAATGGAAAAAAAAAGACAATTATATGCATGCAGGAGTAGCCAAAATTTTTCATGGGTATGTTACGGGAGTTAAGAATATACATTTTGTATGGCAAAAAAATCCACATGGGGGGTTGTGACCCCCTATCTCCTCCTTGGCTACGCCACTGTACGCAAGCATCAGTTGTCACGTCATGAAAAACCGTCGTAGATGGCAAACTCCGAAGTTGTTCTGAGGGTTATACAAAATTTAAAATTTTGCTTTTAGTAAATTTTACTTTTGATACAGTTCGAATATTTGGTTTTAATACATTTCGGCCACCAAGGTAAGTTGAAATATTACTAAATACGGCAACCGAGAATTTTCTTAACTATTGAATTTGACACTATGCAACTACAGTAGATTCCCTATATCACGGTAGATACGTTCCGTGTTATAGGAATCCGTGTTGTAAGGGTCCTGCGCTATACTCCACCTGGAGTGCGGACCGCGCGGTATAATCACGGCAAAACTTATTCGCGCTCCGTAAAAATGCAATGATGTTTGGTGTTGCCATTCAAAAGGAATGCTAATTACAGGAGCTAAGGCGTCATAATATCAGAAAATATGTCTCATTTCATCGTGCTGTACGAGTCTCTTTTAACGTGTTACACGAAAACGATCGTAATGTTTTCGTCGTGTTCTAAGAATTCGTGTTGTAGACCCATGTTATAAAGGGGTCAACTGTAATCTGTAAAAAATGAAAAATGAAATTAGTTATTTATTTAGTGCGAATTGACAGTGAGATAAACGTCATTTGTCACTTTTATGTAACAAGTGTGATACTGCATTAAGAGTTCAATAAGGGTAATAAGCTTTTTCTCAGAAGTTACATGACGAACGTTTTCATTCACAAAAGCGACATGATTTTCACCGGAGCAGGATAAATTTTTGGCTTTTAAACGTAAATTATGCATGCATTGTTTCATGTAGGTTTTTTAATTTAGGTAAAATTTAATAAAGTCGTGTGTAACATAACTGCGCTAATGCATTGTCCACGCATTGAAAAATGCAAGATAAAATTGTTGTCAACATCATGTAATGTTATTTATGTGGTATATACTATGTATACTAAACCTGAATGTGGTATATACTAAACCTCACAATACGATTTATTTGATGTAGAAATCAGGCATTTTTCAAAAGAGAAAAGTTTTGTCTGCATACCATAAAGTTCTTACTTTTTTGATCGCCAGTCACATTGACGTAGTTTTTGTGTCATGTTGCAATCGTCTAAAATTTGCACTCATGACGTCAACTTTTAGTCACGATTCAAGTATTTTTTCACGTTTTGAGATTCCCCATTACTGTGTTTAATTCGAAGTATATATGTGTTAGGAAAATATGCGCTTCCCACCGTGCGGAGAACGGGCAAGCAGCTAGTAAATAATAAAGTGTGTGCATTTCACCAGATGTAGTTAGTAATATAATTTTAATTATACTTTTATGTTGGATGAAATGGTTTTTCGTTTCGCAAAACGCGTTTATTACGTTTAAACTTTTGAAAATAAATGATGACAGAAAATATTTAATTATTTTTTTCGTTATCTTTTGTGAGAGAGATTTTCTACACGCACAAGTTGCAAGCAAATCTCGTAAAGGAAAATCCAAACCAGCGACTTAGACAGTAGAAGCGTCAGATGGAAAAGAAATGGGTGGTTGTTAGGAAAGAAGATTAACAACGCCGGTATCTATCATTCCATAGTTTAAAAATAATACCAAAAATGTAGAATATGTTCAAAGGAAAAGAATGAAAACTTACCAAAGTTCAATGTAAAATTCGCACTGTGTCATTGCGATACTGTGATTTACAATGTCTCTTACAAATTACAAAAGTGTAATGCAAGATATTTAAAAATCAAGTGTACAAGCAGAATACTGTTCAGTGTCTGTCTACTACTCTCGAACATTCGAGTATTTCCTACATAAAAATTTTTGCATAGATTTCAAATTCTATAACTAGGGATAGTAATTCATAATTATTAAAATGTTGATTATTATTAAAAATGTAAATAAAATAAAATTTTGTTTCGCACGCACTGAAAGAAACTTAAATATATAATATACTAGCTGAAGTACCCGTCCTTGACGGGTTAGTGAATGCAAATTTCCAAAAAGCAACAACTTTCGTCAGCATTGTAGGAGTACACAGAATGGATGTAGTATGTTGCCAAAGTAAAGAAAGCGAAGTTATAATTTTTATGTATTGTTAAAATATTACAGGTTAGAGAGTAACTAAGTAATATCATTTCATTCGCTTTAGTCGTAATTATGGGATGCGCGAACGAATATTTACGCATATTGAAATAATTTTCGCAGAATCTCAAAATTTAATTAACATTTTTGAAAAATTGGAAGCCTAGAATTTAAGTTGAGTGACAACCTATCATGTCACCCAATTTCGTTTCATTCCCTGCAGTCTTTATTTCGTGATGCTGGAACAAAATTTCAGCATTTTAAAACCATTTTCACAAAATCTCAAAATATACTCAAAATATTTTAAAAATTCAAGACCTATAAATTAAGATTAGCAACTACCAATCATATCACCAAATTTCGTATTAGTCGTTATTGCGTGATGCTTGAAAAAATATAAACGTATTTTGAGAGAATTTTCACAAAATCTCAAAATCTAATAAAAATGTTTAAAAAATTGGACACCTTAGTTTATGTTGAGCAACCATCTATCATGTGACCAAATTTCATATTATCAACTTTAGTCGTTATTACGTAATGCGGAAACAAAGATTCACTCAGTTTTAAACGATTTTCACAAAATCTCGAAATCTGATCGATTTTTTTTAATTAGATGCTTATAGTTTAAGGTGAGTGACCACCTATCATTTCACCAAATATCATTCTTTCACCTTTGCAGTTATTACGTGATGTGCGAACACAAATTTACGCAGTTTGAAATGATTTTCGCAAAATCTCAAAATCTAATAAAATTTTTTTTAATTCGACGCCTATGTTTTAAGTTGAGTGAGCACCTATCATGACACCCAATTTCATATCATTCACCTCAGTCGTTTTTACGTGATGCTTGAACACAAATTTATGCAGTTTGAAAGGATTTTCGCAAAATCTGAAAATCCAATCAGGATTTTTTAAAAATTCGACTCCTATGTTTTAAGTTGAGTGATCACCTATCATGTCACTCAATTTCATATCATTCGCTTCAGTCGTTTTTACGTGATGCTTAAACAAAAAAAGCGTCACGGACAGAATGACAGACAAACTTTTTTTTTGAGGGTCGCATCGGATTCCCGGGTGCTTGAAACGGATAGAAATCGCAAAATTTTTGAATTCCAAGAAATGTACAGACAAAAGTCTAATTTTATTTATATATATATATATATATATATATATATATAATATGCATATGAGTATGAGTGGTATGCAACGAAAACATTATGCATCTAAAATAGTAAATGTTAACTTAAATTTTATACGATAGTTATCGTTTCTTTAAAAAAATCTACTAATGCTAAGCGAGTATTAGACTTTTATTTAATTACTCTACTCAACAGCCATTTTGTCTCTGGGATGTGATACATCAATTGGTATGTATTCTGGTGTGTAAAATCCGAATCTGCCTTTCAAAATGCTCTAGCACGTAAGGTTTTTGAGTTTTTCAGGATTTTTATTTATTTTTTTCTTAATTTCGCTACTTTCCATACCTTCATTTTAATGTTTAATTTTTAATTTTTTTTCTAAAGTTTGGTACAAAAGTGCTATGAGAGCTACAAATTGTCACTTGATGTCAGATGTTAGATGGACAGATAATCCAGTAGTGCGAAATAATACTGAGTGTTGAAATATGCATGGTGCAATTACTATCGTATTTATCTCAGCCTAAGAATGTATTGAGACATTGAGAGAATTTTTTAATAAGTTAGTGTTACTATTGAGAGATATTTTTATTGTAAAATTGCTTTATACATATATTTAAAACTTACATTTACTAAAAATAACAACTAGTAAACATAGTTGTTGTCTTAACCACCCCAACAACTTTTTCTATCTCTGTGAGAAATTCACTTCAAAAGCCCCCCCCCCCAAAAAAAAAAAAAAAAAAACAATTACTGATTTGATTAAGAAGGCCTATAAATTATATTTTGATAGTGCTCTTGCTTATCAAGATAAAACTTTTGCGCCTCGTATTCGTGCATAACATGTACTACTACTTTAACCAAGTGACTGAAAGGAAAGTGCCAAGCTATGCAATTCTCAATTCCTATGGTGTGGATTCCTATGGTGTGGTCCTAAGGATCATTTTCTAGCCTATAACTTCTCTCTCACAAATATTGTAGGGCATTCTCTATCAAAACTAGACATAAAATAAAGTATAAAATGTATCTTCGGTGCATTTGCCGGTTACAGAAAGAAAGGTTGCCAGTAATCTGCAAAACATAGAATCAGAAACAATGTCAAGTGAATCTGAAGACGCTGATCAAGAACCTGTAGAAAATATTCCCCTCGTTCTCAATATTTTTCGCCTCAGCCCTTTAATCAAAAGGAGTTGAACAATTTGGTTCGCGATCTAAAACTTTTAAAACAGCAAGCTGAACTTTTGGGGTCGAGACTGCAACAACGAAACCTTCTAACTCCAGGTACAAAAATTTCCTGTTTGAGATCAAAAGGTACTTCATTCGCTAAATATTTCGACATGCAGAATTCATTGTGTGTACTTAGAGATGTCAATGGTCTGCTGATGCAGCTAGGTGTACAACGTAACCATCAGGAATAGTCACTCTTTATTGACTGTAGGAAAACCAGACTGAAAACAGTACTACTGCATAATACAATACTTTTCCATCTGTACCTTTGGCGCATGCAATAGACGTGAATTAGAAGAAACTTATGAAACATTGGCCACTATACAGTAAAGTGACTTAAAAGGAAATCACATGTAACTGTAAAGGAGAATGTGAAAAATACTCCTCTGGTTGAGCCCAATAAAATCATTTTGCCTGCGATTCATGCCAAGTTGGGTTTTATGAAGAATTGTGTTAAAGCTCTGGATAAATGAGTTCAGGTCTTCAATCATTTGAAATAAAAGTTTCTCAAACTGAGTGAAGCAAAGTTAAAAGAAAGTTTATTTATTGGACCACAAATAGAAAAATTGTTCAACGATCCATCGTTTGATATCAGACTGACAAATATCGAGTTAGCGGCTTGGACCTCATTCAAACATGGTGGGAAGGGCATTTTGGACAGGAAAAAAGATGATATCTATGTTGGCATGATTATACATATAAATTCCAATGTATACATATAAAATGATATTGAATTATTAAGTTCTTAATATGAATTTCTTGTTAATTTCAATTCTATCAAATTTTGCCGGTATTGCTTCCGATTTTCCTGCGCCTCTTGGAAATGTGACGTGATAGACATAAATTGATTTTACCAGTAAATTCAGCACCCCGAAATTAAGTAAATCCACCCATTTACAAACCAGAGGCAGAAAAAAGTTTAAATTTGTTGACTAGTGTTATTGCTATCTCGGCAGATTATTTAAAAAAAAAAAACGCTTCACAGCTTCTTTTTTGGAACTGTTGACATGTGTATAAATGTATATTGTCAAGCAAGTTAGTTTCAGATGAATTAAATATTCAAAAATTATTCATGACAAAAATCATAAAATTTATTTAATGTACTTAAAAAAAATATTGTAATTCATCTTCTTGTGATTATTACTATTATTATTATTGTTGTGTGGGAGAGGCAAAAATGGAAAAATCTATGTATAAGTCTCGCTTTTTCTCTTTGTGAATGAAAATAATTATTTTGAAATATTAAACATAGAAATAAAAAGTGGAGAATGCATTTCATGCGAAAACATATAGATTTTATGATTTTTCAAACTAATGGTTTATATTTAGATAAAATATATATATTTTTTAAAAGTTACATTTATCTTTACGTAAAGTTTTCAACATGCAAAGGAATTTCAATTTATTTTCTATAAAAATTCCCCATAAAAATGGTGGCTCAAAAATATATAGCAAAAAGTGAATATTCGAAAACTGAACAAATGTTAGTTTTTTCTTTCTCTTTTTTCTACAAATTCGTGAATATTTCATTCAGCACGAAATTGAGCGTGTAAATCTCCTTACAGATAAAATCAATTGAAAATCATTTGAAAATAAAGCTTTACAATTTGAAAGCGTTTATTTTGAAAAATGATTCATAGGGCGGGAAAAGTAAATCACCTTATAATCAATGCTTTAAAAGTTAGAGGTTTCTACCTTAATAATAATTTAAAAATATGTTTAAAACTTAAATATGCGGTTTTCCTTTGCAAAAACGCATTACTCAGTAAATAATCTATTGCTTGTTTTAATCAAAATAGTGTCTATAATTTCGAAACAAATGGCTTGAATATGCGAAAAGTAGTACGTAGCTTTACGTTTAGAAAATAAACTAATTTTAAAATGTTTTAATGACACGCTATTATCGTTTTGTTTTTCATTTCCAATCGAAAAATGTTGAAAACACGTGTATTGGCGAAATTTATAAGCACGTTAAAATGGTAATTTTTATGTTAATATACATCTTGAAATTCCTAGGTGTATTTATATTTTAATGCATATCGACATCTACCGTACATGCACTGTCTTGATTACTTCTTTCATCAGTACTTTTTGCCCCTATTGATGTACTTTGGTGATCTCGCCTTTCTTGTTCTTCAGCGAGATCTCTTACTTCAACTTTTAAATAACCCTGGGAATTCGTAAAGTTTGCTTCAAACTCCAACTATCGGTGACATGTTCTCTAGCACATTTCCTGCGATTTTACTTGTTGCAGAATCTTTGGTAGAACTTCTAAAACTGTATCAATTGGTCACTAACTGTACTTCGATGTCGATAAAAAGAGAATCCTGCTTTCTTTTAAAGTGTCGGAACCAACTAAATCCATATCATTGAGCTTCATAGGCGTTTGAATATACTTAATAGGTACTTAAGTATATTCAATAGGTATTATCTGTAACATCATTTACTATATAGGTTTTCACTAACTGTTTCATGATGGAAAATTGCAACACATGGATGTGTGCATTACATGGAGAAGTAATTTTATTAAAGAAAATTCGTTCCCTCTAGTTTTAACGTCTTGTAAGGTCACCCCACTTGTGGTTTTCATGAGCAGAATAATCACCTTATTCGGAGCGATCTCATCCTAGCGCTGTAAGGTAAGTGACTTACTTTCCATGCAGGAATTCGCATTTCTATGAAAATTGTATAGGATAGACCTCGTATTTTGATAAGCATCCCATTCATAGATCTGGGAAAAACACTGTTTCCTTTGAGATTGAAATGTTCATTGCTTTGTTATTAAACATTTTCTGTATTCCTCTCTATTAAAATATTTACAGAACGAGTGTATGGATGTTTAAATACGTTTGTGGAAAACAAAAATAACACTATTTTCAGATTTTAATAGTGAATCCAAAAATAAGTGTTGTTGGCCAATAACTTAGTCATAAATATCCTCATAAATTAAATCAATTTCCTTTTTGAGAAATGTGAATGTTATACGAAAGGCTGAAAATCATATTACCTTCTTACCATAAATACGTACTATTGTGACAAAAAAAAAAGGAAAACCTTTTCACAAAAGTTGAGAATTCGAGGAGATTTAATTTCGATCCCAGACAAAAAAGAGTTGTAGTCAGGGAATTCAAGAATTTTTTATTCTTTTTTTCAGAATGCGATGTGGTTACTATCCAGAAAGTTTTCACAGATCATCAACCAAGTGTTTCATTTTTGGCTAACATTCTTTCGGTTGCTAGCTGTAATACTCACCTGTAATAATGTGTAACAGTGAATAACAACGCAAAAGCGAGTCAAAGTAAAATCTACAGATATTATTACTTCTTTCAGTAACTTAAAAGATGTAAGTGGTATTTTTACTGCTAAAATAACGCAAATAATAGGGAACGTGGCGTATGCGTCATTCAGCTATAAGCATTTCTGAATCAGTCCCTTCAAATTTATGAGTAAACTTTTATTGCATATGGATTGGATCTATATTATAAGAGAAGTACAAATATGGTATATTTTAGTAACTTGAAAAACAGATGCATTTATATAGGTAAATAATTTACTACTTTTCTTTCCAGATTATTAAAATTTCATAAAATAAAGTTAGAAATCAAAAGGTTAACTTTCAACGCATTCTTAAAAAAATATTAAATTATTAGTATATTATGTAAATTTCTTCATTGCTGCTTTTTTTCTGGCTGCACTTATGTTTAATAAAATCAGAATTTACTAAAAGATTTATTTTATTCAAACCAATACATCGATATTCTTTTCTAGATGTTTTCATGAATATTTCATATCAGAAAAAAATGAAGGTGTGAATCTGCTTACTGACAAAATCAATTTGAAAATATTTCAAAATAATCCTTCAAAATAGGAGATGGTTTGCATTCGATATTGAAAAGAGAATCCAGGTGATGCTTTTTCATAGTAAAGTATAATTTTTTTTAACTTTTGAAGAGAAACTGTAATTTAAAATGCATATGCAATTTCAAACAAAGAAAAAAAAAAGTCACAGCATGGACCATATGAAAATTTTTCTGAGTTTCGTAAATTGTTTTCTAAGTTCGGGGAGTTTGAGCTCGTACTTTTCGAACTTATGAATACATTATTTTGAAATGTATTAGTTACGAAATAATATATATTTATTTTATTCAAAAGAATATATTTGAAAAAAAATATTTTTTGTAAATTTTACTCATATTTCAATATTAAAAACATTTTACATTGATTTAAATTAATTCCCTAGGCATATTACAGTGCATATGAATGAATGTATATAGATTTTTGATGTTTGTGTGATTATGGCAACGCTACGCTAGGGCGATTTGCCGAAAACGGAGGGTGTGCCTTGGTAGGAAGACTTTCTAAGTGGTTCTAACGCGAATTCTCGTTACATCTGAAGAAAACCTACCAAAACTTCAGATCGTTAGATCGACAGCTACGCGATGGGATCCGAACACGGGACCCTCATACTTCAGCTGTCTTCATTTTCTGTGACATAACCACTATGACATGGCGAGGCATGAATAGATATTACCTGCACAGATAGATAGATAAAGCGATGATGAACCATTCTACCACGTCTTGGGTCCGGGTCCGATTAAGGATTTGGGCTTGGGCACCTTTGACTTTCTTTTTAGGATTAATGATGGCTGCCTTGGGTGACTCTTCACAAAGGGACTTGAATTTCGGCAACCGCCTAAATGATTGATGCGTCAGAGCAAAGCGTATCTTTGCGTCAGAGTCACTCCGTTGGAAATAAATATGTATATATAGATACATAGATGATTGTATTATATTCAAAAATACAGTATAGTAATAGTTTGACATATTTCTCTGTAACGGCGTTCTGTTTAAATTTCGTTGCTTGTGAAATGCTTTAAGAAGAAAAAAAATGATACAATAGTTAATACAATATTTTTGCACAGAAGGAGTGCACCTATTACTGCATATTGTGTAATGTTTTTAACCAAGGGAAAACAGGAAAATACGAAATATGTCTGAGAGTTATTTATTTTATTTAATAATTATTTTGTTGTTATTAAATTCTTTAATACATAAAAAAAAGATTACAGCATGACAAAAATTTCATATAATCTTAGTTTGTAAAAAGTAATTTTTCTGGTGGAGTTACGATCTAAATAAAATAAATAAGAATACAATGTATAAAGAAACTGGATTTCAGCTTTTGAAAAACTGATGGACTTTCTCCAGTTATTTAACGATCAAAAAATGTTATAATAATTTGCACAATCAAATCTGATAAAAGTTTTCTGTAAAATTATCCAATAATGCGACGATCAAAACAATACGACAAATAGTCCGGTGGATGCGAGATGATATGTGAATAAAACACAAATTTTATAGCAACAAATAAATAAATAAATACAAAACTTTTGAAAATTTCTGAAAAATACAAAAAAAAACAGCAACAAAAACCCAAAACAATAGTGGTGTTCCTTTAGATTTATACGTGTTCGCAAAGTTTCCAAAAAAGATGTGGGTCGAATTTTGAACTTGAACTACTTAAATTGACGAAGGTAATAAAAAGCTGAAGAAATAGAAAAAGCCTAAAAATACGTAATTTGAGCTTAAAAAATGAAAAAGGCTTAAAATACTATATGTTTATATATATATATATATATATATACTATATATATATATATATATATATATATATATACTATATATATATACTTAAAATACTATAATATATACATACTGTAGAGATACTACTAAATACTAATATTTATAAGAGAAGTTAATTATAGTTATAGAATTTTTTTTTAAGTTGAAGACATTTTCTCCTGAATTTTCTCTTCGTGTCTTGTTAGTGTTTACTTGTACTACACGGAAGCCTGTTAGAAAATTACAGCGCAGTTTTAAGAAGATGGAGTTACGAAATCACCGTTAAATTGCTGATAGGTTAACAGTTTTTCTATTAACTAATCCTTTGACATTTCTAGAGATGAAATGCATAAAGGATTTCGATTTTTGTAATTAAAAGAATTTGTATTTAGTCGCAATATAATGTGAAAATATTTATAAAAGGCATCCAGTTTATTTATGCAAGGCTTTTATGGTACATAAACGCTCACTGATGTTATTCAATGTAATACAGAGAGAAGATGCAGCAAATTATATCTTGGTAGAATCTACTGGTTGTTATATGAAATAGCCGCACACAAGTAAGTATCCATACAAGAAATTCTACTTTTGCTCTAAATTTCATCAAAGTTGGGTAATACGAGAGAATGGTCTGTATTTGAAATCATTTTTTAATTAATGTTCGATGTCTATTTTAAACACAATAATGCTTCCTTTATATCTATTTAGGAATAATTATGGATTAAACTTCTACTTTGCCTTCAGCATTTTGCACAAACGAAACCCTATAGAGGAATGAAAATGCAGAGAGATGTCACCAGAATTTACCAGAGCTGCAGTAAATGCCCTAACATTGAACTGAATCCAGACATATATTTGCGTATCCTGCCATTCTGGAAAAATTGCAACAAATGACTGGTAATCCCAATGCTGACCTTTATGTGGATGACTGCCTCGATATCACCAAGGCTGTGTGAATCACCTTTGCTCAGCTTTAAGTCCTATCGAGGACACGACATCTCAAACAATGATGCTGGTTATTGCAGTTAAAAGTGAATAAAATGTGACTGAGTGCAGTAAAAATTGGATAAATTCATGAACGCAATAGCTTTGATGTACCCAAGCCATGGTCTAAACATGAACTGTGAATAATAATATTTTAGAAAATGATCGACCAATTGAAAGAACATGTGTTAAATGAACAGTACGAGGCCACTCTAGCGTAAAAACTGAAAGAGGACGTGTGAGTATTCTAAAAATTTTAGTTATATAAATAAATCTCAGTTGGGAGTTGGCCGCCTTGTTGGGCTGGCATTGAAATATGTTTTTGTGCTGTGTAATTTTAAAATTTATGCTGCTGAAATGATTGTGCTGATGTTCCAATAAAAATTCGAAGATTCGACAAGAATATACAGCGTAAATATTTGAAAACTGCAATTTGAATTAAACCCCTTTCATGATTTCCGAGTATATGAATAAATCCGTGCTATTAACCATTTATTATATGATTCAATCATAGCAATTATTGCAGTAGTTAAGGTACATTTATGTATGTATGTGATCTACGAGACGAGTGATTCATAGGTTGATTGAGGCTAAATGAAGATGAATGCTCTGAAGCTCTCTAGCTTCCATAACGTCTCCTGTGTAACAGACATCTGGTCTCTAGACTAGTACTATTACTTGTCTCACAAATCACCACTGTAATCTGAGTATCACTAACGCATGTCTCAAAATGATTCGCTCCAACAATTACTAAGGTGAACCATGCAGGTTGGTAAACACAGCCATTATAATTTAGAATTTCGCGTAATGGACACCTATGATAAAGAAGACGATGAATATACACTAAAAATCCAAAAGTAGCTACATGCGTACGATTGAAAGATTTCTGATCAAAAGTTTGAGAAAAAATATTAATGTTTGAGCGCGTATTAAAAATACATTAACTCACTGTTTTCAGCGGCTAAGCAGTTATGAGTATATTTTGAGAACAAATTATATGAAAAAGATAATATACCTTCTATATAAAAGCAAATAATATATTAATAATAATAATAATTATTATTATGTGAAGTGTCCTCCAGTTTTCACAAAAAAGTATTCACGCTTTATTTATCTGCCTTTACAACCTTTGTAACTAAAGTTGATATCCAGTTCTATGGATATAACTCAAAAACAGAAAACATTTGCACCTTGAATTTTGTTTTAAACAAATGAAAAAAAAAGAAGGAATAAAATGGTTCCTCTCAAAAAAGCATTTGAGTGTAAGCCATATTTCTATTGGTGCCCTCCGTGGGGGGTCTTAGACTGACCCCAACGAAGGGCACCTTCTTGCAGATAATTGGCCTTAATTCCACATAACAGTAAGCCATATTTCTTATTAGGATTTTAATTATAATTTTTTAGTTCTTTGTAGAGTGCACAATTCGAAAGAATTGCGAGAAATTATTATTATGCAGAATGTCCCAAAACAAAGACCTCGGCTTTTATTCCTGAAATGTTATTCATAAACATTTACATTAAATTTCAACGTAACGTAAAAGTAAGTCTAGAATTTTATGATATCGTATAAAATTTTCAAGGGATTAAATCTAAATAATAACAATACTTAATTTTTTATACAGAGCCCGTAAAAAAATCCCAATTGGCTAAATACGGATCGTGTATTAATTAAGTGATATATTAAGTTTCAGCCTTTTATTGCAAAACAGCTGAAAGATGAGTTTAAGCAATTTTAGTGAGAAGCTTTGGAATATCACTAATAGGCAAAGACCCACTAAACGCTGAGACGCGATCATCTGAAGTGGTGTTTTCTTTTCAAGACCCATTGAAAGGTAAAATAATTAATCTATAGGCAACATTTACTACTTGGATTTTATTTTACGTGGACCATATAAAAATTTAAACTATATATTTTGATTTAATCTCCTGAAAAAATTTTACTTGATACTATAAAACTCTGTACCATTTTTTACGTAACTTAAAACTTCGTAATTTATTCTCTGTCTCTAGGATCAATATTTAAAGAATATAAGATTAGGTCAGTGTTTTAGGAACATTCTGTATATATTTCTAATATATAAAATTCTCCTGTCACAGTGTTAGTCACCTAACTCCTGCGAAACCACTCGACCAATTTTAATGAAATTTTCTATGTATATTCGTTAGGTCTGAGAATAGGTTTTTAACTATGTCTCATACCCCTAAGTCATAAGGGCGGTCCACCCCAAAATGTTTAGCCCCAGAGTGCTATTCATTTCAATCAAGATTTCTGGGTAGACATTAGCGTGTCGAGTCACTTTTCAAATGTGTTTGCCAGATAATGTGGAGAGGGGGGGGGCGTTAATAAAATGTTGAAAGTCGCACCAGGTTTGCAATTTTTGATAATTGATCACTAAATGTGGTGCCAAAACATGACAATTTATTATAAGTATATTTCGCGTATAGTTAGAAAACGCCTGGCGTATATTGTAAAAGAGTTTCATTAGGCGATTTTAATATAGATTTCTATTCCCAAGAAGTGCTCTGTGAAACAAGCTCTGTGGAACTTACAATAAGTTAGACATTTCTTTCTACTAAAATAATGCTAGGAATAAGTTATATGGCAAAACAACGTTTGCCGGGTCAGCTAGTATATATATATATACACATATATATTTATGCCATATAAAAGCCATAGTTGGGCTCTTTTAAACTTAAATTTGATAGGCATCTGGTTAAGATATTCATTTTCAGCACGTGCTACCACAGCCTGTCAATCTCTTGGTGTCTCGCCAGTGAACTCCGCCTTTGTCTACGTTAAAGCAAATTAGAGTTTTGTTATTAATTTCTCGTCAAACTGGTGATTAGAGGGCGGTGTTATCCCCTAGCGGGGTGTCGTGGAACTAATCAATGTTAAAATCCTGAATTTGGTGCTGTACGTTTTCTTCTCGCACTTACTCATGTAATCTGGGCGTATGCAATCTCCTCTTCTATATAGTTACTGCAAATAAAAATACTCAATGTATCTCGATTAATTAAATGCTCATCCACTACTCGGATATACGACAGATATATATATATATATATATAACTAACAAGTAAAACACAAAACATACTACAAATAAGACATATCTCGCAAAAAAAATAACAGCTATTAGCAAGAATTAGAAACCAGATTTTGAATCCAAATAAAGTGCAAGAATTATTGTGATAATATAATGGAACGGAAATTATAACCACTGTCAACATCGTCAGGGGCCACAAACAGTGGATTATAATTTACAGCAAACCAAATAGTAGGGTTTCGGTTGTGTGGCATATCAGAAGAGATATTAACTCCACACATCTGGGCCCTACCCTACTATATAAAGGAAAGAAGAAATCAAAAAGATAACAAAAATTAGAAAGATAATTTTACATACCAGACCTTGAGCACATGGAAATTTTATTTGAACAATTAGTATGTGTTGCCAATGCTTAGAATTGTAAAAAGTGAAAAATGGTGTTGCCACTAAATAAAAGTGTAAAAGTGGAAAGAAGAAAGTATAGGAGTTGCCAAATACTAAAAGGTAATATTATTAAATTTTAAGAATATCCAGGTATATTAATATAATACATATATATTGAATAATAATAAATTTAAAAGATTGATTAAAATAAATAGTATAGCAAAATTAAATATAACATATTGTTTAAAAAATATAATGATTATTATTATTGAGAGAGTATGTATAATAAGTTATTGTATGACAGAAGATTAATCTAGTAAATAAGAGAAAAATAATGTTTAGGACAGAATAATCACAATATAGGAACCCCGTTTTTTTTTTCCCTCCAGATATATATATGCATGCATATACACATCCAAATTGTTTTTAAACATATTACTTTTTTTTATAAGAGAAAAACTTCCTCCGCCCGACCCAACCATCCAATTACAACCTTAAAACCAAAACCCCACCCAACCTCCAGTAAATTAACAAAGACATTAGACACATCATTATCAAGAATTGTATATAATAGATTTTAGGAACTTAGTGGGATAGTTGTATTGTCTAGCTGACAGAAATAGAGATTTAAAATTGGAGACTTTGAAATCATCAGAACATAGAAACTTGATTCTACAGCAGTGATTATAGATGATATTGCGAAATACATATTTATGTAAGCAGGAGGAAAAATGAGTAAAGCTATTTACTTTAAAGCTAAAATCTTTACGCTTATCATATATATTGAAACTAAGGCTATTTCTAGGAGTGATGGAGATACTTAGATCTAGAAAACTAACAGAATTGTTAAGCATATCATTTTTAATTAATTCAAGAGCAGATGGATATTTTATGGGGAAGATAATGTTATTATTATTAGTAGTGTTTACAAGTAAGATATCATCTATATATCGTTTAAGAATGATGTGTGTATTAGTATATTCTTTTTCATAGTAATATAAGTATAGATCTGCAAGGTAACTAGATGCTGAACCACCTTGTGGTATACCATGATTTTGTAGGTATATTTTATTGTTATGTAGAATAAAATTATTATAGATAATAAATTTAGATAGACAAAATGAAATAAGTTACATCAACATGGGAAGGGAGCTGAATATTGTTAACACAAGTTTCAAATAATTCATTAATTACATTGTAAAGGTCGTCAAGAGGAATATTGTTGAATAGATCTTTAAAATCATAGGTATATAAAGAGGTAATATTACTAATAGTACATATTGTATTGCGTAGATCATAACTATTTCCTATAGAGATAGAGTAATCATTATGTTTTATATAATACTCATGCATAACAGACAGTATCTTTAATAGAAGTTTACTTGCTACATTGCTATATGTATTACATCCTATTGTAACAGTTCGAAACTTTAAAGGCGATTTATGAAATTTAGGGATTAGTACAATATAAGGATAGTTTAGATTATTATGTTGTAGGTTGAGAATTTTATAGAAAGCCAGAATTTTTTTGTTACAAACTACAGTAGACAAATTAGTAGAGGAATAGATACTGTCATTTACAATTGTAGAGGCTAACAAGCTATGATATAACTGTTTACAAATAAAAGCATAGTTATTGGATGATTTATCTACATAAGTAAGTATGAAATACTGCTTTATAAAGTCTATTTGAGTATGAAATTGACTATTGACAGGAGAACTATATTTTACATATTTAGCAATATTTTGCTTAAAGATTGAAAGTACTTTTACTTTCCAGGTAGTGAAGGCTTCAATAGGAGTGCTGTATTTTAAGGCAGTATTATATATGTAGAAATCTAAATCATATGTGAATTGCGTTACAATGCCACTAAGAGAGTGTTTTGAAGGAATACGGTGTTTAGAGCCCTTCTGCATGAGTTTTTTTAACCTAATATCTTTTACGATAGCAAGATCCCCAGTAATGATGTGTCCATAATCCCTATTAATGAAGTTCCTATAGTGATTATCATTGCATATACAGGGTGGTGTATCAGAAGGGTTATATGTTTTTGAAAAGGAGTTATAGTTAAATAGTTTCCTACCAAAGGGTAGGGGATATTTAAAGGACTTTTTAATAATGACATTTTTGATGGGAAAGTAAGTGTTATTAGTAGAAAATATAGTATTGAAGTTTAAGTTATTGATTGCAGGATTTGTGAAAGTAATTAATAAGTTAGAATTAGAAGGTGTATTATTACTTTTGTTGGTTAGGTTTACGGTAAGTGCAGTGGCTCGTGCAACAATGAGATCGAAGAATAGGTGAGAAAAATGTCCAGAAATGTTAAGATTTGAAAATATAGAAAAATACTTAACTAAAAGTTTCTTTTTAATGGAGTAAATGAAAGTACGTATATTAATCCAATTATAAGTACTGGTATAGTAATTATATAATTTTAAAATAGCAGATTTTATATAACTATTAGAATACTTAGGACTATTACACTTTTTACGTTTACCTCTAGACGTTCTAAGTGTTTTATTATATATAGACAAGTTTAAAGTATTATAGATTGGAGAATATTTATTTATGTTAGTAGTGCTAGTATAATATATTAATTGTTTATTATGAACTAATTGGTTTAGACCATACGGATAACTAGTATTATGAAATTGGATGAAGTAGTTTTCTAAAAACAAACGTTCATTATGGTTTTTCTTTATAGATAGAATAGTGATATTAATATTATTGAACCCATGCATATGAAAATGTTCATACTCAAAGTTACTACCAGAAAGATTACTAGGATATTTCTTAACATGATTTCGATGTAGATTAATACGAAGGTGTAAAGGATTACTAGTTTGGTCAATATAAGCTATTTTACATTGATTACAGGTTAACATATAGATACAGTTGTATACTTTGCAAAACGTGCTTAAATTAGACCCACTATTACAAATATTTGTAGTATCAGCAAAAGGACAAGTTTTACAGCGAGAAGATGTGCATTTTATAAATTTAAGAGTAGGCAATTGATGTATATTAGAAAGTGATGATAAGTCGCAGGCTTTCGATCCAAGATAATCCTTATCATCATTAATATTCTTGTACCGAGCATAAGGAAAAGTATTATTTCCTTGTTTGCCAGGCGCTAAATTATTATAATCTACCATTCATAAAAAAGTGAGGGGTACATACTAAATTTTAAGTGACAAAACAATGCTAGCAATAATTTCTTATAAATGTAAACAAACACATAACAGTAAATTGTATGAAAGTCTGGAGTAGAATAATATATTTACAAAAAGAAAAATAGAAAATTACATACACATGACAATAAGTAGAAATATGAATTTAAAAAAATAAATAAAATACAGCGAAGAGTAACTTGAGTAAAATAAGAGCAAAAATATTAGTAGCGGAAACTAGAATAAAATGAGTAACTTAATAAGTATTAAGGTCTTCTAATAAAGATGGCTTATTAGCTGTACATTACATCAATGTCTAAGTACTATATTATTTTTATATTATATATATATATATATATATATACATCAAAAGCTTGCTAAAATCTAAAATTTCTAGAACTACCCAGTTTTAATTCAGTTGCAACAAAGGAATTCACTTTCAAAATCTGCAATTACTACACGGTCCCTTGCAATTCCTTTGTAATTTTCTAGACGGTACCCGCTTCCAGTCAATCTGGCGTCATAAAAGTCATAACAAACCTTGAAAAACCACTGCCCAGATTTTGGGATCTGCCAATAGTTGCAACGTGCATGGGTCATGGGACACGACCTCAAAAGTTAATAAAAGGGGCTGATGCAGCCCGGCTGAGACTTTATCGCGTGACCGCAATTGAAAAATGAAAGATGTATCAAATTCTCTAATAAAAATAATGTAATTCGCAAGATCTCCTTTGCTTGGCCGAACTACGACTAGCAGCGGCGGACTGCCTGGGGATCTCTACGCCAGGATCCCACCGAGCCGCTCCGCATCGCCTCCTGTCCAACGTCGAAGACCCAACGCTGAGAATGGGTCTCAATTATCCTCGCCTCCACCGGCACACGAAAACAATCTTCCCATATCTGTTTCATGCTAGACACACACACACACACACACACACACACACACATATATATATATATATATATATATATGTATATATGAATAGACATGAAAAGGGAAAAAGTCAGCATCTTTCCCTTCATATCGCAGACACTTTCAGGATAAAATTCTCTAATTTTGAACTTCACATAACTGATGTATGGGACACATTTTTACACTGGGATTTTTTTTTTGAACGGTGTCCGTATAAAAATTTAAAATATGTATCCATTTAGATTTAGCCTCTTAAAAATTCTTATGAAAAAGATAGCTGTAATAAGGACCAGGAAAACAGAAGGATGCGGACTTCTGTTTTAAATCAATTACATATAGCACATCCTGATAAACGTCGTACATCAGGAATGAGACGAGAACATTATGATTCATGTACTGATGTGCAAACCATGGTAAGCACAGTATTCCTAAACCTACACAAATCTAAGTAGAAGCCAGTGACAGTGGATATTTACGAATGCTGCTGATATATAAGACAAGTGCATATAAACCAGCTGCGTTTAGTGAAGACTCATGCTCGCTTACTTGAGTTCATATTATGCCTGTGCCATGCGTAGCCACGTTTGAGAACATTGTCATGTTAAACAAATCAATATCACCATTCCAATATCGTTAATGGATGTGTGCATTAAATTCTGTTACCCTGTTATTGAGATAAACAGATATTGCGGGTCATGCTATATATGGCCCAGTGTTAGTCAGTTTAATATACTATAACGTACAATTGATAACTGAAAAGCGGATAATATCCGTAGGTACCAACATGTCGTGACAAATCAGTGATAATTCAACCAGCATAAAAGAGTTAATTTATCATGAATTAAGTATGAACGTTTCCTTCACTCTCCCACCGACAGATAAAAATTGTTTGAATACTTTTACGCGTGATCGTACGAAGAATAGGGTAGACATTTCAACTGATTCTTCTATGTATCTGCCAATCAAAGGCATGCCATCAAGGAAAGTAGACAGGCTGTAACAGTCGAAACACACACTTAAACTAACTAAAATTGAAAAAATACTATCATAACACTGATCTACATCCTATATTAATAATATTCATTTTAATTTGTCTTTAACACTTTGAATGAAGGTTGAAAAAATGTATTAGATTTGTCTGTCCGTCTGCCCGTCCGTGATCTACTGCCATAAATATGAATCGATTACAACGAAATTTAAGTATGTTCCTCCTACGTAATGTAGCACGTATCCTATTGCAATTGGTGCATGTAGCTTTTATAGGTGTTTTACAGAAGTACTCAGAAAAATTCCTCTACAGCGGCAGTCCCTATTCGAAACGTAATTTAGAATCGGGCATTTCAAATGAAACAAAATTGATATGTTTTATATAAGATTACTAAATAAAACTGTCTATCAAAAATTATGCGTGTATCATTCATCTACAAGAGAACGCCAAAGCATTCCAGTACATTGCAGTGTTTCATATATTCAAATATTTCAAACACAATACCATTTTACTATAAACTTAGCTAAGAGTCCAATGACACTAATCTACCCACACAAAAATAGCGCCAAATGTCGCCAAGCTTGGTGACGTTTGGAGAGGAATCGCAAAATATGAAACGAAATGTGATTGGCAATATTTTTATATATAAAAATATAAAATATATTTAAATTTCTATATGCATGTACAAAATTGAAAAGGATGAATGTCGCATTCACAGTTCTTTCATCAGAGCACAGACAGAATTTCATTACATTATGTTCTATAGTTAATCATTCTTTAAGAATATTTTAGATTTATTCGGCTATTTCATTAAACATTTGTATTATACCGCAACTGTTTGTAACTGTTAACTTTTCAGTAAAAAGATGGAAATATATTTTTAAGTTCTATTACAGGGTTTCACAAAATTAAATTGATAGCGATTTACAGCTTTTAATGTTATTTCTAAAATCTCGCCGAAGTGTAAAGTCCTGGTATTTGGCCTGCCCCGTGGCTGTTGATCTAACGGTCTAGAGTTTTGATCAATTTTATCTAGATGTAATGTGAACCCGATAACACTTTGTGTCGCTTTGACTTAACCACTAAGCTAAAATCTCGCCATATTTAGTACAAACCATCGCCAAATTTCGCGAAAGCATATTGCGGTGTTGGAAAGGGTTATATGACCGATGCGTGAGGCATCTTTCTTACTTGAAATTTATTCTGTTTAATGTTAACCATATTTACTTTTTGTTTCTGATTTCATTTATTTTTTATTTACTTACTTCATGTTTCTAAAGTTAATTTTTACTTTACACAAGCAATAGTCGTTTTTTCAATAATTTGTCAGACAGACACCATGTGTTCTGAAAATGTATTTGTTTTCTGTTTGTAATCTTAACGAGCTTTTGCCTTTACATTTCAACTACTGGAATCGGCTATTATTTTTATTCATTGTTATCATTAATTGGAGACCTCAAGTCTGCGAGCGTTTGTATTTCTTTTGTGTTTTATATTATTTTTAATATATGTTGTTTGGAATAAAATAAATGTTAAATAGGAAATATCTAGTCACAAGACCATATCTGTAGCCCAAAATATTTATTTGCGAGATTTATGAGAGAGTTTATCGAGATTCAAGGCTCTGCTGTCTAAGGAGGATTAAGGATTCAAAAATTCGATTTCCAATTTTAATTTCATTTGAAATAGTTACTTCTGAGCATTTTGACTCTAATTCCATGCAATAAAACCAACTAGAACAGGAGATTACGCATAAAAACGCTTTGTGAAAGCGTTGTGTTTAAACGCAATAAGGTAACTTTTAAAACTGCGTTTTCTCAAAACGCATTTTTATGAGCTATCCGTAAGATATGAAAATCTCTATGATTCATATCTTCACGAAACTTTGTCTAATTATAACTAATATCATTATCGATAGAATGAATTAACATTAATAGTGAGAGAGAAAATCTTTTGAAAATTGTTTACAGAAATATAAGGGGGAAAATGCGATTTTTTTTTCAAATTTCAATTTAAAATAGGATTAAAACTCTTAAATTGAAAAGCTTTCCTAAATATTAATTTAATCCTATAGATACTGATACCGTTCAAAATTTTGTGAAGCTACGAATCATAGAAATTTTGTTATATCTTACGGACAGTTCATAAAAATGCATTTTGAGAAAACGTAGTTTAAAGTTACTTTATTCTTTCAAATATAAAGCTTTCATAAAAGGGTTTCTCTTATAATTGAGGTAATTGCATGAAATTGGGGTCAAAATGCTCAGAAGTAACTGATGTTTCAAATGAAATTAAAATTTAAAAAAAATCGATTTTTTAAAACTCTCAATCCTCCTATGACCCTTAAGGTCTTCATTTCAGCTGTTCTTAAATACAAGATCATCTTTATTCCGAATTTTACATCACAATATTTCTACGAACACATACATCCATGGGTTAACTGGATTTGTACCGGGACCGAACGCTCACAAAGCAGCCGGAAGCGACAGGTGGAAAGAACCGTGAAGAGTAGCCAAAACACACGCAAAAACCTTAAGAAAAACTTTTGGTTTTTTTCTTAGAAAACAAACAACCAAACAAATAATATCAATAATGTATCATGTCATGCAGTTGCTTTCATATTTATTCAAATACTGCTTACTTGCTTTAACTTCGTCTGACAAAATTTTATTAGATCTGTATTTGGCGTTTCGTTTTTTTTTTTCGTTCTGATAGGACGCTCTGTGATAAATAAACGCATCTCCTAGGCAACGATACTGAACAAACTGAAGTCATTCTGAACGTCGAAAGAACCTAAGACCACTGTTCACACCAGTTCTTGTGTTTACCACTAGTGTTCACACCGGTTCTAGTGTTGGTTGAGTCTACGAACACAAGGTATATGGACGTCTACTATCCACGAGAAATAATAGTCTGAGATGAAATTTTTCAAACTCAAGAAATATAACGTTTTTCTCTTTCAAATGGCCTGGTCAGCTGCCTACTTAGAGGCTTGAACACTAAAAGTGCCGGAGATGTTGCTCATTCCATTATGGAGGCGCGCAATAGGCAGACCAACGTTGCCTCTTTTGAGTGGCGTCCTAATTTTGAACTAATTTCAGATGAGAGACCTAGCACCTGAAATTGGCACTCCTAGAAGTACCACTTGATCATGGCGGACATTGCAGCCATGAAGAGATTTTACGTGCACCTACTACCATTAGCATACAGAGTTCCACAGCAGTGCAACCGAGAGAGATGTTCACCCTCCCAAGCACTAGCAAAGACGGTGCTGCTTCACTTTGAGTGTTCTTATGGTTATAGCGGAGCTTAAGGACAAGCAAACTGCGGGACCATGAAATATAACTTGCATTTAGTATATACAGAGGTAGATAATACTATGTCTAAAATTTTTATTTAGTAATTTCAGATTTGAAAGTGTCTATGCATTATTTAAATTTCCTGCAAAGGTTCGCCAGTGTAAAAAGGGACACTTCTTGCCGACAAAAGTAAACTAATGTATTGAAATTATTACAATATAGCACTATTATTCGGTATGCTAAAGCACACTACGTGTTTTTTTTTCTATTTTACTCTAAATAAATTATCTGAAGAACATATCGTTTATCTGAACATTTATCTCAACTTCTTCCAAACACATTTTCATAATCTAACAAAAACACCCATAATGAAGATATCAAGGAAGAGTTTATTGAAAATTTACAATGAATGCCCCACAGCGCAAACATTCCAAACACTGGCACCCTTTCTTTCAGAACAGTTTTGTTTTTTCTTTCCTTTCGCACTCTGAAATACATGCAACCTTTCAATTCCTCTGCCCAGGATATGTCAAGGAGAAAAATTCATCCGTAATCAACATGACAGCTGAAGCCATATTTTCTTTTTCTTCTTTTAAAACTAAGTCTACCTGTGAAAAAGGAACGTCACTCAAATTTTTTTTCTATCGATACGGACAAGATGGTTCTATCATCTCAAGGGACGTTCGCAAAACATGGAACTTTCGGAAGAGGGGAAAAAATACATATACATGTATGTGATGCATAGCATTGTTCTGCCATCCAACAAAATGATTTTGAGTTCTAAGAAGACAGATGAAGTTTAGTGGAAAAACATTTATGTGGATTTACGTGTCCGTCATATTATTTGAATATATGCGTTGTAAGACAAATTTTATAGGGAGATTAAAAAATGCGATTTATGCACTATTTTTGATTTTGTGTTTCATGAAAATTGTTTGAGCGTTAAATTGCTAGAGTTATGTTAATTTCATGTTTCACTTATCAAAATATTTCTCAGTAGAAATTTCATGCCCACGAAAAAGATAATATTTTATGTACACATATACATTACATCGCACATTTGAACATTTAGCAGTTTATAAGCAACGACTGAATGTTCAAATGTGCGATAAATGTAATATGTGCAGCAAATGTAATGGTTAAAATAACTTTTAATAAAATTGTGAGTCGTATAAATGAAATTGCACTTGCATTTAAGTAAACGTTCATGCTTTTTCGTTTTAAAATTACATTGTGGATTTTTGGATGTCCAGATGCAATACGAATACGCTAACGCCTTTAAAGAAGATCTACGCTCAAGGGCCCCGGCAGGATCATTTCCAGGGGGGGGGGGGTGCACCCAAGATACATATATACATATACAGGGTGTAACTGAATTCATAGGCCAAACTTTAAGAATAAAATGCATATAAAGAAACATTTTTTCTGAAGCAGATTAGCAGTGTGGGGTTAGAAATAAAAAGTGTAGATGGAAATATAGGAAATGCAAAAGAAATGAAAAAGCTCTACTGTAAATGCTCAAATGTCCTGGTAGCGTCGAACAAGTGATTGGCGTGCCCTTTCGAAGATACCAGATGTTTCACGAACGGTTGCAGCGGCTACTAAAGTTTTGTAATGATGCCCTCATCTGTGTCAACTGGAGTCTCGTAAACGAGTGTCTTGAGGTGTCCCCAAAAGCAAAATTCAATACTTGATTAATCTAATGAACGTGCTGGCCAAGTGACTAGTTCAACTTGTCCAATCGATTGGGGGTCAAAGATGACAATGTGGTAATTACGCACATTATTTGCGAAAAAGGCTGGAGCCATATCGTGCTGAAACTATCTGCATTTTTCATTTCCGACCAAACGTTGCATGCAGAAAAAGGCGTTTTTGTATGTATTTTAACTACCTTAAGGGACACCCTGCCATGGCAGATACCCCATGTGCAGGTTTGTCCTAAGTGCACTTGGAAAGGGCATCCCCATATTAAAATAGAGCTCAAGTTTTCTAAAGTGACGCAGTGATGCCTTCACTTAATATTTGAAAAATCACTATGTCAAAAAAACTCTAAGTACAAATTTTCATGTAATAGTTTTTGAGGTTAAATCTCTAAAAAAATTACTCTATAATGTTAAAAAAAAAATTCACTTTAAACGTTAAATCCTAAAATAATTGCATTTAATCAAATTCACAGTAGAGTCTTGATAGTTCGAGTCTCGATTGTTCTAGTTTTCTATACATCTCAGTTAGTGAAAAAACCAGTTTACCTCCCAAATAATGATCAACATATATAAAACAGGCATTTCTGTATTGCAGGACAAAAATTTAAATACTTGGTGCACGCAGAAACCATATTAAAAATCCCTCTCCCAAAGAAAGTGGGTGCATTTTTTCTGTAGATGTCCTGGTAGACATTTCTGTGCAGTGTTGACATGCTGCTTTGGCAATGACGCGATACTGCTGCACGGAAACGAGTCAATATAAAACAACTGACTATTATTTTCCGAAATTATTAACCTGCTCTAATAAGTAATGTGATAATATCTAATATATAAAATTCTCCTGTCACAGTGTTAGTCACCTAACTCCTCCGAAACCACTCGACCAATTTTAATGAAATTTTCTATGTATATTCGTTAGGTCTGAGAATAGGTTTTTAACTATGTCTCATACCCCTAAGACATAAGGGCGGTCCACCCCAAAATGTTTAGCCCCAGAGTGCTATTAATTTCAATCAGGATTTCTGTGTAGACATTAGCGTGTCGAGTCACTTTTCAAATGTGTTTGCCAGATAATGTGGAGAGAGGGGGGGGGGGGGCGTTAATGAAATGTTGAAAGTCGCAGAAGGTTTGCAATTTTTGATAATTCATCGCTAAATGTGGTGCCAAAACGCGACAATTTATTATAAATATATTTCACGTATAGTTAGAAAACGCCTGGCGTATATTGTAAAAGAGTTTTATTAGGCGATTTTAATATAGATTTCTATTCCGAAGAAGTGCTCTGTGGAACAAGAAAGGAAAACAAGGTACACTCATGGATTATGATGCCCATTCCAAACAGCATTTAAAATGTCTTTGCGGTATAGTTGGAATATGCCTACAGGAAGAATATGGCGAAGATTGTAAAACAGTTTCAGTAGGCGATTTTAAGATAGATTTCGATTCCAAAGATGTGTTTTATGGTACAAGAAAGAGTTGATTCCTATTTTAACGCCCCCACTCTCGCCAACCTAAAAAATCCCCGTATTTTGGCGAGCTTTGCAGTCATGGGTCTCTGGGAGCTATGCACAAGTTTCAACTGTACTTACGTATTATCCCGGCGGTCCGCCAAGACAAGCAATTTTTCACCAAGATAAATGCCGGGCACATGAAATTGTTGATGGTTTTAAATACGATTGGCAACGTATTTAAAATCTACGAAAAAGTAGTTTGGCGGAAGTGACCGCCGGGATAATACGTAAGTACCATTTCAACGCACCCAAAAGAACTAGGTGATAACTAAAGTAAACAAACTAGCGATAAACGCGCCCGTTAAGGAATTCGAAGACACTTAATTATTAAAACTACATTAATTGGTAATCCAAAATAAATAAAAATGTAACGGCACGCTGTACTTACATGTTGTTCCAAATCTCCATTTTAATTCTAAATTACGATTTCTACATAAATGCAAAAAATCGTCATGGTAACTGCATATGTTTAATGATCGCCACCTTGGCGAGAGTCGAGGCGTTAAAGTAGGAAACAATATATAAAACGGTAAAGTATAGTTGTGATATACTTGGCGAAGATTGTAAAATAGTTTTAGTAGGCGATTTTAAGATAGATTTCGATTCCAAAGATGGGCTTTATGAAATAAGAAAGAAAAATACAGCACAGTCATGAATAATGATAACACTTTCCAACTTAATGGAATAAGGACGAAAAATAGGGAGACGCATAAATTATGATACGATTTTAATATATAGCACTATAGTGCGTATTTAAAATCTGAAAGTGTTTCAGATTTTCATCCTTTTTTTGGTTGGGGGGGGGGGGCAAAATTTTTTATGGAATGACTATCAATAAGTCTCAAGGCCAAACTATGTCTGTTTGTGGTTGAGCACACCATGTTCACACGGACAATAACACGTGGCATGCTCTCGAGTGGGCAAACCATACAGAGGGCATCCAGTTTGTTTGTGTTATATAAAGATGGGATAACAAAAAAATATTTTATACTCTGTTGCGTTAAGAGATTGCTATTATTTTTTAGTAAAATTATTGTAATTAGCGATATATATAAATTTAAAGAATAAATTACAATGAATTAAAAATATAAATGCTTGGTATTGTGTTATTTTTATATTACAGCATCGTTCACAGCGCTCCATGCCTCTTCCGCTCATATACCACATCCTCACAAACTTACAATAAGTTAGTCATTTCTTTCTACTAAAATAATCCTAGGAATACTTTATATGGCAAAACAACGTTTGCTGGGTCAGCTAGTGTAACTATATTTTTCAGTTAAATATGCATTCAAATCACAAAAATTGCTTTATTTCCTTTTATCTGTTTATTAATTTAATTATTTCGATAGTTCGAGACAAGCTCGGTCCCGTCTACCTCGAATATTATCGAGACTATTTAAAAATATTTTTTCCAAACTGCGGGCAAATGACGTGAAGCATTCTACACAACTACGACCATAAGCGTTGGTCAGTTCATTATGAGGGCTCATGTGCGTGCACTAACATTATCCCAAAATAAAAGTGTGAATAACTTATCAAAAGCTTAAAATTTATGTACAATGGTAGAAAATATTAAGCCATAAACACAGGTCTAAACAGCTAATATAATGCGACAGCTACACTTAAAATTCAAAATATCACACCTACATTCAGGCTCTTTTTTTTAACTGTCCTAAGAATAAAACAAATTGCTTATAGTTTCAGGTTAATTATGCTGTTTCCAAACTCCAGGGGGGTTCAATTGCACCCCCTTGCACCCTCCTCCCGACACCCATGTCTCCGCTCAGTTCATTAATCTTTTGGCAGATAATCCTAGTGTACGTTTTTCCTTAAAAAATCAAAATAACCGAATTCTTACAGTGAATAATAATGCAATTTTTTATTGCTGTTGTTTTAAATGTGTTTTGTATGATTATCCTGAAAACGCAACATGCATTAAAGCTAGACATAGGTTTCTTTACTTACAGTGAATCTGATGCCACGAGGGCTCGACTGTAATAAAGCATTTGAAACAATAAATATTTTAAACAAATTGATATATATCAGTTTTCGAGAAATACGATGATGGTAATTTAACTGTAAAAGAAGATAAAACATAAAAAATCCTTTATTTCTATTCCCTAACAAAGTCTATCTAATGAGCGAGAAAAGTTAAGCTTCTTTAGGTAAAAAAGTATTCCTTTGTGTAAAAGAAATTGCAAATGAAAAGTAACATTAGTCTTGAATTCGTAAAGATTACCTTGCGCTGCATGTTTCGAGTGCATGGAAGAAAGTTTTCTCAAAATAATGCCAATCTAATTGACCACTTAAAAATATGTTTATATGTAAGCATATATATGAATGTTATTCCTTCTATTACTACGCTTATAGTTTTTTTAAGAGAATGGTATTTTTAAAATGATATTATAATTCTACTTTAGTTTTTCAAAAACGTCTATATTATTTTTTTTTGTTTTATAGTGAATGTAGCAATGTTTCTGTTTAATACGTAGGACAATATTTATATTTTCTGCCTTGGCAAGAGAAAGTATTGGTAGACAATGTTTTACGTTTCCAATAGAAAGTTTGTCATTTAAGTGAGATTTTTTGTTGTTTGCAGCGACCTGAAAACTGTGTCTCAGCGCGATAATATTAAATAATCCGAGAAATTTTCCTCCTATGATTTATTATGACTTTCTACGTGTATTATAAAGACAAGAGTGCATTGATGAACTTACTGAGATATGTGGTGATGAGGATCGTCCTTTACCACTGTGAAACGATGGTATAACGAATTTAATCGTGGCATCCATTCGCTCAAAGACGGAATTCATTGAGGCCTTCTAAAACCCGCTATTAGGCCAGAAAACATTGACGCTGCGCTAAAACTGATAATGGAAGGTTGCCATGTGACATGCTGCGAGATTAAGTAAACATTAGGTATTAGTTCTACTACAGGATAAAATATTGCATAACCATTTAGATAAGAAAAAAGTTTGTTTTCATTGAAACCCACATAATTTGAGAAAAATGATCCTGTCGATTGGTGCAAACAAATGCACAAGAAATATAATAACGGTGCTTCAAAAGACGTACATATATATACACTGCCCTCCAAAAGTTAAGGTACAACCTGTTTTTGTGAATAATATGGAAACGAATGAACATAGAAGCAAAAAATTTGGACTAACTGAGCACTAAATAGTTCTTTATTGAGTACGACATAGAAATTTATATAAATTCACCACAAACATGGTGTAAAAGCAAAAGCACTTTTGGTAGAAAAGTCCATTTTTGGAGAAAACAGTTTATCAAAGCTTTTTGTGGAAAATATTATAAAAATGAATGTGATATGTGTTGGAAACATTATAAAAATGAGTTCTAACAAGGAATGTGTCCACCCCTAACTGCAATGTACTGGCGGCATCGATTCTCCATACTGCTAATTAAGTTGTCGGACACCTCGATAGGGAGCGAAGACCACGCATGGATTAGTCTTTGTTCCAGCTCATGCAACGATCTTGGAGGAGGACTTGAAGCAGCCACTTGTCTGCCAAGGTAGTCCCAAATATGTTCTATCGGATTGAGGTCTGGAGATTGAGCTGGCCATTCCATTCGCTTCAAACCTTGACTCTCAAGATAATCCTCACAATCATAAAGCACACCTCGGTGAGGTCGGGCATTATCATCCATCAGAATGAAATCATTGCCAATAGCAGCAGCATATGGCCGAACATAGGCATCAAGGATCTCGTCCCGATATCTCACACCAGTCATAGCTCCTCCCTGGAACACATGCAGCTCAGTGTGACCATCGAGTGGAATCCCAGCCCAAACCATTATTCCACCACCTCGATAAGTGTCTTTCCACAGTGTTGGATTGATTTTATCGGGTGCTTCGTTCCCTCCAGATAAGCAGACGTCCTGAATCGCTCTCCAGTGTGAATCTGGACTCGTCTGTAAAGAGTACAGAATCCCATCGCTGTCTGGTCCAAGGAACGTGTTCTCTTGGCCAAGATAAACGGGCCCTTCTCTGTCGTCCGTTGAGGGGGACACATACAAGTGGTCACCTTGCATAGAGACCTGCATTGTGAAGAAGCCTTCGCACCGTACTAGCGGATATTCTTCTCTCTGATGCTACAGAGTGGTCTGCAACAAGTTGCGGCACAGAAATGCTTCTTCTTTTCCGGGCCGAAAGAGCTATAAAACGATATTCTGCGCGTGTTGTAGCTCGTGGTCGGCCTAGAACATGTCTTCTGGGCACAGAAGCTTCCGTTTGATATTGATTCCAGAGACGGTGGACCACACTGCGAGACACATTAAGACGCCTAGGAGCATAAGCCTGTGACAACTCCATTTCCATTCATACGACCGCCCGCCACCTTAACGAATCGGGCAAACAGTTTCTCTAAGACATTGCGGGACCCTGCTACCTATTATTAACGAATCTGCTAACAAAAGTTGTAAATCAACAAAAGTTACACGCGTAATTATGAAAGCCTGATATTTGCACATTTTTCTCTGACTCATATATGCCTGTTCTTTTCTATAAAAACAAAGTGGTAGCTATCGTTTTTGCATAAATTTGCATAAAGTTCATTTTTATCATTTATATAAACCATAAATTTTACTGTCAGTGTCATTTTTTTTTATGGTGAGCTTCGAAAAACATGTTGTTCCTTAACTTTTGGAGGCGAGTGTATATAATATTGTAACAGGTGACAAATCATGGATCCATGCGTATGAGCCAGAAAGGAAACAGCTGTCGACTACATGTGAGTTTCAAGTAGAACCAAGTTCAACAAAAGTTGGCCGTGCTCGAATCACTTCCAAACAAATAGTCGCCTGTTTTTTGAGGAAAACTGATCGTGTAGCAAGAGTACCTTTAGAGGAATGTAAAATGGTCAAATCTTAGTGGTACTCGATTTGCTTACCCGATGATTGTGGAAAAATAAGGAAAACAAAAAATCGCCGCCGGATCATTCTTCATCATGACAATGTGATTTCTTACATATCCTGTCGAACAACTGAATACCTGAATCCTCGAAAAATTGAATTAACTCTTTGAAGACGGGCGGTTGATTTTTCAACCATGCCTTAGAACACCTTAACGGATGATCATGCTTCATATTTCGACCAAGTAATGCTTTCCCCCTCTGTAATTGTTCACCTGTACTGGACCGGCTGGGAGAGATGTCAACATCCATCCATCAATTCAGCTGCACTCCAGTTCCTGAAAAGGGGAATATACGCGTAAACGGAATCCCCTTGTTCAAGAATTTCGTTTTACTTCGGGGGCGGGAAAGGTTAATACGATCAATGATTGTTGCACAAATAGCAGCTTCAGCTAAAAGTCTCTGAAATGGGGGAAAGTATGTTTAAGATGCTCCCGTCCTTCTGAAACAGCACGGCCAAAATATCCCCGCCGGTAGAGGTTAATGGGTCATCCGCCGTACATTACTGATTTGGCACCGAAAGACTTCTTTTTGTTTTCGAAAGTTTAAAAGTAAATTGTGTAGATAACACTTTTTGTTGGCTGAAGAATCCTTCGATGTATTCAAAATCCACATTTTGGCGATATCTCATTGCGGAATGGAAAAAATGCTTTGACAAGTGGTTCGAAAGTATGCAAAAACGTTTAGATCATGATAGAGAATATTTTGAAAAATAATAAAGTAATTTTCAATATTCGATTAATATTTTTTCATTATTAGATTCAAACTAGAGATAGTTTCCACGCGTAGTTCAACTTCCTTTATACACTTTCTTTAAAAAATAGTTTAAATATTCATGTAAATATTAACAGTATATGTTTTTATTATAAGAATGTAATATCATTTAATTAAAATGAATTTTCTTTTAACTTTCAATCCATTTATTTTTTTATAAAGGTATGTTTTTGCAAAAAGTCAGTTACATATTTAGGAATTTTAATATATTGCTTTGTCATACGAAGTTGCTCACAATTTTCCTTTTTTTGTTTCAAGCAATGTACTTAAAATTGTATTTATGTACTCTAGTAGAAGTCAGATAACATTATTGTAAATAGAAAAAACTTATTTTTTTGTAAATAACAGTATATGTATACATTGAATAGCTTTTTAAGTATAGAATAAAGATATACTTATAAATTCCGCTGAAACATTTTGTACCTACCGCATTTTATTCAGTTCATTGATCATTAAAGTTATGGTGTGCAATTTTGAAATATGAATGAATTCGAATAACTGACTATTCGGAACTGTAAATACACACCAATTCTAAATAACAGGTTTTATATTCATCCAGATATTTTGCTTCGGTTATTAAAAAAAAAATCTTCTTTCTAACGAATCATACGAGAGAATTATTACTCTTCCTCTTTTATTTTCTGAAACGGGACGTTTTCTGCCCCCTGTCTGAAATTATCTATGATATTCAAATTTGAATTAAAGCCTTTAAAATAACTAAATTTAATTTGCCGCGTTTTTATTTAAATACGGATTACATACTTATGTTTCATGCCAAAAGAATAATCGAAAAAAAAAAATTTGAATATGATAAAAATGTCAATTCCGTTGTGTTCTTTGTTCTCTGTGTACTTTGTGCTCTATGTTTACAAATGTTTAAGATTTATTTTATTTTTTTTTACTATAATTCATTAGTAGGATCGCATTAAGATTTTGTCCTGAGACAAATTTTCATTTCTGTACTCAATTTTTTTTATAAATTGCAGTTTTTTGTATATATGTGCAACTGACAAACTTCAAATACAATGAAAGGTAGTGGAAATAGCAACAAATTAAAAAAGATGCTTGAAAAGAAGCCACATTGCATGCTTATAAACTATGTATGATTTCTCAGATAGCACAATAATTGTTTCTCCTTTAAATCTATATATGTAAAGTACTATTGAAATAAAGAACTGGGGAATTATGATGTTTGTTTATGTAAGATATTTAAATTATTTTTTTATTTAATTTGGAATTCGCAATTCAAACTCATGCAGTTTTGTTTTGAAATAAGTTTGATAGGAGTTTAAAGATTTAGAGAATATTGCAACTTTTCATTTATCTATGGATACTAAGGATTTAAAGTGGAGATTAAAATCTCCTGTGTCTTACTCAGATGAAAGATTAGCATAGTTTCAACGAGTACATGAGGTAATACTAAGAGAATAGTTGAAAAAAACCCATAAGACAGTTTTGAAGGCTTATGGTAAAATTGAATTGAAAACAAGAAAATATGCATGAAATTAATATGATTTTTGAAAGGAATTTACTTTCTCCAAGGATATAAAATTCCTTATTGGTGAAGAAATAGTTATTTCTACTGTAAGTACAAAGAAGTAACCATTTATTATGTTTGCATTTTTAATAGAAATTTAATAGAGATATTATATTTTGGAAAAACGAAATTATGAGAAAACCACATGCATTTGGTTTTCCACGAAACTGAATGCAAATTACGAATTTTAGAAACGTGAATTCAGTTTTCTTTTTAAAAATACTTGTTAAACTGAAAGTATTTCATTCATCTCTAAGGATTACTTTAAATTTCAAAGGTAGTACATGTAAAAGAATTATTATAAAACAAAAAAAAAAGTTTCATGTGTCCGAAACAGACATTTTACAAAAAATAATTAGCTTTACTTTTAGTATTACTGAGAAAATCAGCAAAAGAAAATATAAGTCCAAAAATACATATAAGACTAAAGTAAACTGGAGAGTGTTGTATATAGCTTAATATGTTTCATAATATATATACTACACTCATGTCCATAAATTAAGGATAATTCAGAATCACACAGAAATTGATCTCTAAAATAAAAATTTCACCTGTGGAATGATCACACACATCTTGAAGAAGAATATGCAAATTACAGGAAACCACCAGATGGCGTGGATGGTACGTCACAATGACGAGAGTGTAAAGAGAGGGGTGTATAAGGAATGGTGGCAAAGAAGTAAAATTCTTCACAAGCGCTGTGAAAGCCTTTCAGTGCAAAAAACCGCCATAGTTATGGCACAAAGGAGGCATTTGGATGATGTTTTACGTGGCAGAATTATCGGACGACTGGAATGTGGACGTACCTAGCTGGAAGTATCCGAGGAACTTGGAATCGCCCAGAGTGTCATCTCCAGGCTTTGGCAACGATTCCAAGATGATGGTAATGTGAGTAGACGCTACAGCACAGGTCGCCCCCGAGTTACAGCGCCGAATGAGGACCGCTATTTGGCAGTTATTGCCAAAAGAAACAGACGGGGTACAGCATCAGACCTGTCTCGTCAGCTCTCTTCAGCTACAGGTACGACAGTTTCAAGGCAGACCGTGTACAGATGCTTAGGGCACATTGGTCTATATGTTCGTAGGCCTGTCAGATGTAGTTCCACTTACCGCAACTCACTGTCGCCTGAGATTAACCTGGAGTAGAGAGCATGCATTGTGGACACCGCAACAGTGGTCTTGTTTTATGTTTTCCGACGAGTCCAGGTTTAGTTTGGAGTCTGATTCTCGCCGGACATTCATCTGGAGAGCGCCAGGCACCCGTTACTACCAAGAGAAACACCATTGAAAGACAACGTTACGGTGGTGCCAGGATGGCTCGTTTGGGGAGGAATTATTCTTGGTTCCAGAACTGACCTGTATGTTCAGGGTGTAACGATGACAGGCCACATCTATCGGGACGTCATTCTGGAACAACATGTACGTTTGTTTCGGGGCGCCATGGGTGTTGAATTTGTGTTTATGGATGACAACGCCCGTCCTCACCGTGCAAACATTGTAGACGAATGCCTTCAATCGGAGGATATCACCCGTATGCATTGGCCAGCATACTCACCGGTACTTGAATCCAAATAGAGCATGTGTGGGATATGCTTGGCCAACGAATTGCAGCCCGTCAACCCCCTCCCACCTGTCTACCGGAACTTCGGAGTGCATTGCTTGATGAGTGGTGTAATATTCTCCAAGATCAGATTGATCATTTGATACTCAGCATGCCTAGGCGTTGTCAGGCCTGTATTGCATCGTCCGGGAGACATACTCCGTATTAAACATCCTACTAACCATGTTATACTGTTTTTTGTAAATAGATTCTTTTTTGAAATTTGGTCAAGGGAGTAAAACTTGCAATTTTTATTAATTATGTCAAACATATAGCATCTTTCTTGCTCTTTACTTTTTGTTTAATAAATAGACTTTACAAATAAGTCAAATTTGTTTTGCTTCTTTCTCTTTCTTTGCCTGAACTTCATTATCCTTAATTTATGGACATGAGTGTATATGTGTATATACGCTTTGCAACACCAAGAAGGCGACATTTCTACAGACGTGAAATTTTAAGGACAAGAAGAAGATGCTGTGATATGCAAATGATTAATTTTTCAGAGCATTCAGACAAAGCAGGCGCTGGTAGCGACATCTACAATGTCTTAAAATGAGGAAATTGCACAGCCGGTTTCTCATACACAAACTGATTATGAACGCTGTTGCCTGGTGAAAAAGTTGTGATGCCTCGTGGAAGAAAGAGAAATGCGTACCAGCACGTTTCTGACTTTGATAAAGGTTGCATTGTAGCCTATGGCAGTACTGCTGTTTGCGTTGGTCAAAATCCAATGATTCTTAGCAGAATATGGAATCGATAGCTTCAGGACAGTAATACGGAACACTCGCCGTGCTTGATCTGAACGACCCGCTATCACTAGAAGCCGAGAAGGCTGGCATGTTACCCACATGACCTCAATGAATCGCTCAGCAACGTCACGATCCCTGAGTCAAGAAATGGGGTCGTTTACATGACAACAAGTGTCTGCAAGAACAGTTCAACGACGTTTGTAGCAGCATGGACTCTCAGCTCGGAGACCATGGCTGCGGCTACCCTTGACGCTGTATCACAGGGGAGCCTTCAATGGTGTGAAAAACGGCGAACATGGGTGCACGAATGGAGAGACGTCATTTTTTCAGATGAATCCAGTTCTGTTGACTGGTCATGATGGTAGCACCAGTTTTGGTGGCATCGAGGTGAACGCACATTGGCAGCATGGATTCGCCATTGTCATACTGGCCCATCACCTGCCTGATGATATGGGGTGCTATTGGATACACATCTCGTGTCACCTGTTGTTCGCATGGACGGTTCTTAACTAATGGACGTTACATTTCTGATGTGTTAGGACCCGTGGCTCTACCCGTTATTGGAGCCCTGTGAAACCTTGCGTTTCAGGAGGATAATGCACTACCGAATGTTGTCAAAATTGTACGGACCTTCCTTCCTACGGATAATGTTCGGCTGATGCTCTGGTCAGCAGGTTCTCCAGATCTTTTACCAATAGAGAAAGTCTGGTCAATGGTGTCCGAACGACTTGCTCGTCACCATGCTCCAGTTACTACGGTTGATGAACTGTGGCATCGTGTTGAAGTTGAATGGGCATCTGGATCTATACATGTCATCCAATCTCTGTTTGACTCAATCCCCAGGAGTATAATAGCTTTTATTTCTGCCAGAGGTGGTTGTTCTGGGTACTGATTTCTCAGGATCTATGCACAGAAATTTCTAAAATTAATCACTTGTTATTTCCAGTATAATCAATTATTTCAATAAATATCATATTGTTATCTATATTTCTTTCTGGTGAAGCAATGTTAATGGACAGCAGTGTATATATATATCGAGAAAATATTGGAATATATCTTTCAACCGCCGAATTTAATTAAATCCTACATATAGATTTAAAAAAAAAACTTTTCAAAGATTTTCCATTTATTAAAGGGATTGTATACTAAATATTCAAACACCAGTAGCATTTCAGTATGCGTCCGGTAAAAGACGTACAATGGTGGTGTGAAACTGATTCAGATTGAAACGTTCAAGAACAAGGTGTATATCAGGTACTATAAAATAAAGTGTAGAATTGGATTTTAAATTTCAATTACTATATGTTTTATTTCTTACTTGAATTACTGGCTAATGGAATAATCTTTTTAATTTAATTTTTTTAAATCTCGCATTATGCTACTTAGAGAATACATACAATCTATTCATTTGTTGTTGATTAATGCGATCAATACAAATGGGCAATTAACCCATTTGTGCCTGGATATTTTTGCGACTTTCTTCGATTTTTACTGATAACAGAAATGATAGATAAATTTATGATGTCAACTTCTTGAACAAGGGATGTAAGGAATATTTTAAAATCAATATGCATAAAAATCGAAATATCAACATCCTACTTGGTCAGTTTAAATATTTTGTAGAGTTGAGGCTCAATACTCATGAATAAAGGCTAGGAAAAATAAATAACGTTTTCGACTAATAGCGAAAATGCCGTCCCCAAAAAAAGGACACTAGGCATAAATGGATTAATGTAAATAATTGCAATCATTTATTTAAAGTTTTCTTTTTCTTTTCTTGTTAAATATGATTAATATTATAGATATTATGAAACGTATTTCGATTACTGATAATACCTATTTATTCCTAACCCTCGAAGTGAGGTGGTTTCACTGTATAAGCACCAATTTCTAGATCTTTCACGATTAATCACAAAGCTATTTAAATATTAGTCGGATTCACAAATAACATATACTGTTTTCACAAAATGCTTACAGTTAGCACAAAGGCGTGTGAATCTTCCTCTTATTTTACAGTTACAGTCGCTCGCGTAAATATACAAGGACATGGTAAAATTCCCTCCTTTATTTTATTTATAATTTTTACCGACCTACCTTAAAGATGCTTTGATAAAAAGTCAGTAGAATAATTTTACTGATTTTTTTTGCATACATTTTCAAGGTTGGTACTTAAATAGATATGTAGGTAGCTATACATAAAATATTATTTTAAGCCATTTGTGCCTAGCGTCCTTTTATCGAGACGCTCAGATATTTAGCATTTTCGAAAATTTATTACATATCCTTATAAAAGCAACTTTTTTTTGCTGTACTCACACAAAAATGTATTTAAGTGTGAGATAAATTTCTTATTTTAGTTTTGTGTATAACTCATTGGGTCTTGCAAATAAAGCATAACTCAAAAGAAAAATAATGAATTATTACTTTATACCTGATTTACTACTTATGAAGAATAAGATTTTAGTATATATGAAATCGACTTAGGTAATATGACTTATACTCGAGTACTTTTTTAGAGGCTCTAGATCATATACAGAATTGTGTAGGACAGGGCTTATAGGTATACCCCCCCACACACTGGTATCTGCAAAATCTATAAGAATGGGACGAAAATGTTTGTTAACTGGAGCTTGTAAACAACTAGACCTAACTGGTGCTCACGGTCTGTTGACAACAGAAATCGATGTCCCTCCGTTAAATTTCTGATTTATGTTCAGCAATAACACATAAGTCATTTCACAATATTTAACCTCTTACCCCAATGTACCCAAATGGGTACATGTACTTATTTTCCTTTCAAAGACCTTTTCAGTCCCCGTGTACTACATGTGAGAAAATAATTATACTGGCTTTAAATATTATATCCGTAAAATACAGGAAAAGTGGCCCAATCTTCAAGGAAAATCGCTATCTCTGAGGGCGAATAAACCTGAGAAGCGAATTAAAAATCGGAAAAATGTACCGTTTAACCGTCCCCTCTATCTTAAAGTGAATCTGGATTCATACTGTCTGTTCCATACCGCTAAGACGCCGCATTCACGTAACTCAGAGGAGCAAAGTAGAGAGCATTGTTCTGACGTCACACGTCGCTGGCGTATGTCGTGATTTCATTGGTGTATCACAATGAAAGTTTCAACTAAGACAGCAATTTTTTACAAAGATGGAATGAGTGGGGATCGAACCCACGACTGTACGCTTAGCCGCTGCAAGTCTCTGGCCAGTATCAATCCGCCTTAAGAAAGCGTTTATTCAATATTTTAAGAACAAACGAAATACACGAGAGGGGGACGTTTGAGGCGTTTTTGTCGTATTTTACGGTACTTAATTTTTCAGAAAACACGCAGTTTGAAAGAAAGATGTGAAATTTTTATTATTCGCAACATGTATAATTTATTATTAAAAACTATATATGTGAATATGACATGAAATTTGGCTTGTATTCTAATCCGGCAGTTAGCATGTTTTACAAGTCCGATATCAAATTTGAAACTTAAAGCATTTAATGCTTATACTATAATTTTTAATGCTTGTCTGCGAAATAAGAATGCTCTCTTATGCAAAGAACAACAGAGATGAAAGTCTTATCGCAAAGGAGACATACACCTCGATCAAACTCTCACAAAGTAACTAAAGAAAGACATCACCTGGACAACGAAACGAAAGGAACTATGACCACTAATGATACCTGTTCCAGCTTTTGCCCGCTTTTGCAGGACAACCAGTGGCATGAAATTACGAGTTTATGTACAATAAGTTAAGGTAGAGTCGCCTGCATAAAAATGATTTATTTATTTAATGTGACTCTACATAAAATTTAAAACTACTCATTTTCTTTCTTTTTGTCAACAATTCCATCATTAAAAAATTTCAAGTGTGCTTTTAATTACCTATTGAAAATTAAATTATTGCAAATTATTTAGAACGGTAATAAGTGTAAAAAAAAAAACAAACATCTATGAATGACTTCCTATATATTTGGCATCGATTTATCGAAAAATATCTATATAAGCTGATGATATATTGCGATGTAAAATATTCAGCACCCTCCAACCATACAACAGACCATCTATCACTTAGACTACTGCACGTCATGCGTCACTGCCAATCAAGACGTCTGCAGATATCTCAAAAGTGGGGTATGTTTGTTACCGTTTTGTATAAAGTTATAAATACTGAATAGCTGTTGAAAAGAAGGAAAGTCATCTAGTAGTTTCCAATCGCTTTTTTAGGTCGTTGTGCCACTGTTCAAATACTGTCTGGGAGCGTTGGTAGAACATGACGGTTTCCCTAGTAGCAAAATGTTATCGGTTCCTGAAATGTCGAGGAAGCGAAGCAGAACCCGTGTTAGGCTCTTGATCGCATATTGTCTCTTGCCCCCGCATGTTCGCTCGGCAATTGTAAGATAAATCGTCGGCATGATGGTAGGCGGATAATTGGGCGTGGAGCCGAGGCGATTAGTGCTTTTCTTATCCGGGAAAAGATGACAGATTGGAACTTACGAAGTGGAAACTATGGCCTTTGTTGAAACTGTGCAATCGATGAAAATTTTAGAAAATCGAAGTATTACATACGGCCTTGTTCATTTCTTTTACTGTTCCAACCTATTCATTTTTTCATACATGCATGCATTTATTTTTATATGCTCTATACCATAAGTGTAGTATATCCGAAAAATCTCGAGGCATATAAGTTATTTTTTGTACTTGCATCATTGCTTTATATTCAATAGAGTAAGTTTACTTAATTCTGGTAATGGCGCTTGTTTTGGCTACCACATGCATTTTTCCGTCAAAGAAGGGCATTTTTCTGTCACTGCTTCTCTACTCCACTGCACTCTGATATTAATATGTAATTTTTACGCTGACCACCCCCAGACGACAATATTATTTAATGCATGGTACAACTTGCTTTTCCAAATAAATAATAAAAAATGATGCATTTAATAAGTACGTCTTTATCGCTTTCAAGTGTCTTAACGAACCTGTGTTTTCTCCATATTTGAGGTATACATACACAACCACTAATAAATGCGAAACTTGAAAATGTAATTTTAATTAAATAATACTTTACTTTTTTTGCACATAAGAGTATCAAAATTTCAAAAGAATAAATGTGGATTTTCTTTGAAATTCAATTGTTTCAAATGATGTATTTTTAAATTCATAGAAATATTGTAGCACACTATTTTTAAATTATAATTTCTATCTCTTAAATTTAATTCTGTTGAAATTATCCCATTGCCTAAGGTATCGAGCAATATCATTCTTACAAGAATATAACAATGCAAAATTATTACAGTATTAAAATAATGTAATATTAAAACTAGTATATATATATATATATATATATATATATATATATATATATGCTACTTACTAGTTTAAATATATTTTTAAAAAATTATTAAGGGTGAAAGACTAAGCACTGAAATAAAAAATATCATGAAATTTACAAAAAAAAAAAAATCTTAACGTCCATTTTAAATCTGTGAAATCAATTAAAATTTCAAAACAACTTTTTTCACGTATCATTTTACTCTATAAAAACTTTGCTCAAAGAATGTAATTAAATTGTCAAGCACAATGAATAGTTACGGTGATTAGAAGATTCTTTCATTTCCAGACAGCAACAAATTAAATACTTTGCCTTGGACAAAATAAATTCTTAACTTTTAAAGGTGTTTTTCTGAGAGTTTCCTGAAAAATTAATTAAATTGAAATAGATTACATAGAGCTACTTTTAAAAAAATAATGAATGTTAAAATGGTTTTCCCTTATTTACATAAAATAAGATATGAGAAAGAGAATACTTAACTACCTTAACACTCGAATATTTTTTTAAATAATTTATTTGTGTTAAAATGCATTAGATGCAGTTTAATGAGTTGAAAAAATATTTTTGACGCTTATACTACGTTTTAAAATATCTTAAGCAAATAATCTTGTTTTCTTCAAGCTCAAAATCTAAGTTTTATTTTGTACTGCTTTAAAATGAATTTTAGAACCTGGCAAATGCGGAGAAGAATGAAAAAAAAATGTTATGTAAAAAGGGTTATGCAAAGGACAATTAATGTACAGTCATTTTTTTATTAGAAAAGATTTAAAAATAAATGTTTATCAACCACTGATGTGTGTTAGTGTTTGTGTGCTTTTGTTACTGAGAAAGATCGAATTTGAGAATGTGAGTATCGTTTAGTGAATGTGAACATGGACAAAAGATAGTGGCGAAATCCACATTTATTTTATTTTATATTACTATACATCATAGCAATCCGAGGTGTATGTCGAGACATACAGTTGACAAATATGGAATCATAAATTATGTCTACCTTATGCAATCATAAATTAACTGTTTAATTATTTTTTCTTTCTTTTTTGTTAATTAGAAATGTTAATTGAAAATTAGTGTAATTTTCTTACTCCAATAAAACATTGACAACAATAACACTTTTGATAGCATTACAGTAATTATAGTAATTTTTAAGTAACACTTCTAACAGAACAACTTTCTACACTTAATTTATGATTCTGTACATGTCGGCATAAACGGGAGATTGTTCAAATGTAACTACCCAGACAGCACATAAGCAATCAAGCTTGACATTTCTTTGAATTTGACGTATTAATACAAGCTTGACAGTTCAATTCATTTTAAGCCTGCAGCGAGCTTGAAGAAATCATTTGAACTCTCAACCTTGAATACAACTTGATTACAGCTTGAAAAGGATGGCGCCATCTGTCGCTGGACATTAAATAAAGAAAAGTTCGTAAAAGTTGTGTTTTATTTTATTATCTCACAAAACCTGGACATAAGAACACGCAAAGGGGAAGGAATGAATGGGATAAGCCCCTCTGAAGTGTAACACGAGAGGATTTTTAGTTTTATTTACATCTAATTAACATTAGTAATTCCATTAACTAATTAATTAACCCTAAAATAAATTTTAATATAATTAACACAATGTAGTTAGTAATATACTTCACTTTATGGGTGGTAGAATGGGCGCAATCCGACCGCCACCAGAGCCTGATTATCACACGTTCATGCGGGGCAATAGCCCGGGCCCCGGAAAAATAAGGCCCCCCAAATCTCCCGATTTATTGTTATCATGCGTTATTACATATTCATACATGCTGCAATGATAAATGTTTTGCAACAAAATTTCCTTTGTAATATCTATACGATAATTTTTAACAATAAATGGACTTAGAGATTTCTTTTCTGTTATAATTCAATGGTCTTTAAGACTCATAGATCAATAAACAAGAAGTTAGGAGTTTTTGAAAACGTATGGTATGGCCATATATATATATGCTTATCACAAAATATCCAACATTTTTTATTTCGTGATGAAGTAAAGAAAATTTCGAACTTTTTGGTGTATGAAGAAAATTTTTTGGAGTGAGAAACTTTGCTCCCATGCTTCGTCATTGCCATTCCTGGAATTTGCGCACCCATGTGCTAATACAAACGGACTAAAAAAAAATATTAAAATCACTTTTAAATACATAGTCTTGTTCTAAATAAGTATAAATAAATAGGTAATTTTTAATTCAATTTTAGTATTCTTTAAAAATGTTTTATTTTTATGTCGGAAAAATACAACAGCAAACAAAAATAAGTTAAAATGCTTGTGATAGTAGTATGAGGGCCCCAAAATAACCTCTTGCCCGGGCCCAGACCACTTATGATCAGGCTCTGGCCGCCACAAAATAATTTATAACCCTAACAGTCACTTCAAACTTTAGTCATATCAGCCCAACTCAGGTAGGCCAAGTGGTTATGACGCTGGCCTCCCAACCTAAAGATACCGTGTTCGATCCTAGCCGCGGACCGTTTTGATAGTAACAGATTAAGATAACTTGAAATTTCAGCGTAGCCAGGAAAATGCGTGGAAAAATAAAATATCTGGGGCGAGTTCGGCGCCCCGTGTATTTAAGAAGTTTTTTTAAGCTTGCTATGTCAAGCTTAAATCAAGCTGGGCAAGTGTAAACTAGAACACTTGATTCAAGCTTGCATTAAGCTTAAAAGCTTGAAATTTTCAAGCTTAATTCAAGTTTATTGACTTGATAAATCAAGCTTCCTGCAAGTTTGATGCAAGTTTGCTGTGCTGTCTGGGTATGTTCTTTTCGTATTATATTCCATTGGGAGAATTTCAGTGGTGTATCTGAAGAACTGCTCTTACTGTTGGCCTCATAGTAGAGACGCAATTCGGAACTCCAAAAGATATAATGTTACTAGAAAGTGCGTAGTGTAAAGGAAGAATGAAAGTAAAATGGTATTTGTAGTTCATGAATTAGATCGTTGTGACATAGAGTATTGACTGATGATATGCAAGAATACTCTTCTGGTCTCAATACTTTTACCAAACACACCATGTATGTGTTTGCTGTCCCCTAGAAGCTAACACAGTTTTACTAGAAAATTTAAGTATTCTGGTACAAGAAAGGATGAAGTGTTACTGAACGTATACCTCCGTTTTACCCGTTGGGCCTTGCTAAGAGGAAAAGGGAAAATGTTTGATGGACGACTGTCGAACCTATGTTTGGATGTTTAATTCAACCACGCGGATAATTAGGCGTGTTGTATAAAGAATAAATTTAAATAAGAATCTGAAAATTTTCAAAAATAGATAACTAATTCATAACAAAATACTTCTTCTGGGTGCAAAATAATGGTGCTTATTCACGCGTACTCTTAACAAATCTCTAAATGTTCTTTCCTGTAAAATGCCTTTTAAAAATTGAATGCAACGAGCTTTAAAGGAAGTTAGTGACATCGCAAGTTATAGGTATATTTCCTTTAAGTGTTTATTCACAAAAATTTCACATTCTATAACAGATTTCCTGTCTTTAGCATGAACAACGTGTAAATCAATAAGTATCAGACTTCGTTACGCTAATGTAATAAGATTTGCACATTAAGGTTTATTTTCAGTTCTCATCCTTCAATCTCATAATGCTTGTCGATAATCGATTTTTCTGAGAAAGAACCAGAGTCTTTCGTTATAGATTTCCTTGGTAACAAACTGCAATCTATGCATTTTATTGATAAAGATATAAACCGTAATGACGAACTTTATGAAGGGTAAATGATACATGCATTGCATTCTTGTGAATGCCGTATAAAACCTATAGCACTGTGCATGTGTCGTGAGAAAATAAAAATGCCCTTTTTTATTGTTTTGTATAATGCATGAATTAATAGAAGTCCCACTAAATGATGGTTTTACGAATACACAGTGTTATGTAGATGTTCATTTCTGTGCTTTCTAAAAGAAATAAAAATAATTTTGTTTTCATATTTAATTCTAAATCTTTAATACATAAACATAAAACTGTATTTTTTTGCCATTTTGCATCTTCTAATTTAAAAGATCGTATCACTAGTTCAACGAGTATACCATAAAAATAAATGCATTGCAATACTTTCATTAAAGCTTTAATCATTTTCTTTTGAGCACGTTTTATGTTACTTATTTTAATACTTGAGTAATTCACTATGCATGTTTTTTATTGCATCTGTCAGATTATTTTCAAATAAATTTAAAATTAATTAATTCCAATATGAATTTTAATAATAGTTAAAATAAATAAAGATGCTAAATCTACAAAAGCCGCTTATTTATTTTAGTGATTAAAACGTGAAACATAACGTATGGAAATGTTGGGTAAACTAGTACATTAGATTGTGAATAAATATCATTATTTTTTAACCCATATTGGACCATCGTACTATTTATAGTACAGTTAAATTAAATACGGATAAAATAAAATAATAAAATAAAATCGACATAAAACTTCACGTAAATAACTGCAAATAGTCAAAATTTAATCCTTATAAATAAAAATGAAATTCTGTTTGTTTGTTTGTTTGTTTGTTTGTTTGTGGATTTGATTCGTATACAAATCCACAAAAATGGACCTATCAGCCTGAAATTGGGCACAGATGTGTAAAATAATATAGAATAAAAGATAGTCCACTTTAAAACTTTGAAAGTCCACCCGTTCCCGGAATTTAAGAGATTTTTTATGTTCTCCACGCAAAAAGCTTTCCGTAATTGTAACCCCTGTAGTCAAAAAAGTGTGAAATAAGGATCGTGGTTGCCATGTATGGCGATTTTGCCGAATAAAATGTTTTAAATTCTCAAAGTAAAAATAAAAGAATAATAATGATTTTTTTTTGTTGTTGTTGTTGTTAGTTTATATTCGTAATGTTATTTTTTTTTTTATTATAATATCGTGTGCATGGGAAATCGGAGCAGGAATGAAATGTTTTATACGCAAAACAATAAGAATTGAAGATTTCCGAGGCTAATATGTTAAAATTTTTTAGTTTGGCGAAAAAATAAAATGGCTCAAATGCCGAGAAAGTGAGTTCTAGAAGTTTACACTGTTTCCGGCTTGGCTCAATTTACTGAGAGCTTAAGGAAACGGATTTTTGAAAACAAGTGCAAAGGTTTTATTAGAATACAGCGTTAGATTTTAATGATCCGTGCGGAAATAATGCAGTTATTAAGGGATTTCAAGCGATCTATCTTCAGCATTCTCGCCAATTGAGTGCATTGATTTTAGTTGGGGGAAATCCGCCAAATTTCAGAAAATTGAAATCTTCGCATTTAGTACATCGAGGTAACGATGAATGAAACATGTTATAGTTGATAATTTAAAAAATGAGGCTGTATTAAGGGATTCCACTTTTCAAAAAAATGCCTGGCGGTCGAACCACTTCCCATTTTGATTGCTGCTAAGTCAATGCTTCGAATGATTCCCTGAAAAAACTCTTGCAAAATGGCGTATGTTGACACTTTGGTGAGGCTTAGATTTGAAACTGGATTTTATTTGAGACTGGTATCTATATTAATAAAACAATGTGTGTAAACTGTTTGTTTGTCTGTGTCTCGCGTAGCTCGCAAACGGGTGATCGTAGACCTACCAAATTTTGAACGGAAATTCTCCATGACAGGTCCCGACACACCTCGAAGCAATTTTTTCAAAATTCGAACTATTTTAGGAAATATCGATAAAAACGTATCGCAAAAGGCTAATTTTTGCTTTCCGCCATTTCGTAATTGTAACCCCACAGTGCATTAAGCGACAATTAAGCTTATCTAGGTTGCCACATTCGGCAGTTCATTAAATGATTCAGACTCTTGAAGTAAAATTAAAAGTATAACGATTTTTTTTTTATTTTGACTAGATTATTTGTAAGGTTGTTTTTAAACTAAAATATCGTGTGCATGTGAAATCAGAGCGGGAATGAAATGATTTATACTCAAAAAAAAAAAAAAATAGAATTTGGAAATTTTCCGAAAATCAATGTGCAACTTTTTAATTGGGCGAAAAATAAAAGGGGTTGATGTCCGATTTTGTGGAGGATTCTAACGTTTGGCGCTATTTATCGTAATTTAATCGTCTGCTATTTGGGTTATGAATACACCTGCGTATAAGTTTTTGAAATTTTCATTCAGTTGGAATTGTGCATTTTTCTGAGCAGCTTTTCTGCATCTATTTCTAATATATTACATCCAGAAAAAAGGATGTTAGAAATATCAATTTTAATTTTGTTTAATCACACTCATGAATAATGATACACTTTCCAACTTAATAAAAGAAGGAACGAAAATAGGGAAGACCCATGGATTATAACTCTTTTTATATATAGCACTTTAGTGCGTATTTAAAATCTGAAAGTGTGTCAGATTTTCTATGATTCTAGCGCTTGGCGCAATTTAATGAGAGGGTATTTTTAAAAACAAGCGTAGGTAATCTTATAAATAAAAATACAATTCTGTTTGTCAATTTGTTGATTTGGGTAGTATACAATTCCACAAAAATGGACCTGTCAGCCTGAAATTTTACACAGATATATGTAAAATAATATAGAATAAATGATAGTCCACTTTAAAACTTTGAAAGTCCATCCGTTCCCGGAATTTAAGAGATTTTTTATGTTCTCCACGCAGAAAGCTTTATGTAATTGTAACACCTGTAGTGAAAAAAGTGTGTGAAATAAGCATCTTGGTTGCCATGTGTGGCGATTTTGCCGAATAAAATGTTTTAAATTCTTAAAGTGAAAAGAAAAGAATAATAATGATTTTTTTAGTTTATATTTGTAAGGTTATTTTTTTAATTATAATATCGTGTGCGCATAAGAAATGAGAGCAGGAATGAAATGTTTTATACGCAAAACAATGAGGATCGAAGATTTCGGAGACTAATATGTAAATTTTTTTAGTTTGGCGAAAAATAAAATGGCTGATAGGCCGATTTTTAGAAAGTGAGTTCTAGCGGTTTGCACAGTTTTAGGCTTTTTGGCGTAATTTACTGAGAGCTTAAGGGAATAGCATGTTTGAAAACAAGTGTATAGGTTTTCTTAGAATACAGCATTAAATTTTAACTATCCGTGCAGAAATAATGCAGTTATTAGGGCATTTCAAGCGATGTAGCTTCAGAATTCTCGCCAATTGAGTACATTGATTTAACTTGGGGGAAATCCGCCAAATTTCAGAAAATTGAAATCTTCGCATTTAGTACATCGAGGTAACGATGAATAAAACATGTTATAGTTGATAATTTAAAAAATGAGGCTGTATTAAGGGATTCCACTTTTTAAAAAAATGCCTGGCGGTCGAACCATTTCCCATTTTGATTGCTGCTAAGTCAATGCTTCGAATGATTCCCTGAAAAAACTCTTGCAAAATGGCGTATGCTGGCACTTTGGCGAGGCTTAGATTTGAAACTGGATTTTACTTGAGACTGGTATATATAATAAGACTGGTTATAGATAAAAATGAATGTTGGTATGTGTGTAGGAGGTTGAAAAACTCAGCACCGTTTCACCGATCACCATGAAATTTGGTTCACCTAAGTCTTTTATCATGGAGAAGGTTTTTATGCTATCCGTTTTCCTCTAACTTGCCACTAGCTGGCGCAGCAGAACGTCGAATTTTATTCCGTTTAGCCGTTTGCTATGCGAATATCGTCCAACCAATTTCGATGAAATTTGGTACACGCGGATATTAGAACACGGAGAATATTTTTCACTATCCATTTGCTGTAACTTACCGCTAAATAGCGCTGCAACGCATCAACTTCTATACCGTTCGACCGATCGGCATAAAATTTTTTATACTTACACATTTGAGCACGAAGAATATATTCTAACTGTGTTACTTTTAATGTTACTCACCACTAGGTGGCACTGCAATGCATTATTATTTTAACTCGCCACTAGATGACGCTGCAGCAGGCCAAATTTTTGACCATTCAAACGGTGGCTATGAAAATCAGTTCTCATAGCTATTTGAACAATGAGAATATTTTGGCGTTATCCATTTTGCTATAACTCGCCACATGACGGCGCTGTAGCAAATTCGTATGCATCGATATCTGAATGCGAAGAATATTTTCGCCGTATCCGTTTTGCTAAAACTCGCCACTAGATTGCGCTACGCCGCATCGCCTTCTGCACCATAAAAATGATTGCCTTGAAATTCAGTATGCATGATTATTGAACACAATATAACGCGATATCCATTATGCTATATCTCTTTATTACAATAAATAGTAATCACAACAAATATTAATGTCAAAAAGTCCATTCATTCCCGTGCGAAGAACGGGTACTTCAGCTAGTATATTTATAAGAAAAAGTGAAACTTGGGAAAAAATTAAGGCAAAAAATTCCTTTAAATTTACCCCTAAAAAATTTCATAGCTATAAGTCATTAAATAATAATTTTTTGTTCCTTGAACAAACATAAGTAATTTTTTCTGGATCATCGGTGTTGTTCAAAACATTAAGAATAACTATGAAAAAATGTAATTTTACAGACATGTGACATGCGTTTTCTAATTGTCCTATAAATAGAACAACTGTCCTATACCCACCTTTTTAAAAAAAAATCACTCATACTTCTAGATCGCATTCCTCGAATTCAAGGAACAATGTACCTTTTCATATTTTCATGCTCGGTGACAGGAAGTAATTAAAAGGTGAAAAGTTTTTTAATATTTTTGTATCAGCTCCCCCCACCCATACACACACACACACATGCTTCGGTTGCATCTAAAAATAATTTTGTGACACTTAAACTGAAAACCCAATCAAATGGTAAAATGTCCTTGAAATCATTAGCTAAAACTTAGAGAGGAATATCTGATTTACTCCTTGACAAAGCCTGAAAAGTAGCATCTGTACGCTAGAATGATAACCGTGTACTTTCATTATTAACAACTTTCGAAGTTACAAAAGTAGACAGTAAATTATAGCATCATGCCAAAGAAGGCAGAAAAGGTATAGATGTACCATTTTGAGTTACGGGTTATAACAAATATGAGAGTGTAATAGACGTATTCAACAGAAATATGGAAAATTACTTTATTTCTTTTCAAGGAAAATTGTGGTATTAGACATTTTTCTGATTTTCTTTGGAACCACTCTCATCGCTGATTGGAATTTTTTCAAATTATTTTCCTCTAACTATACACGAGATTCATTAACATATCTAAGGTCAAAACAAGTTGCAAGGTGAAGTATTGTTACCATTAGTTATCTAGGTGAAGACAATTGCCAGAAATAACATTACACAAAGAGCGTAGCGAAGAACTTCGTCTTGTAACTGTGAGCATGAATTTATAAAATATCTAGTTGATTGTCAAAGCTATTTTCATTTAAAATCTCGCAAAAAAACTTATTACAATTTACAAAATGTGCAAAATTGGATTATATAGGATCTATTTTTCGGATTCCCATTCAGAAAAATCCTTTTCACAATGTAAGTCAGCTTTTGTAACTTTTGGTACTGTATTGGACAGTTTTCCTATTTATAGGACAGTCTAAACTAAAAAAAAATATATTAGAAATTTTAAAATTTCTATTTTATGTGTGTAAGTATCTCACATTGATCACGATTTTAAAAATTTACGTTTTTCCTATGGTTGATTTTTTGAGTGGTCCAATAAGGGTTAACTGAATCATGATAATATTTAAATCTGCATTGTTTATATAATACGTTGAAGAATATAACATTTTCACGAAATTCCGAAACAAAACATGCTCTGAATAAAAAATGAACACATTGATCGATGTGACAGTGACTTAACATATGTATGCATTTGTCAAAACTCGGAAGTTAGTCCAGATTTCTATAGGAATGGTTGTCATCTGAAGTCCTTTGTAAAATGGACAAAAAATGCCTGCGGCATAAAAATGCTGACGTAAATGATGTATCCCCGTGCCTTTGAAAGCTCAATGTATGGAATAAATATGCGATGAGACAGTGTATTACGTAAATTTTAATCAATATTTTTTAGCAATCAATCTATAAATAAGCTTCAGTGTTTTCCTTCTACATAAATGGTTTACTAAAAAGATTTTTATTACTTTCAAAAAGTATCCAAAAAGTTATTTTTTAAACTTTTATGCTTAAAGATAAAAGATTATTAAATATTTATCTCTTATCTCTAATACCTTATTATTAAATATTTACAATAAATATTTAATAATAAGAGAATTATTAAATATTTTAATGTAAAAATGAAAAGCAAGGACAGAAAATATGTGTGAATATTTGAAGCGTTGCCTCAAAATCAAGTTTTTACAGATAAAAGTACATCAGATAAATTAAAAAGAAATATATTTTGTTAATTTGGATATCACTAAACTGAAAAAAAAAAAAAAACCATTCAAATTTACAGGAAAAAACTGTCAGTCAGAATGTCTGTTTCTTTCTTTTTTTTTCTTTTACAGAAGTCTTCCGTAAATTTTGCAGATCAGTTTATTTTACAGAAATCTTCCCGCATAGGGAAAAGAGATATGGAAAGACTTCTGTTAAAAATACGGAAAAAAACTGGCTTCCTGGCTGACAGTTTTTTCTGTCAGTTTAAGAAACTTTTTTTTTCAGTGCATAATATGATATTTTAAAAGAAGGCACCATTTTTGCGGTACTGAGTTCGTATAAAAAAATCAAACCAAAATTCGTTTAACACCGGAACGTGGTTTAAATGTATTTTTTTCCCATATATTTTCATACAAAAATAATTCAAATGATTTCTATTGCGTTCATCACTTTTATTATACTTTTCGTATAGTGTAGGAGCCACACAATTAACATCAATTTTGCAAATATTAAAAATATGTAATATATGTTCATTTTCCACTGTTACAAAATTTTTGATAGTTGTCATACACTGGTAAGACAATACACATGTTTGAACAAAATTAACTTTGGTCAGTAATGCACTAGAGGACCTCTAACTGCTTATTTTTTATTTTTAAATGCAGTGATACAATTTCAGTGAACTGAAATAGAAAATGATAAAATTCAAAAGTATTCATAAAATTCAGTGAAATGTCTGATAAATTACTCACTTGATTTCATGAACAATGTGCGAATTCTTCTAAATGTGTACAAGAAAAAATATTTCTTCAATACAATAAAATTTAATCGAATTATTTTGAGTATTGAATAAATATTTTGATGAAACAGTACATATACTTGTAAGTCGCATATTTCTAACGAGAAATATATATCATAAATACAAAAAATCAAACTATCATAAAAATTTGAATAATAATACTGCTACTTTGTCTGTATATTAAAGGATTCTTTATTGATGCAAAAGCATTAAGTTTGTTGCCATTATTAAAGCTTTCTAAATGTTCGTTAGGTTATTCAACTATTAGACGTGAAACAAAAACAAAATCACTTGTCCCAAGAGATGTGTGCAGCGTTTCACTGTGTATTATATAGACGTCAAGTCGGGCGAAAAAGATTGCATTAATTATCTTTAAAATATTAGTGATTGTAAATTTTCAAAATAACACTCATCATTAAGCCAATTTCACAAACAAACTGAAAGCATGTTTCATTAACTTTTCATGCATGTGGAAATAGTATGACGGTTATTAAACTAGTTCACGTATGCCGATATTAACATTAAAAAAACTAGAAGGAAAACATATATTGAATGGTTAATGAAAATCTGTGCAGACAAATTTGGTGCGAACTCATTTGTATGAAGACGCTTAAAAAAAGAAAGGAATTCGCTCCTAGAGCATTTACAATACATGTGGAGTATAGGTCAGGACCGTACAACACGGATCCCAATAACACGAACGTGTCTACCGTGTTATAGGGTGTTCTACTCTATTTAAATAATAATAATATTATTAACCATAAGAAAAAAAGAGTGGTTATACAACGAATTAAATAGTACTATACTAAAGAAAAAAAAAGATGTCTACACTTTACACAGCCTATATACATGCGTATATACATGCAATAGGTAAGTTTTTGCTATCTCGCAGGATATTATCAACCGAAAAAAACGTCTGCCTAGATAAATAAAATTTTTAATACTCCAATGAACAACATATATAAAAATCAGATTTAGTAAAGTACTTTTGAAATTTTATAATTTTTGTCATTGCTTAAAGTGTCTGCCATGACCTTGAAAGCGAGATAATCGTGTGGCATTGCTATTTTTAAATAATAAAAATTATATATTATTTTAAGTTTTTGAACGGCAGCAGTTATAAAATAATTTTAAAGCTGGTGAAATTTTCCTACTCGGGGCATCTCAGTAACTCAACTCAAGGGTGCACCTCGCCGGACTTAGTGAGACCCAGCCTTATGGGTGACAGGTATGACAGACTCACTCGTCAAAATTTCAGGTTTTATAATTTACCTTCAGGTTACAGGCCACTGGCTCTTACACTAATACGTTCCAACAGAAGCATCGTAAACGCTGGGAACCCAGGACTTATGCGGACAGGCGTTAAATTGCTATGATCGTCTATTGAGCCTAGATACGGAATTATATTCTTTCGGGGAATAAGCGTATTCTTCAGAGCACTTGTTAGTAAACTTTTTGAACCACCTAAGTATTTTTATTTATCCTGTCTATGATCATTTTACCAGTTTTCATTGTAATTGGGAAATGCATAAAATGAAGAGAATAAATTGCATAAAAAATATTTGAAACATGTTTAATACTAATATTTTTTAATCGTATTGTTAGATTACACCAGCCTGCAAGAATTTCTTGTTTTAAAAGTAATAGTTGTTTTTTATGTATTTTCGCATGCTTATTTCAGAAATAATATCAATTTTTACATATAACTTGCAGTTTTTTTGAAAAGTAAATTTTTTAAATAAGTAAAAATACACAGATTCTTTGTGATTTGGATAAATTAATAAAGTATGTATGCTTATTTGTTTAAATAAATTCTGAAAACCTCTTACTTCATTGAAATTAAATAATAACGACACATACGTCGTTTAGTTGGTACAGGAATCGAGTAAAGTAATTTTTATCATTTTTCAAATCTGATAACTTCTTGGTTTATTGTGCCTGGTTTGCTGGTTTGCTACATGAATTAGAAGATATTCCTTATAATCCGAATGATTGGAGACTATTTATAGATTCATCAAAGAAGAGTCTAAAAGCAGTTTTATTGCATAACGAATCTAAACTTGCATTAGTTCCAGTTGCACATTCCGTTTTCATGAAAGAAACATATGAAAGTATGGAGATGCTTCTCACTAAAATAAAATACACTGAACACAAGTGGGCAATATGTGGCGACTTGAAGGTTATAGGTCTGCTTCTCGGGCAACAAAGTGGATTTACTAAATTTCCGTGCTTTATTTGTGAATGGTATAGCAGGGACAGAGAAAGTCATTGGATAAAAAAGGTATGACCGAAGAGACAAGAATGGATTCCTGGTAAGAAGAATATTTTAAATGAATATTTAATAGATCCACAAAATATTTTATTGCCCGCACTTTACATAAAATTGGGACTCATAAAGCAGTTTGTGAAAGCTTTGGATAAAGGTGGAAAATGTTTTGAGTATCTTATGTCGAAGTTCCCAAAATTGTCTAGCGCTAAAATTAAAGAAGGTGTATTTGATGGAACACAAATAAAGAAATTAGTTAAAGATTCCAATTTTGAACAATGTATGACAAATAGAGAGAAGCAGGCTAGGGTTGCATTAAAGATGTCGTAAAAGGTTTTTTGGGAAATGAGAGAAAATAAAATTACAAAGAACTTGTAACTGAGTTATTACGTACTTATCAGCTTTTGGTGTGCAATATGAGCATTAAAATTCACTTCCTTCACTCACATTTGGAATACTTCCCAGAAAATTTAGGAAAAATGAGTGACGAGCGAGGTAAAAGATTCCACAAGGATATAAAGGAGATAGAACGCAGATATCAAGGACGGTGGGATGTTAACATGATGGCCGATTACTGTTGGTGTTTAAAAAGAGACAGTTATGTGGACCATAAAAGAAAAACCCAAAAAAGAAGCTTCTTGACTTCAAGAAAAACACAAAAGTTATCATAATATTCTAAATGAACAGCATTACTGTGTTCAGTTAATAGTAACTACAGTTGCTTATGCATTATACTGCATTTTGCTAATTTTTTCATCGTCATTTGTAAAAAATCCTTACGTGTTACATAAAATTTAGTTTGCATATTGGAATGACATCATCATTGCTGATATAAATCAATTAAAATTTTACAAACAATTTTTTTTTCTTTTTTGCAGGCTGGTGTTATGAATTATTGAGTAAATTACATTGGCACAGTTTTTATGTTAGACTTTCCTAAGTCAAGTCTGAAACTCTAAATTAAAATCACCTTTTATACTCCCTTAAACTATATACTTGCTCATATGTTTATATTATTCGGCATTTTCTATCGTTTTTTAATTCAAAGTAATACTCTTTTTTATTGAACGAAATAAATTTCAAGCATGCACTATAATATTTACCAAATTCTTACGTGAGTACATTCAAAACGGCCTCTATATCTATTAACGCACTGCCCACAGTATATACTTATTCAAGCTGCCAAACAATAAAAGTGAATTGGGGAAAAATATTGAATTGTGACGCCATCGTAAATCGTTCTCTCTTTTTATCGCTTACTCTGACCGCAGGGAGTAGGGAAAAATAATTGTGTCTTTACTTAGGAAAAATCCGAGAAAATCTGCGATTCTGGCAATTTGTTTACGATCTGTTAGTATATAACTAGAGTTTTAAAAACAGTTGATATTTTCGATATAAATTAAAATTTAAAGGAATAAAAAAATTAGTAGAACAGTGCGCTTAATAGTTGTTTGTGTAACAATGAATTAAAAAAGAAAGATGTAATACGTAAAAGATATACGCATTTTACAAAAAATTTAAAGATGTAGAATTTGAGTATCTCAAAAGAGTGGTAAATAACCGGGAAACGTGTTTAAAACTTGAACAAAACTTGCGCTGATTTTTATGGTGTTGGTGATCTATTAGTCGGAGAGCCAGCGTCAAGTCAACGATTTGAGCAAGCCTAGCTCAGATTTACAAAGCTTATTATATTTTGTTGTGTACACAAACATACTGCGGTCAGTCAAGTAAAACTTAGAACAGGTGGCACTGGTGCTCTGTGAAAGTTGTCTTTTTTGCCGAGATAATCAACGAATTGAGCAAGACTGAAAATCGTTATACAAATTGTGTATTGTAAATAAAAGTTCTGACAATCAGTCAGCTGAGTGACGGGACAGGGCTGGCCAGTGGGCTCCATTGTATGTGCAAAAAAGAAATACTGTGCAACGTGTTGAGAAAAGTTCAATTTTTTTTGAGCGAATAATTTGTTATAGGTCATAAAAAAATGGTCATAAAAAATGGTCAGTCAACGATTCTGCGGGATAACGCTCGACAGTCAGCAAAAGAAAGAAATAAAAGTTCGCGCTTGCACTCGGCTTTCAAGCTTCAAAAAGTTAAACTGATGCGAATAAGTGGTAGTCAATGAATTGAACAAGGCTCAAAATTGTTATAAAAATTGAATATTGCATATAAATGAAAGTTCTGGCAGTCAGTCAGTTGAGTGACGTGTCAGGGCTGGTCAGCTGGTCCCGTTGTATGTGCAAAAATGAAAATACTGTGCAACTTGCTGAGCAAAGTTCAAATTTTTAAGGGTATTAATTGTCATGTCATTCATAAAAAAATGGTCAATCAAGAATACTGCGGGACTATGCCCGTCAGTCAGGAACAAAAGAAATAAAAGTTCAAGCTCGCACTCGTCGGTGCAGGAGGGAAAAATCAACTAAAAAACTAATAAATATTTCTGTAAGGCTCGAAATTTAAAAGAGTTCGAAATAAATGTTTTATCGATTGTAAAAAGATGGAAAAATTTTGGTTTAATTTTTCGATGCGACAATTTCGATTTTAAAACTGCAAAAATGCACCTGAAAAGTGATCTTTCTTGTAAAAATTCTTAAAGATCTGCAAATTTAAGTACGACATTGAAATAAAGTTAATTTGAAAATAAAAACCCCTTTTTTACTTCTATGTTCGTGGAAGCTTGCTTTTTTTTCATTACAATTATTATTTAACGAACTAGATATAATTGGCCATTTATTAATTATAATTAAATAGCATTGGAAATTTACATGTACAGAATATACATTACAAATATTTTTACAAAAATTTATTCATTATTAAAGAGTATTTAAAGAATAATTCCCCTTATAGGTACAATGACCTTAATTATTGTGTTTATAAAGTCGGTCCCTTACCTACGAGGACACTTGGGCTTTTTCTTTGCCTTATTCGCATCAATTTTACTGTCCGTCGCCTGAAACACCGAGCGCGCACGCGAACATTTTTTTTTTCCTGACTGACTGGCATTGGCCCGAAGAACTGTTGACTGACCATTTTTTATGATTCATACAACAAATAATACACTCCAAAAATTGTTGAACTTTGCTCAACACTTATGTCATTTTTGCACATACAATGGGACTGACTGGCCAGTCCTGTCCCGTCACTCAGATGACTGCCTGTCACAACTTTCATTTACATGCAATACCCGATTCGTTTAACGATTTTCGGCCTTCCTCAGTCCTTTGATTACCTCCCCAAAAACAACAACTTTGACAGCGCACCAGCGCTACCTATTCTCAGTTCACTTGACTGAGTGCAATATGTTTGTGTACACAACACGTGTAATAAGATATGTAAAGACTAAACTATATTATGAGATAGTCTTGACACACCTATCTTAGTAAAATGATAATGAGAGTCTGTGAAAGGAGATGGCGGCACCGTTGCAGGTTTGCACTAACATGGAGAAGCGTAGATTCCGTTTCATTAGATTTCTGTTAGCTGAAGGGTCAGCTGAACCAATTAAATTCCACTATGATGTCTGTCATCCATCGATGAGAATCTATTGGTCTCGACCGTTCAGCTGAAAGAAATTTAGTGCCTTTCATTTGTTACTCGTTGGTGCAAACTTGCGAGGGTGCTGAGATATTGTTTCTATGATACCTAGCATCCCGTTCGTGAGATGGCGTGCTAGGTTCTTCTGATTAAAGTTATTAGGCGACATCAAAAATTATAAAAAGCAGAAACTTTGTTAAAATTTTGGTGATGCTTTAAACTTTTCAGATTACTATGTAAATTATTCATTTTTTAATTCAGAATACTGATTTAATAAACTCTTATGTTTCCTAGAATTAAATGAACGTTTTTTAATGTTGATAATGCGGTTTAATACTAGGTGAAATTATGATAAAATGTCAGCGAGGAATATATATATATATATACTTCTAGAGAAAGGACAAACTTAACACTACATTCACGACAAATAAAAGTAACTTTTGAAATTCCCTAATGCAAATAGCTCTTTGTGATTTAAAATTGAATTAGATAAAATGATAGAAATTTTATGCAAATTTTTAAGAAAAGAGTATATTTTGATATTTTTGAGGGTTTAGTCTTTCTGTTTTTGCTTTTATATACAAGTATATTACATCAGATTATTTGAAGGATATTTAATGTCACCTCATTCATTACTGAGCAATTTTAAAGACTATAAAGAGTCCCTGGATTTAAGTAAATGTTAATTTAATTCCAAAAGTTTTCGAATATTCTTCTAACATTAGGGAAAGGAAATTTTACATATATGAGTAATGAATGATAAAAGAAAACAGAATAATTTTTAACTTCAATATTTCTATACTTATCTCAGTTAACTACCATAAATTACTATTTCAGAACACATATAAAATATTTTATACCCAGAGAAGATAATTTTTTAGAGTTAACAATCAGAAAATGAAAAATAATCTTACAACAACCACTTACAGATGGAAATTTTTACTTTCAATAATGAAATTCAGCACCACTTTTGTGCATAAACTGTCTTAACAAATTTTTTTGAAACCCTAATATTATATGAAGTGAACTTAAGAGAATCATAGAGCTGACCAATGGTAGGTGCAGAACATTTTCCTTCCAGGCGTATGAAATACTAGTCTTGCCCATTCCTTCGTGATATAATGATTTGTCTTGTTCCTACTACCTCATTCACGCAAAAACCACAAAATTTAGTATAGCCGATCTGCAGACCCATCAGCCCCTTGCTTGTGACATACGCGTGTAAGTTTTTTAAATGTCGCACATAAATACCATGGACGTACCTGCGTACGTTCATTGTATTATTGAATAAATTTAACTTTTTTCTACTTGATTTTCTTAAGCACAGTGTATAATTGTTATCGTTATTGGTATTCTAAGCCATGATTTTGTCAAGTCGCGATATGTTCTACCTTCATTTTTACTTCCATAACAAAATTTAATAATTTAAGTTAAACAGAATTTGATCTGGCATTACGGTACACTTTTAGATAAGTTAGACTGGTGTTCAAGGGATTTCACAATGCAAGAACTTTTAAATCGCAGCATTTTGTCCAACCAAACTTGTTATATTGATTTTTTTCTAACAGAATTTTCATATTTGCACATGTTTCCTTCATGTTGGTTGCATAAGTGAATGGTACAGCAGGAATTTTTTTCTCTTTGTGTAAAAGGACAGCGTTTTATAAACAGAAGACTTGACTCTTGACTATTGCGAAAAAAGTACACTTTTTTCTCTTTCTGTAAGAGATTCCAATCTTTCAGTCTAAAACCCAAAAGTTCGGTCGGAATTTTGAATAGTTTCAAGTTGCGAACAAGGGTGTTTAATTCACATTGAGTTTAAAGATAAGGTTCGAAGGAGGTTCTACTTGCTTCAAAAATAGGATCATTTACTTAATTATCCTGAACGGTGTTATCGTCCTCAAATTCAATTCATCTTCTATATTTAGATGTGCTATGGGATGTGGTACAGTTATGTCCTCACTATTAGTACTGGTCTCATAACAGATGCCAAATTAGTGTACTTCACTGTATGCTTGTATTTACTATTTAAACCTTTTAACTCTGTGATGCAAAAATAACAGTCCGATGGATGATCTTGAATTTCACACCACAGCAGGGGTATGGGATAGGTGATGTGCCTAGAATCCCAAACCTAATCAGTCAGACGACTCAAACATGTTGATCTGCCAATATGAAGGGCCCGGTTCTGGTATTGATCCACTAATTTAGAGCCAAAATACAGTTCGCAAAACTTTTTAACTAGGAGAGTCAAACATCACCGTTGGTTTTTAAATGTCAAATCCCCACACATACAATTTATGAAACACCAATAGAACTGAATGCAACCTTTCTACATACGTACACAGTGAACGCCTGTGCAATACTATCGCATTTATAAAGCAACACTGATTAAGGTGCAGCAGACCGCTGTCTCCTTCCATTCACTCCCTGTTGATAAACACATACACACACTTGGCGCTGTGATGCAGCTGATCACATATTTTCAATTAATTTGTGTTTCAACCGCTGCTTCTGTTTTTAATCATGAATAATAATTATTTCGTTTGAATAAAAACCTTTACTCTTATTCATTTGTCTCATCAGTGCTTCGTTCTCTGGAGTATTGAACAATCCCTTTGAACTAGCCTTCACCTTTTCAAAAAGTTCGTTTTAATCTTACGTTTTTTGAGACTAAAGCATGGTCGCTTACATAAAATGGTTAGTCTTTGTGTGCTCATACTATATAGAAATGAATACTTCAAATAAACCATTTAAAATGTTATTTTACATACATTATTTGTTCCTGAATAAATATCTAAAAATTCTATGAAGCAATAATTGAAAAATGTAATCGTCAAAAGAAAAGTGGGCGATGGAAAAATTGTGCTTGCTGATTTCATTTCAGCTTAAAAAATTTCTCAAGAAACAGAATATAAGTTTTATTTGACAAAAATTGTGTTGAACAGTGTAATGTATGTTAATTTTTTTTGTTACACACATTACTTCATGATTTTTCTTAAAATGAATACCAAACAAAATATTTTCATACATAAAATGAAAGTTTTGTTAACTAAACGTATCATCAATAAAAACTATATGCATAAGCATACATAACTATGTACAAATAGGCTGCCTATTATGTCTCTGCTTTATCAAGTTAAACAATCATTATGAGCTGATCCCTTAAAATATTAAAATATATAGAAAAATATATTTTTCTGGTAATTTAGTAATATTCTGCTGAAAATAATTCTAATGCAATAAAAATGATTTATACATGAGAGTACTGTATAATTATTATGAAAAATCATAAATCCCGTGGCAATGGCAAGAGATGTGCATAGATAAATTCCTGCAGTTTATTTCATAATATTCACAAAACCGTTCATATACAAACTTCTTTTTAAATAATTTTACATGTAATGTTCCAAAAATTATCAAAAAATTTAATTCTGTGCCAGACATTATTTTTCAACTTTATAAAACATTTACGGTTTATTATATATTCGTGACTGTGTCTCGGCGATATCGAACTTTTTTTCGAAATTTCCGCAAAAATATTCAGTCCAGCCATCATAAAAAAAAGCAGAATAAAGGATGCGCAGAGGTCTTAGTTTTTGTTATGCGCTGAACCATGCTCTATTATTATCGGTGTGCCATGAGCATAGGAAATGACGCAGGCGTGGAATAACTTCCTTACGAAAACTGACACTGCTAAAGGAAAGCAATAACTATTTTTTTCCCCTGAATATGTTTGGATTGTATCTTATCTTGCTTCGTGTCTCATAAAAATGTGTATTATGTTTCCGAAACGAAAGCCTTGTGCTTTCTTAACTTATATATAATGTACAATGACTCACTGTTTGTGATCAATTGTGTAAAGGATGAAAATTAAATGCATAGCTTATTATGCATGGCATAAGTAACAATTGAAATTTTTCATATTTATTTGCAATATCTACTCAATTTATTGCGAAACAAATAATTTGTCAAAAATAGACTTTAGATTATTTCGTTTATTTAAGGTTATAACACTGGAGCTATTTTCTAAATACCTTATTTTAATAATCTAAAATTGTTGTTAATTGCTTGTTTAAATGTGATCCTTTTTTTCTCATGTTTTAGTTTATTTATTAATATTCAGCTTAAAAACAATTAATTTCTTACCATAATAGATTCTATGCATTACTTTAGCGTTGTCTGTCAATAATGTAACACATCGGATAATATCATTTCTTCTGCAGCATGCTAGCTTTAAGAAGTACGATTAGAAATGGTATACCAAATACATTGAGCTTTCAGTAATAAAAACTTATACCTTTTACTTGCCCATGAAACTGTTAAAATCGACTCGGGATTGGGTACAATGACAATCTACTCACTGACGTATATACATTGATGTCTAGCTGATCATAAATGTCTAGCTCATTTGCATCGAGTTCTTGAATTATTCGAATATTGATCAAAATGTAAAACTGAATCCAGTATCCCCTACTAATCCATGCAAGTGAAAGCGTTTATTATGATGCACGAGCATATAAAGCAACGCCAAGAATTATTTTCTCGTAAAATTACCATCATACCATTTTCTCTAAAGCAAGTATTGTGGACTGGTAAAATGGTTAAACCAATTTTTCTTTAGGAAGATATCTTTAGATTCCTAATGGAGGAGCAGAATAATATTGGTAGTATCTATAGAGTACCTTATGTATCACATGCTAATTTCTCAATTTTGCAAAAGTGGTTCCACAGAACGATGGAACCGACATGGCGCGATATCGTCTGCGTCGTGTCAGAGCTGTTTGTAGTCTTCGCCTGAGAGAAAGTGGCACCCAGATCGGATTTTCTCCAGGCGCAAGTAGCTGGAAGCAAAATCGATTCTATAGGGTGGATGGTCGTATACCTCCCAGTGAAATTTTTGGAGGTGTGTTACATGCTGCCTCCATTCTCAATCTGCAGACTTCTACGACACTGGACTAAAAAAACTTATCCCACGGTATGACAAGTGTTACAATTTCGTGACTCTTATCTTGAAAAGTAGCTGAAATATTGCTGTATCTTTTGCAATGAACCTTTAGAAGTAATACTGTTTTGTTCTATTTGATTGGTCACGGAAAAAGTATTTTCCAAATGACCTTCGTGTCTGGTGAGAATCTTCCTATTGCCTTTCTGCCGGTACTCGTGATATAACATGAGAACAAAATTGGGAACATAAAAGAAACAGCAACACAACTCTCAAGACGTCTGGCGAAGTCTCGACAGGAATATCAAGACAAAACAATTTTCAGACTAAAAATAATTTAATAACTATAAGATAATAAACTTTTACAAATCAAGCATGTTGATCAAACATAGACTAAAAGGTATACAGTAACTTTTGAGAAAAATTTCATGCTCAAACACTTATTGCACCACACACATTTTTACATCCTTGCTTATAGAAAGTTGACAGATATACTTAAAAGTTTTATAGAAGAAGAGGAGAAGTTATATAATATATGGTTTTTAAAAGCTTGGTACTTTAATACTTATTTTGAACTCATATATCCGTAAGTAGTTAAGTTCCTCAAGCTTTTAAAATATATCAATATTTATTGCATTATTAAAGTAATAGTTAATTAATTTTCTAAGTAATGTCGCCTGTGATCGATAAACTAGAATGTATTTGTGTGTTGCAATACGTGTTTGACCTTGACGCATTTCTAAAAATTATTTTATACTTCGATTTTAAAAACATTTTTGTATCTTATACATTATTTCAAAATTGTTTTTGTATCTTATATTCGATATTTTTTTGTATATTATACTTGATTTTAAAAACCTTTTTTGTATCTTATACTCGATTTTAAAACTTTTTTTTAATTTTATATTAATACAATGCATGTTTTCACAGCATTTTCTTAGATCATGTTGTCTTTTTATTTTTTACAGTGCTAAAGTGCTAAATGATACATCAAATTTGAATAAATTTGTTGTTTTAGTATTTTTTTTCATCAACTCAAATTATTCCAACTTATAACTAATACTTTTACAACTCAACACATTTTTATAAAGCCCAAGAAGCTTCAGCTGAGACGAAAAACCCGATATTAATAGATGACAGCTCTTTCTCAATTTTCATCGCCCTCGATACCCAGTTTGCATCGAGAGTGTCGACGAACTAGTTGTATTACAGATACTATATACTATTGCAAACCTCAGTCGCTAACTTGCTCAATTTTAGAAGTAAGGTAACGAAAATTGTTAAAGATTATAACATAGTTCAATAAATCGAACAAGCCATTGAAAACAGTGATTTGTTTTTGAAATTTCGAAAATGAATGGAGTATAAATAACGAGGTATTTCACCTTACAGTCAAATTTTAAACAGAAAAGAGAAAGAAATTTAAATATAAACAGAAATGTAAATAAATGCTCTTGTATCATAATTATAATAAAAGATATCGTGTAACTATGGATATTTTTTTTTACTTTTAAGTAATTTAAATTACGTATTAGCGTATATCACTTTTGAAAGTATATAACGTGGCGCCTAATTACTGCTTATAAAAATTTGAATACTGTAAAAGTTTAAAGTACTGCAATAAACGATCAGGAAAGATATGATGGTATTTCGTAAAGTAAATTTACTTCACCGATATCAGCAAAGTAAAAGTTTCGATAAGCCCGTTAGCAACACGGACTGTAACCTTGAATATTCAGTTATTATTATGCCAAGCCTTGTTTGGACGGCACGTCCTTAGTTATAATACCTGCTTCACTCGAGAATCCAGCCAAATCTGAATTGTTTGCCGTTATAATTGTTTTTCATTCAAAAGGTGAGCAAACCACAACGAAATACTTTGCGTCTACGGAAAAATTACGGATATCATCTAGACATTTTGTATATTTACTTTACGAAAGAACTTCGTTTATGGAATACTAAATATATCCTTGTTTATGTGTCGCATTTCATAAACGTAACCCCCTTTAAAAGCAATTTTCAATCCGTTTGAGTTCTGTGTTATGGCAAAGCTACACAAGGACTGTCTACCAAGGATGGGATGTGGCTTGGTCGGAGGACATTTTAAGGAGCTCTAATGTGTATTCGCGTTACCCCTTGATGAAACCGATCAAAACCCCTGACTTTTAGATAGACAGCAGCGCGATAGGCTCCAACGCTGGACCTTCATACATTAGCCGTCTACCATTTGGAGTGTCTCATGCACTCGGTAGTTTGGGGCGATTATATCCAGATGTAATACAAATACGCGTTAGAAGCCCCTAAAAAGCCCTCCGATTAAGAAATTCCCCAGTAGGCAATGCTCCTCGTTAAGGTTTGCCATAACATTCCGTAATACCCTACTCCCGTTTAACGTATATATATATATATATATATATATATATATATATATATTTAGCAGAAAGTTGATATATTTATATATATATATTTATATGATATATATATATTTATAGCAGAAAGTTGAACGCAAGTAACTCAAATTTACTTTATAAAATTAGTAAGCAATGAGTACGTTATGCAGAGTACATTTTTTAACATTTGGTGTTTAAAAAACTGTTCGAAATTCATAATGCGAAACTAAATATTCTTGATGATACAAACACTTCCGTTATTTATGATTAGAACATTATTAAAATCTAAGTGAGATTTTACCAAGCATATTTAATGTGTGGCAATTAAAATTTTACGTGCTTACCTAAGCTTCATTTTACTTTTATTCCTTAATACACGAGAAAGTAAGAGTTTCAAATACTAAACCAGCGAATGCAGTCGCAGAAGATAAAAACCAATAAAAATACTTAATAAATGCGGTGTTATTACCATACTAGAGTTTCAGTTTTTACTTTTTCTAGATACCTAAGACAAAACAAGAAATGGAAAAAGAAAATGTTTTAATGTACACATCTTTTTACTGTTGGTTATATTTGCGGCATATTTCCTTACCCTTGCAGCATACAAAATATTGAATAAGCAAAGATTGCAGCACTGTCAGCAGTTCAGCTGATGTAAGAAAAATGCCTTCTTTGTTTCCTTACGCATTAGTCCTATAAAAGTTGCTCACCTAATACAAACCAAGACAGAGAAAAACGAAGTAAAGACATTTTCTATTCTAACATCACTGTAAATCGCTTTCCCCTTTTATCGTATTCATGTCTCAGCATCAGGGGAGAAAAAACAGGCCAGAGACACCCTCCCCCTATTTTTTTTTTCTCTCAGAAGGGAGAAGGAATTTATGCTTTTTCGCGAGTTATTTACGACCAGCTAGCTCGATATTTCTGAGAGAAATTTCCATAAAAAGAATTCGATAAACGGGTGATAGGACAATAGTAATCTTTTATGATTTACACAGGAGAATCTCAAGGAAGAAAAGAACTAAGTAATATACTTTCCAATACTTTTGCACCAGAAACATATTTTAGGCTTTTCAAAGACAAATAATTAATGCTTAAATAGGATATCTTTAGATATTATCGTACTTGTTAAATTCATGGTCCATTTTCACTGTAAACGAAAATACTTTAAAGGCGATTTTTATATTTTTACTTGATAGTCTTTTTAATGTTTTATTTATAGATTTAAACGGGTGACAAGACTGACTACACTGACAGTAAAAAAGAACTGGATATTTATTATTGAAAAAAATGAGTTTAATAATTTTTAATAAAAGATTAAGCAAATAAAATACACTAAATTTCTATTAAAAATAATAGTTAAGCAATTAAAACAAATGTTGCACAATAACAGTCGGCATTACCTCTTCAACACTTTGCAGTTTTATTTTATTTATTTATTTATTTATTTATTTTTGAGTATATTGTTTATTTTTCTGTTATCCCATTATTTCTAATTTGTGATCACAATATATTCAAGATATGTTGTCTAATGATTGTGAGACGTGTTTTAAATTTATTACTTTATTTCCATGTTTGTGCTTATTTCTTCTCTTTTACCATGTATTGTTACTTGTTGAATCACAAAAATGCTACTTGTTTGGTTTAATTTAATAACTTAATCTACGCGTAACATGGCATACGTGTAGACCAGACAAAATATAAAGGGACAAGTTTTGATCTTACTTGTATAGACAGAAAAAGTTAGGTATTTTTTAATTATTTACTTTCGGTTAATTAAAATTTAAAACGTATTTAACCTACACTAATCGTATTTATAAAAATAATGAAAAAGTTTAAAAACAAATATTTTTCCTTTTTAATGCCTAAACCTTTGCAAATATATACTTAAAAGTAATTAAATGAATTTCGTGTAAAGTATTTTGCTAGTCTATAAGTAATCTTTAAATGTTACAACAAATAAGTTATAATTAATTAGCTCAGTGAAAACTAAGTTTCAGATATAAACCACAGGTTTATAACAAGTAATTTCAGCGATTTTAGAATACAATTAAAATACCATCCTCTTCAAAAGCTTCAATATGTGTATACTGGTTTGTTAGTCTGTATTTTAAAAGTTTGTAATTGGTATTTGCTTACAGTCCCTGGCTATATGAATGTGACCCCTAGCAGATGTATAATTTTTACTTTCTGAAAATGCAGCATGTGAGGAATGTACTATAAAAAGATGAAAAAAAATTAATCTGAGATTTTTCAGTTGTTTACAGGTTTTGATGCATTCTGAATCCATTCAGGCTATTTTACGCTGATGTATTTATACATGTGTGCTTGCATCTGATTGACAGGTTAGCTCCTAAACGGTGGGTCCGACTGAGTACAAATTTTGTACACGTATTTAAGATCATCCTTGTCTTTGTAGAACCGGTATCGATTTTGGTGTGCATAGGAAGTACATTTTTTTTTATAAGAACACACAAAAAAATCTTATACAATGCCACTAAAGGAAGCAAATCCTTAAAAAGTGCAATAGCGTCTAAACGGTGCATTTGATTGAGCTCACATTCAGAATGTGTATTATAGGTCACTGTTACACAGCCTGAATAAATGCCGGTGTGTATAGTACTTATATTTTCTGTACAGGGTTGCAAACAAAAATTCGTATGCATTACGATGAAGTGTTTGGGAAGTCGAGTGGAGTCTCACTCCAGATTTTTTTTCCCTTCCCTTTTTTTAGCTGAAACTTCTATGAATAATTTGCTGTTTTGCTTTAAAGGAACTCTTCCCCAAAAATTATTAGTATGGCAACACAAATATTATGGATAGAAAATGTCTAGTAGTCACATTAATATGACCAGGGGCTATCCTTCCACTCCACTGACTGACTGATGCGAAGTTATTTGAGTAACGAACAGATATTTCGTCGACAATGGCGAAATGAAGCAAAACGGCATAACTTCTTGCAGTGGGAATCACCCCAGGTGTGATGGGCAGTGCTTCCAATCGAACTACAGCTTTGAAATACAGCACAGTGGTAGTTTTCTTGAGACGATAAAACATTATACATATTTATACATTATCATATAACGAAAGTAAAAACTTCTATTCAATATATACCTATGAATAATAAGCTTATGTTCGTAACAATCATTTCTTTATTATATAAAGAATAATAATAGAACCTAATAATAATATTTTATTAAATATATAAATTTTAATTGTAGAAAATCATATGCCTATATTTGACTGTAAATATTTAAAATAAAGCTATACATTAAGCGCTATGATGTTCAACTTTTTTAGATGTATATATATATATCTCATTTTTTTTTAAATACCCATTTTTATGAAATTTTAGCAGTGCCATATTTGGAGAATACATAAGTAGTTAAAGATGCACAGTTTATAATTTACTGACTGTAATAATAATTACAGGATGTGGTAAGTATACCATTAGAGCTCTAATTTTATTACCTAATGCTACTTGCAATGTTTGTGGTAAAAATAATATGATTGTGCGTACTGATTCTAATGAAAACGAAGCTTATGCAAGTTCCAGAAAACCAAAAATTATTTAATCTGATTTCCTAATTCAGATATAAATACAAAGTTACGTTATTTTAAGGTAAGTTATTTGAAAATCAATAAATATTATCTCGCATACTCTAGAATATATTATAGGAAACTTAATTTTTTCTTTTAATATGACATGATCCAAACTTAAAGCTTTTTAATTCAAGGACGTCTACTTGTGATTTGGAATTTGTTTAAGTATTTTCACATCATCTTACACCAAAAGCTATAACATAAAATTAGAATTTTCAGCAATAAAAAAATTATTCTTTTTAATAATGTTGGCCTGTTAAAACGTAATTTAAATAAGGAATATATGTCAGAGTCGTATATATAATAGCAATTATCTTATAATAGCAACCCTTCTTCTATCTTATAATAAAACCCTTCAGAGCTGTCAAATATTCTCGGTACGGTGGGATGGCCGCTCAGAGAGGTTTCACTGTATTTTCATTCTTCTCTGAGTGAAATAGGAATTAAAATATCATAAATCATGTCTAAATTTTTCACTTTGTCCAATGCACTTTCAAAATTAAGTTCATTAACTATAAATTAATGAAGAAATCGCTACAATCTACTTTAGATCACATTCACCAGCATAAATAATTTATTAATTTTAATTTCAGTGTGCAATAAGTTTTTTTTTTTGCTTTAGCTTTTCCATTATGAAGTTTCAAACATTTATAGTGTTGCTCAAAACTGTTATGAGTCTCGCAAATTTTAGCTATAGTTAATACATTTTTTTTCAGAGTAACTAATAAATAAGAGTATCTAATATATAAGAGAGATAAGAGTATCTAATGAATATCAGAGTAACTAATAAATAAGAGTATCTAATAAATGAGAGAGGTAAGAGTATCTAATAAGTATCAGAGTAACTAATAAATAAGAGTAAAAATTTCAGAGTAACTAATAAATTAGTTATAGTTAATATATATTTTTCAGAGACAGCTAAAAATGTCTTTCATCATAAATTGAAGAAAGCAAATGCCTTTAATTCCTACATCTTTGAACATAGAAGTGCAACTCTTATAAAACGAAGTTTAAGACTTCCGGGAACAAAAAAAGAAAAGATAAAAAAATTAAATTTATTCTACCCTTATCGCATTGCAAATCGCTTTTTTTTTTCCCAAAAATTTCCGTATCCCAAGAGGCAGGAAAAACTAACTGCGTTCAAGCCTTTATTTTGTAAAAGCAACGGAATTTACGCTTCCTGGTTTTTCTTCCATTTGATCGTTCGGTGACTTCTGATACATATCTTTACAGAAAAAAGGATTTAGTTAAGTTAAAGTTTGCTTTTGTTTTTGTTTTCTTTTTATAAAAATTGCTTAAAAGCATGGATTAGTACAAAGAAATTAATACGAAAAGTATTACTCAATCTTCATTTATCAAAATATTTAGTGCGTTTTACTCTCAAATTTATTGATATTAATATAGGGGAACTTTGGGTAAAAAACAGCCCCCGGAATTGTTTAGTAGATTATTGTTGTCATCTGTATAAAAGCATTTAGAAGTAGCCGCAACCACGATAATATAGTGTGGAACGAAATGAAACGTAAACTATTTATTTGCCTATCCGGATGAAACATTCAATTAAAAAAGTTTTGATTTTTTTCCACAAATTTCACTAGGCAGTTCTTCATTAATAGAATATTCATTTTATGTAAGTTCAAGATCTAATAACACTTCTTTCATCTTTTATTAAAAAAAATTCAAGTTTTACTACATGCTTAAAATGTGTTAAGCATTCTCTTCTATCTCATGACGTTGTCGTAGAAATCTGAAAGCTATTTATCAAGACCGGATAGTACCTAATCTTCTACCTTATCTTTAAATGTTTCTATGGAAATTAGGCTTTCACCAATGAAAGAAAGGATGAGTAGTATCCTGTAAAGAAATGAGAAAAATAACAATATTTTTCACTTCTTTACCATGTAGTTTAAAACTATAACTTAACAATTACTTTTCTGATGCTTTAACAGAATTTTACCTTAATAAGTTTCAACATGAGCACAATTGCTTGCTCAGAACCTAGTCGATAATCGGTCTCGAACTATGTGTCACGGAGCATGTCTTGCGTCAATGTGGCAGTTACATCAACAATTTAATTCAGAAAATTTGTCAAGCCTGGTGTCTGTACGCTGTAAGCAATTTTCTTTGCATAACCCATGCATAACCCATAAGCAATTTTCTTTGCATACAAAAGAAGTCGAGGGGTTTTAAATCCGGACTTCTTGCTTTGATTTGACTTTGGAAATCTAGCTGATTATCCACGCGAGGGATCTAGACTGAGAGGTGCCCTCGATGGGTAGCATTTTAAGGGGTCCTCACCCTTATTTACCCGAAGTTTAGGAGAAAACCACGGAAAACTCTAAACGACTAGATCGACGGATGCGACCTGTGTTTAAATCTGTCACTGGTCGAAGCCGGAACTTATTGGAGGCCATAGCACAGGATCGGTTATATACAATAATAGATTGGGGAATCGATTATTGAGAGTTTGTTGGCTTGTCCGTTACATGTACAAAACTTAAACACTTGTGAAGTTGCGTGAAAAAATTGCTATTGTTTTTGCTCAATTTCTAGAAGATTTGTGAGTTTTCGAAATGTGCCCTCAATTTTTCATTGATCCTGTAATAACAAGATCGCGCCGGATATCTATATATTTTCAAAAGGTAAGACACTTATGACCCTCGAAACATACGTTGTTTATATATTAAAAAATGTTAAGTTAAAGAAATAATTCATCCTTCAAATACAATTCATTTTTTAAAAATCTCATAGCTGATTATAGAAATAAAGAAGGGCGAGGGCGATTTTGTGCCTCTCTTCCCTGCATTGTTAAAAATAAAAATAAATTACTCTAACTCAGCGATTATGAAAAGTCGTGAAATTTTAAACCGCCCTACATTAATTCCAAGGTTTGTTTTTTGCGATTTATTTCCAGAAATGAAGAAAAATCGACATTTTGGCTTATTTTTCAGTCGAAATTTAACGAACAAAAAACTATAGTTATAATAAAGCAAGTCGTACGCAAACTAAAAAAATAGATTTCCGAAGATTTCTAACCATATTACCTATTTTTATAAAGAAGAGTTTTTACAACAATATATGAAATTGTGCCATATTCATTTATATTGATTTTTCTTTCTACTAAATACTAGACGTGTCAAGATGAATATCTTACTATGTTTCAGGATTTTAGCGATTTAGTGTTCTGGAAATTTTATTTCTTCTGGTTTATTTGTTGCTGTTAAAATATATTAATAATACTCTGCTTGCAAAGAACGGGCTGTGAGCTAGTTTTAATATATTAATATATAAAAAATAATGTAAAATGTCTTATGAATACATATTGCATAGTCAAAGTATCCATACTAACACCCATCGGATGTATAGTCTGTGTTTATATCTATCAATATTTAAACACCTTATTACACGCTGCTGTATTGTGCAGAAGAAATATTGCACTACACTTTACGCAATTGCATTTCCAATTCCACGTAAGTCGTTAGCAATAAATCATTTATTGCGACATCTCTGTTTGATGGATCGTAATTACGAGGTAAGATCTGCTTTCGAGGCAACCTGTCATCAGTGACTTCGGGCAAATCCTATTAGAAAAACTTAGGCAGGAATAATCTGTCTTTGTCATACCTTGTAATGAAACGGTCGCGAATAAAAGAAAAATGATTAATATGTACAAGAGAAATTTTAAAGGAAATACTAAGTAAAAACTGAGACAGAATTTATTTCCAATTTTTTCTTCGAAAAAAAGAAAGGGTATTACTTAAATTATCGTCGAGATAAAAATTTACTAATAAAAATGTGTTCAAATAGTTGCGTTTTTTATTCCTTTTCTAAAACATGAAAATTTGTTGAAATTTTGAAATATTACCATTTTGTATTAAAAACAATTTAAATACTCATGAATGCAAAAAAAATTAAAGAAAATTACTTTAGTGAATGCACATACATATTTTCAATTGGAAAAAGAACAAAAATCAATTATAATTTTTCTGTCTGTGTGCAGGATGGGGTTTTTTTTGCGGCAGAACAAGGATGGTCCATTTTTACTCCCGAAACGTGCGTGCTGAAGTGTTTTGTTTATGTTAATTCTCAATAAAATATTTAATTTTTTTTTAAGTTTATGAGACTTTTTTAAATGAATATGGAATAATATGGACTTAAATGTTATGTCAGTCTGAAAACATGGTACGTATACGTATTATCCCGTCGGTCCGCCAAGACTAGCAATTTTTCGCCAAGATAAATTCCGGAGACGCGAAATTATTGATAGTTTGGAATACGAATGACAACAGTTTCCCAGCACATTTCAGGGAAAAAAAATAGTTTGGCGGGAATGACCGCCGGGATAATAAGTAAGTACCGATAATATTAAAGAATAATACTTTTATATATTTTTTAGGAATTCGAAACAGTGGTCATACAAAAAAATGCTGGGCTCTATCTTCGACAATGCAATATCTTAAAAATTCATGCGTAGTTTGAAAGAATAGAAGAAAAATATTTCAAATATAAATGATCTAAAAAACCAAATTTAATAAAAAAAATAATACATATAAAATTTTCAAGTTTTGGCCATAAACACAGAAAGTCTTCTAAATACTTTAATCAACTATGACTTAATTGTTCATTCTATATAAGTGTAAAAAGCGTAAACTTTTGAAGTCTTCGAATTCCTTTATAAATGTATTCCGAAAACCTTCACTAAAATAGCTGATTCTGGTTTCGGGTAAAAATAGCAAATTTACTGATCATAAAATAAAAAATACTCAACAAAAGCCTGTAACTAGAAAATGCTACAATGAAAAGTAACAACATTTTCAGTTTTAGTTTATAAATAGCAAAAGTTGGTAATATTTAGCATAAAAGGATACTACCTTCCTTATCTGAGAAGTTTCAGATGATATCTGAATGGGGAAATAAAAAGACCATATATAAATGATACTACTGGAATATACGAAATGAAGCAACTATTTTTAATCTCATCATGCAATAATTTTATTTCTATTTCAGCAGAAAAATAATAATCGAGTCAGAATAATATTAAAACATAAGAATAAATTTATGTTTTTGAAAGAATATTTCTAAATGAAGAGGCAAAAAATTATAACTCAAAATTTGTGATTTTTGAATTATTGCCATAAGGACAAATGTAACAATGTGACCTTTTAACTGGTAAAATATCGCTTCTGAGTTTTTAAAATGGACCCGTCGAGTATCCGTAGTGTCGTTTTGGCTCCAATAAGGTTTTTCACTTTCATTAAACTTCAAATACATTTCCTGTTTGTTTGTGTTCTTATGACAATGGTACACGGGGAGGGCTTGATCGGTGGACTTTCCAAGGGGTTGTAACGCGTATTAAAGTTACATCTAGAAGAAACAGCCAAAGCTGCAGACCATTAGATCGAGGGCTGTGCGATGGGGACCGAACCCGGGACCTCCGCACTTCAGGGCGTATACCATTTTGCGTGTCTCATCCACTCGGCCTTGGTAAGGCCGATGCGTTTCCTGAAAATGTATGATTTTCGAGTTATGATGTTCTTGCAGCAAATGAGTGATATATTTATATACATTTTTTTAAAGGCAAAGAATAAAAATATCAGATTGTTATAATTTCCAAAGTGGAATAGCTCAAAGATATTCATAACGTTTCAGATGATAATGAATTGGTTTCATATGCAAATTGTCCGAAAAGCACATAGACATCATGTGCAAATGCATAAGAACTTGGTGTGCGAAAGAAAATGTCTTTTCAATCTTCCAGAAATTTTCTTTTGCACACAGAGTAAAAATTCAAAATTTTCAAGCAGCCAAATCTGATTAAGTCTGTGAAAAAGTACTTAATCTTTTAAATCTTAAGTTCTATTTCGAAATTAGGTTTTTCTCACCAGAAAGGACTTCAGCTCTTTTACAAACTTTAATGAAATCTTCCAGAACTTGCTGGGTGTTTAAGTGAGAATAATGGAGACTCTTGGTTTCTTAATCTGCTTTGAATGTTGCACACAGCGAAAAAGATTTCAAAGAACTTAAAAAAGACATGTTTTATCCTAGTATATACCTATTAAAAGTCACAATATGAAAATGTTTAATTCACAGGAAGATGAAAGGAACATTCAAGTTTAATGGAAAGTTGCTCTTCGGAAAATTAATATTTTTTAGAGAAATGCTTTTTCGTATGTAATGCAATTTCGGGGTTTTATCATACTTCCCATGTATATTCATTAAGAAAATACATAATAAAGTAAAATTAGAGAGTCAACTCACTTTTGAGTTAGTTTATTTTGAACTTCTATAATGAAGAAGTTTTACTTCACTGTCTGCATGCTGACTCTGTCGACATGTCATTTGATATATTTTAAAACACATATATTATAAACTTAAATTATTAATAAAATAAAAAATGCGTTGTTGTAATTTATGAAGATAACCAAATATTAAATAGTTTTTTAAGCATTATTTTATGTTTAACAAAAACTTATTATTATGTTTTTTTTTCTATTTAGGAAGCAACTTATTATTAAAGCAGTTAAATCATATAAAGAAACTAAATCAAAACAGAACAAGAAGTAAAAATATTTTGAATTGAAAGAATGCTGTGGTATTTAGCTCAAAAATAAAGGAGCTGAATAAAAGCTTTTTAAAATGGGTTAATAGCTATGCCAATGAACATTTTGGAATTTTAATTGAGATAATATTATTAACAGCGGAAATGTACAATCTAAATAACAAAACGCAAGTTTATTACCGCGTATACAAAAAAATGAAAAACTGAAAAGTATAGAGTATAATGCTTAACGTGAAAGAAAATAAACAAGGGAAAAGAAAAATTGTGATTGAAAAATCTTAATTTAGCCAAACACATGCATACACTTTCACAAATAAACTGATTAAAAGTTTTTCAGTTACTTCACTACGAGTTTTTGTTATTGCATTTTTTGCTTTTTGATGAAAGCTTTGATATTTTTGTTATAGCCTCCTTAGGGATATATATTTTCAAATTGCACTGTTTAACTTAACCTTCAAGAACAGGAACAGACAGTATGATGTTTACAAATTCCAAAAGAGACAAACAACAAATAATAAAATATACAAATCTATGAATAAGTAATTTAAGGGGGGAAAAAACCTTTTTGGAATTTTCTTTACTTTTTAAGTTTATTTGAAAGTGAATCGAATCCGTTGATCATTTATCGGCGCATTTTGGAGTAATAAGGAGTTGAGAAAAAATTATAATTAGATTATTTTTTGTCTGTAAAAAGGTTCTTTACTCAAGTCTTTTTAAGTTAATCTAAAATATTTTACTGCTATTTTTAGTGCATAACACGCTTTCGTACAGTTTACATTTTACACAACACATACTTTCAATCTATAACAAAATTTTTATAAATTTACGGCCTAAAACAGTTAATTTTGATCTAAGTCAGTATTTAAAGTTAGTATTTTCGAAAGATAAACAACTTTACTCTAGAAATAATTGACTTCATATTATGTGACATAAATTGCTATGTCAGTATGTTAAAAAAAAATATTTCGGGTAGAGGTGAGTGAAATTCTAATGTGACTGGCAAGTGGTTGCTGAGAAAAGTTGTCACCTAATGGAGTGCATGTTGACAGTAATTAAACAGTTTCTTCTTATCTTTTACCAATTTTAGTCGTAAAACAGCTGTTGAAGCCGAAATTTTCCAAGTACGTGATATAAAGTTTGTAAAAAAATATATATTTGACAGTATTATGCGTTTTGGTGATATTGCCTCGAGGAAAAAAAAAAGAAAATATATATATATATATGCTACTTATTTACGACAAGGAATCAAAATAAAAGTATTGTTTTAGAAATCAAACAAAAAGCGAAAAGATGTCTTTAAAAAGTAAAAAAAAAGAAATGATAGTACTGAGCTGCAGTAATAGAAAATTGATAACAGAAAGGTGGCCTGAATTTTTAAAGATTTAGTTTTAAAATTAATGTTTATGCAAGGTACTTTTCCTCGTAGCATTCGATAAGAGAAAAAATTGTTTAATTGCACAACATTGGAGACTATAGATTGATAATATGGTGAAAAAGAAGCTAGAGAAATATGAAAAGTATAAACCCCTGCAGATGTCCGCCAATTGTCGTTAAGTTTAACCCATTGCTGAACATCGACGATTATGCGGAAATGATTCAGAAGCTTAATTTAAATAAAATAAAAGGAATGGAATTCTGGTACTTCTATTAATTTATTTTATTTACTATGATATAGTAACATTTTACAAAAGAAAAATAAAGTCACGGGATAAAGTTAATGAGTGAAAATTATTTGGATTATCAATTTCGGTAGAAGAAGTACTTCGTCCTTAAGTTGGCACTTCACAAATTCACTCAGTAGTTGCATTCAGTGTACTCAATGGAGTTTTATAGGTCCATTCGATAAGGCATTAATTATAAACAGATGAGACAAAAGACCCCATCTTCATCAAAAGAGAGATTTTTCTGGAAGACGACTTCGCATGGCTGTTTTTCTTCAGTGCCGAAAATCGTTAGTGTTCGTACCGGTCGTTTTTCGTGCGTGATAGTAGTATTTAGCTTTCATGACTTTTGCTCAATGTGTATAGGGGCTCTCTGTGAAAACGGGAAGTTTGCAGCTCCTTAAGTTTTTCATGCTATTTTCCCCTCATTTCTCACAGTTTTTCATGCTATTTTCCCCTCTTTCCTTGATCTCACAATGCGGGTAGCTCGGAATTCGAGGCAGGTTCGTTAAGAGGCCTCTGTAGTCGGCTTGCGGAGATTCAAGTCCCGATGGTTTGCTATGGAGAAAAGTGCCTTAACGCCTAATCATTTTTCTCAGAAAGTATTAGGTATTTTTAAATTAAATTTTCCTGTGTGAAATCTTGAGAGAACCTATCATTCGCAAGGATTGCGCAAATCAGATTTGAGTTAATTTAGCCGAAAGAGATTTTATTGCAGTCTAGAATTTATGTAACTTTTCAGACTGCAATAAAATCTCTTTCGTGTATATTAACTCAAATCTGATTCGCGGAAACCTTGCGAATAGTTCTCAAGATTCACACAGGAAAATTTCATTTAAAAATACCTTTACTTTCTGAGAAATACTTTCTGAGAAAAATGATTAGGCGTTAAGGCACTTTTCTCCAAAGCAAAGCATTGGGACTTGAATCTCCGCAAGCCGACTACAGAGGCCTCTTAACACCTTGGTTGTAAAAAAGAAAGACATTTTCATGATGGCCCAACCAGGACTAATAAAAAGTTAAAAACTGTCACAAACGCTGTTTCCAAATTGAGCTTCACAGCAATAAGACACGTTTAGGAATTGCATTTTTTATTGCATTTTGTTTGCAAACATAAATTACACAACACATTGAAAATAATAACATTCCAATTTATGATCATGTACTACCTAATATTCAATAGCTTTCGTCTTACTTGGGACGCCACTGAGTGACAAGAGATAATTGTATTGACGCTCCAAGTTTTTAACGACACTAATGAAGTGTTTTCCCATTCTCAGATATTCTATATGCCATGAATCCTCAACTGGCTGATACAAACAGCAGGCAAACCAACACGACCTTACCCTGTATGTATTAGCCCACATTGTCTTATTAAATGAAGAGAAATACTAATGTATTTTAACCTCAACTATCACAATTATTTTTGATTAACAGATTCCACACTGGAAAAAAAAATATGCTATTGATAGCTTGAACTCAATTAGAATTTATGAGTCTACGTACTCCCTACAAAAGCTAAATGATAGAACGGGAAACTTCTGAACTCACTTATCCAATTTTTATATCTCTCCTCTAAAATCTGGAGCTGTACCCATTTGAAAATATATATCAATCATTGCGTACACAGCCGGTAAACTCACAAACGGTAATTCTAGCTCCAAAAATCGAAAGATAAGTTATCGTTACACAAACTAGTCATTCTGCTGTGATTAGCTAGAATACTACGGACTGGAAATTCGTGACGATTTCGTCTATACCAGTTCACTATATCACCCACACCTATAATTTTACTATCTATTCTTCTAGTTTTGGCACACAGCAAACACCCATCTATTCATTCTAGATGAGTGCAGTATTTTTTTCCATCTGTGCATGACAGTAGAATGGGCAAGGAAAAATGGATATTTCAAGCCAATGCAAAAATAATCAAATCTAGTAATATAATCCTGACAAAAGTTTAGAAAATCTGAAATTTCACAAAAATTTTGCTTTCAATTTTTGAAATACACGCTTGTTATTTTTAAAATTAACAATTTTCGCGCTTAACAGTTACACATTATGTAGGAAAACAAAAGCTACCAATTACTAATATTTATTATTAATAAAGTTTGCTTACAGAAAAAAGTTACGCTATAGAAAAACACGTCGTCCCAAAACTTTAATGCATTCTGTACATGATTAAACCGGTGGAATAAAAAGGCAGTTACCTAAATAAAAATGCAGAATGAAAACAAAATTATTACTTCTAATACAAATATATTTATTCGACAATATAAAACCTATTTATTGAATTAAATTTATCGAATTAAAAATACAGCAGATGGTTGATTTATATTTTGTAATGATCTGTTATTTTAAGCTTGAACTTTTGTTTACTGAAAAAAGAAGTTGTTGTTGTTTAGATGTGATTTTTCTCTCTCTTGTTTTCAATTCACTTTCTGCATGCGAAAAATTGAACTTTTTAAATGCATGCATAAAATGTTTTCTTAAACTCTGATTATAAAAATATAAAATGATGACATTCTTTTGGGCAATTTAGAATTTCGAAAAAATAGATTCAGATAATGCTGGGAATTTATTTATTTAGAACATGTCTTTATATTTAAATTGAGTTAAAGTAAATAAATAAATGAAAATCTTGTTTCATTCCTAGGTGTATTAAAATCTACTTAAAGATTTTACGTAAAATATAATCGAAATATTTTATCTGTGAAAATATAGATAGCTTGATGTTGTACCTTAAGAAGAAATTGTGTTTGTTTAAGAATTTACAAATAATTCTCTATGTTAGATATTTTTTACGTAACTATGCATTCAACTTTTGTAAAAAAAAATATTTCTTTGAACAAATTTTGAGTACAAAAATGTAAAACAGAAATTTAAAAATTTGTCTTTGAAAGAAATATGACAGTTACAAAATTACATAGTAAAAAAGCCTAATGCAGGCACAGTATAACCTCCAACGTACATTAAATCATATACATTTTTGAATTATTTCAATGAAAGTGCTTTACAAATGCACAGTGTTTACGCGCACTGAAAATGGTAGATGGCCGAAGTGTGAAGGTCTCGGCACCCGGGTTCGGGTCCCATAGCGTGGCTGTCGATCTAACGGTCTGGCAGGTTTTCTCCAGATGTAACGTGAATGCGCGTTAGAACCCCTTAGAAAGTCCTCTTACCAAGCCACCCCACCTTGGCAGATCACCCTAGTGTAGCGTTTTCATAATCACACACAACAACAACAACAGCAAATTCATTTGAAAGTATGATTTAATACTTCATTTTTTTATAAACTTCTCAAAAATTAATTTTATATAACATCTACTATTCATGTAGTCATTACTTAACAATTAAATTCTTTATTCAGTATTACATATACATTAACATTGTTTTCTTTGAAATAGAAGAACGGTTCCTATATACAGTTTAAGCAATGATTGCCCATGAACCCTAATGGATAGAATTCCTTTCAGATGTCTATTTAGATAAATCACTTAGTGAATAAAAAAGGGTTTTCACAACTAGATGTTACAAAATTCCAAAATACAAAATTTCTACATTCTGTGGTTCATCTTTTTCGAGCTAAGATTCATACACTGCACGCCGTACGTAAAATCCTCAGGGTTGTTAAATTTGATTCAACAATGGTCGAAATAGATATTGCCTTAATAATCTGAATACCATTTTTTTTCCAGATTAAAATACTCCATTCATTTTGTACAAAAAGTAAAATGTATTTGATATATGTTTTCACGTAATTATCTAAAAATACAGTAAACAATTAAAATGTTGGCATTTTTTCTAATCCTTAATTTTGTTTTTTCTTTTCTTTTGTGATTCAAGGGCAAAAAAAAATATTATTTGAGTTTAATATAAATGCAATTATATGTACTCTTCTCTCTTAAATTTGAGAGAAAATATCACCCTTTCAAAATGTGGCCATACTTATTAACTTAAATATTGTTTAAAAAAAAACTGCACTATATCACTCTTTAAAGGCTGATTTTTCCCCTCTATCTGTAAGATGCAGAGTACATCACTCTAATAGCAGAGTGAAAGAGCCGTCTATTAAACCTAGGGGAAAGTAATCGACATTTTTTAAATACGTTCACTCTCTACCTGCCAAGTGTTATTAACTGCCTTCACAATATACAATCACTCAAATCAAATACCATTGTATTAAGCGAAATGGCGTGTAGTGGCTAGCTCTATAGCATTTCATGCCTATGGTCAAGGATTCAAATACCGCGCTTATAAAATTAGAAAAAAAAAATATGTAAAAATTAGTTTCAAGTCTGCACGTTAATTCTTGTATTTAATAACACAAGACAGCATTAAAATTAATTAAATCATTCATTTATTCTAACTAACTAAAATTGATTAAAAGTAGTTCCAAATCTAAAAAACTGCAAGTCGTAAACCGAAACAATTATAGACTAGAATGATTCACTCTTTTTGAGAACGTCATGCAGTCATTATTCTTTCACAGAAAGGCGTTTTTTCTTGTAAGGAAAAAAAAACATTTCCCTTCATACTTTACAGGCTTAGGACTGTCAATATATTTCCTAATATATTGGCGTGTTTGAAAATGTTTTTTTATTGCTATTATATTATTTTATTCACAGAAAATATTTTAAGTTATATTAAAAAAATACAAACAAACAATACAATAAAATTATGTTTTAAAAAAACCTAAAAGTGTTGATTGCTTCATTTTTCGCCTTGTTTTTGTTATTCTCTCTTCCAGATTTTCTAAAATGGTAAATGTGTCATTTTCCATGTTCGATGAGATGATATAGCGTCGGAGAACATCTAGAGCAGAATTCGCATCTATATAAGACGGTGGTGGTGTATCATCCGCATTCTCAATTTCGTTTTCGTCATCTGACACTGTGTTTTCATTTCGTATTTCTTCAAAAATTTCTTCTATATTTCTGTAATTTGTTGTTAAAACAGATTCATCACAATTGTAGAAATATTGAATTGTGACATCATCTTCCACAAGACTCCTCCATTCTTCAGGGGTAATGCCATCTTCGTTAATTTCTAGATCCATACTTTGCACTCCAAAAGGAGGTCCAACTTATTCACTGTAAATTCCAGCAACGCGAAAGCAGTTTTTTATTGTGGATGAAGAAACTTCTTTCCATGAAGCTGTTACCATGTGCATTGCTTCTAAGATCGTAAATTTTCTAGTTTTCATTCTGTCTCTTTCGGCCGAATTGTTTATTAATTTCCTTATTAAAGACTTTCTGTAGTACGCTTTGACACTATGAATGATACCCAGGTCTAATGGCTTCAACTTGCTTGTGCAATTCGCTGGTAAGAAATGAATATTTGGAGGATGTGCTGTACAGAGCGGTCGAGCAAAAGTAAAACTTTTCTCTTTTCTTTATGCATTTTTGCATCAAATTTTCTAATCCAGTCAATAAAAATCGATATTGTCATCCATAATTTTGTGTTATTCTGGCATTCACAAGATTTCTTATTGATGTTCTTAAAAACCTTGGATTATTTGATTTGCCTATAACTAGAGGTGGAAGTTTCTGTGATCCATCAGCATTAGAGCATAGTATAACAGTCAATCGTTCCTTACTGAGTTTTCCGCTAAAGCATTTCTCGTTCTTACACGATTTATTTTATTAGGCATCATATTGTAGAATAGGCCAGTCTCATCTGCATTGAATATGTTTTTCTGGTCATATCCATCTAATATCCCTTTCAGCTCTATTTTCCACTTTTCTACTATTTTTCATCTACGGAGCCACTTTCACCCGATATGCTTTTGAATGCAAGTCCATATCTTTCTTTGAATTTTGCTAGCCAGCCAGCCGAAGCCTGAAAATTTTACATTCCAAACTTTTCTGCCAGAAGAATAGCATTTTCTTTAAATATCACACCAGAAATTGGAATGTTGGATGCTCTTGCTTCATGAAACCATTCTAGGAGTGCCTTATCAAACTCTTTTGATCGGCCACATTGAATTTTCTGTCGTTTGGATTTGAATCCCAAACCAAACTGTTTAGTTGCTTCAAGACTTTTTCTTTACATGCTAAAATACCCTTGAAAGTAGACTCAGGTATCTGAAACTGTCTTGCGAATTGGACTTTTGAAATTCCAAAACTTTTCTCCCACTCTTCAATTATTTTCACCTTTTCGTGTAGCGTAAGATGCTTTCGCTTTGATGCCATTTTCCTCTGCTCGCCTTGTGTTCGTACGAATATGAGCTGCTACACACAACTATGAATTTTCTAAAATGAACACATAACCAAACACCTGCTTCTTGGAAGGAGTGAGAAAGGGTTGCTATTGCACAGGTCAGCAATTGTAAGTCGTATGACAATATTGAGGGTCGATTGATTGATTTGACCACCGCACCAAGAGCTCCGTGAAGGATAGCCCATCTTCCGCTAAACAGTAATGCCCGAATTCTCATTGCAACAAGTCTACTTCAAACATTGCAAACATCATGGAAAGTACTGTTCTGTTATTGAAACCAAACTTATTCGCCCACAGAAGGTTCCCCAGTTGCAGATAAGAAGTTTAAAAAAAAAAAAGTTTATCATGTAGAAGAAAAATCGTCGTTAAACAGAAACAGCATCGTCTCTAAATAGAGATTTTTTTATGTTGGAGGGTCCGGAACTTTGAAATATTGTTTTTAAATAGAGATCGTCGTTAAGTAGAGCGTCGTTAAATAGCGAACCAACTGTATTGACTTACTATTATATGGAGGTTTGCTAATTTTTAAGAGTTAGCTAGAGTTAAATATAACTCCTAAGTAGTCATTTCTCATTCTTGGAGATTAAGGGAGTTCGTTCTATTCTTTCCCATTCTTGGAGATTAAGGGAGTTCGTTCTATTCCTTTCCCATTCTTGCAGATTAAGGGAGTTCGTTCTATTCCTTTCCTTAATCTTTTAAGATTCAAAAAAAATCTTAAGACGCTCACACATTTTAAAAAAGAGTTACATTATACTTTGTTTTACTCGTTTTGCAAAATAAATATACCTGAGGAGCAATGTTTGCGGACACCAATTCTTTTTTTTTCAATGTTTAGTGCACTATTGTTCTTAACGCTTTCCAATGAGGAAATGCGTGTAAGATTTCAGCCCAACAGGAACTGTCATCGATGCAGGTTCGGAGCGTAACGATTAAAACAAACATTTGTTAATCGCGTACATGCGTACATGCTTTAACCCAGTTGCCGCAGTCGTTGCAAAAGACGCGGAGGAAGCAGTTACCCTACTCTTGTCTTTCTTTCTCCAAAAAATAAATTCCTCAAACACCACGTTACAACATAAGTACATCCAGTATTTCGCCTTAAATGTATGCGATACTCTACCCTGCTTTTCTGCATCCTCGAGGATAACTGTCGTTCGAGGATAATTGAAGGATAACCGAAAAGCGGATTTCGCTTGCAGATTATGTATCGTGAAAAAAAAAAAAAAACCTGGTATTTCCGATAGTGAAGCCGGCATAAGAACTATTTCGACAGCTTCGTGCTAGCACATAGAGGTGTTTTCTCCGATTGAGACGACATGAGTCGAGAAAGCTTGACTTATCCGATACGGATAGCTTTCCGATGATATAGTGGTTAGGCCTCTCCTTCAGTGGCGTAGCCAGAAATTTTTCAGGGGGGGGGTTACGACTACTTCAACTCATATAAATGTATAGGTGTGTGATAAGGGAGTGAAGAATATACATTTTGTATGGCAAATAAATTCCTCATGGGGGTTATGACCTCCATACCCCCCCCTTTGACTACGCCACTGCTCTCCTTTATTTGTGATTTTCTGTAGGGGACAGTGCGAAAAAGCATAATAACTTATAAATATTTTGACATTAGGATTGAGCATTAGGTTGTAGTTTATGCACAAGAAAACTACACCATCGTCACTGAAGACAGACTGTAAGCGATATCAGCAAACATCAATATGCAGATAGTGAAGCAGTAAACAATATATAATGTTCACTTCCAAACTCCAATAATAACAGTAAGTTAATTAATGTGAATAGCTCATTGGGTAATAGCATCCAACTTTACTTTAAAAAATGAAAGAAAAGAAAGCTTATTTTCCTTTATTAAAAAAAGCTTATAAGACTTATCAATCTTTCTTTATTTAACAAAGGACAGTTACTGATTAAAAAATCTATTCTTATAAGTGACACATTTTTTATAGTTAATTGAATATTATCAAATTGATGAAACGAAAAATCCCCAAAGAAATTTATTTTGAATAACTGTAAACTCTATTGGAGTTTTGAGATTTTAATTGTCTATTTTTTTAAAAGCTTTTTACCTGCAGCGCTTTTCACAGAAGGAAATTTGAAAATAAACAAGCTAAGACACTTTTAATCATTCTAATTTATTATTATAATGAGTGAGCTTAAATTGTTGCGGAGAAGATAAATTTGTTTTAAAAAGGGATCTGCGGCATCAATTAATCATAAATAAAGGTCGGGTTAAAAAATTAAAACTAATAATTTGTGAAAGGTGTCGTGTTTAATTATTATTTATATTAATACAGAAAATAACTTTCTTTTCCTTGCATGAGAATAGACAGTTTAAATGAAACTAAGGCTAGGCACACCTTTTGTGAAAGGTACTCTTTTAAAATTATTTAAAGAATGAACTGTGGGTTTAGTCGGTGAAACTGTTCATAAATTTAAATATATAATGCGATTTTTTTCTATTTCGTGAACTAATCTTTAAATATTTATTTAATCCCTCATCATTTCTCTCTTTAACACCACACAATACTTCACTGCATTTTGATATTATTACAGTATGAAGCAAAATATAAAGGGTTTACATTGAATTAAAAAATTTTCAAACAAGCAACAACAATATTAATATAAAAGATTATTTTAGACATAAGGAATGCCTTCTGTTCAATCGTGTAATAAAAATAGATGTTTTCAATATTTCAAAACAAAACACAATACTGTTTTGTAATATAAGGCTTATGAAATCCAAATAAGAGGTCACATACACAGCATTATTTATATATTTCCCAAGAGAAAATAAATTTATGACGATTTGACAGATCTTACATTTGATAAAGGAATATATCAGAGTCTGTCATTTATTTCACCAATGTATTTCAGACTAACCTAAAATGTGACATATATCCTTGAAAATAAAATGTATGAGTTTCCTAAAACTTTCTACAGAATTGAGTTAGAAGATACCGATATATAAATTCTTATTTTTCCTAAGTCTGACACTAAGATCTTTCTAGTCAGAAGATGCTTTTTTTATGTTTAGAGAGAGTTTTAAATCCAATATATGTTGCCGGGCTGCGTGCTTTTGGATTCAGATTTAGGTGTCTAGATTTACATATCCATTGTATGGGAAACCTGATTCGTCTTATTTTAAATATATCTAAATAAAACTATGCTTGGTAGAGTGCTATATATCTTTCTTTTTTCAAAGAAAACTCAGTAAGTGTCCCGAAAACGCCTTTTTACAAAATTCTAGGATGAGTAGAGTGAACGAAGAAATTTTGTACTACCATTCTTATGTGTGAACTAGAAATACTATTTTGATGCATACAGCTAAAGAAATTCTAAAAATTCGGGATGTTTCCAGACTTGGTAGTCGGGAAAATGTTTTTTATCTTAATTTGCTAAATTACTGAAGGAAGAAGGAAAATTGCTTTAATTTTCAAAAATATTATGTAATAACAGTAAATATCTGTTTTTTTCTCTTGTTTTCTACATTGCAAAAGGATTTTCATCAGATATTGGTAAAGCTCACCAATGAGCAGTTAGATCACTGTATTAGGATATAATTATTTATTTTTCTCTAGTGCAGATATTTCACCGTTTAAGCATTTACCACTGAAAAGCCCAAAGTAATGGTCATTTTACTGCGGGTAGAGGGACCTCATGAGCGGAATACGTTACCCTCTGAGAAATGTGTGTTCTCTTTTTGAGCCAAGTTCAGATGAGAGACTTGCACTAAACTTAGCACCCACGGATATGGCTTCAACATGGAGCCATGTCAGATTTGGCGTGCACCATTTCCTGTTAGTGTACACGACAATTCATTAATACTGAAATAAAGAACTCACATTTGTCATTATGACGTATTTTATTTATATGCGTAAGTAATTAATCATCTTGACTTCACTCGTGAATTTAATTTCATGAAAGACTTTTTCCAAGTTGCATTCTGGAAGCTATTTTTATCTTTTCTATCTTACTCACTCTTAAACTTTCTTTTTAACTGTTATTCGCCTTTTATCTTGTTATGCAGTATAAAATAACAGCAACATGTTTCTTTGACTTTAGTAACGGTAAAATTACTATTATTAAAATTGCCGTGTTAAATTTACATTTATCGTTTTAGTAGAAAAGAGAAGATAGTGTCCAGATTCTACGAAAACGAAGAAACGGCAAATACAAAGAAAAAAAAAATAGAAAATGTTCTTGTCCTTTTTCAGTTTATTTTCAGGTGTTTTAAACGCATCAAGCATAGGAATGTCTTCAAATATGCGTTGAAATTTCAGACCAATTTCCATATATCAACTGTAAGCACTATCCTAGAAAATGCATTTCATTTATCGAACTGTGCAATTATGGAAGGAAATATCTATTGGGCTCTCAGAACCATTTTAAGAATTGGACTAACATTCATAACATTGTAGTAAAACATTTATCACTGGAATTCGAAGAAAACATTATTTTCTTTATGTTTATACGCACTTTACCTATCTTAGAAGTTTGAAACGGTCTTCTGGTGTACTCTAACAAATGGAAATAAATTTTAAAATTCATTTAAAATTTATTTCCATTAAAAATAACTTACCTTACCCTTTAGATTGTCCTAAGTGAATCAAATGCAATGCAAATAACTAACATTTGATAAAATTTGACATTTGAGATTGGGAAACAATTTATAATTGAAATTAACCAATAATAGATTTTAGAAAGTGTTTTCTTTTCAACAAAGTTCCTATGCTGTTTATTGTTTCCTAGAATTTTAAATCCTAATCAGATATGCATTATTTTAAAATAATATAACCATATCGAATATTATAAGTAAATAAAAAATAATATTTAGAAAATTTAATTGAAGCACTTACGTTTCAGACTGTACTTCATACATTTATAATGAATGATTTATAATTCCATGATATTATGCGTATGAAATAAAATTATATTGAAATGTAAAAATAAATGTGATGAAAGATAAAATTCACTTAAATATATGAAAATAGTTAAAATAAAGCAAAATGTGTTTTAGAAATTCCCAGAATATGTCAAATGCACATAATTTACTTTTATGTTTTAAAATTTGAAAAAACTGATATCGTAAATAAATCTAATTAAATTTAATGTTACTCATGATATTTTGAAAAAAGTTCCATCCCTAATTTTATTTAATTTCATCTTTTGATAATTAGAAAAAAATTAAATTCATCTAACTAGACAAAATAATGAAAAAATTAAAAGATATTACCGTTAATAAAAAAGTATTCCCTAAATGTAACATAAAAACGATTATTCATAAAATGCAGAACTTCAAATTTATTAAGTTAATACTCATATGGTAATAAATAAATTTTTAACTAACCATGTCCAATAAATTATTTTAAAATGGCTGTTTTTATATTATCAAACTGATATTATTCAATTCTAATTAAATGAAAACGAAATTTAAAAATAATTATATTTATATACAATTATTTAAATTTCAGTTTTTCTTTACGGTTTAATTCTTTATCTATTAGTGATAGGTGAACAATGTAAATTGAAAAAATATGTTCAAAGTAAAATAGGAAAAAAGAGTGCATTAAGAAAAAATTATCTCGTGAATTTTGAAAAGGTATACTTATTAAATTTGTATATAGTTCCCGTAGAAAAAATTCTCAGTTAGTAAAATGTGCCCCCATATACTCATGATGTGATTTACAAAATGTCAGCTTTTCATCACAAAAGTTCTCAGGGATATGAATAGAAATATATGCTGACTTAAACCACTTTTGAATGGCTCTCGAATGAAAAAAAAAAAAACACATTGAATGATCGCTTTTAAGGGGTCGTACAGAAATAACAAAAGAAAATCATTTCTTGTACTCTAGCATTAACCTTTCATATTGAAATTCTTGCACAGCCCCCCCCCCCTGTTCAGCTTTTTTTAATAATATCTTTCAGAGTTTTTTATGATGAAAGGCTGAAATTTTGTTGATACCTCACTGGGTATTGTGCGCATATTACTAATAGGGAACTTTTTGGTACGGGCACTGTATACAAATTTCATAAAGTGTAACTTTTTGAAAAATAACGAGAATTAATTTTTGTAACGCAATCTTTTATCCTAAGTTATTTTAAACATTCTTTTAAACTTGCATTGCCCACCTATTTGTAATAAATAAAGAATTAAAGCCAGTTACCACTTTTTAGGGACACCCTATATATTTAGAGGAACCTTTGAAAAACGTATAGTTCATTTAATACATTTTACAAGAATACATGTATTCCAATGATTTTTATTTTAGCTTAATATATCTATTGCATTAAAAGTCGGCAATGAATAGAAAGTGCTGGGTAAATAAAATTATAAATTCACTAACAGAACAACTCGTTCATAAAATGGTGTTATGCTTCTACTTAAAATGACAATTGGTATTTATACATGCATGGACTACTGTTGATGAATTATCAGTTGGTGAATCTGTCACAGCTCTGTTATAAAACATGATTATTAATTCTAGTCATATCTTCGAATATCCAATTCATCAAACTTAGTCATTAAAGTGCTATGTATTGCACATAAATCGCTATTAGAATTTCAAAGTAAAATGTACGGTGTAGTTGAGTTTCTATCTATTGTTCAGTTTCATTACGTATTAATGTTCTGAGATTTCGGATCTAATGTCCTTTAACGCATTAAATTATATTTAAATTAGTACAACCAAAGAGACAGAATTATAAAAATGTTGTTTTATAAAAATTAGATAATTATGCAAACTTCCAAAGCTTAATGAAATTAGTGGTGGTATTCAAGTTTTAAAATTTTGCATCATTCTAATAATCTTTTAAGAACCCACATCGAGGTTTGTTAACAACTTCAGTATTCATTAGGTATGAGTGGAAACCTGAATATTAGATAGTTAAACTTTGAATGATTACTAAGGAAAATTTCTGCCTTATCTTTAACTTGCAACTTATAACTGTAAATGGTCAAAATAAGATCCTCTAAATTTACATGCTGATTTATAATTAAAAATCTCGCATTCAAAGGTAAACATATATGTATGTACATTTATTGCTGATATCTACAAATGGTGTGGTTGACGTGGGTGTTAATTGCAGTTATAATTTTGTCAGTGCACAGATAATGTTCGTATACACGAAACATTAAATTCTTGAATCAACTCACTAAAGGAAGTTGAAGGTTACCAGGGAAATGGTGCTTGTTGAATACCGTTGTGAGAGTCATATGGCGACACTCTCTTAAAAGATTTTTTTTTATGTATGAGTAAAGAAATTATATAAAATATCTAAGACAAAATATTATTTACAAAATAATTATCATTAAAAAAATGTTCATACTCGTTTCGATCTCAAGATATTTTCATCTTGCAGAGGTTAGAGACTAAATTTGTGTGTCGCATGTATGACACAAAAATATCTCTACCTCTTTCTGAGTTTAACGTCATCTATATTTTGCTTCTAGACAGCAAGTAGATCGTTTAGAAGAAAGCAAACTTTGTTGTTAAAAAGAAGGCAAACTTCGCAAATCAAGAAATGAAACAGAAATAAGTTTTTTTTAATTCTATGTAACTATTCATTAGTTTATAATAATTATGTTTATACAGTAGGTAAACTCTTTAATTTCATGTAATGTCAGAAAAAAAAGTCTGAACCAAAATAGGGATTTGGAGCAGGATTTCATTTGCAGATATTTTTGAAGGTTGACATTTTATCTTGAACATGTAAGGCATGACTCCACAGGTATAATAAGTTTTCTAGATATTAGCGTCTACTGCGACAGCGCAATAGAGTTCATACATAAAATCGATTTTAGCGCATTATTCACTGCTATCAATTGTTGATACACTGAACGCACATTCAATACCAATTTTCTCAAAATAAAACGCACGCATTAAATATGCTCACAATATTAACAAGAAAGAGGTAAATCGAATTATGCAACTTTTATGAAAGAAAATAAAATTCCACCTTGCATTACAGCCGTAATATGAAGAAAGAGACCACATTTAAGACAAGTTGCACAAAAACAAGGATTCAAACAAAGACGTCGTTTAACTTGGGAAAAAGTTAATCGCAATTCAGACATAATAAGCGTGGTTGAATTATATTCAATTTTTTTTCCTAATGGCAGACACTTGCCGTATAGCACTGGCCACTACTAGACCAGAATTATTGATCTCTTTATTACGGAGGTACCTGATAGGTAGAACAGCGTCATCTCCTAGGAAGAGACAGACGAAATGGCACCCAGCCCATGACGGGAATTAAACGTAGGCCCTTGGTGTGATCCAACGATTCTCTAGCCACTACACAACCCGGCCAGCGCATTCAAAAATATTTAACAAAATGAGTTGTTTCCATATCAAGCGGAATCAATTATGCCTAGAAAAGTTTATTATTTAGTACGTTTTACATGATATTTACTGTAAAGAAAGAAGAAGAAGAAGAAATAAGAAGAAAGAAATAAGAAGAAAAAAAGTCTCATTATTTCAGAATCTAGATAAATACAACTGTGTATATGTATGCATACAACATGTTAAAAAGATTTTATTCAGAAAATATCGCCACTTTCTAAAGCAAGCTTTATTGCATCAGTTTTCACATTTACTTATTTTTACGCAGCAAAGTAAAATTGAGTCCGGAGGGGCTTTCGGCAATGCAAAAATAAACAGAGGCATCAAATATGTTCTCGAAAATCAATATTGAAGGAAAAGTTTGAAAGGAATATGTTGCGCAATAAAAATAGTTCATCTAAACATTGTAGAAAAGAGAAAATTATTCTTTAATTCCCAAACAGTGTTTTCAAAAAGCATAGTACTTATACAAAATAAATAACCCGTTTCATAACAGAACTGTGGCCAACAAGTAAGTTTCAGCATAAATAATTGAAATATTTTTTTTTCCTTGTGTGTACACCGCGCACATTTTCTAGTTGTAGTAAAACATATGAAAACTTTGTAAAGAAAGTCTGTAAACTTATAATCAAATTCAACCCTATTTGTTGAATCTCTGTTCATTGCACCAAGATCCTACCAAAGAGAGATTTTTAATAAACTTCTCTATAAGTCTCCATTAAAGTTTTATGTATATAGAAAGTTAAACGGGTTATAAAGTTTCATTTGGAATTTCTGAAGTACAGTGAACTTTTTGAGAAAATTAATTACATACGAATGCCTGATTTTTCACTCAGTAATTATCTAGCCAGCCACTAGTTTACAGTCAGATATGCAAAAATTTAGTGTTTGGATCAAATAAGCATTCTATTTATCATATTATAGCATTTTCATTCACCAGTGCAAATTTGCAGATGCATTCGTCGATTTATGGTCTATGTTATATCAACAATTGGATTTATAAATATGATTGAAAAGTATGACAAAATTTTACGCATATCAATCACCATTAAGAAATGTTTCAGAGGTAAAAAATCATAATAAACTGAAAATAAAATTTTGAATAATATGCATCCATGTATGTTGCTACTGCTGAAGGAAACCATTTGAAACATACGTAATTTATTTTTCTTGAACACAACATTTTAAGATTTGAAATCTCAAGATCAGTTTTTTAAGTATGTTCATTTGTAATTTAGGTTAAAATTTCGCACATCATACCAGACTTTCCGAAAACTGAATAACATGATGGAAATGATTGCATGGCTAAATATTAACATTCAAGACATATTAACAAGGAAACCTGCTTCTTAAATTACGGAGACTAAATTATTTTAAGCTTCCTCTAGTATCTTTTCAATCACTTTCACCCAGTTACGGTGCGAGCCCCTTTAGCCCCTTTTTTATAACCTCCTGCTGAATAAAAGGGACTGTTTCCCACAGACACTGCTGGCAAAATTAGGCAGACCTGGCCTTTGAAAAAGGCGAAGATCCATTGGTAGAAGTATGAAATCCTACCCAAGAAACAGAGTTGAACCTGTTGACTTTTTCCAAGATTTAAAGCCTTAAACTTAATAGGTAGGCTGCTCTCAGAGGTTATATATATATGTATATATATAGACTTTTTCCAAGGCCAAATTAGACATTAATTAGCCATTCTGGCAACCCTGATTCTTAGGTTTGGATTCAAAAGAAGCTAATCTGGCAACCCTGATTAGGATTTGTATGTAGACACTCTTCTGAGTGACACACGAACAAAAGAATTTCCTCTATATCGAAGGCATATCTAAGAATTTTACCTTATAAAAATTCAAGTACTACAAAATGGCATTATAGCTGACACTCAACTTGAAATAAAATAATATATATGGGTCATTCCATGGTGACTGACGTTACAATTTTACTACATTTGTAACCTTTGAAGTTCACCAGCGGCTTGAAATATATATATTTATTTATTTAAAATTTATCAAGAGTATCGTAAATAAGTACTATACTGTTATCCATTCTCAATATAAAAAATCTTGTGTAACATCAGTCACGTTTTTTGATTTCCCTTTATTTTAAAAAAGAAAAAAAAGATTTTTTTCTTTTTTTAAATAAAGGGCCAAAATCTTGTGTAACATCAGTCACGTTTTTTGATTTCCCTTTATTTAAAAAAAGAAAAAAAAAAGATTTTTTATATTGAGAATGGATAACAGTATAGTACTTATTTATGATACTCTTGATCAATTTTAAATAAATAAATATATATATTTCAATCCACTGGTGAACTTCAAAGGTTACAAACAGGGGCGTAGCCAAGGGGGGGATTAGGGGGGGTCATAACCCCCACATCAGGAATTTTTTGCCATACAAAATGTATATTCTTCACTACATTATCACACACAAGTATACATATATATGAGTTGTTGTAGTCGTAACCCCCCATGAAAAATTTCTGGCTACGCCCCTGGTTACAAATGTAGTAAAATTGTAACGTCCGTCACCATGGAATGACCCATATGTGATCGATGATAACGATGAGTTTCCCTGATGGTTTATGAAGCTACTCTCTGAAGACAGATATACAAAATTGTTATGAAATTACAATCCATAAATTCTGGGTGATAGTATCTAAAGCTTTTCATTTATCAGCGGGTTTTAAATCTAAATCATTTTGCCATTACTTTAAGCGAGGTAAAGTCTTAAATGTGTTCTTTACTCTTTTATCGCGTTTCCCGGCAAACGGTTGCTGTAGCAATCGTGTAAATAGAAAAATAAACTAAGAAATCGCACGAATTTCAGAGCTCCACGCGCACGCCTCATTTTAGGTGCAAACGTCTGACAGTACGTCAGTCTGAACCAATGAACTAAGTTGCGCGTCACGTGGCGTGGCATATAGACTCCAACGGCAGATGAAAAGGTCGGGTGACATTTTTAGGGCGGCGCAAACAAAGAAGGAAGGACTAATCTTCATATTTCATTATGTTTTTGTAATTCCAAAAATGTCTGTGCCAACATCTTGTATAATTTAAGCTGGACGTCGAAAAATAAAATAATGTCGGGCCAGGACAGTGTCTGTGAAATTTCTCCTATGTGCGGCAACAGCAGACTACGACGACAAAATTCTCTATCATCGTATCGTATTGTATTTTTCTCGGTTTACACACACGCACACACACACACACACACACACACACACATATATATATATATATATTTAATGCAAACTCAATCATATGATGCTTTTGAGTCAACCTATAATTATTATTTTTGACTAATGGCAGTCAAATGTTACTATGGCATTCGCCTCTGCGAAGGCCGAAGGAGTAAAAAATTTCATTCGGATTTACAAGAAAATTCTGTTATGAAATAAGGGAGAGCAGGAAAAAGCAAAATCTACTTAATTAGCAAGGTGAAGTATGCGTAAAAAGTTTCATCTCAGCTTCAGCCTACACTTTTATTGTCCGGTCATAAAAATTCCAAAGCTCTGGCTGCTAGACAATATTAAGAATGGCGTACATCTGACAGTGATCTGATTCGCACGGATGTAGTATGACGTGAATCCTTGGCCGGTTGTTTATGCTATACTTATATATATATATATATATATAATATATAATAGCTAACTTACGTAAAGTGAAATCCCAAGATAATCCATTGATAAAGTTAAACAAATATAAAAATAAAAAAGCAGATAGCACATGGTGCCAATTAACGAGCTAATACCGAATAAAGTGTTTAAATATAGCCTTTTAAGGCCATGAAAGAGTGGATAAATTGGATATATAGCGCCAAATGAGACCAGGTGGGCTTTTAAGCCTAATCACACGTATCCACAGTAGTCGGATATTGAAAGGATAATTGAAATGGTGTGCTCTATCATCAGGCGCCACCGCACACACATTTCAATTTAATCGAAAAAAAACAATAATAGCTAGGTTTCTGCAAGTTAGCTGACCAATATTAGGGTCCTTTTGTAACTTGGGGGCGCGACCGTAGCTATTAGAAATAAACAACGAGGAAGTGGACCAGACAAGAAGATCGAAGCTCAGTTATGGAGGCAGTATTAGTGCATGTTGCCATCAGAGAAGACTTGTCCGGAAAAGGTGTCAATAAGAAACGGCATAAAAATGCGACATAATTTTACATATATTTAAATACTATTAGTTCACAACCGCTTTAATCTATTGTTACAATATTTCGTAAGCTTTAGAATATGTATCACGTGTATTTTTCCATAAATAGGTTACAACGATAAAAATTTCAACATAGGTTACCAGGCGAAATGCACGAAAGATGCGAGATAAAATGACATTGTCAATAAATATCGTTTTATGATATATATATATATATATATATATATATATATACATCGCTATAATTACACGGCGTTATTTTTTACCTCAAATTCAATGTAAGATAAATTTTTATTTCACAGAATGCATGAATTACGTTTGGGCTGTATTTTACTTCTAATGTCAAACAAACTAAAGAATCTATGATAAATTATGCATGCGCATTCACACAAAATTGTACTATCTTATGCAAAATGCATATCCAATCTTTTTACAAAGAAAATACTGCTTATAATATATTTTAACTTAGAAGTTCTATGATGTCGCATACATTTGAATAATATTTACATTTGATCCACAGAAATTCAAAAGAAATAAAGCAATTTATATTAAAACTTGGTATAAAGCCAGACATCAGGTATTTTAAAGGAGAAAAACAGCGATTTCTTTTTATAATAAAAAATGTCTTTAAGATAATTTCTTCTTAATATTGGAACAGTTAGTGGGAATGTACTTATATCGTATACAGTATACTTACAAACACTATGTTATCTAGAATGTAAAAAAAATTACTTCGGTTTTCGAATTTCTCAAAAAGAAACTGACGATTGATTTAGTAAATTTGCTTGTGTAAATCTCGGAACTTGCTGAGAATTTTAGTTACATTCTGGAGACTAAAATAAAAAGGGAACTATTAATTAATTTATTGAAAAAAAAAATCTTTTAATAAAGCTTAGCTAAAAAGAATGAAATATCCTTTAACTGTTGCAAGAAGTTACAGGAGGAAAATGTAGGAAAACGTATGCATTTTCACGAAAGTTTAAATGTTTCTTAAAATAGCAAGTGTCGTTCATCAACTGCTGCAATAATTATATTGGATTGGGTCTCAAGTTTCATTATTATTATTATTATTATTATTATTATTATTATTAGTAGTAGTAGTAGTAGTAGTAGTAGTAGTAGTAGTAGTAGTAGTAGTAGCAGTAGTAGTAGTAGTAGTAGTAGTTGTTGTTGTTGTTGTTGTAGTTGTTGTTGTAGTATAGTAGTATTACTATTGATGATGTTATTGTTATTGCCTTTATTATTATTAATTATTACTAAACTTTCTAAATCACTTCTACAAACTCAGACTGTCACTACCCGTTCTTCATACACATAAGTAGCTTTCTTAATTTCAGTTTTACTTGTATGGTTTTTAGGGGAATAAACATTAAACATACCTCGTCTTCATCTTTTACATTAAAATAGCAAAAAATCAAAAAAGTTTTATGCAAAATATACTTGAAACAAAAGCTCACTTTCCTATTCCCATTTTTTTTTGTTATTTCTTTACCTTTTCTTTGAAATTCATTCAACAGAGCGATTCACTCTAACGCCATGTTGCTGGTAGTTAAATGGAGGAATGGCAACTACTTCAAAATTCAAGGTTGGGATCCAGTTATTTTTTTGTATCGATGTGAAAATGACTGAAAGGTTTAAGAAATGTTTCGAAGAATGCAATTCTTTCTTTTATACATACAAAATGTGTCTATAGTGTTGTGACATATTGTTAAACCCATTGCTTAAAATACTCTGCAATTATGTAGATCCATATTGCTAAAAATTGTATGGCAATGTGCCTATTTAAGTAGTATTAAATTTTATGATTATTGATTGTGGAATAGTGGCTTTCCAAAGGAAACACATTTACTTAATTTAACGCATTTTCTTGTCAGATCTGAAAACTTTCCTATTATGAAAAATAGCAGAAATTTTCATATTCAACTGTTTCCAAGCCATTTTGTTTGGCTAATCGCACTGTCTCTGATACCCGTCTGTCAGATTTCTATATCACATGACCGAAAAGGTGTTATCTACCAAGTATCCGGAATGAGATTTCTTACAATAATCTGTTTTATGATTATAAAGAATTTATGACTGCGTAACGGATAGTCATAAAAACTCAAATAGGAAAACACATTTCATTTGCGTACCATTTTCTTTATAGGTGTACATCACTGTCAAGCTGATAATTCAGTATTGATAGCTCTTCAAATTGTACAGTGTTGTTGGAATAGCCACTCACAGTACCACACTGAAACCTAAGGAATATATGTAGTTATTCTTGATTGCAATACGAATGATTTTTGCGTGGTATGGACCTAATAATATAATACGCCACTGCGTATGAGCTACGCAGTAAAATAAGTACAGGATTGTCCAAATTAAACTTCTCCAACTCAGAGGCCTGTGCAGGATGTTGTATGGGTCATAATGTGATGAAATTTTGAAAACAGACACTTCAGATCACGCGCTCGTGATTTATTTTTAAAAAAATATTAGTACAAGAAATATCCGATAGGTGGCGTTGCAGATCAACAAGACGTTCTACAGATGTTCAGTATGTGTGCCGTGGTCGAATAGGGCATATCAAGAGCACGAGAAACAGTTGGCATACTGAAAACACCATGTGGCGATTGGCTAGTGGCGTCCACGACCGCCAAAGCAATGTCTTGTATGCGTTCAGAATCCACAACATGTCGTCCTCTACCTGGTGGAATTCTCAGCTATCCGGTTCTTTCGAACTTCTTCATCATATCTCGTAAAGCGCGTGGTGTCATTGGTCCTCGGCGTTAAGTTCTTCAGCCGACGGAATGCTCTTATCGCAGCACAGGAGTTCTCGTCATTCTGGTAGAAAAGTTTCACTAACAGAGCTTTGTCTTGCAAAGTCGCCATTCAAAGTGTGCATCAGCGAGCTGAAAACAACTGCCTGTGCAGCGCCTGTCTTCCACTTTTGTAAGGCTCGTCATTTGGACACGTGGCGCAGAAGATTTATTTCTGCAAATCACGTTGTTGCAATATGCACATTACTAGCGTTACAGCGCCACCTATTGGCAGCTTCTTATATTAATAGTTTTTTTTTTTTAAATAAATCACGAGCGCGTGATCTGAAGATCAAAATTTCATTCAAAATTTCATCACATTATGACCCACACAACATCCTGCACAGGCCTTTGAGTTGGAGAAGTTTAATTAGGACAACCCTGAACGCTCAAGAAAAACTAGCAAATTACCAATGAGACCATAAAACGAAGGAAACGGTGAAAACAAAAATAGGACAAGTATGAGAACAAAAAAGTAACACAAAAAACTTCAGCGCAAAATACAAAGATCTAGAAACTCAATTATATAATGCTGTATGCATACCACTGCAAATGTATGCAGTGTTTATGTAGTTTAAAAAATCCTAAGATATTTCACGTATATATTCTAAGCATACAATTTAATCTTTATAATTGGCAAAAAAGAAAAATCATAAAGTGTAAACCAAGAAATATCTCTAACTTAATGTTTATTTAATTATATTTTAAAATTACAAATAATTGATTTATAATGTATTTGAAAAGTTTAGCATGGAAAATAGTCATTAAAGTAGAAGCTAAATTTAATTAATAATATAAATGGATTTATAATAAGTGAAAGTGATTTACAACATGCTGAGGATAAAGTTCTACCCATTTTATTATTTATGTTAATTCTCATTAAGTAATTAAATTATTTCTCGATGTTATAAATTATTCGGAACAACTACAAATACTAATAATTAATCTTATACTTTTCCGAAAAAAAAGCTTATCTCTCGCGAAATTTATGCGAAGTGATTAATTTTAATATCTTTTGTTGTATGCAATTATTATCAAGCTCTAAAAAATTTAGTTAACGCAATTTCAAAAGGGATTCGTTTGTTCTACATATTATAAACAAGGATAAATTATTCGAAATTATTAATTTTGAAGTCTTTGTTTACGTATTCTTAATTTCCCATACTTGTTTAAATGATGTATGTAAAGCTTTATCTAGATAATTAGATAATTCTTTTTTCATAACTACCAACAAGATGCTCTCAAATTATGTTTCTTAATATCCCCATATTGTTGAATATTTGAATTCCATTTGAGAAAGCTAATATTTTTCATTAGAGATCTATTTGTTTATTAAATGAGTGCTAGTAAAAATATTTCTGTTAGGAGATTTTGAAATTTTAAATAATTTCATTACGGTTTCTAAACATACGTATCAAGAATGTATAATTTCATTAAACTTGAGAATATTATCTTCACATGTGTGCTAATAAAGCATGAGAAAATGTCAGGAACGATCATATCAAATATTAAAATGTTTAAAAGCCTGAATCTTAAAATAAAATAAAAAATTAATAAAAAAGATTAAAAATGTCAACACCCGCTCGAAAGAACGAAACAAAAATTGCTTTCTCTTTTTTTCCCCTCTGTCTGGGAACAGTCGAGCTGGGGGTATCTGTGATTCGCTGATTTGGAATATTCTTCAAGAAGTTTCAAATTTCTTAGATTAGATCAGTATTTAAGAGCGGAAGAAAGGTATTGGTCGCTTCTTATAGTTCAAATTTACTGTTGTCATACAAAGTCTCAGCCACAGACTGGATATTTTGTGACGCTCTTTAGCCTATACAATTACTTTTACCTCGTTAAATTTCTACTTTGCGCCATTTAGGAATTTCCAGTCTCCTGTTACTTCGCCTTAGTCATATTTTGATGTCATCATAATAGATGTAGCTTCGATCGCCTGTCCCATATGTTCGTCCGCTCACTGTGTATCACATTGTCTCTACAAATGTTTTCCGATTTTTATTTTTACATCGTTAGATCATTTTGCCTTTTCCAAAAGAATTCTTTCCTGCTTCTGGACATGTTCTCCACACGGTGGTACATTCAGTAAATGCGGCCTTCGTGTTTAGGGTTTCTGCATCCTTTCCTTGCGTTTATAGCAAATTTAGTTATTTCCGAGTGGTACATACTTCAAAATTATCAACTGTGTATACAATAAATATGTGTCGCTCTGCAACAAGAAATATGTCAATGCGGTTAACTGAGAAAAAATATCCACAGAAAGAAAGAAAAAAATTATTTGCAGAATGTAATATTTTTGATTACTGCAGCTGCCAACAATGTAAATTTTATTATCATAAGAAAATTAAGTACTGTCTATTCTTTGAAAAGAAATTTGCGAGATTTAAAAATTGATAAATATAAAGTTGAAAATTGTAAATTTATCATGTATCATATACACACACCGTATACAAGGAACAGTTTTTGTTTTTAAAATGTCTTTAACATTTATTGGACTTTATTTTTATTTGGTTATTTTGTTTTTAAAAGTTTGATATTACATAATGAAATCTCTTCCAATTTTTTTCACAGTTTATACAATTCAGTATTTAAGGATGATTCTTAACACATTTTCGCAGGAATAAGCTACTTGATTTAATAAATAGGAGTTATAAACTTATTACTCAATTTTTTTTTATTTATTTACGTACCCAATTAACTTTAATGAGTAACCAAAACATTGACAATAGCCCTAATTGCCGCAAAAAGTTGTACACTTATAGTTATATGAAGAGAAATCAAATTGTTTAAAAAATTCTCGAATAATGGCCATGATTAACTTTTTTTTAGCAGCTATGGGTATGATGTCATCATACTATTACTGCCGTTTAAATTAATTTTAATTTAAATTAATTTAATTTAATTTAAATAATTTTAAATTCATTATAATTAATTTAAATTAAATTAATTTTAATCATATAATTATAGGGTAACATACACTATATGAAGTGATCTGGAAACTTCAATGTTTCCCCAATTAAATTTACAAAGTGTTCATAATTACCTAACCTATACTTACACTAAAACATTTTTCAGTAGTAGCAAAATTTAGTAATAAATAATATTAATTATATAGCAAATGAATTACACATTTTACAAATTTCTTATCATTTATATAAACAACACAATTTCACGTAATATTTTGGCCACTTTACATGCAAAAGCAAATGTATAAATGTGTGCATACTTACATATCAATTAGGACGACAGAGTGCAAAAATTAACAGAAAATCATTATCTTATTTAATTACAATATTTCCCATTCATATTGCATATTATATCTGTGTCAACAACATAACTAGAAATTATCTTTCCGTTTGTTTTGGATTAGCTTATTAAATTACTTACAATAATTAGATTATGACTGCCATGATATACACGTAAAAGCTTCATTTGCTAAGAAATATCTTCTAAACGATTATGAATTAGAATGATAACACAGAAGGCGAAAATTGGAGATCAAGATTTTATTTTTATTTAAATATACGGCTGGAAAATTATTTCATGTCTGTCAATGCAATAAATATTTATTAGCCATATTCATATGTTTTGGATTTCAGTATCCGCGTGAAAAAAATTGTGTTGATGTAGCCAACATTGTGATAATGTATTCAACAAGAGTGTGCTGCCAAAGCGTCACTATAAACGTTGCTTTTTTTTTAAATTTTATTATACCTTTTCAAAAGCAAAAACAAATTGCTTGTGAACATTTTTGTCAATCATTAGCACTGTGCGTAAGTTTTTACATAGTCTATTACGAGTGAATTATACTTCAAAATTCATATTAATCTTTTTTAATGTCAAAATTTTATAAAACGTTTTCTACTTTAAAATGCAACTTCAATTCAATTAATTAGTGAATGGCCTAGGTGTTCTATAAAATAAAATTTTGTTATTGTCATTGTCAATTAGTGAAATAAGAACAGATTAATTTCTCATAGGAATAATCTGTATTAGGGCTTTCAGTATAATTAACTAAAGGGGATTATGCTTATTTAGAAAAATACCTCTATTTCAGATCTCTTTTTAAAAAAGAATCTTTTAACTAATTTTTTTTTTATTCAGTAGACTTTTAATCTTCAACCGAAATTTCAAGATTTAATCAATAGATATCAAAATAATAAATGTTCTAAAGTTTAGATGATTTAATTCCTTACTTTGTTAAAAAAATTAAATTTAGGTTGATTTTGGAAAACAGTACTAATTAAGTTTGTATTCGTAACACATTAAATACCATTCACAAGATCACATAATATGCATATCAGTTAAGGTATTCTAATATATTCAATGAACGTAAAATCGTATCCAAAAAAGGCACAAGTAGATATATCCATCAAATAGCATATCCGAGCAGTTGATGAAATTGAAAAATTAAATGGAATTATAAGGAATAAAACTAGATTAGTAAGCGTCGGCTATACTCGTCAGCCCCCACGAACCGAATACTAACTACCAAAATATAAACAAAATAACAGTATTTCAGTGTAGTTACTTACCACAAAGAAAGCTTATTATGTAACTACGGGGTGTTATCCTGTTATCTAAAACAAAAATGAAGGCAATATGACCGAAAGCATGAAGCATGGAGGTATGATTTGAAGACAGAGTGAAAAATGTTCAGACTGTTGCAAAAGAAGAGGAAAAATTACCAGTTGCAAGAATTCGAAAGTTAAATAATGCCTAAAATTAAATAATTTTAAAAAAGTTAAAATAACTAATAGTGCTAATTGCATTATATATTAGGTATATAATATTTAAACTAACGACGCTTTTACATCACAATTACATTTAAGTAAGCAATAGTATGTATGACTTTACTATATATTGTACAAAGTATATGGTCAAGTGTTATAGTATTGTACAAAGAAGATATTTTACCTGACTTATAATTACTGGTAGAAAGAGACATTACTCTATGCAGGGTGACTGCTGTCTCATAGAACAAACTTTAAGAGCTGGTACAGGACACTGTAACAATCACATTTTGTACAGGAATGTATGCTCAAAGGAGAAGCACGAAGCACAAACACGGGAAAGGACAAATGCAGGAGACGGAGGGAAAAAAGGAGTTAGTAGTTGCTTCCGTTGCCGGTAGATGGCCAGTCGGCGTTGATTCGGGGAAGAGAGGCTATTCTCGTTTCAGTTTTCGTCCATTCACCAACCACTTGCAGAATTTGAAACCGCATGCAGTTTCAGCATGATGGTGTGCTTGCCCACTTCACACTAGATATTCGTCAGTACTTGAATGCAACATTTTGCATGCGATGGATTTCACAAGGTGGATTTATCTCTTGACCATTCCGGTCTCCCGTTTTGACGCCCCTCAATTCCTTTTTATGGGGACATTTGAAGAATGACGTTTATGCCACTCCAGTAGACTCCGATGAAGACATCGTTGCTCGATTATCCGTCGCTGCTGCAGGCATGCGTGAAATTCCTGGTACCTTTGAAAGTGTTCGTCAATCGCTGCACCGACGCTGCCAAGCATGTATCAATGCTGATGGACGCAATTTTGAACACTTATTGTAAATTAATTTCCATTTGTAAATGAGGGTATGAAAATAAAACACTTTCCCTATCATTTGTTCTTTCCTGTGTTTGTGTTTCGACGCTTCCCTTTTGATCATACAATCCTGTACAAAATATGATTGTTATAATGCCTTGTACCAGCCCTCAACGTTTGTACCATGAATTAGCAGTCACTCTGTATATATATGATTAGCTATAATATTACTATATACAGATATGTTCAACCATAATGTAAAATCAGTGAAACTAATTTGTTTTAAGAAATTCATCTCTCTTATTGTATATCGGGTGCGCCAAATGTTTGTGCAAACTTTAAATAGTCATTAAAAAGAACAAAGGATGATAAAAAATGCAATTTACACGACTGCATCAGAAAGAGGGTGGATTTTTTTAAAGAAAAAAAATCCAAAAAATTACCAATAGGTGGCGATGATGTTGAATATGTGAAGCAAATTAATGCAAATGAGGTATGTATTAAAATAAAATGATCAGAAACACAATTCTATATTTACAAAGATTTATTTAAGCTGAAGATTTTCTACATGACCTCCACCACACTGTATGGAGCAAGTAAAGCGAGTCACAACACCTGTGACTGCTGAATGCAGCATCACCATTAAGCAGACCATGTCTGGATGAATCTCAGACACAGTCTGCTTAATGGCATTTTTTAAACAAAAAAAAAATCCAATGAATTACCAATAGGTGGCGATGATGTTGAATTTGTGAAGCAAATTAATGCAAATGAGGTATGTATTAAAATAAAATGATCAGAAACACAATTCTATATTTACAAAGATTTATTTAAGGTGAAGATTTTCTACATGACCTCCACCACATTGTATGGAGCAAGTAAAGTGAGTCACAACACCTGTGACTGCTGAATGCAGCATCACCATTAAGCAGACTATGTCTGGATGAATCTCAGACACAGTCTGCTTAATGGCATCGTTAAGTTCCGTGAGTGTGGAACGGGCGGACCAATACACCAGCGACTTTAAAGAACCTCAAAGCCAAAAATCTACAGATGTCAAGTCTGGTGATTGTAGGGCCCATTTGATCTTACATCCTCGACTTATCACTCGGTCTTCAACAAAAGTTCTCAAAAGAACTGTCTTTAGAGAGAAGGCTGACTGAGGCGGGACACCATCTTGCATGAAATTTAGTGTAGAAAGCACACCTCTTGCCTGTAATGCTGGCACAACCTTTATACGCCAAAGACTGAGATACCGTTCAGTAGTCACAGTGCATGTCTTCCAGCCAGATTTCGGGCAGCGCTCTTTACAAATGAAAGAGCCCAGAACAAAAGTGGCTGTGGCACCACATTACACTGTTACATGAGGAGAATGAAGTGGCTTCGTCTCGTATGGCTCTCGTCACGGGGATTCGATGCCACCCAAATGCGGCTATTCTGCGTATTGACGTCCCTACGTAGTGAAAAGTGGGCTCCGTCTGCCCATAAAATGTTAAACAGCCAGCGTGTTCCATTTTTGTTAGAGCCCATTTAGCAAACGGTATCTGCTGGCATGATCTGATGCAGTGACTGCGATTGATACGGATACAACTGAAGTATCCCGTTAATCGATGATTCATTCACTCCCAAAATCCTACCAGCTTCACGAGCACTGCTACCGCCTGTTGATGAATCTGCTGTCATATTTGCCATTACACTCTCTGCAGGTGCAACACGCCCTTCTCACAAGGAAGGTCTACAACTCCGTGTGCGTTCTTCCAAACGAATCGTTTCTTCGATGCACTGGACAAGTTGCCGTATGCCTGATGGTTAAATCTACCTTTATTTCAGTCCTTTTGCAGTGTGAAATTTCCTTAGTGCATCTGTTGCTGATTCTTCATTCTTATCAAAGAGTTTGATAATCAACGCTTTATCCTACAACGACAGCATGATGTCGGCATCGAATGAAGAGTCCACGTGCATTCAGGTGTTTTATTGACAACTTGATTTACATAAATCATCTTGGTGTATGCATAGCAGTGCCACCTATGGATAATTTTTTGAACAGTTTTTTTTTTTTTTTTCCTTAAAAGAATTTCATTCTCTTTCTGATGATATTCGTGCAAATCGCACTTTTTTATCATCATTTGTTCTTGGTTAATGATGCTTTAAAGTTTGTACGAACTTTTAGCGCACCCGGTATATTAAATTTAAGTTGTCGATCATTATTTATTAATATTTTTAAATCAATAAAATTAATATTGTTATATCGTAGAGGATTTTTAACTAATTCTGAATAATTAGGATAGGTAATGCGCGATATATCTGTGTTATGATAATTATCAGCAGCTATAATATCATCTATAAACCTATATAACATAATTGAGGATTTATAATGTTTCTCATAATTGAATAGATAAAGGTTAGACAAATAACTTGAAGTAGATCCACATTCTGGTATACCCAAGACTTGTGTATAAAGTTCATTATTATCTAGCATATAGTTATTGTATATTATAAACTTAAGTAGATTTTTGAAATAATTAAATGAAAATCGTGATGGTAAATTTAATATATTTATGTTATTGTTATATAGATCCGGAATTGTATTGCAGAGATCATCTAGCTGTATCTCATTAAATAGATCTTTAAAGTCATAAGTAGAGATAGTAGGAATATCTTGTAAATCTTTAATTGTATTCTTTAGATCATAGCTATTACTAATAGATAAGAAGTTGTAGTTAGCCATAATATATAAATTATGGATAGAAGTTAATATTTAAATAATGTTTTACTAGCTATATTATTCTAAGTATTACATACAATAGTTAAACTCTTAAATTTAATAGGAGTTTTACGAAATTTAGGAATGAGTACTAAGTATGGAAAATTCCCAGACAGCACAGCAAACTTGCAGCAAGCTTGATTTATCAAGTCAGTAAACTTGAATTAAGCTTGAAAATTTTAAGCGTTTAAGCTTAATGCAAGCTTGAATCAAGTGTTCTAGTTTACACTTGCCCAGCTTGCATTAAGCTAGACATTTCAAGCTTGAATCTAGCTTGACATAGCAAGCTTAATTTCAAGCTTAAAAAATTTCCTAAATACACGAGCGAAGGTCGGCGAACTCGCCCCACATATTTTACTTTGCCACGTCTTTTCCCCTCTACCCTGAAATCTCAATTTCATTTAATCTGTTTCCATAAAGTGTTCGCGTCTAGAATAGAACCCGGGACCTTTGGGCTGGCAGCCGAGCGCGCTATAGGTTCAGCCACTGAGCCTCGCGCAGCTATGAATAAAGTTTGAAGTGACTTATCACGCCGTTTTCTCGCCAAATTGATAAGTGGGCGATGTGTTATTTGTTTCTTTTATGTTTACATGGGATGCGTTTTAAAACTTTCAAAATCGAGACAAACGGCTGATTTTGAAATCAATTTCGTAGTATAATTGTATTTTATTTTGAAGAATTTCCATATTTGGAAATATAGAATCTTTTTTTTTAATTTTATGGTCAAGTACATTTATGACTGATGATAAATTATTTTCTAGCGGCCGGAAACCGCCTCATTCTACCACCTATAAAGTGAAGTATATTAACTAACTAAATTGGGTTAATTATATTAAAATTCATTTTTAGGGCTAATTAATTAGTTAATGGAATTACTAATGTTAATTAGATGTAAATAAAACTAAAACTCCCCTCGTGTTACACTTCAGAGGGGCTTATTCCAATCATTCCTTCTTCTTAGACTTTGCAATGCCCATTCTCCTTCTCGCCTACAGCGACAGATGGCGCTATTAGCGCAATAATCAAGCTAATGGATTGAAATGTCAAGCTTGTATTAATACGTCAAATTCAAGTCAATGTCAAGCTTGATTTAAGCTTATGTGCTGTCTGAGTTAAGATTATCATGTTTCAGGTTGGTATGCTAGTATCTTTTTATTAAAAATAGACTCGGTAGTATTTGTAAGTGTAAAATTAGAACTGTTGTTAATAAAAGTGGATAACAAACTATGATATAACTTTTTACATAAAATAGCACAGTTATTATAGGATTTATCGACACATGTATTTATATATATATATAACATACTAAATCAAAAGCCTGGTGAAATACCAAACTGCTAAAGAATTAAACTGCGTAGATAATGAACAAAGGAAATTCGCTTTCGAAAACTGCAACTACTACACGGTCCTAAAGGACTTATTACACGGAATAAATTTAGAGCAACTTTGGTTGCAGCAACCAGTTGCTGCAATTCATTCCCGCATATCAGTGAGCCCAGATGAGAACGCAGGGTTGCCATAGTAAACAAACTAAACTCTGCAGTGTTCACAAACGCTCGAGATTCACCGAATTGGCGGTAGCTAGAGCATGCAATTTTAAATAGCATGTCGTTGGTTGTTTTATTCATCGTGTCTATCTTCGGATCGGATTGTTATTTATTTTTATTTTCGTCAATCAAATTGATTTCCATGTCGACATTTGTTTTCGCACACGCTGTCCCTTTCACTACGAGCTGTATGGCTGACGCTAACTCTTCCGCCATCTTGTGTTGGGACGTAGAAATAGGAAGCACTGCGACTGGCTGGAATTCCAGCAACCCGCAATATTTTCGCCTCTGAACGAAAAAATTGGAGTTGGCTGTTCCCTAGGCAACCGAGGGAAATTTCCAGGAAGCTGGTTTCTGCAACTGGTTGCAGCAACCAAATCGCACGAAAATTTCTTCGTGTAAAAAAGCCTTAATCAGTTTCTTTCTAAATTTGTGATCAGTCTCCGCTGTTTGGTCCTCCTTTGAATCAAAACATTTGTACGGCCCAGATATGGGTTCGCTCAATCATTGCATGTTGCATGGTCACGTGACAAGACCTCAACAGAGTTAATAAAAAGCCTGATGCATCTGCATAGACAGTTTAGTGCATGGCCTCTCTTGCCTAGTAAGATCTGTAAGTAGTATAATAAAGTGTAATCAACATCACTACCTTCCTAACTGCGCCAAGAGCCGTTTAAAGCCCGAGTTTACCGGAGTTGCACCCTGTGCTAAGGGATTGCGAATGGTTATCTCTACTATTCGGTCTTTATGCATACACGCAATGATTGTATACCAACAAATACTATTTTTTTTTACAAATTTGTCAAACAAATAAATCAAAGATGAAAACTAAGTGATACTTTTTTTAACAAATCAGAAATTTTATGTGGGGTTTCTCATCATTTTATATTAAACAGTAAACTTTCAAGATTAACAATATTTTTCTGGTCTTTTTCTGTGATTTTTTGTTTGCATAAAAAAGTTCATACAGTTTCAAATATCGTTATTGGTTCAGACAAACGTTGTACTAGTGTAGGCTCAGTCTCATCGGCATGAACATTATCCTCTGTTTGCCATTATTTTCATTTTTTACATCATCGCGTTTCGTCCATTTTTATAATACAGCATGCCTCATCGTTTTGATTAATGAAAATATAATCGTTAAATTTCAGGCTATGCACATCTTCTTCAACTCGCAACCAGTGTTCATCTGATTATCAGTAAACCAGGAAATCATACCAAGAAGTAATTACAGTTTGTATGCCGTGTGGATCCACTTAACGTTCAATTTTATTTTGCTCAGGAGAAAAATTTTACAACGATGAATGCGGGAAAGTCACGTTTGGCGAACGATATATGCGGGTTTCTTTATTCAAATACACTTTGTGCAGGGGCCATAGAAATAAAGCTATCAATACGGGAAAACGATGAATGTGGGATCCATAGTCGGGTTTAAGTGTATATTGTAATTATGGATTTCATTAAGAGACTTTTGATTGCACTACCAATGGAAAGGTATATCTATGCGTTGCAGTAGAATAATTAAAGATCAGCAATACATTGTTTGAAACAAGAGAGGAACGATGGTGTATCTCATGTACAAATTCCATAGAAATTAGCAAGTAATAACACAATTTAATAGCCAGCTTATCATAAAATACGTTTACAGATGTTCACTTTCGCATACACCAAAATCCATTTACAGTCTAAAAACTCCGTGGGAATCCTCGAGCAGATCTGTCATATGCTTCCAGCATACAAAAAAAGAATTTCCAAATGCATTCAAAAATAGGCTTCTCAAAACGAGCAAGAACGCGTTGCTTATGACGACACGACACGAAAAAGTGGAGTCTTAGTCTCAAAGCTAACTTATTCACACCGAGCAAGACTCGCAACTGAACTGGGGCTCTAGCACCACGGTATCGTAGAATATCTGTGACGGATATTTCTCGCTCTCGGATAGTCAAATACTTCGGATAAATAGCCCATAACTCTATTTTTGGTGCTAGCACGATGAGTGTCTAATAAAATAAGCTCGTGTTTTTGTGCAGGCAAAGATCTATCCGACACTCAGACCGTTCAGCCAATCAAAACACACGGCTATCTCCCCTTTTCTTAAACGAAGGCATTGCATTCAGAATTTTCGAAGACTCCGGAGACATCCATCAAGAGTGGAAGCCCATTTTTGACTGACCCACCGTGCTAGAGAGCGGGGTCCTTTTGTGGAAGTACTTGACACTCCATGATACACACAATAAAAACCCATCTATCGTGTACTCTCCGATACCGGAATGCAAGTTTTTACCTTCATCCAAGGTGCCGGGGAAAAATAGCATTATTTTCGATAGTGAATACCACAGCCAAACAATTACGATAGAATCGTGCTAGGGCATATCGGATATTTCTCGAATTGTAACGTCATGAGAAGAGAAGGCTCGATATATTTGCTACCGAAACTTTCCGATACTATGGTAGTAGAGCCCCCGATCTGTGGAGCGAGCTGCTCTTTTTTACTTTTCGCTGACGTTAGTGAATATTCCACGACTTTCTTATAGTAGCAATCTTTGAAATAAAAATTCACTATCAATATGGATAATATATACCTGCATACATGTGAAAAGTTTTTTCATTTTTTGTTCGTGTAAAAGATATCGTTTGAATTTCATTAAAAATTACAAGTCCATAAATATTTTCTTCCATGCTTAATCTTATTCTAGCTCACTGAGACAGGGGCTTGATGCACCTTGTTGTTTATTTAAATATATAAAAACATGCTGAGACAAAAATAGAAACAATAATTAAATGATATCTCACTATTTCTTAAATATAAATAAATATACCCACCTAACGATAAAAGAAGATCCTGAATAAAATCTTTCTGATTGTTCTTTTTCTCACACAAGCTGAACTTATAAACTAGAAAACTAATGCGAATAATAATATATAAAAAGTTTTACCATTACATTAAAAGAACTTATATTACATAATCAATGCATCAGATAAAACCTTTTTAGAATGCATTAAAAAGAATGCAATGTTACTTTCTTTCAAATGTTTCTCATGAGTTCTTACTTAACATTAAATTTCGACACCTTCTAATTTTCATATGACATTAGTTAAATTATTCAGAAGAATATGTAATGAGTAAGAAAATACAAGAAATTTTATGGTAATTACCAGTTTTCAGTTGCCGAACCTATTTATTTAAATACTCCCAGAAGAAAATGCATTTTTTCCTCCGACCAAGTATAATTAATTCAGTTCTGCTGCCCTAAAATCGAACAAATTTTATGTGAAACCTCTGGGACATCATTAACTATAATTTTCTTTTAATTTATGAGCTAGGAAAATTAAGTTGTTCATAACTCAGCAAAATAAAGACAGAGTATTTGAGATGAAGTATATTAAAAATGCGTGAAATTTCCATAGAGTGAAATTTTTTAGCTTTTGTGTGAATTGTTTTAGCAATGATTTTATTTTTGTTTATTGTTATTTTGTTGTCTTCACTTTCATTTATTTTAATTTATCTTCCTTAAAATTACGTGACTTTCATGATTTGGTGAGAACCTTGGATAAAATTTTACTTTCTTTTCAATTCCTCTGAACAAGAGAAATTGAAGTATGTAATTTTCCGTGCATTTAAAATGAGTTTTGTATTTACTATCATATTAATGTACTCATTAAAACATTGCACATCAGAATATATCCCTTAAAGACACAAACATTAGAATTAATAAGAAATAGGATCAAAAGATGACTACTATTCAAAGGTAAGAGCCCTTTCTTGTTAATTGTTATCTTAAGATATAAATGATATCCATCTAGTTGATAATGAAGATATCGCAAGAGTATGCTCACAATGTGTAATTAATAGATTTCATTAGTTTGAAATCAATCTCGGTTCTGCAAAATCAACCATACATCCGCGTCGTTTTCCCAAAAATCTCATTAATATAAAATATGCAATTTTAAATATCCACATTAATGCACATGCAATGTAAACTATTCTTTCGTTGAGCAGATAGATTTTTTTTAATCGTCAGATAGATATTAATGCAAGTTGAGGATTGTGTGATTTACAAAAAAAATTGCATATTGACAGCAGCCAAATGCGCTATGTGTTAATAAATTGTCATAAATCGTCTAGTCATAAGTTTGCATTTCAAGAAGCAAAAATCCATACGCGAAAAGAACAATGCAATTTATCTCCGTATAGAAACGTATTGCGAAAGCTTGAATTTTTCAAAAACGTTTTGCATATTTCTGTAATTGAAGTTTCTCTTTTCAAAGTGTACTCCAACGACCAAGGACAAACAACGTTCCCTCGATTTGGATTCCTGCTCTTAACTATCGCCATTAACCTTCTGACGTCGCGAGTACAACAGTTGTACCAAAAAAATAAATGTGTGTGAAGAGCGGCGCTAGTATGCTGGCCTTACCCAAGACTTCTTTCCCCTCTTTTGTCGGGAAATCCATTCATTCTTCAAAGAAGACAGACAAGGAATTTCTAGAAGTGGGGATTCCTTTTGTTAAACTGTGGAGGAATCTGGCGTGTTGTTAGATAATTGACTAACAGGAGGTGGTAACAAATTGTTCGGAATTTGTCATCCAGATTTGCATTTTGTTTGGCGACATGTGTGGTCAGTGTTATTCCCATGTTTCCATCCGCCCAACTACCGAACAAAAGATCATCAGCTGTAACGGAGGGGATGAAATCTTACGAATCCTACGGGTTTTTGAGATAAAAATTCTCTTAAATAAGCCGTGGAGCGAATGTTAAGGGGCATAATTATATAACGTAGTTCCTTTAATAATTTGCCTTCATTGAAAGAATTTCCGAATATGATGCCATTTGAATTCTACCGATTAAAAGAAAGTATTTTAAAAAGCGCCAGTTAATTTTTTTCTGACCAATGCATGCAGGAGTCTTTTCATCGGTGCTCCTAACTTGACGTCTATCTCTTTGGATCGAATTTACATATTGGGTTATTTAGCACAAAAGCGATATTGGTATGCCGTTGCTTGCCTTCAAAACGGTTACTTGATGCTGCGTTTGGGTCCAGTATGACCCAGTATGTCGTTCTACAGAATTTTTATCTAATTTTTGTCAATCGGAAGCTATTGATGATTTTTTCTTTGGTTAGTAGTAAGATCCTCTTCATGTAATTTTATATTGTTTGCTGATAGGAAGAATTTTAGTTTTACTTTTCAAATCAACGAAATCGATTGCGCCACTGTGTTTTCTTTTATAATGTTCACTATAACATTGATATTTTTAAAACCATTGAGAACATTTTAAAATTCTGAAAAAAAAAAAAAACCCAGCAATAACGAATACAATTACTAAAAGAAATTTAAAGCATTAATAAAAACGGTTTTCTGATTGATAATTGCAATTAATAATGATGATATTAATAATTATTAATATAAACATAATTAGGTTGCGAAACCCGGAAAAGTTGTACAGTAACGCTGATAACAATATTTTATCAAAGCTTGCATACAACTTTGCACATAAAATACTACGCTGTATGGGAGTCAGTAACAGTATTGCCAGACTTTCTGGCACATTTCCCCCTAAACGAATTCGAATATTCCCCCAAAATTTAAAACTTCCCTTCAAATGTCATAAATCATGCATATGTACATATATATATTTCGTATAATAAATTGAATACTTTAATTAAAACATAAAACACCATATATTACTTTGGTCATAATATAAAATCCTTGATTGCAATTTTACATAGGCGTAGATTATAAATATTTTGAATTTCACAAGAACAAAAATTAATTCTAGTGCATTAACAACCAATGATTGAATTTCAGAACAACTTACATCAAATGACTTACGTAGTCACGACTCAAGTTAAATATCTACTATGCTCTGATCAAGAATTTACAACAGGAAATTATAACCATATGACTTTGAAGTTCGCATAGTTGCCAGCTATTACGGAATAAATTAACTGCTTTTTTATGTTTTATGAATTTATTTTTGAGAATAGTGACAAACCCACGCTCTCATCTCAAAACAATTGCTATATATTAAAATTACATTTTTCGAAAAGAGGTTAATAATATTTCGTACTAGTTGGCAGCTATGAGTTGTTGCTTTTGTCATCTAACCGACTGTTGACCGACTTTTCATTGACGGATAGGATGGTGGGAAACGGGCAAGGGGAGAACAATATATAATACAAAAGCAACAACTCATGGCTGCCAACTAGTACGAAATATTATTAACCTCTTTTCGAAAAATGTAAGTCAAATTCATGTAAGTCAAAAATGTAAGTCAAATTCAGTACTGAAGATGGATTTTATGCGGGGGGGGGGGGAGAATTCGAAATTTATAAGATGTAGGTACGATTAATTTTTTGTTACATGAGAATGTTTTATACATCATTAATATTTTAATAAATTCAGTTATTAGTACATTGGCCATTGAAGTACCGTCGGCAGACAGAAATTAAAAAATAAAATTATCATTAAAAACCCCGATTTCATTTTCCACACTAAAAAAATCACCCTCCTAAAAATCACCCTGAAGATCAAAAATCTTCCTTAATCTTGGGGAAAAAAAACCCAATCCCGCATCACTGAAGGGAGGGAAAGTTTTAAGTATATACATTTTCCTCTTTTGAGTTTCCATTACTTCTTCGTTCTTAACCACTGACATTAGTTACCCGAAACAGCTGATTAATGCACTGGTTTCCAGCTGATAAAGAAGATTCAAAGAGCCTGAAACATGTCCATTCATAGCTAGTGGTTATTTACTTAGTGTCTTGTTTGTTTGTAAATATAGATGCGGCTACTACCCGAACCTGAACGAAGCTGTTCTTCAACTTCTATCTGATCGGCTGCCCCTACTTCTAGCTGATCGGCTGCCCCTAATATAGCATAAGATTTTTCGGGTAGCTGGTATATTAAGATTATAAAACACTTTCAGTAGGCGATTTTAAGATAGATTTTGATTCCAAAGATGTGTTTAATGGTACAAGAAAAATTTGATTCCTATTTTAACGCCCCCACTCTGGCCAACCTCAAAAATCTCTCCACTTAGGCGAACTTTGCGGTCATGGGTCTCTATGAGTTATGACAAGTTTCAACGCTCCCCAAAGAACTAGATGTAAGCTAAAGTGAACAATTTAGTGATAAACGCACCAGTTAAGGAATTTGAATACACTTAATTATTAAAAGTAATTAATATGCAACCCAAAATAAATAAAAATGTAACGGAATGCTCTACTTACATGTTGCTCCAAATCGCCAAATTCTAAATTACGATTGCCACATAAATAAAAAAAAATCGCCATCGTAACTGCATATATTTAATTATCGCCGCCTTGGTTAGAGTCGGGGCGTTAAAGTTTCAGATTTTCTCCCTCTTTATTTTATTTATTTATTTTTTCTTTCATCTTTCTTCAACCAATTTTTGCTTTTAAGATAAACCAAGGACTTTTTTGATAAAAACACTGCATTGTTTTAACGTAATTTACTTCAAAATATAAATGAAAGTAACATGTACTAACTAATCATAAGCAGCATAAATTTTTTAGTATAGTTAAAGCATAAGATAAATTAACCAACATATATTGCAAAGGAAATTTAAACGCTACGTTGCACAGATGATGGACGCGTGTTATTGTTTCACGCAACTACGACTCTGAAGTACTATGAAACAAATTTATATCCCAGAAACATGAATATCCCTTTAAACACAATCTTGGCGAGACAGATTGTATTACCTAAATGTAAATAGATAGCCCACTATTAACGTTAAACACTGCAACACTTTTTCTTGTTTCCAGATAAGATTTCCGTGGTGACCTGCGAAATTTATTAAGTTCTCAAGTATTTAAGAAAGTAATGGGTTTCTTTTCTTTTGTTTTTATGTAAGTTTGTTTCCGATAAGGAAAAGGTCCCTTTATGTTTCTTTTAAATAGTTTCAGTGGTGCAATTTATAAAATTTAGTTGACTTTTGAAAGGGCGTAATAAATAACATGTTTTCACGTTACTTCGAGCTAATATCGAGTTAGTAAAAATAAACTGATGATGAATAAGCGGAACAGCGGAATTTGCTGAATTTTTCTCTTCAGACTTATTAGGAAATATTTCTGTTGAATATTAGTTGTACTAGAGTTTTTTGGAACAGGGCTTATGAATTATTTGTACGAGTAGTGGCTTGATAAATACATGTCTGTTTTAGAATCAAATTACGCAAAATAAATAAAACTTGATGTGTTATCCAGTAAAGTAAGCACTATAAAATAAAATATATTATGTGACTACAGCGGATCAGAATATAAATTAAATAATATTTTAATTTGTTAAGTTTGTTTTATGACAATTTTCAATTAAACTATTTTAAACATGCATTTTTCGTAATAGATAGCGATTAAATCGATTTTCTGTTAGTCATTAAATTAACGACACATAAGAGTTAACGAATTTCGTACTAACAAAATTGCTTGTTCTAAATACATATGACTTTAAAATTTAACCCTTTATCAGGCAGTGGTAAAATACTTACCACCTACGGTCTATTAAATACAGAAATCAATTGTCATTAGTGAATTTTCTGATTTTTGTTCAGTTATATTGGATGTATATTTTTTCCATACGTCTAGATTCTAAATAATATTTGGCTTATGAACTTTTCTTTCATTCGCAATTTTAAGGAAAGTTCGAATAATTACTCGAAAATTGAGCATAAGAATCATGGCTTTTAATTATATATTTTTGCGTTTAATTCCGTGTACAAGCAGCAGGTAGTTTTCCGACTTTGATTTTGTGCATAATTAATGCATTCTCCTGCAAAATTTCTATGTTTGTTTAGTACTTGTTTCTGCAATTTTCACGTAGGATATTACAGTGGAGGGAAAATATATGAATTAATTCTAAAAAATAGGCCAGAAAAATTCCAAGCAATTTCGACTCTCTGCACATACCCTCGTCTTATAAAGGGTTAAAGAACCCCAGCTTCTAATTTAGGTATTTTGGTATAGTAATGATATTTAAGAAAAAAATTCTAAAAATTTCTATAATAGTAATTTTTTGTTGCCATTTACGGTTGCAAGTTACAACCGCGCAAATTCAAATCACCGATTAGGTTTGGAGTTCTTGTTATATATTAAAAAGCTAGCGATTAAACAGTTTTTCTGTTAGGCATATTAAATTATTAACGCAAAATTGGTGACGAATTTTGCTCCTAAAAATGTTACTTTCCCAAAATATATACTGCTTTTTAATGTAGTTTTAAAGGAGCCATACTTCGAATTTATGTTTATTTTAGTATACTAATGATGACTAAGGAAAAAAAATCTACAATTTTGTATAAGGTAATGTTTGAAACGAGAAAAAAATATTAGCAATTTTTTCCTCTTGAGTAAATGAGCTGGATGCTCTCGAAACACATTACAGTATTATCTTCTGATCTCTAAACACACGCTCAGTCTCTACGATACAAAGTAGGTGAAGACCTAATACGAACTAAATGTCCAGTCTAAAATGCAAGTATAATCATGAGCCTCCTCGTGTTCCCAAGCTTGCTGTCTTTAATCGTGCGCGTATTAAACATGTCGATTTAATAACACAATTTGTGATACCACTTAGCATTGCATTGTAACTCTCGGTCAACATTAAGTGTTACAATTGCGTTTACTGCGGTGATTGCGCAGTTCACTGAACGCGTATTTCAATGGAATTGTGAAAGCCTTATTCCAATCGGTTAATAAAACGTTACCGCCGCAGTTTTCGTAGCCATTTAAAAAATGGGTTTAACTAAATGTGTAAATTATAACACATACAACATAATGTATCAGAATAATATTCTAAGGTAATATTATGTTAACTCCTGTGACACCATGAAAGTTTTTAATTTTAAAAATCGTCCTACATTGACTGTGCTTTTCATAGTATTTCTAGCAAGTTCAACATTCGTTTCTCCCCTATCCAACCAAAATATTTGTCGTAACTTCGCATCTATTTACTTTTTATTTTTATTATGTTGAAAAAGAATAGAATAACGTAATCACTTTTTGTGTGGCATTAGCTTTTTAATGCTTATCAGAATTTCCACTACGCCCGTTAATAAAGTCTTTTAGTTTTTATACTATAAGCACAAACGCATTTTCGCTGTTTTCTTCAGTAGTCTTATTGTCAGAACGCACAGGTTTGAGTTTGATCGTTTTCTTTACCTTTACAGCACTGAGGGAATTCTAAGAAGTGGATTCGTTATCAAAAAACAGGACTGCAACGGAATTTAAAAAATAATTTTGTTTTCGAATTCTAAAAACATCCAATAAATTATATCACTGTGGTATTTTTTCAATAAAATGTTTTCTTAAAAACTGAAAATCGTGCTTAAAATTTCTCACGAGAATTATAATTTGACAATGCTAATCCATTATATTAAAAGCCAGAATGTTTAGTAGTGTATAAATTTTTTGGAGTACTTTTTGGTGTTGAACAAAGTTAATTGCACATACGTTTATACTGCTAGGTATTTTTGGAAATATGAGTTTTTCTTGGATTTAGTTTAGTCTAAAATCTGCATGCTACAAGTCATTTTTTTCCATTTTGTCACATGTACAATGTACATCGGTTAACTAGAACGCACGATAGATACGTTTTACTTTTCCTATAGAATAACATTGGGTTTGGAAATCCCCAAATATTGGCGAAATCAAATTGCTATTCTAAATTTTTGGGACTTACTCTTGGCGCCAAGCTTGACTACACTTGGCACAATTTTATTAATCGTGTCTATAATGTTTGCTTTCAAGCATAGCTATTACGCATTGAGATATGAATACAAGGAAACGGCATTAGCTAACTTGAGTATTGAACGAAATGAAGTAACTGCGTTGGTCTAAGTATGGCGAAACATTTAGTAGCTTCCTTTTTAAATAACAATGAAAGATGCACAATCTTACGGATTAAAAAGTAAAGATGCACAGTTATATGTTATAATAGTTGTAAATACAAAATATCAGAATTCTGCAGTTAAAAGTTTTACAGCCATGCCAAATACATGATTATTCTTGGCGCCAACTTTGGCGAAATTACCGTCACACAGTCATATGCAATGTGGTCTGGACAATATGTTTTGGTTACAGTTTCGGCTTCACCATGAAATATCTAATGCCGTGTCCTTCTATTCATATCTCTATACTATTACGCAATCGCATGAACGAAAAAGTCTCGAAAGTGCTACTGACCAAAAAGTTCGAGAGACGTCTGCGAAAGAGATAAATATGAGACAGCGTTTTGCCCTTTTAGCCAGTTGTGAGCTCGCGCTTTTTGAAAAACATGTTAGAGCCATAAATCTTTGTATTGTATTATTATAAGCGACGCTCTTTCGGTAGTTTTGTGAAGACTAATATTGAAGGCTGTTTATGGGTCGTTTTTATTTATTGTTTTATGCTGAGAAATAGTTAAGAGTCCTACGTAAGAATTTCAAAATTAATTCTTTGTGAAAACACATGTGTCACTAAAAAATGCCTCGTTGTCTATCTTTTTTTCTCATTGAACTAGCTAATGGTTGACTTAGAATCCGTCATCTCGTTGCTGAGTATACCCTCTCGTGCCATGAACTCGTTCAAGACCCCAACATGGCCGAGTGAATAAGATACTGAACATGGTAGACAGCTGAAGGTCGCTTGGTCGGGCCTACTGCACGACTGCCGATATAACGGAGAAGCGTTTTGGTCGGTTTTCTCCAAATGTAACGTGAATATACGTTAGAAACTCTTAAAAAGACCATGGCATACTTCTTAAATAGGGAGATGTCTCTAGTGTTGGCTTTCCATAGCTCAAAAACACAACAAACACTGCAAGAACTCGTTCACCACTACTTGTCCAAAATATTGAAACTTTTAAATAGTTCAGATTACTGCAAGCTCTTGTCATTTAGAAACAATTACTTCGATTTATCTCACGTTGCAGAACAGAGAGAAAGAACAGAATGTTTGTTTTTCCATGTCTTCTATGCACTCTACCATAACCTGCACATTGCCAATTTAATTTAAAACCGTGTGAGGCCAGCTTAGCTGTTTTTGCGAGAATCTTATGGCACATACCGAAAGTTGCAGATGCAATAAATGAATAATGCACTTAGCATGCATGAATCAATCGCCATTTCGTTGTTTTGTGCACGGTCAAATTGTTTGAAACAACCCTATTTTAAACAGTTAACAGAAAATTTACCAGTAAATTGTTCAGTGAAATAACGAAATTCCACGGAATACGAGCAGTCTATTAAAATTAAATAATTGATAAACATATCACATTTGCATAGAATACAACGCAATTCCATTCTTGGAAATATTTATCATTTAAATTTGAATTTCGAAGAACGCGTTCGTTTCTGTGATTTGCATGACAGTATGCGAACATGTCTAGAAAGTCGTAACCAACATATTACTTTAATTCTGATCATTCAAAAGTGTAATTTGCTATAGATAACGTTTGTCAAGCAGGAGAGAAAGACACAAAAGGAATTATTAACCATGATTAATTATATTTACTGCACCTGAAGTTTGTCGAATGTTTACAGGAATATGTTACGTAAGAATGATCTAAAATATTCGTTTTGATTAATTGCTTTCTATCAATCTATCATCTTTTCAAGTATCTGAGTTCGGTAATTTTACCCGGATGTAAGAACAAACTTTGTATTTTGTATCTGTCTACAAGCACGACATTATTTTAGCAAGACCAAGAAAATGCAATATTTAATAGAATTTCTCAAAGAATTCAATCAAGAATTTTAAAATGATAAAATTATGCTGGAATGTAGAACATTCAAATTTAAATAAATTATAAAGTATAAAATTCGAAATCAGACCAAGGTGGAAAGAAAATATTTATCAAAAAATTGCTTGAAGGATATGTCTGTATAATGGCTGTCTGCGATAAATCTTTGTATAGAGAGAATCTGAGAATCAAATTAATAAAACTAATTCAATGTTTACACAGTAAAATAGCTTATACGGAAAGCTATTTTGTTCAACTCAGTAACATTGTCATTGTATTCATATCTATATAAATAAAATTAGACTTTTGTCTGTACATTTCTTGGAATTCAAAAATTTTGCGATTTCTATCCGTTTCAAGCACCCGGGAATCCGATGCGACCCTCAAAAAAAAGTTTGTCTGTCTGTCATTCTGTCATTCTGTCCGTGACGCTTTCTTTGTTTAAGCATCACGTAAAAACGACTGAAGCGAATGATATGAAATTGGGTGTCATGATAGGTGGTCACTCAACTTAAAACATAGGCGTCGAATTTTTAAAAAATCTTGATTGGATTTTGAGATTTTGCGAAAATCCTTTCAAACTGCGTAAATTTGTGTTCAAGCATCACGTAAAAACGACTGAAGCGAATGATATGAAATTGAGTGACATGATAGGTGGTCACTCAACTTAAAACATAGGCGTCTACTTTTTAAAAAATCTTGATTAGATTTTCAGATTTTCTGAAAATCGTTTCAAACTGCGTAAATTTGTGTTCAAGCATCACGTAAAAACGACTGAAGCGAATGATATGAAATTGGGTGTCATGATAGATGTTCACTTAACTTAAAACACAGGCGTCGAATTTTTAAATAATCTTGATTAGATTTTCAGATTTTGCGAAAATCGTTTCAAACTGTGTAAATTTGTGTTCAAGCATCACGCAAAAACGACGGAAGCGAATGATATGAAATTGGGTGTCATGATAGGTGGTCACTCAACTTAAAACATAGGCGTTCAATTAAAAAAAAAAATTGATTGGATTTTGAGATTTTGCGAAAATCCTTTCAGACTGCGTAAATTTGTGTTCAAGCATCACGTAAAAACGACTGAAGCGGATGATATGAAATTGAGTGTCATGATAGGCAGTCACTCAACTTAAAACATAGGCATCCAAGTTTTAAAAAATCCTGATTGGATTTTGAGATTTTGCGAAAATCCTTTCAAACTGCGTAAATTTGTGTTCAAGCATCACGTAAAAACGACTGAAGCGAATGATATGAAATTGGGTGTCATGATAGGTGGTCACTCAACTTAAAACATAGGCGTCGAATTTTAAAAAAATCTTGATTGGATTTTGAGATTTTGCGAAAATCCTTTCAAACTGCGTAAATTTGTGTTCAAGCATCACGTAAAAACGACTGAAGCGAATGATATGAAATTGAGTGACATGATAGGTGGTCACTCAACTTAAAACATAGGCGTCTACTTTTTAAAAAAATCTTGATTAGATTTTCAGATTTTCTGAAAATCGTTTCAAACTGCGTAAATTTGTGTTCAAGCATCACGTAAAAACGACTGAAGCGAATGATATGAAATTGGGTGTCATGATAGGTGATCACTCAACTTAAAACATTGTCGTCGAATTTTTAAAAAATCTTGATTAGATTTTGAAATTTTGCGAAAATCATTTCAAACTGCGTAAATTTGTGTTCGCACATCACGTAATAACTGCAAAGGTGAAAAAATGATATTTGGTGAAATGATAGGTGGTCACTCACCTTAAACTATAAGCATCTAATTAAAAAAAATCGTTCAGATTTCGAGATTTTGGGAAAATCGTTTAAAATTGAGTGAATCTTTGTTCCCGCATTAGGTAATAGCGACTAAAGCGAATGATATGAAATTTGGTCACACGATAGATGGTTGCTCAACATAGACTATAGGAGTCCAATTTTTTAAACATTTTTATTAGATTTTGAGATTTTGTGAAAATTCTCTCAAAATACGTTCAATGATGATTTCTTCAAACTTCACGTAATAACGACTAATACGAATGATACGAAATTTAGTGATATGATAGGTAGTTGCTAATCTTAATTTATAGGCGTTGAATTTTAAAAATATTTTGATTACATTTTGAGATTTTGCGAAAATCTTTTTAAAATGCTGAAAATTGTTCCAGCATCACGAAATAAAGACTGCAGGGAATGAAACGAATTTGGATGACATGATAGGTTGTCACTCAACTTAAATTCTAGGCTTCCAATTTTTCAAAATGTTGATTAAATTTTGAGATTTTGCGAAAATTATTTCAGTATGTGTAAATATTCATTCGCGCATCACATAATTACGACTAAAGCGAATCAAATGGTATTACTTAGTTACTCTCTAACCTGTAATATTTTAACAATACATAAAAATTATAACTTCGCTTTCTTTACTTTGGCAACGTACTACATTCATTCTGTGTACTCCTACAATGCTGACGAAAGTTCTTGCTTTTTGGAAATTTGCATTCACTAACCCGTCGAGGACGGGTACTTCAGCTAGTTGAAAATATTACTTAAAAAAGGATTAACTATGTAAAAAAAATAAAAAAAAATCTCATTATGACTATCAAAGTATCGAAGTCAAAACTTTCAAAACAGTCTTAAAAATTTATGCATTAAAATTTAGAGAAAAATATTATACTTTTAAATGCAAAATACTATAAGTAGAACAGCTGCAATGTTTCTTTTTAGTTCTCTCTGATTTCAATGTATGTTTATTTCATCTACACATTACCGTTATTCCTGCACTTTTATAATTTATTGAGTTATATATATATATATATATAAATATATATATATATATATATATATATATATATATATATATATATATAGAAACACGGTCATGGGAATAGAAAGAAAAAAACGAAGGGAAGTGTAAAATGTCATTCTTTGTTAGCAGAAGCAATTTATACGCTTGAAGTTAATTTGTAAAAATTCCTGTCCAAAAATAGAGATTGCTGCATTCAACCCGCTTGGATGAAGCTAAAAATTCTTTGCAGTTTCTCTTTCAATTAATATAATATGAAGTACTTATATAATTCGATCTTTGAAGTGAAAAATGGTGTTTTTATCACAATCAGATTAATATAAATTTCTTACTGGATTGCTCTTTATGAAGGCAGTATGAATCTTTTATTGGAAATAGTCACGTACAGGAACTATTCTTAAAGGAGTTAAAAATTAATAAAAAATACAGTAAAATTCGCTTAAGACGCTCCCGATTAAGACGCTTTCCCACTTAAAACGCTTTTTTCTGTCAGTCCCTCGACATTTCCTATACTAATCAATGTAAAATCCACCTGATAAGATGCTTTTCTTCTGATGTGTATCGTCAGTTAAGACGCTCTTCTCGTATTTCTGATGAAGCTTTTTTTTTCTTTTTTAAAAGGTATCACAATCCCCCCGAGGTTAGTCAGGGTAACATAACGTCCTAATACCCCTTGATAAGTATCCATTCATCCAATACCCCCTCTCTTTAACTCTTAACCATCTCTCCCACGCTGCTATCAGGTTTTTATGCCCATCTTTACTCAGGAATACAGAAAGATTGCAATATTGACATTGTACGTGTTTTCTCTTCCTTGACCGTGAATGTCTGCTTGAGCTAAAAATCCAGTTCATACAGCAACATAAAACTTGTCTTTTTGCTACCAAATGCAACATCTAAGTTTGAACCTCTAGACCAAGCCATTATTAAAGTTCTAAAACAAAAATACCGAAAAAAAGTGCAGCGATACTCGAGAGATATGCAGTGTGGCAATTCAACTAAAAAATTAAATCAGTGCAGCTTGGCACGAAATTAAACCAGATGTAATAAAAATTCTTTTCGGAAAGCTGCGTTTGATGTGTGGAACAATTCAATGCAGGCAGAAACTTCACTTCCAGAAGATGAGGACTTTCAATCATTGGAGAATCGGTGGACGATCACCTCGCGACCTGCAGCATTCGGACTTTGGAAGAAATAATCGCCATGATTGAAGGGATTGCGAAAGAGGATGCCGACGAACAAGAGGAGGAAGAAGAAATGGAACCGACAGCTATACCTACCGTTACTACTGGCTTGTATTATGCAAGTGACCTGCGGAAAGTACTGTCCTCTTTGGAACATAAGCGGAGGAAATGTTGACCTACGTCAACAAAATTGATAATTTTCTTGCTGCAAACATATTCAGAATATTAAACAAACAAAAATAGATACTTTTTCCCGAGCACATCAGAAATATGAAGTTCGGTGCGTATTATATTTTTCATTTATACAATATTGTATATGCAGTATAATAAGTATGTTATGTAATTCCTAAATGAAGAGCAAGACATACGCATTTTTTCTAAGCACTTAGATTTTGTTCTTCCCCAATTCACCTTAAGACGCTTTCCCGTTTAAAACGCTCTGTCAAGCTGGTCTGTTGAAAACCGTCTTAAGCGAGTTTTACTGTATTTAATAAAGAAGTAATGTGCCTTTAAAAATGCATGTCGTCAACTTTAGAGTGAGATTACTTTTTTATGTAGATGTTAAAATATATGCCTGGAATTTTAGAAATTATGCACTGGTGTACCATTTACGAGGATTTTTAATAAAATATCCATATAAATATATCCATACATATAATCCATATAATAAATATAAAATATATAATATTTTAATGTACAATCAAGGACATGAATGATAAGAAATTCCGGGTACTTTTGTATATCTTAAAAAATAAAGGTGATTAAAATTACTAATTAATACACAAAAAAATAAATCTATTAAGAACACTAAAACACACGAAAAATATTTAACAAGTAAACGCTGATAGTTCATACCGCTATCTTAAAAATGAGAAAAAAAGTTTTTTCATAAAATTTTTACACCGCCGGTTTCGTTATTTTTAAAAGTGCAAAAGAGTACATTATTATACACTATTGATTTTAAGATAGAGGAATTTTGTTAATGCAAATCTTCAAAGATCTTTTCTAAACTTATCAACAAACTTTGTATAAAGAAGGCTATAGTAATTTTCGCAGTAAAATCCCCTTTTCTCTGTTGATTAGCGAACTTCTTCCCATCATTTTCAATTTAATCTTTAGGGTGTTCTAATAAAGAACTAAGGATAAATTCAATTTCAACCGGGGGGGGGGAATTTTTACTCTTCGAAAATCGAATAAAGCTTGCTGTCGAAGAAAGTGAAATATAAATTGTCAATGTTTATCGTATGTAGTAACAGCGAAGTAACTACTTAAAAACCCAGAGTGAAGACTTATGTTACTTCATGATTCACTGAAAAGTGTGTTAATGTTAGTGCTTCACAGGTAAGCGAAACTATGTGGTTATAAACACTAGTTTAAATAGCTTAAGCCGCGGAAAGCTGATTAAGTTAGTCGCGTTTAATTCTACATTACATCACATTAGTTATTTAAAAAATCATGAAAATTACTGCGAGAGAACGAATAAAACAAATATTTTTTTCCATAAAGAATATAAAACTTAAACTATCATTTTTTAACCTTGTTAATTAAAACGGGGGGATGGCTGACAATTGGAGTAAGGTAAAATAAATAATGCAAATTCAAAGTTTCAGATTTTCATATTCTCATTTTTTTATCAATAATTTTAGTGATAAAAAATGCTTGGCTTATAGTAAAATATTCCTTCAATCTTCATTATTAAAATTAAATAAAAAAATATTTATGCGCTAATTAATTGTACTGAACATAACGTGCAAAACTAAATTCACCAAATAAATTACGAACAGTTACACTCAAATATATCCAGTATAATAAAAACTATGTATTTTATAAAGAACACAGATAAAAAATACTTTTTGAAATCATTTAAAAAATCCCATACGCTGAAGAATAATGTAATACAATACCGTTATAGAAAACAAAGTACGATGAGGATTATAAAACATCCCGTTTCTGTTCCAGTTGATTAGAAATATTTTCTTATTTCCTTCACTTCAAATTATATTGGATTCAGTAGTTTATCAAACATCCATTTCTGCCCTCCGTTATATTGTCTCTTATGTAAGTGTACTTTATACTGCTAGTCGTACGATGTTTTTTTAATTTTATTTCATATACTGCAAATTTTATGTTATTGAAGAATCTTTATGACATGTTTGAAAAATGAAATGATACGCGATTTTATGAGGCAATTCTTAATTTACTAAGAATTCTTTGTTAAATACCTACATTTTTATTCACCGTAATACATTAAAAACCACTTATGCGAATTAGACATAGATTAAAATATTCGTCTTACTGACCTATTATGTCCTTACTCCAGGCTTGTTTGCAGCTACCATGATTCTCACATTAAGCAACTGTATTGTAAAATATTAAAAGTTGCATATTTCTGAAATATTATCTTTTGCAATTTATGATTCAGAAAGAAGTCTGCAAAAGACCAGTCGGTTATTATTGATTAAATATACACTTTTCGAGTGCAGTAGCCCAGTTGAAAGAGGCGTCGATTTCGTAACAGAAAGTTTGGGGGTTCGATCCTGGGACCAACCAAAGATCGCCGTGCTCGCTAATGGCAACTTTCTCTGGGGCACGATGAATACGTCGTGATCGTAATGTCCTCAAAGTTTCTATACAAAACGAAACGCCTTGGGGTCTTGTATTGGGCCTTGGGGTCTTGCTTGGTATTTGTTTCAAAATTCAGACGTCCCCGTTTACGATCGGTAGTGCTGCCATCTACCGTCTGCTTAATACGGTATAAATGAGGTCTTCGGGAGTTTGGGGTAGAAATTAACACCCTTGTCAAGTACTAACGCTATCGATCTAATCTGAATTAGGGTTGGTACAAAATGCTATAAAGCAGAAGTGCCTATGTCCCCATAATCCATCATGACAAGACAGGCAAGTATACACTTTAATAAAATTCAGGGATATTCCTTAGAAATAATGGACAGTTTAGGTGCTCTAGAATTCCAAGGAACAGTGCATGAAAATACCTGGAACTTCACTGAACAATTCGGAACGGTTCACTGAAATGTATTGTTCAGTGTGAATTGTAGTGTAAAGCTCTTTGTATGTCAGTGTAGCGCTCCTGGGAATTCTTGCGCATATTAGCTGCCCATTATTTCCAAGGAATGTTTCTAGATGTTTTTACTGTGCAAGTTAAAACTAAAAAGTAAGAAATCTTAAAAATATGCATGCCAAGATGATCACAATGATGAACTGTATCACACATTTGATGCATACTTTCTTTGAAAACTAACCAATGACTTTGAAACCTTTCCAATAAACAAATACAGCCTGATGTATTTTATTTTGTGAACACCGTAAAACCACGTAACTATAGACGAGACTTTCAAGAAAGAATTGTACTCGAAAGGCGGAAAAGGTTTTATTTTCAGAATATAAAACCCACGTTTCATGCGCAGGTGAAAGCATACAACAGCATAGCATAAAACACAATTTATAAGGTCCTGTTAGGTACTAAATCCCATCTATAGAAATTGAATAAACCCTGACTGTAAAATTCAGGAGCGCAATCTAAAAATAAAACGAAGCATCGTTTGGCAAATCATCCTTTTCCTTTATTATTTTAGAAACACCATGCGTGAGTAGTTATTTTCCCTGTCTAAACCGTAGGGAGCATGAACTAATTGAGAAGCTCAATGGAATAGGTCCAGCTACAAAGCATTAAATTTTTCACAGATTACATGAAGGTTGAGCTTTAGAAATAAAGTGACCAAAATTAAAAATATGTATACAGAAAAGCAAATTTAAACTAAAATAAAATGTATTCGGATCACTTCACTTCCAAGGAATAATTTATATGAATTACTTTTTAAAACAAAATTTCGGATATATGAGAAACTAAAAGAAAACTAAACACTTTGCATTAATATTTGATGATTCGCAGTTAAAATGCTGTTACTATTTGAATCGTTTGCAACATTATTTTTATTTTAAACAAATAATCTTTTCATGCATCATTTATTGTGTTGCATCTATTATTTTAATAGAGTAATAGAGAGACATTAAAATATTCATACAGTAAATAAAATGTTAATGCATATTCAGCAGGCATTTAAAGAAAGGTTATTCTACTTCAGAAATTTCAATTTTGGTGATATTCTTAAATTAAATTTTTTGAACAATCAAATCTAAGTATTATTATAACAACACATGTTTAAACAATTGAAAATGCACATATTCATTCATACTTGCTTCTCTTTCGTTTTACTGTTGAAATTGTTTGGTTAATGAGCTCACTTTAATCAACGTGAAAACGCGTTGCATAAGAAAATTTGAATATAAACTTTTACAAAATTCATGTGCTCAGCATTTATTTTTATTTTTCAGAAATAATGAGCGTGGAAGAGGAAATGAAAAGGAAACATTTTAAAGCTAAATTAGAGTTCTTGATAAGATTTCTTTACTAAATTTACAGCTCTGTAATATGAATAACCATCTATTAAAACTTCAAATATTTCACTTTAATATTCGCTCACCAAGAATACAAGACTTATATAATCGTTGTTTTGAATCCTGAAATGACAACATATTTTTCAAAATCAGTATGAATTTTAAGAGAATTTTATTAAACGAGTGAGTTTTAACTGTATGCATGTTTATACTTCCGTACAGTTGTTTTTTGTTAGAATGTTTAATCTTGTATAAAGTAATTCTTCTTTACACATGACAAAAACATTCGTTATGTGCATTTGACTAGTTGAATTCCACAGTGTTGTGTGAGTTTACGTGTGTTAATGCGTGGCTCACAGAAAAATAAATGTATCGTCAGGTGATATCTATCAATCTATTTCCTTTAATCAAGTCAGCAAATTAGCTGGTCCTGTTTCATATATTTTATTAATTGTTATTTCTTTTGTTTCTGCTTTTATGGGGCTTATTTTCACAAAATACCTAACGCAAAAAGCATTATTACTTCTACATCTCAGAGACGCATTTCAATAGATAGTTCTAAAAATATTTTTTTTTAAATCATCCATATAGTAAAATCATCCATATAGTATCCATAAAGTATTCTAAAAATAAGAGAAACGACAAGTTAACTGATTTTATTTGAATCCGACGGGTCAAACGATATTGGAGTTCATCTCAAAGTTAAATGATGCAAAACATACCGATAAATGTGAAAACATGTTGAATCGGAGCCCCCGGGAAGGGAGGGGAAGAGTAGACAATTACAAGGCGAGCCTAGGTACTGAACGCGTGGAGGTGTTGTGACGTCACAAGAGAGGATGGACTTTTCTCCGTTAAAAGCATTAGAATCATACGGAAAAGTAGAAGAAACTAAGATGTTTTGTGCCTTTTTTGGATACTATTGCTAAGTCAGCAATCTCTATTCTTAATACGACATACTTGATAATAGTTATTAAGCTATAGAGTACATAAAAATATAAAATTGCCGAATTTTGCGTTAGTTTTATTGATTTCTGTTCTTTTGTTCTAGCAATCACTATGCTTCCGTTTGCTGCGTCCCAGGCTGTAAGTAAAGCTAATTACAAAAGAGGAGAAAATGTAAATATTTTCACTATTCCCAAAAAACGAAGAAAAGCGGGCCGAATGGACTAAACATATTCCAAGAAAAAATTGGTCCCCAGGAAAAAATACATATGTTTGTACTGAGCATTTCCGAGATGAAGATCTTTTAAAAGACGATGCTATTTTAAAATCAGAAGGGGCACTTTTAACTGTAAAAAGAAAGCATTATAAATTAGAACCGAATGCTATCCCGTGCATTTTTCGAGCTTCCCAGCCTATATATCCGATATTACCAAAAAACAAGAAATAACTGATCCTACTAAAAGAAGAGAAAACGTTTAGGAAAAAGGTTTTGAGGAAACCGAAAAAAATAATGCAAAGGAAAATATAAATTCTTTTGAAATTAAGAAATATATCAAGAGTTTCATGGCAATTCTATGTTAAGAAAATTTCACCATTAATAATAAATTAAACGCAGATCCCCTTCCACTGCACATACCAAGTAGCTTAAGGTTCAATGCGGATCTCATGGTTGATTTATTTATTAAAAAAAAAAAGAGAGAGAAATCTATTTGCTGGATACTTAGAAAAACAAAAATACAGAAGGTATTTATTAAAGAAATATTTCCAACTAAACGGTTTACCGTAATTTGTTGAAAATTCTGAAATTAAGTATGAACACAGATTTGGAAATTAACTCAAAAAAGAAAATGTATTACTGCAATGCTAACAACAATAACAAAAAAGTATATGTATTACTGCAATATACTTTACATGAAAACCCCTGAGAGCATTTAGGCAGTTTTACATATTCAAGAGTTATACTCACTAATTTTTAAAAATATTTAATTATGTATATTTCAAATGTCTCAATGTGATATTTGAAAGTCTTATCTAGAAAAAACTAAAGCAAACAGTGCTTTCATGAAAAACTTTATAGTATTTGTAAGGTTTGGGTAATAAAAGATTTTACTTTTTATTTTCTTGTTTTTTGTGCTTTAATTGCTTCTAATAAAATTTGACATTAGGAGTCTGTATAACATAATTATATATAGTATGTATTGTAAAAGTTTTTAAAATATTAATTGTGGAAATTTTTGATTATATTCCTCGTGCTACTAGTGTTTATTGACATTATTCATCAGATTTCTTCCATAGAATTCAATACAAACTCTTTGAAATCCCATCCTCTCTTGTGACGTCACGAAATGGCTTGAGATGGCTATTTATGAATCTGGATATTTTTAACATCAATTCTTTCAAAAAGCTTATTAAAACGAAGCAAAACTAAATAATGTATTTAAGTTTTTAAGTAAAATTAATAAAAATTATTATTTTTACTTAAAATTATATTTACTTTTACTTACTTAAAAATATGACTTTACGCTTATACAACGTATAAATTTAATCCATATACATATTATTTTAGATAAATGATAAGATTGAGTAACCATTATATTATTTAGAATGTATTTGCTAGCCCGAAATGCAAAACATACTGCATACAATGCTGAAACTGCTTTAAATTCAGTACCAATTTATTTCATTAATTTCTGACAAAAAATATTGTTGATTCACTATTATTTAAGAACAAAGTGTTGTAAAACGAAAATGCTATTTCAATGCGTCATAAAAAATTAAGCTACTCGTATTTATTGGCATTATTAATTCTATTTCTTCCATTGAACTCAATGCAAACTGTTCCAAATCCCATCCTTTCTTGTGACGTCACGAAAACCAGTACCCAGACCCCCTTTTGCTTTCTCCTCTCTCTTTCTTCAGTCGCGGCGACCCCGGTTGAATCCATATTTTGAAACAGTTTTAATACCTACTAGAATTTAATTGGTTAAATATCGGTGACCACATCAAATCACTAATTAAAGAGGGCATTTAAGCACACCGATTCGACACAATTCTTCGAAAATTCGCTTCTATTTATTAAATTACTTAATTGATATTATTTACAAAAATAATATCAATTAAGCTCATTTTTGAATTTTCAATCCAAGACATGAATAAGAATACATTGATTAATATATTTTTGAAAGAACTGTTTTAAGTCTATATGATGAAATTCCGAACATGTGCTTTAATCAACCAAGATTCGTTTGAAAAAATGTATTCACTAGCAGTTTCTCTCCTAAAGCAATACTATAACGCTCTTAATCTGTATTAGTTTTAACTTTTTGTGGAAGCATGAGTAGCGTGCATAATAAACACAATTACTACTTAGATTAGAAACGGAGGGATTAACCATTTATTTACGCCCTCATAATGTGGGTGTTTGGTTTGCGCTAATCATCAATTTTAGTATTACGCAGTGTAGTGCATTAGTATTAGGTTTTTACATGAACAGTCGGATTAACAAAACTTCTGTTTATCGCTGGTCTTTAAATGATTCAATCTTATACGATATTAGAGAAGATCATTAAACAGTTCTTATTTAAATCTCCTTATCAAAAAATATCTCAATCACAAGTTTTTTCTTTCCGTTTTTGACGGCTTTGGAATCTTTAATATTTAAACGAGTTTTGGACATCTTATTTTTAATGAATTTGCGCTGTAAAGTCAACTATAGGGTGTGCCACGAAATTACACCGCTACAATTTTTATTATATTTCATTACACTACTACTTTTATTATTTTTCATTCAATGTTTCAGTCCCACGTCAATCTGAAAGAATGTATTCAAAATTGAAGCTCAACGAGTACTGCTCATTAACAGAGTTCTAGACAACTCTCTTTCTCTCATCACATCCTTGTCACATTTTACGTTCTCCTGTTTCGTACGGAATTGAAATTCCACGACAATGTTTATATTCTCGGAAAGGTTCATATTTCAAATATTTTTATATGTGTGCATTTGCAAATAAGTGTGTGTTTGGTGACCGGCGACTTGGAGGTGTAGGGCCTGTTCTCCACACTAATCGAGGGAACAGACCCTGCAAGCATGCGGTCGAGGTTTCGATTTCCACACAAACTCCGATCGTTAAATTTCCTTTCAGTATGCAAGGAAAAACTCTCACTGTGTTTTCCACTTTACTCGACGAGGACTTATAAGCAGCTATTTAAACAAAGCACGCAAGTCCAGAAATACCGTAAAATACCACAAAAGCGCCCCCCGCCAATCTTCAAGGAAATTCGCGATTTATGTGGGCGGATAAACGGTAAGATTCGGAAAAATAAACCGTTCAAGCGTAAAAGTTGGCTTCATACTGTCCATTCCGTACTGCTTAGACGCCTAAGCAAAGTGGAGAGCAATGTTCTGACGTCACACTTCGTGGTCAAATCACTTGATTTCTTTGGGCCATTTACTGCGGCTCCACAAGCTCGCGTGCGGGCAGCCAGTTTCAAAACGGAAAGGAACGGTAGGGCAGAGCGGAGTTAGAGCAGCGCGGAACGGCCAGTATGAATCCATCTTAAGGGGGTATTTATTCGGTATTTTAACTCATTCCCTGCTGATGGTTCGTTTTCGCACCATTTAAAAATTATTCTTTTTCAAGGCCTTAAATTGGGACAAAAAGTTTTTGTTTAATTGTTTCATGTAAATGAAGAGTTATAATTTTACAAAATATTTTTTAATACTAACTGGTACCTATTTGTAATTAAAAAAAAAAATTCAATGTAAGGCAATTTAACCCATTCGTGCCTGGATATTTTTGCGACTTTCATCGATTTTTGCTAACACCAGCAGTAATTGATAAATTTCTGATGTCAACTTTTTGAACAAGGGATGATTTCATTTAAAATCATTATGTATAAAAATTGAAATATCAACATCCTACTTGGCCATATTAAAGTATTTTGTGGAATTGAGGTTCAATACTCGCGAATAAAGGCTAGGAAAAATAAATAACGTTTTCGACTGATAGCGAAAATGCCGTCCCAAAAAAGGGACGCTAGGCATAAATGTGTTAACGTTTCAATTTTTAATAGGATCATCGATCTCAAAATAGATAGCGCCTTATGATGAACACGTCTTCGCTGAAAAAATTCAATAATTTTATTCTTTAAGAACAAAATGGTATCTGCAGGTAATATCGTTGTTTAATATTTCCTTGTATTTTTAACCCATTTATGCCTAGTGTCCCTTTTTTGGGACGGCATTTTCGCTATTAGTCGAAAACGTTATTTATTTTTCCTAGCCTTTATTCATGAGTATTGAGCCTCAACTCTGCAAAATATTTTAACATGACCAAGTAGGATCTTGATATTTCGATTTTTATTCATAATGATTTTAAAAGAAATCATCCCTTGTTCAAGAAGTTGACATCAGAAATATATCTATTATTTCTGTTATCAGTAAAAATCGAAGAAAGTCGAAAAAATATCCAGGCACAAATGGGTTAAAGCTTAAAATTATTGGTGCGAAAACGCACCATCAGCATGAAGCAGTATAAAAATAGAATAAGAGAAGTTTGAACTTGGATATTTGCATTCTTTTTTTAGCTAGTTTTTTTGGTCGAAATAGACGTTTTTTGACTCTTCCAGAAGCTATTCATTTATTTAATGATTTTATGTAAGATTTTTCATATTTTATTGTATGTACTTTTTTATAATGGTTCCTGCTGATGGTGCGTTTTTGAACCATTTTGTTGCTACCACAGAAATAACAAAAAAAAATGTTGTTTGCATTTATGTGTTATTTAGCAAGCGTATAACGTAGAAAAATAGTATCTTGCAAAAATTTTCATCAGAAGTATGTGCGGCAGGGAAAGGGTTAAGAGCAAACCAAAAGCTCGGGAAAAGGAGATGTGTGTTTACTAGAGGGGGCACTTTTGCTAATGCTAAACTAAATGCTCCAAATTCAACAACACAAAAGCGTGTGTTTTCATATGATGCAATGCATTCATGTGCTCTGGAATTTATTTTACAACACAAAAATTATTATTTTTACTTCCTTGTACGGAGTATAAGAAAGTAATGTGATCGCGAAAAATTTCCGGGCCCGGATTTCGACGAAAAAACCGATTTTCGCCACCTCTAAAATTACTTTTAAAGTTTTTTCGATGCATCTCATAGCACGCTAGCATGCACGTTCATATAGATACATGTATAACCTATTTTGACTGACCGGGAGTCTATTTTGACCAGTTTTTCCATTCTGTCTGTACATATGTACGTATCTAATTTCGTATTTCGCGTAACTCTAAAGCTTTTAACCGTAGAATGCTGAAATTTAGTATTTATAACTACTGTAACATTTAACTGCCAACTTCTTTTTGATTGCAGTCGACTGGGTTATTTATTAACAGTCACCCAAATGACTTTAAATACATTAAGGTGTATGGATACATTCAATTCATTGAAACTCTGAGGTCAATTACTACTTTGGCTATCCTCAAATCTCGCTAACTATCTCAAGCTTGTCGGTTTTTGGAGAAATATCGCCAAATTAAGAGTCAAAAACAAATCTTTCCCGCAGCTTGGCGATATCGGAAATATTTGGCTAGAAAAATCGCTCGACCTTAGTATTAGTGCAGTATTTTATCTTTTTCAAACAAAAACATTTAGGTCGTAGATGAAGTGCGTCGAAAATATTTTTGATTTAATAGACGTGCGAGGAAGTCACGTGTTGTTAACATCACAATCTGTTTAATTATTTTCGAAATTTGCTAGCATTTTCAGGCTGTGTACTCATATTAAAACTATATACAATTAACATTTATTTTTAAACATAAAATATTTGGTTTGTGATTGGATGTGTAGAATAAAGCTGTACAATTATCTTTGCAGACTGCAGACAAAAAGACCTTTCCATTAGATTCGACAGTAAATGTACAGAAATTTCAAATGACTTTTGAAAATGCAAAATAAATAATGCAGGTGATAGTAATAAAACCATGAAATGCTTTTTAATTTATGTAAACATAAATAATAGAAAAATATTTTCCCTTGTGTCTTTTAACTTCTCTTTGTTGTGCAAGATACAATTTTCTCAATTTTTAGTTTCACTAGAAGCATAAACAAAACTTTCAACTAAACAATACGTTCCAGTCATGAAGCATACAAGCGACAGCAATAATTTTCACTTGTATCAATATTTGTCTAGCTACGCTGGCGTTACATTCTTGCTGCTTTAATTGCTTTTTTGAAAAACACATATTTACTTTCGACGATGAAATATTTTCATATGTTTAATAAAAATATATGTATATTTGTTAAGTGAAAACAATCTATTAAAAATATTCAAATTTATCATATGTTACGCCTTGGTACCGTTTAAACTGAAAGCATCCTAAAGTAATTACTTTTGTGGGGGAAAATAATTCAAATAGTGTTAAAAATGTAAAAAGATTACTTCGAATTCAATGATGAAGCTTTAATGATGTGAAAATGAAACAAATATGTCAAAATTGCATTTTCGTTCTCGCATATATTCACATTCGCGTGAAAATATTAGATTATAATTGAAATTTTATGTGTATTCTGTAAATTCATTATATGTATTACTTGAATGCACACATTAATAGTTCTGTAAATTTCTCTATTTAAGTGGTATAAATTTTATTATTCAATGTTAACTTTCATCTGTAATTTATAAATGTTTATCTGATGCGTAAATTATTAAATCAACAAGGTTTAAACGACCTACACTAATGAAAATAACTAATAATGAAAATCAAATATTGTTAGACGAAAATGCTGATAATTTCAACCTAATCATAAAAACATTGTTTATAAAATGATAAAATATATATATAAACTTTTTTTTTTGAAAGTGGGAGTTCTTCTTTTAAACACTCCTTATTTTGGTGCCTTTTTAAAACTTAAAATTATACATACTCACTTAGTTAAAATATTCTCTAATTTAGCTAGTTATTTTTTCCTATCCAGTGCCATTAAACATTAATGTGTTGCATTTACCGGTAATTTTGGATGATAAAAGTTTTGGGTGCATGAAAATTAACTTACAATAACCGGCTGACTTTTTGTGGAGAGGAGAAAAATCCTCAGTCTGATGAAAATTGAATCCTTAAGAAGACCTGAAGATTTGGTCTAGGGATTGATCATCAGATTTTTAAGGTATTAAGTTTTTATGCAGTTTGAATGATGAAAGAAAAAGAAAAGCTCATTGGGGGTTTCAGAAATATAACACATCCCTACCAGAAATTTCCTTTCATTATAATCCGCATAATTGAAAATCATATTAGGTAATTTTTTGTTCTATTTAGACAAATTCGTCTGAAAGTATATAATTCGGAAAAGTATATAATTAAAACTGAAATATAAGGGTCCGAATAATAGTTTCTACCATTTTCCAAACTATTATGTTCAGCTTCCAAACAAAGCAGGCAAATACGGACGTCGTCCTCACTATCTATTTACTTAATTTTTATCCTCTAGTAACAAAGCTTGCTATATTTCGTACGTGCTGTTCAATTAAACTAGTAAAATGACAGCTTGCACTGAGTTTGAGTGAAGAAAAATCTAAAAATGTCTACTTAAAATGTGGAACTTTATGTCGAAATATAGCAAATGGTAAACAATGAAGATAGGTCTACAGCTTTCTGCTGTTAAATTAATTAGAATGCAAGGTATCGCTAAGGTACATATTTCCTTTAAGTGCACTAAGCGTTTGAAAGTATTACTATATTTCCATTACTGTAATTTATTATTTTCCGGCTGTAATGTGAATAAACTACATGACTATATTGCAGCACCAGCATCTTATTTACTTATTTTTTGCTGCATAGTAAGAAGTAAGATTATGAAAATAAGATTGTTTTGACTGTTTTATGAAACACTCATAACAGTATATAGTGTATCAAGATATTTTTAATAGCGTTAGGTTATTCAAATGCGGGCCTAAATTTAGAGTTAAGCACTAGAAATAATTTTTAGTGTATTTCCTGGTTTAGTAATACTATTACTTACACTAAATCCAGGACAAATATTGAGAATATAAAATTCTTCATTACATTTTATAACATATACATATTATGTGTGTACTTATCTGAAAGTATAAATGAGCTTTCCTGTCTGTTTGTCTGTTGTCGTCGGATCGAAACCAAATTTAGCGCACAAACTAAATAGAATAATAGAAATTTATTGCTAAACCAATAAATAACAATTCATATTTTTTTTAATTATGTTTCGCTCATTTTCAGATATTTTACGCTCATTTTGATGCTATCGGGACAGGAAACTTCATCCAAAAATTCCTGACAATGCTCTTTCAAATAGTTTTATTTCGAGCACTGTTCGATTGATTGGAATTTTCGTTACATTTTTTTTAAACGTAAAAGGAAGTAGTAAATTTCAAATTTGAGATTTGTAAGTTTTTATTTTAAAATTGTGAGCTCGATGCGAAATTCTTTATGTACGGATTGTTTTTAAAAGTCCATAATCAGTATATTAAAGTCAATATATTAAAACTAGTTATAATTTTTGTGTTAGAAATAAAAGTAACGATGATTAACTTGTTTTTAGTTGAAAAAGAGCCTATACTCATTATTTTCTTCCTTTTATTGCCATGCAACACACTATTTCTGCGTAAACAATACAGGTGACAAATTACGTAAAGCTGCATCTGGAGAGGGAGTTTATGACTCCTACTATATAGAAAGGTAAGCGTGCTGCTTTGAGCAATCTTTCGCGTTCAACCGGGTGCAAGCAAAATTTCCTGTGGGAATGGAATTTTTAAGAAAGTTTCTTAGGTGATTTTGTGACAATTTTTAGCAATAGATATTTTGAGATTATTTTCATTAGTATTATTGTATATGCATTAGTAATTATATAATGATATATTTAAATTTAAATTTTTCATCCAAAATTGAACATAAATCTAATTATTATTAATTACTATTATTTTAATTAGGATATTGGGTCGCGATAGATTTATTTTTTTTAGTTAAAGGATTTGTTATTTTTTAAATATTTTTACTAGGGAATGAAACGATTTTGGAAGTTAAGAAGTGTACAATGTTTGAAGAGTCTCACACATATTCAGATTAATGCTTTTGAAATGCATTAATGTTTTTAGCATGCATTAATTGCTGTGAAAACAAGCCACGGGTAGAGATTATCGAACATTCTCTAACAAGATTTTTCGAAAAGCTATGTCTTCATACCTGATACTTCCGGGCAACGCCGAGCTACGTAGGCAATTAACTATAAAAGTGAACGTTTTACTATTTTTTATAGTAAACATGCTTATATATAGCTTTGGAAATGCTTATATTCTGAACAATAAAGCCTTTTAAACTGTAAAATAAAAATTAACCTAAACAGGCATATGAACTACATTAAGTTTCAATAACATGGATTTATTGATTTAGCATTACTTGTTTGCATGGATCGTTAATTATGTTTACATTAATTTAAAAGTAATAAAACAGAATTTAAAAAATGCTTTTGATTTAATTTTATTTAATATAAAATCCTTGTTATTTCATATTACCTGATTATCAGATTTCTGTCTGATAAAGTATTAATTTTGCTGACAGTTTCTTTTGGGGCGCAAATAATTTGTGCACCCAGTGTCAAAAAAGAAATATATCTAGAAAAAAATTGAGCTAATTATCGGAAAAAACCTGCAAATACTAAAAGTACTGTTTTTTGATTGATTATAAGCCAATAAACTAATCAGAGAGTAAATTGTTTCTGTTTGACAAGTCATTGCAACAAACAAGATAAAAGAAAAATTATTGTAATAGAATTTAATTTCGTTTATCTTGTCTAAGTAATTATGTATACATGCGTTCATTCAATTCAACTTTATAAGGAAGAAACATTACTTATATCTGCATATTAATATCCTATGTATTAAATGTGTACATAAAAATCTGTACAGCATTCTGACAAATACACTACGCAAAATCATTTTATAAAAACCAAAATAATGCAAAAAATAAGCAGTATAATTTGACAGACATATATTTCGATTTAGTGTAAATAGATTTATTTTAGATTAAACAAAAGTTCTTATGTTATACTCGAAGTCAAAATCGTTTTGGAGGCAATTAAAACCAGGCGCTAGAAAAAGCATTCGACGAAAATATATTTACGCTCCTTAATTAAGCGTTTTACACTTAAATAATTTCATATTCAATTTTTATTACATACAGAAATCTGAATTGCATTTTCTTCTAAAAACGTGCGAAACATTTTCGTAATCGCAAGATTTCGTTTCTCTTTCAACACGCCCTATTATGGCCGCATTCGTAAACGCCAAATGAGTTACACTCGTGCAACGAGTTTCCATCTAAGGTGTCCGTAAAGGAAACTGACGGCATTCAGTTTATAAACTAGAGCGTTCGTATACAAAACTGAGTGCGATTAGTTTCAAACTAAGTACACTGAGCACGGATGAGGTTAGTTCAGTTGTTGAGATGATACACTTGCTGCACGTTGTTTTTGCTTAGAAATGGCGTCCGTTGTTATGGAAAAGTATGATTAACATCATACTTTTCCGTAAAACACTACAATAAACGTGAAAAGCATTTTACGTTTGTTGACGCTGCAAATATTATTCCTTCGAGGAGGAAATTCATGCATACGTTAGAAACTGCAACGAAGATACATAATTTTTCAAAGGTAATCATTTCTTTGTATTTTATATTTCAGTAAAATCAAAAATGCATATTTTAGCGTCCAGATTGAAGTTGATGTAAACTGTCTTTAGCGAAATTTGAACTTCTCTTGCTAACTACTTTAGAAAAAATGAAGTTTAAGTTGAAATTTCTAAATTTTGATCTTTGCACTTCAATTATGACACTCTTTCTTTAAAAAAACCTGTTGATTTTATATTGTGTGCTAAAAACTTTCTTCAGCAAACATAACGCATTCTCGAATTGAAACAAACATGTCTCTTTGGCGACGAAACTAAATAAACTGGAGTTGTTCGTAAAGTCAAGAGAAACTGATAGTCACTGATACCACTAAACACACGCAATTTAGTTTTCTTACGAAAATTCGTGCAACAAGTTTGCGTTTACGAATGCATCCAATGTTTCATAGAGAGGAAATCATTTTGTTTGTTATAAAAGTTAAATTCGATAATCTAGAAAAGCTGTTATAAACAAATTGGAATCCCAATTTTCCTTTCAAAGCCGTGGAACCGTGAATTCAGTATGACGTAATTGTGATTGCGTCACCTAATTTTGTCACGCAAATGATTAACATTTGTTTTTACTCTGGGAAATAAAATAGAGCTGAAACTAGCGAAAAATCGTTTCAAAATTGGGGAACGGGTTGTTTTCAAGATTTCTAAAGTAGCACAGATTCCTTTCTTTAATTTTATGAATAATTATGAAGGATTTCAAGCGGGTCGTACAAACGGTGTAGATTTTATTACGGTTCTGTGCTTAATTTTCTATCTTTTTGGAATAATGGTGGTAAAAGTTTTATCTTGGATTCGTTCAACCGGAACCGTTATAGAGTTGGTGATTCAGGGATCAGCGTAACTATATAGTAGATTGTTCAATGTGGAATCCCGTGGTAGCTTGATGTATGATAGAAGGGAAATTCAATTTCACTGCTCTTAAAAATAAAACTATTTCTTCTATAACTGATACTATTCCAGTTGAACCTTATGTAAAATGGTCTCCTGAATCCGAATATTACATCCATTTTGCTCCATCGCCCCCCTCATAAATAAAATAGAACATCCACCGTGTTCTAGAGACGCCCGCGCCCCTCTTTTTCTCAATTTTCGGTAATTTTATGGCCACGAGTTTGCTTTAGAGAGTCGAGGAAAGTAATATTTTAGCTGTTAAATGTCTAATAAGGGGCTTCATAGGTGAAAGGTTCTAAAACAAGACATTTATTGCAAGGGAATGGGACATTTTGGGGGGGGATTTTACCCCTTACATAAAAAAAAAATAAAAATAATCGATTTTTTAGGATTTTTGTATTTATATTTTACATATTCCGTATTCCAGCCTCACCTTTTGTCTCTCATCAAACACCTGAATTTTAAAAATATGTAGCTACAATTTTTGTTTAAAGTGGGTGAGGGGGATCAGTTCCAGGATCCTTGCAAGAACGGTTGGAAGATAAACTATACAAGTATGCTGCTTTGAATAACACACATGTTTCGTCTTTTGCACAGTAACTACCCTATTTTGACTCACTTTAAACTTCATTTTGGCGCAATTATTATTTTAACACTTAAATTTAAAGATAAAAATATATTATACAGCTTAGTGAGGATAAAATCAATGGCTTTTCGCGGACCCTCTGAATAGACAACTTTTTGAAGATACGATATTGAAGAAAGGCCTGAATCATATTTTTGAATTTAAGAGTTAACATAATCTTGTCTTGCAAATAAACTTTAAAATGTGTCAAAACCGGAGATTTACTGCATAAAAGACTAAGCGTGGAATTTTTTCAACGAGGCATCAGTATACGGTGAATCTTTCAAACTTTCTTCTAAGGGATTCACGATTTGGTCCCCCTCACCCGCTTTTTGACAAAAAAAAATTTAGCTACATATTTATATTATTCAGGGTGCTTGAGTGAGCAAAAGGGCATGCGCTTATAACAGCCTTTCTCAACCTGTGGGGCGCGCAGAGCATTTACAAGGGGGGGGGGGCGAGAAAAACCAAAGAGTAGGTAGTGAGGCATTTAAAAAAAAACATCTTAATTATTCTCATTTTTGCTCAAAAATATATCCATTTTCGCTTAAAATGTTCATTCAAACTTCACTGATAACATTATTTTGTAGAAAATTCGACTAAATGTTCATTCTTAAAGATTAAAATACGCAATGTATGCTGACAAATGTGAAGGGGGGGGGGTGCACCGTCAGTTAGCGTTTGTTGGTGGGGTGGTGCGACGTTGAAAGGAAGAGAACCTCTGGCTTAGAAGATAAAATATGTAGAAAAATAAATAAATAATCAAGAAAACCGATCATTTTTATCAGTTTATTCAGTTTTCTTTTTAATTTAAGGGGACAAATCTCCTAAACCTCCCTCCTCTTTGTGAGATATGTTCTTGTCGTGGAGCTTTTTAACCTATGTAGTGCCTTCAGAAGACATTTAACGGTTAATGTAATTTTTTCTCGGACTATCCAAATAAAATTCTCATAGCCATTAAAATTACTAAAAAGTGAAAGAAATAGGGCAGAGGACGTAGAAAAAAAATGAGGGTGATGGAGCAACGTAGGGGTCATATTCAAATTCTGGTGGGTATTTTATAAAAGGATCAGCAGGAATACTTATAGAAAAGAAAGAGTATTTATTTACTTTTTATTTTATTTATTTATTCATTTATTTTTGCTTTTGAGGAGGGAGGAAGGGTCATAGCTCTGTTTTTGGCGTGTATTGCATTTTGTTTGAATTAAAGGACTAAGATTTTGTAAGACAAATTAAATATACTGACCCGCGCAAAGTTACGATTACAGGTGCTGTACATGGTGTGAAATCCAAACTTTTGGACAGTACATCATGAAAACTCGAATAGCACATATATACTAAGTTTAAAAAATTTATAAAGGAAGAAGAATCAATAACTTTTAATATTGTGTTTTTTCAATTTTATGATAGATTTTGAATTTTCATTTGTGAAATATTTTGGCTTCCATAACTGGCATTTTGTCTCAACATTTTCATTTCAGTCCACAGAGAGAATTAGAAAAAAATCTCCATGCAAAACAGGTCTGCAGAAATTCTGACTTATGTCTTATTTTTTTGCATCTTGGTAATTCACTTTAATTTGTTTATAAATTCCCTGAGAGAAATCAAATCATATTTTTTGGCTTCACTTACATTTCTTTAGAAAAATTTCTAAATCATGAATCATTAAACTGTGTTAAGTAGGCTTATTTTTTGCATGGAACAGAAGCTTATGTGTTTGTGGCCAATATGCATTTATTTTTTCTAAATGCAAAAATTGACTGCTTCCTGTTAACGGGTAAAAATGTAAACTTTTTGGTAAAAGGATTTTTTTTTCTTACAGAAAATACTTTTGAGTGCATTCGAGAATTCTCTGTAATTATTTATCATTAGCATAAATTCCATTTTAATTTACTATAAAAATACAAATCAAGTAGTTTAACTAATCCAAATCGTAATATTTATCTAAAAAAAAATTGGGATATTTTGGCAATCAAACATCTTTAAAGAGCTGATTGAGATGCTTTGCAATTCATATCTGTAAATCATTTTAAGCAGCAGATGTTATATTCTCATAATTTCATTGAAAACGTTCCAGGAAAGATTTTTTTATATTTAATAAGATAATACAAAATTGTAGTACATTTGTTTTCTTATGAGATTCTTTCATTTTACAGAAATGCAGTAAGTAATGGGATTTATTCCGTCTTAATTAACTTAAAAGACGCCTACATGATTTATATTTCAAAGCGTTTAAGCATATTCATTATTTAGATTGATTTTCTTTCAGTTATACAGTCACAAGATAACAGTCTTATTATGTTCAGAATTATTTATAATTATTTATACTCTCTTTATTGATAGTACAGACCTTTCCAACGTTAAAGTATTAGGAGGACCGAAATGAAATGTTTTTTCGTATTTCAATATTTCGCGTAGTCATAACTACCGAAGCTAGTGATCCGAAATTTGAAATGTACCTGAGTTTTTGAACATGAGTATTATGTTAGACAGCATATATCAAAATTTTCAGTGAGCTCAGTGGTTCTGCTGATATTATTTAAATCTTTTTGTTGCCATTCGCAGAGTAGAAATATTTCGGTGTGTGTATATATGTTACAGTTAAAACCCGAAATCAGTCAAAACCCGAATTAACTAGGGAAAACGCGTTCTAACTGAGTGCGTTAGGGAAAACCCGAATTAACTATGTAAAACGCGTTCTGACTGACAGCGCTAGGCAAAACCCGAATTAACTAGGGAAAACCCGTTCTATCCGAGTAGCGGTAGCACGTTTTCGAGGGGCCCCTACAGCGGAGGCATATTTTCCAGGGGGCCCCCTAAAGCGATGGCCAGACCCACTGATTTTTATCGCGTCTCGCAAAGAGTAAGCGTTAGCATATTTTCGAGGGGTGCCCCCAAACTGTGGTGGCTGGACCCAATGTTTTCCTATGTGAATTCAGGAATGTTAATGCTTTATCCACTAAAAATTGGATTTTGCTCCCTCCTTCGAAAATATGCTATTGCCGGCCCTTTGCGCCAAAAAAACATCAGTGGGTCCGGCCACCACTGTAGGGGCCCCCTGGAAGATACGCTAACTCTGGCCCCCTACGAGACCCAAAGAAGCATCAATGGGTCCAGCCATCGCTTTAGGGGCCCCGTCGAAAATATGCTAACCCTGGCCCTCTGCGAGACCCAAAAAATATCACTGTCTCCGGCCATCACTTCAAGGGGCCCCCTCGAAAATATGCTAACGCTGGCCCCTTGCAAGACCCAAAAAAAACATCGATGGGTTCGGCCATCGCTTTAGGCGGCCCCTTCGAAAATATGCTAACGCTGTTCCTTTGCGAAACCAAAAAAACATCAGTGGGTCAGGCACCGCTGTAGGGGGCCCCCTGGAAAATATACTAACGCTGGTCCTTTGCGAGACCCAAAAAACATTACTGTGTCCGGCCACCGCTGTAGGGGTCCCCCTCGAAAATATGTTAACGCTGGCCCTCTGCAAGACGCAAAAAACATCTGTGGGTCCAGCCATCACTTCAGGGGGCCCCTCGAAAATATGCTAACGCTGGGCCCTTGCGAGACCCAAAAAAAAAATCGATGGGTCCGGCCATCGCTTTAGGGGCTCCCCTCGAAAATATGCTAAAGCTGGCCCTTTGCGAGACCCAAAAATATATCAGTGGGTCTGGCCATCGCTGCAGGGGGCCCCTGGAAAATATGCCTCCGCTGTAGGGGCCCCTCGAAAACGTGCTACCGCTACTCGGATAGAACGGGTTTTCCCTAGTTAATTCGGGTTTTGCCTAGCACTGTCAGTCAGAACGCGTTTTGCATAGTTAATTCGGGTTTTCCCTAACGCATTCAGTTAGAACCCGTTTTCCCTAGTTAATTCGGATTTTGACTGATTTCGGGTTTTCACTGTAACATATACATTTAAATTAATTTTGAATGAGAGAATTATACTTATTTCAAAGTTTATTATTATTAAGCTCAAAATTACAATGATTCTTTTATCTTTCAAATAAGTATATATTGACATAAAGGGATATAGGAAATGAATTATAGTTATATTAATGACTATGTCATTTTATCTCTCTATTGAAATTTGTCCCAAAAATGCGACATGAAAAAGCGACATAAAAGTATGCAATGTAATTTTCCATATATTTAAATACTATTAGTTCACAACAGCTTTAATCTATTGTTACAATATTTCGTAAGCTGTAGAATATGCATCACATGTATTTTTCTATAAATAGGTTACAATCATAAAAATTTCAACAGCTTAAGAAAATTACTGAGTATTGAATTGTTTATTTTTTTACTGTGCAATGTCTTATCCTCCTGAATTCTGTATCCCTTAATAAACATTTATCTACTTAATTGTAACTGTGCTCGCGCACGCATTCTTTTTACTTCTTCTATACTTTTTTCCTTCTTGATGTTACCTTGTTATGTGATTGCCTGTTTCTAATTTAATAAAGTAAATGTTATGTTACAATCCCACGCTTACTATGTTTGTGCCATAACTCTGCTAACATTTCTAAAACGTTATGGGCACCAGATGATTTATTTATTTCTTTGCTGATTTTTAATGTTCGTTTCAAGGCTGCATCATTCATCCTCAAAATGGCGACTGGAACTTGGCGAACTGAAACGCTCAATAAAGATAATTATGAAACATGGAAACATAAAACATGGACTCATAAAATTAAGGATGCATCAAGAATAACTTGTAAAAGGTGTAAACGCATTGGGCACTGGGCTAGCGAATGTGAAAGTGGGAAAAAGAATAATTTTAAACATAAGCCTAACAGCCTGGGATTCTTATTCACTCTGGATGACTCGTCAATAGGGTTACCAGGCGAAATACAGCAACCCTACTCGCCTAAAGCTCTCTCACCAATATCAAATAACGAAAACAAAATTTTTAGTGTGTTAAGATAGATATTAAACATTATATAAGTTATTTCAGTTATCATCGACCCACGTTTGCAATTGCAAGGAAAGATCAGGAAACCCTCCTACTTCCAGTCAATGAAATAAATGTAAAGGAAGAATAAAAGAAAAGAAAAAGGGGTGAGAGATAAAATGACATAGTCAATTAATATCGTTTTAATATGGCAATAATGAAACTAAAAAATTAGGGGGGTTCAGGGGGGGGTTCTCCCCCTGACGGGGCTCGAACAGCCGAGTTATATTTTATATGTATCTATTTCATGTTTTCTTGTAGTCCAATCTCTTTCAAAATAGTTAGAAAGTATTAAATTTAAAATTAAACTTCGTTAGATATCAACATAATAGCACGGTTCCCGATATCGGTAGTTCAAGAATTTCGAACAAATAATGAATATGACATGTCCATAAAATAGTTATTATATGAGTTCATCTCATTAATTTGTTGCAACAGTTTAAAACGAAAACATTAAAAGAAAACTTAATAACGTAATTACATTGTATTTATTTAATACTATTCTTTGAAGAATACTTACATCGAAGCTTAAAATTACTATTCTACAGTTGACAGTTATGCAATAACAGATTCATCAAACACATAAGCGCATCTAACGACTTAAACAAAAATCGTTTTGATATAAAAATTCAATGAAAAATTGAAAGGGGATATATACGTATATAAATAAAAGCACTTTCATAAAACACATGATACTTCAAACATAACACTGTCTCAAGGGCCTTATTAATTTTCATGTGATTACAATAAATGAACAGCACTTCATTAGTTTTAATTTAGCGCCACCCTCTCTAAAGACCGGAGAGTTATTCAGCCATGGCATCATCTGGAAATTAATTTACTTCATCAAGTTCAAGTGTGTTCCACCCTCTCATCCCCTGCCGGAACATCTTAGGAATAGATGAGGATATCATATGCTTTTACACCACCTTTCCTGTTTTCTTCGCAACAGTTTTTAATTACTAAAGAGGACAAAGGAAAATTAATTATTCCTCAATGCATTGAGTGTTGAATTTCGGGCGATGGACTGAACATAAATTCACTTTTGGCGCTCTAATTGATTTTGAAAGATGTACAATTAGGATCGGCGAAGTGAATTATTTTAATGCTATTGTTATCTTTAATAAGAAAAGTAAACTTTATAACGAACTTATTTTCCTTTTTCTTCTATACTCAGTTATCAGCTGAAGATTGAGGGTATTTAAGAGGTCAGATTTTTTAACCCCTTAACCGTCGTATTATTTTCAAGAAAACGGTTATAAAAGTGCTTATTTCTTTTATTCCAGAAAATTGTATAAAACAAGTGCATATATAGTATATTTATTCATTTTAAGGTTTTGGACATTTTAAGCACTAGAGAAAAAAAAATAATTTTTAGGAAAAGCCAACATTCAGGGTCATTGTGACTGAATGTGTGTTTTGTAGTAAGCAGGGAATCATTAAAAATATATGTTTTAAACACTAGAAAGTTTTATTAAACTTACTACGTAAAATAAGTAAACTTTTCTAAAATTTTCTTTGAACATAAATTAAAAAAAAAAGTAAGCTAAGATTGCATAATGCATATCACAAATACACGTGTGTTTCAGTACTGCTACCATGTATTTAAAAATAAACTATCTCCGAATTAAGTTAAAAATACTCTGGTATTGTCATCTGTTGTGTAAAATTATATATTACAAACAAATCCGTGGATCAGAATTGGAACGCTCTTATCTTTCTGACGCATTTTTTTGAACAGTATTGCCCGGAAATTTGAGGGACACGAGAAATAGAGGGAGAAAGCTTAGCCCGTGATTTTGACGGGAGCGAAGATTAAGGGGTTAAATAAATAAAACGATGCATTAAATATTTAGAAATATTTTATTTAAAAAGTTTCGTGATTGATAAATGGTAAAAAACAGATTATATTTTAATAAATTAAGAAATGTTCATATATTTTTGTAAAACAGCTCAAGTCATACATATGACAGTGTAAATTATGATTTAATGTGTTCATTATATAAAATATCGAGGTTTCTACATAAGAAAAAGCCTTTCGAACTAATAAAAACCTTATTTTTGTAAGTTGAGTAATGTTTATACTATATTTTTACTAAAGATATAATATTAATGACTATGTCATTTTATCTCTCAACACCCTTTATTAAAAAATCCCCAAAAATGCTAAATAATAAAGCGACATAAAAAAGGGACATAAAAGTATGCGACATAATTTTACGTGTATTTAAATACTATTTGTTCACAACAGCTTTAATCTATTGTTACAATATTTCGTAAGCTGTAGAATATGATTTACATTTATTTTTAACATATATTTAAATACTATAGTTCACAACAGCTTTAATCCATTATTATAATATTTCGTAAGCTGTAGAATATGCATCACATGCATTTTTCTATAAATAGGTTACACTCATAAAAATTTCAACATAGGGTTACCAGGCAAAATACGCGAAAGATGAGCGATAAAATGACAAAGTCAATTAATATCTTTTTAATATGGCAGTAATGAAACTAAAAAATTAGGGGAGTTCAGGGGCATCTCCCCCTGACGAGGATCGAACAGCTGAGTTTATATATATATATATGTATATACGCAAGCTTTAATATTTTAAGTTGAAGAACAGAAAATAATTTATCAAAACAATAGTAATTGTGCATTTAAAGACGCGAATTGAAGAACAAAAATTATCTATATGCATTACTTAAGTTATGTTTTAAAGCTCATCACAGTGTACATGCAGAAAACTTTTCTGTAGTATCGTGAATGTTACATAAAATGAATTTTTCGAGTTAAATAGGCTGAATCTTCATTATTTAATAAAAATCTGTAGAGATAATTCGGATAATTGACTACTATAAATTGCTATAATTATGATAAAACATTTATACATGTTTGTCGTATGACCACATGATTAAAATACACATTATCTTGTTTACATCAAACACAAGAATACAATTAATTTTATTAAGTTTGAAATAAAACACTATTATCCTACTGAATCCAACAATTCTGTTTTCAGCATCAACCTCTAAAGTTTTCAAGCTTTTGAATGTTGCTGAAGCAATGTCTTATGATTTCTATTCGTATGTGTTTTAGGATTATACTAAGCATTGGATCATATCTCATGCTTCAAACATGAGCTAACTGAAACCGAAAATATTTATTGATGTTCCTCAAGCTAAATTTCTGTATTCATTTTACTTCACGACAAAACCATCCAACTGTGTTCTTTTACTTCATCTAACGACAATAATTAAAGAATTTTTCAAGATTGCAAAGTCTGTTCTAAAGACAACGGAAAAAGTGTTGCATTAAATAAATAATCGAAGGAAAACGCCGAATAATCTTTGATGTTGTTCAATAGATTTCTGAATTTTAAGCATAGTCGTTGTGAGCTTTGTTCGCAACAATTGATTGTTAGGCCACTGGGCTTGAATTATGAGTTTTTGAATGACCGTTGGAATACAGCAATGATGTTCCAATTCACATTTCTGAACGGGTTTCTTTTGCGATGTGTTGAAGTTGCGCATAATTATTTTTCTCATTACTTTTGGGGCATACTTTTTCAGAAATTTTATATTCTAATATACAGGGTGTCCGAAAAGTCCTTGACACATTCAAATTATGTTCATAGGTGGCGCTGTGCACTCACAGTAAGCTTCGCGAATGCCTTATACAATCTCATCCGATCTCAGTGTCGACTCTTCTTTCCCCGCTTTATACGTTTCCAGTCTCTAAAAACTTTTTACGCCAGACGAAAGTGCTGTTTCTACTCAGAGGGTTTTACTTAAACATGTTACGAACCTATAGCCTGTCATTGCTGCAAACTGGAGATGCAGCGCCATGTATAAACACATTTTGGAAGTAATTTGTTTTCAGATAATTAAAGGAAAAATAAATTCTTGATTCAGTCAAGCATTACTGTGCGAACCGCATATTCATACAACAATTTGTTGCTTTTCCGTGAATTTTTGAAATATGGCAAGGACTTTTCGGACACCCTGTATACATATACAGGGTGAGTCAGAAAAAGTGGCCAAAACTTTATGGGTAACAAAATCCATGTACACGAGCAAATTTCGTCATAGAAAGTATGGGCGGAATGTAAAGAAAGGATATGGGCGGCAAATTCATGCAAGTTTTGCTAATCCGTCTGAATAAAATACAATGCTTTTCAAATAATATTACAAGGCCTTAAGTTATCAAATATATTATATATCATATTATTAGTTAATCATATTACCGTAATATGCTCGTGTAAAATTCTTTAAAATGGCATACTGAAGTGATTTATGAAGAGAACGTAAGATGTAATTATCCTTATCTTATCGATTAGCAATAAATCTATCATGTGAAATATATTTAGGGGATAATTAAGTAAAATAATCTTAGTGATAGTTTCCTGTCACTGCAAAGAGACAAAATTATTTGTTCCATTACTAATGACAATCGAAAAACAATTAGAAGGCATAATTTAGCAATAATCGATAGCAAATAGCTAAAAATATCTGGTTTTATGTGTCACAGTCCGTTCAAATTTGTTTATTTTATTCCTCAATTAAGAGATTTTTGAATTCGAACCCTGGGGATAATTACACAATTTTTGCAGATTTTAACTAGTGTGTTCAATCAATAATATATAACGTATCGTCAAGGTAAGCAAAGGAAAAATTTCTTCCTCTATGTACGTTTCTGACACAGGAGTATCTGGTTGATTTTCTTCTCTTTATTGTTTGAAATAAATTCAATACTGCTCATTATACTTCACATTTAGGAATTTAGTTACAAAAATTAATCCATAATTTTATAAAAAAAAGTAGTAAAACAATAATAAATAAAATCTTACAGGAATAATTTATTAATTTCCACTTCAATCACGACTAATACTGATTCTTTGATTGCTTGGTATGTGATTAAGGCAAAACTATGCTAAGGCTATTAGTTTAACAGTCTGGATGCCTCGGGCGGAGTATTTAATAAAAAAACTGTTTGAATATATATTTTCCAAATTCCTATGTATGCATTTTTATCATGTTGCATTACACTCTGTTAATACATATACAAAAAAATTTATCACACAAATGCGTATCTCTGATCTTCTTTACTAGTGATTCATTCATTTGAATAAACCATTATGATACAATGATAACACTGATCAACAGTCATTTAACAACAGGGGATAACCATAGCTGTTTCTTACGTAAGTCTAATATGCCCTCAGAAGTCGCCTATCGGGCTCAGTATTTTTTTTTTCAAATTTTACATATACTACAAATGGGTATATTTTGCATACAGTAAATTAACTTGTCTGGTGAAGTTCTATTGGTTTGAGGTTTTTTTAACTTAAGGTGGTCGCCAACAATTTGTGAGAATGCAAATTCTAATAAAATGTCTAAGACACACAAATTATATCCAGATCTCTAGAGATGTTTTCATATGAAACATTGGCAAGAATCTCGGCTCGCCCTTTACTTAAGTCACTCGTTTAGTTTGAACCTGAGTATCGAGTTAGAAAGACATTTATATTATTTTATAGGGGAACTACTTATCTTTACTGTGCGTTCAAGTGTTTATTTTTGTAACTTCATCCATAAACAATAAGGGCCGTAATGATTTCAGAAAAAGGAAACTCTTAATTGCTTGAACAAATACAGATTTTATGATTCAAGTAAAATTTACCACAAGCAGTCCATGCATGAGGGAAAAAAAAATATTCCTTGAAACAGGAAGAAGGAAAGGCATGTACAAAAAAAAATCACAGAGGATCTAAACTGTATAAAAAGCAGAATTTTTGAAAAGTTCACTTCATGATTATTAATTTGTTAACAAAAATCGGCCAAAAACGCTCAAGGCCCCTCCCTTTAAATACGTGCTTGGTAACAACGTTAACTAGACAGCTCCTCGTCATAAATTATTCAACCTGGATTGTTCATGGAACAACCAAGGTATTGACGAACATGTTCATGAGCTAGCAGCAAGATTAATAATAACCAACACTCTTTTCGAGTTTTAAATTCTCAAAGCAGCCTCACCATAGCCCAGTGAATGAGACACTGAACATGGTAGACGGCTGAAGTGTGAAGGTTTCGCGTTCGCTCCTATCGAGCGGCTGTTGATTTAACGGCGTGGAGTTTTGGTCGATTTTCTCCAGATGCAACGTGAAAGTGCGTTAAAATCCCATAAAATGCCATCCCATCAAGGCACTTCTCCTGCAGGCTTTCCCTAATACAAGCACACTTTAAATTTTCAACAAGCTAAGTTTTCCTAAAAGTGAATTATTTAAACTCCCTGGTCAAGAAAAGTAGAAGAAAGCTACTGCTACCTTAAAGGTTGAATCGAATATCTCAACGACGAAAAATCTCTTTGCCTATACACAATACCACAGTCTTTTAATCTTTAATGCTTTTTAATGGGCTAAAATAAGTACTTTGAGATCAACAGTAAGGATATTGCGACACATCATATGACTGCTGCTCTTTCAAACAGACCAGATTTACTTGACAGAAGATCATTACAAATTGCAACGTAATGGTAAGGAGATGAATGTTTTTTTATAAAAATGTAATATGATTTTGTGTTAAATGAATTTTCATCCTTATTCCTGCTTTTGCAAAGTACTCATACTTTACAATCACAAAACTATGCTTATCAGTGCTTTTCTAAAGCAGCAGTTATACGTTTCTAAAGTCTCGTATACACTAGAATGTTCACTTGAGAAATTGTATAAAATATGAAAACTGACAGACTGATATTTTATTTCATGAAATCAAAATACTTTCAACACCTATTTACGTATATGGCAAACGCAATTCCTTTATTTTTTCCCTTACTTGTTTCCTGAATTTATCGTTTAATTTTTTAACATCTAGCACACAAAGGAAAATCCCGCCAGTTACGTTGAAACACTCCACGTGTCATGTACTCTTCGAATTAAGAAATTATTACGAACCAAAATTAAATGTCAAAATTTTAAATAAAGTGCCATGTCAAAACACATTTCCCTAATCAATTCAGACAGTCGAATTCTCCAGAAATGTATCGCCATTTGGCAAAGCAATAATGTTTTCAATTTAACCCCTTTTCAAACTGAACTGCACGGACGATAAAAATTCTTTGACAGAATGAATCGCGGTCTGAGATAGCAAGCACCTGCTAAAGAAAACAAACCTCGCCCACATTTTGGTAACCATCCAAAACCAATGTTACTCTTCGATAAATTTCCACGTTTTCATAAAAGGATAAACCTCCATGCTTTTATTCGATAAAAGGAAAGAATATATTGGTGTATTATTTAATGCAGTATCGTTACGTGGAAGAATGGTTACGAACAAAGAGCATTGGAAGCAAAATATCATTACTGCTGAGTATTATCATAACCATATTCTCTCTTTTTTATGTACATCTGTATGGGGTATTGTTTAAATGAACGTTTAATTATACTCACTCACATACTGTAGCAAATATATGAATATGAAGATAATGCATAAATATATTTATCCAATTAAAATATTTTGAACTTTTTCTGTGTATTTATATTCAGAATTGAAGAGAACAGTGATTCTCAAAATTTTTATAGTGCAATGTTTAAAATATACTTTATTTACGCTATACATACACGCAAACACATGCGCGCACACACACACACACACACACACACACATATCGCTCATTTGCTGCAACAACGTCACAACTCAAAAATCATGATTTTTCAAAAAACGCATTTGAATTTCCGTGAAAGTGAAGAAACTTGTATTCTATAAAACGCTACTAACGTCGTTCCGCGGGTGAAATTTAAAAGGTCAGAAATGACACTCTGCCAGTTAAAAGTTCGCATTTATGCAATTGTCCCTGTAGTATCAACTCAAAAATCATGATTTTTGAATTATGACGTTGTTGCAGCAAATGAGCGAATATATATATATATTTTCTTTCATAACTGTTTCACACAAAGATTTTTTACTTCAAAATGGTAGTGACTGACTGTAATCGAATTGCCAAATGAAGTATCAATATAGTGATGCACAATTTTGAGCTTCTTATTTATCTTTCGACAAACGTCTCACGTGGTGAAAGTTGACATAAATAAGTAAATAAAAAATATAAATAATATTTTTTTGTGTGTAGTTGAAAAACTCTTTTGGTTAAGGCCATTAGAAGCTGCATTGTGGCTTCCTGATTCTATATTTTTCTATGATTCTGCAACGATATTTTAAAGTAGTGTACATTAATTTTGCTTAATAAATCCCGAATACTATAACAAAAAAAAAAATGACGCACCAAGAAGGAGCTGTCCGATTGCGATAAAAATTGGTGGATTTAAAGAACATACATAAAAGGTGCAATGCCATGCAATGCTGCTGAGATGGTTGCAATCGCCTTCCCATAACGTCCCAAATGTGCTCTATTGGAGAGAGATCAGGCTACATAGCTGGCGAAGGCGCATATTAATTGTCTGAGGGAATCGGAAAAACATTGCAATCGTTGTTGTAATGCAGAAACAGAGCAATTTATCCGATGTCCAATTGGACACGATAATTTGTTTTCGGGCCTAGGGTTGAAACATTTCCTAAACAGATAATTTTGTAAACTATTCGTTCCTTGGTTAAAGTATACTGCACATGGCTAAAGGACACTACCAAAAATCAGTGACATGTGAAATGTGGTGCACTGCGGGCCATGTATGACAGAACTGTTCGAAGGCTGCGGGGATGCGTTCCGGCGAGTAGACGTGCAATTTTTTAACAACTGACCACCAATATGAACCAATGGTCTACCAACAGTGTCTACTCAACGACGGTTCAGGGAATGTTGCTGTGTATATGTCTCTGTACTAGACGCATGGATAATGCACCTATGTTTACCGCTGCACATCGGCGACGAAGCGTGGATTTTACAGGCCAGTACCGCAAATGGCGTCCACTGGTTGGTGACAGGAAACTTTTTCACACCAAGCAAAAAACACCCTGTAACAATAGCCAGAAGCACAGCTCTTGCAAGGACATTTTTTAGGGAGGGGGTGCGGAGATGTCAATAAACTGTCAAGTCAAATATCGGTTTTTAGCAACTTACTTATTTATTTTTTTTATCACATATATTACCAACATTTTGCTTTTGCCAACTGCGTTTGCTTAATTTTGTCAAGTGTACCAGAAATAGAAAGTAAATTATAGTTTTCGTTATTTTTTAAAATAAATTTGGTAATTATGTATCCAATTTTGACAAGTCTAATAGAATTTTACGAGTGTTAATTGGAAGACCCCCTCCCCCTTACCCACCTTTAGCAAAAGTCTTGGCCAGAAGGGTTCAAGCTGGAGGAGGGAGCATTATGGTCTGGGTAATATTTTCGTGGTATTCTATGTGTGCTCTTCATCCGTTGTGGAAGGAAGGCACAACGGATCAACACAAATATGCAATTATCTTTGCGGACTATGTCCACTCCTACATGCGAATGGTTTTTCCTCGGGAAGATGGCAGCATATACCAGCAGGACAATGTGAAGTGTCATAGGGTTCACAGTGTACGTGAATGCTTTGAAGAACACCAGGATGAGTTTACCGTACTCCCCTGGCCTGCGAATTCTTTGGGTTTAATCCCAAATGAAAATCTGTGGGGACACCTTGATCAGGTTGTTCGCGTCGCATAGATCCTCAGCCGAGTAACTTAGTGTAGCTTGCCACGGAACTGGAATGGGTGGGTATGTCTCAACATCACAGTAAGCACCTTCGAAAACCATTGACTTTCTTCTTGCATATCTCTCAGTGGTCCGATCTGAGAAAGGTGGTTATTCTGGCTTTTGGCAGGTTGTCACTTTAATGTTACTGGACTGTGTATTTATGGATTTTAAATATTTTTAAAGTATATTTATTAATCAAAATATTTATTTATTAAATACCATGGAAATAAACCTCCAAAGAAAAATTAAAAGTAAATGTTTATTTCGAATCAAGTTTAAATTAACAAACTTAAGACGCACAATATAATAAACTAATATAAAACCCTCATAAGGCTTGATAAGTTTTTTTCGTTGTTGTTTCTGATTTATTTTCATAAAAATCACACTGGAAGATTAATAATAACACGTTAATCAAATTCAAATTTAACACCCATTTAATGTAAAACAGCTTACAAAAATACTTAAAGATTTCTTATAAATGTTTCCATATTTTTATATTAATGCATATGCTAAAGCTAGTGAAATAATTGGCGGCTCGTAGATTCAATTATTAGTGGTTCTGTGTAAAGAAATATCACTGATTGTTTTGGTGTTTTGGAAAAACAATATAACAATATATATATATATATATATATATATATATATATATTACATTGACTGATATGCTTTATGTTTTTATTTACGTGTTGCAAAGAGTACTGCAACAAGAAATAACATCACCAGTGAAAAAAAAAATTGTCTCTTTCCTTCTTAATGGGTTTTTGTTCCATCTCAGCCCGGCCTCAGGGCACTTGCCTGTTTGCCCCTTTTCCCTTTAGTCGAAGTCCTGGCTGCGGGCATCCAGGAAAGAAAAAAAACCCATAGGGTCGTTATCATAAGTTACAAATTACTGTAAGTATTTTGCAAAAAAGTAACCAATAAGTGCAGTTATTATTTTTAAATAGTTAAACAGACAGACAATTTCAATTAAGTTATTTTCCACCAAAATTTTAAACTTGGGTAGTAATATTATCCCATACAGCATGCATAGGCTCTCCGAACGTCTATTAGCGTTCACAGAACGTTTATAGGCTTTCTGAACGTCTATTAACGTTCAGAGAACGTTTTCAGAACGTTAATAGACGTTCAAAGAATCTATGCGTGCTGTATGGATAACATCCAAAAATGTTGATAGTATTATTTTCTGCATAACATTTTATAAATGCTAATTAAAAACCAAAAGGAACGTTAATAGTCAATTATTACTTTACAACAGTTAAAGCTAATACATTATAGTTTTATAATTTGCCTATAGCATAATAATTTTGCATATAAAATAGCATAATAATTTTTCAATAATTTTGCATTAACAAAATTTAGGCCATATGTTTAATTTTAGCACTAAACACTGATAAAATTAGAAATATCTCTGTTTCTTGTGGCCTGATTAAAGAGGCAGCTAGGCTGAGCTGGGGAAACCCAAATTTCGGATGCACGGCAATAAAAAGGCTATTTATATATTTATTTTTGCGTAATTTTCACGCGTACAATTTTCGTTTGCTAGTAGCGCAAAAGAACGCAAGGAGTAAGGCGTGAAACTGTTTCCATCAGTCCTTGAATTGCTTGTATCTGCTAAATTATTAGAGTCCTTCGCAACCCAGCTCTGCTGGTCTAAAACTGAGCGCTGTGAATTTCGCATCTATCTCTTTGCTTTCTCCCCCCCCCCTCTGGTAACGTACAGTATGGGACCTTGAACAGGTGTTGAGTAATCAAACGCTATAGTGTGAGGAGCTGCATTAGCGGCAGCTCCGTTCAAACATTTTTGCTAAATTTTCTAATTTTTTATGTTTTGTTGAGGAGACTTTTGTTACTGCTACTTGATGGCTACTGAATTCACTCTTAATGATTGTTCAAAGTTCATGTATTAATATAGGATAAAAGAAAAAGAAATGTATTTATAGTTAAACTGGGGGTACTGAAGTTCCATAAATTCTATGTTCAAGCCACCACTGATTGAAATTAATAAATACCAATCTTAATATATTAAAACAGAAAAAAATCTGCTCTAAAAATATTTACTATATCGACTTCCAGAAGGTGCTCTGTCGTTCTTAGGAACGTTCATTTTAATTTGAGTTGTTTCATGCTCGTTGTCATTGTTTCAGCTTGTGGTTGTTTCCACTTTCACCTTACAAATTTTGTTCGATGACAGCTTTCTATCCCATCCGCGCCTGAATGCAGGCGAGTCAAATATTTCTGATTTTTCTTTATTTTTAACTCGACACAAATTAATACTTTTTTACAATGAATTTTGTACTGAAGCTAAGCCCGGCTAAAATCAAGTGATTATTTATTTACGTACTTATAAGTTAATTTCAATAATATATTTAGCTGCATAAATTATTTCTGTAAACGATTATTCTTATATAATGTGAGTAAAAGCCTTGATATTACTTTTTGTGCTAGTCCCCCATGTTATTGATGTTTTATTATTTATATTTTCTGTAAAGCTAGTAAAAATTTAGATTTTTGAAATCGGTTAATAATAAAAATGTTTTAGACGTGGTTTTTATATACTGCTAATGACCATTTCTAATGATATATATTTCTCGATCTTAGCACTTACATATTAGCTATTTTCTGGCCATTATAAGAATATGTGAATATGGTGGTGTTATCATATTTTAACAAACTTTATAAAAATTAAAACTTCTATTCTCAATACTTTGCTGCAATAGTATTTCATTTCTTTCATTGCTTGACTTAACATTTTATTATTATTATTATTATTATTATTATTATTATTATTATTATTATTATTATTAGTAGTAGTAGTAGTAGTAGTACTTTTTTAATGGTAATAGTAGTATTCTGTTATATGAGACGATCCCGAATTTTTGGGCTTACTTTATGATTAAACTATCGTATTAATACATTGTATGCATATTATACAGATGCATCATGTTGTGTAATTTTAAATAATTTTTATTAGCACTTGCTAACATGTACGTATTTACAACCATATTTCATTTAAAAAGTATCCATAGTCATTTAATATAATTAACTATTTAAAATCAATTACTTAATGTTACTTTCTGAAGGACATATTGACGTCAAATATGTATCGTGGCCCAGATAAATGTGAGTACGAAACCAAATCAGATAGATTATAGGTGGATTTTATATTATGCTTAGATTATAACCGATATTTAGTAAACTATCTAAAAAAAAATACTGACAAAATACCGATATTTTGCCATTTATTTTGATAAATTTCTCTCACGAATGCGCCCATTCATGAAACTAAAATATAATCTAAGGAAGCAGCGTAACAAAATTTTCTGTATTATCAGTTATTTGTAATTTTCTTCTTGTGTAGTGCAATGTCAGAATGCCGATACATCCTTCTGAATATCGCATACCCCGATACACTTCGTTAAAATTAAAAAGAAATCCAATATGCACGCCGGTGGATATCTGCCAAAAATATTTTATGTGTCGCTTGCTTAATTATAAGCTAATCTACGTATTGGGCAATAATATGGAGCACAAATTAGACCATGAGATATAGTTCACCTGCCGAAGAATTTCCTTTCACGCTTTTTGGTAATCTTCCAAGCACAGTGTCATTCTTCCATAAATTTCCCTTGTCTTAATAAAATATTCTTCTCTGAAGCTTTTATTGGAAGAAAAAAAAATTGCATCGTAGCGGTGTATAATCTCGGCTAGAATTTATCCGTGTGCCCGCTTGTTTTGCTATTAACTATTGATGAGATGTTCTGTGATTTATTAATATCCCAATGATTGTGATTGAAGACTCTGTTGTTTTATAAATTATTAGAGATGCTTATGCAGATTAAGCCCTCTAACACCGATAGTTTATTTATTTTTACCTTCGTAATCCATCTAATAAGGATAGAGCTTCAAAAATATCAGATTGAAATAGAAAAAAAAAAATGGAGTTATCAGTATCAAAACGCACAGATGTGGAAGATGCACTTCCCTACAGAAAAATTTGATGAGATGCGTTTTTTTTTAATTTTCTTAGAAATATGATACATTATTCCAGTTCTTGATATTACTTGTTGGAATTTCATAGAATGTATTCTAAGAGGATAATGCTGTCAGATATGTCTTTATAATTAACTTATAGTATATAACTTGATGAAATGCGTTGTGCTATAACTGCTGTTATTTTAATAAAATGATTGACACAATACATATATTTTAAAAGAAATTTTTTATCAGCAGGTTTGTTGTTTCCTTTAAAAATACATGCACTTAACTGAACTAAAATTTGCATCACAATTTAGGAACTTCTCTAGTAGCACGACTAGTTCAAAAAACGTTCTAAAGGCTTTCAAAAGACGTCTTTTGAACACCTTTCGAACGTACGTCTTTTGAACGAGTTGTGCTACTAGGATTAGTGCTGAAAATACATAAATTCTAATAGATTGATTGCGAATCATTTTTCTGTTCGAAGGTTTAGCAAAAATTACCAAGAATTACATATTCTTTCTAATTTGTCAGGGCTTTTTGACTTGACTCCTTGCTTTCAGTTCCAAAAACTCTCATATTCTAATATGTATTGCAATTTTAACATTTTGACTGATGAAAAGAATGAAAAGTGTAGCAATTGCTTAAAACGGGACAGAAATAAGTTAAAAACATGATAAAACTGCATTTTTATTATTTTATAGGATTAGGAGACGAAGATTCTTATCAGATTTGTATACAAATAAAATAAGAAGACAACCTGTGTTGCGACTAATTTTCTGAGAAATTTGTTTCACCTTTAACTCATAAGCATTGCTAACGATATTATTAAATACATGGTATCTTGTAAAGGACATTGATTTCAAAGTTAACAATCTCAGAAACAAAGATCCATAGACGGGAGCATCAAACATCATGTTTCTTGTGTAAGCGGTAACAGCCTTATACTGAAGTTTCGAAGTAGTACTTAGAAAAACCGCTGACCGATGACGTTGTAATCTTAAGTCTCCGTAATGGATTGGCCTCCGTATTCTCCCAATCTGACTTCCTGTGACTACTTTTTGCAGAGCACATAGAAAGATACTGTCTACTAGAACCGTCCATACACGCTACATGAGCTTGAATCATTTATCTGAGTGGCATGTCTGTTCCGTTGAGGCATTACGGGTTGTGAGGACAAAACTTCTTATTCGTTTACGACCCCTCTGTATATCGGACTGCGGACATTTTGATAGACTGTTTTGTGACTGTTTGCTTAGAATAAGTTAGTACGCAATCATAATGATCGTCGATCCATTCTTACGTGCAGCGACATTTGTTAGCAATGTGTTACGCAAGGGGTATTTTAAGGGCTCTAACCGCGCCTGTAGAAGATTTTTTAAGATTATGTCACATTTTTTTTTAACTTTTCAAAACAGATATTAGTGCTTTTAACACTAGGATTATATCCATAATTCCCTCTCCCGCAAAGAAAATCTCTGTACACCACTCTCTATTAGCAGTTATTGTAACTATTATTTCTAAACTTCTGCATAATTTTTTTACAGGTTACATAATAAACGTACAGTTTGCTGCATTCGTATACTGTACTTTGTTTTTGAGATATGTACGCTCTCCAAAAAAAGTATTTGAGCAAGAGAGAAATTTCCTACGTTGGTTTCGTATATTAAAAATCATTTATCAAAGAATATGAATTAGGCTATGTATAAATATGAATTTTAACCCATTTGTGCCTGGATATTTTTGCGACTTCCTCCGATTTTTACTGATAACAGAAATAATAGATAAATTTCTGATGTCAACTTCTTGAACAAGGGATGATTTCTTTTAAAATCATTATGCATAAAAATCGAAATATCAGCATCCTACTTGGTCATGTTAAAATATTTTGTAGAGTTGAGGCACAATACTCATGAATAAAGGCTAGGAAAAATAAATAACGTTTTCGACTAATAGCGAAATGCCGTCCCAAAAAAGAGACAATAGGCATAAATGGGTTAATATTTCTATCAAGTTGTGTGTTTTTCAAAAACTCAATTATTATTCGCAAATCTTAAATAGGAAATTTCTCTCTTGCTCGAATACTTTGGGGGTATACTCGAATACTTTGGAGGGTGTAATTTTGAAATTCGTATGCCCTTTGCTAAACACCTTGTATAAAATCGCTCTTGGAAATTTGACGCACACGTATGCAGCTTTTTCTAATCAATTAACTCAAATATAAAAATGTTGCATCTTAACACATGCATACTAGCATTTTAAGTATATGCGTGTGCGGGTTAACCACACGACCATGTTTTTCCAGAATTTTCTTATGTTATCATAACATTGGATACTTTCCCTTTAGATTCGTTTGTGGGGTTTGAATCATGTAACACAACGTTATTCAGGTTTGTTCACAGACCCACTTGTCTGTTACAGAGAGGTAATGCTCACAAATTCAGGGTGAGTCGCTCGTAAAAAGATTCCTAGATCAATAGATAGTAAAATGATTAGAGTTTTTCAGACACCAAATAATTTGATTACTCCAGTATTTTTTTTAAACGTAGGATTAAACTCTTGGATAACAGTCCTCTGTATAGAATTTTTTTAATTTCGTTGCATTTTATAAGTTTACATTTTTTAATTTACTATCTCGGACTATGGAATAAGAAAGGGTTTACTGCATTAGGACTCAGACCACATGCTTCTGCTCTTGTCATGGAAGCACCCCTACTAGCAATAAAAAAACGAAAAAAGTTCAGGGATGTCAGTTAGCTAATTTAAATTTAGAAATTATAATTTTTTGAGAAGATACTAACTAAAAACTGAACAGAAAAGCATCGTGATTGCCATGCTTGGCAATTTTCGGCCACGCCAAATCATTTTGGTTCTTAGAACGAAGAAATGAACAGAAATGGTATTCGTAAAAAATATTGAATAGTATTGAAGCGTCATTTTTAATCAAAATACCGTCAACATACCTAAACGCAGGGAGAATTATTTACTTTGAGTAAAAATTGAGGATTTATTATAACAAAACATTCATTTTCATGTTTATTCAAGTTTATTCATATTCAAGTTTAATTATTTTTAGCAGGTAGACTGCAGTGGTTAATGTAAATAAAAGAGGAAAAAAATACGAAACTGTAAGTCAGTTTACGTCAATATATCCAGCAGTAGTTTCCCGCAGCCTGATTTTTATTTCTTTATTTATTTCTAAATCATGGATGTGATAGCGGAAGAAGTTTAAAAAATCACAACATCACTCCAATCCCACTAAAACTCTAAAAAAAATGCATGAATTTGTTAATAGCTCATTATTTCCTCTTTCATTCATAAAATGCGAGAATGTCGTTTTGCATCAGACCATATCAGACGATTCGTAGGATTTCGCTTAGCCATATAGCTGACAAGATAAACTACACGACTGTGAAGATTTTGGCAATAATAAATACCATATAGAATTTATATTTTAAAAACAATTATCTTGCCACATACAGACATTCTTTTCAGAAATCCATATAAAATGCGAAAGCTATTTACTTTTCTAAGATGTTGAACACGAAACCGTGATAATTAAATAAAAAGCACAAGTTCAAATAAATTAACCAGATATTTTACTTTTAATTCAGCAACTGACTGATCTTTCATTTTGTAAAGCATAAATCCTTTCCGTAGCTAATTATTTACGCACGTATGATTTGTTATAAAACATTAAAACTACTATATTGTACTTTATATTTATACTACTTGAACAATTGCCATGTTTAACCATAAATTAAATATTTTATTATGGTTAGTACTCTTCCTAAGAGAATAAACAGAAATTAATTACATTTTCCCTCGAGTACAGCGTATAGGTTTAATTACCATACGTGCTACAACGGCTTTATATTATTAATATTAATTCAAAGGAAGTTCAGATGTACTCTAGATTAGTTTTACAAACTTTAAGTATTGTACAAACTAGCATTAACCTGATTATACTTATGTTAACATTTTGGCAAATAATTTTATTTTTCGCGAGATGTTATGATGCATTTTTCTGAGTAACGTAATGGGAAGTTTAGATTGTATGTTTTTATGCTGTAATTTAATATTTATCTATGTGCTTTAATTATGTTGAAAGAAAATGTGATGTGGACATCATATGGCTTTTTTGTACGTCTATTCAAAAAATTAGCATTTTTTTTTTATATACGTCACACAAATTTATTGAATGTGAAATTGCGAAACGATATTTCTACAATATTATGGTTTTACGATTTTTCTCTAAATAACAGATATCACCAGACTGATTTCAGTTTGAGAAACGTATTTTTGGCGCCAAATATCCAAACTTGGTGACAGCTGGCAGGATTTTCGGCATGGTCGGATTAATGACTGTCTTAGATGTTTAATGTGCTGAATCGGGCCATAGGCCTGATTCAAGTACCCCCCACTTCAAAGAACCCTCCACTACTGAAATATTCAATGTCTCCTGGGTGACCCAGTAAACAAACTTGTGGTTCCCTTCATTTAATTTGTCTTAATTTCAAACTTAAGAGACGAAACTCTAATAATTTTAAGATTCGGAGATTTCTTTGGAATTATAAGATATATCGCCAAACTGGGTTCTGTTTTAAAAACTATTTTTGGCACCACATTTCAAGATATTTCGCAAACACTTTCGCCCGATTAACAACGGTTGACGAGATTTTGGATATGACCTGTACAATGACAGTCTGCAGACTTGTTTGGCCATAATGTATTAAAGCTGCCAGTAGACTTTAATATCTTAAAAGTCTTTTCAGTAACCCCGTAAATAAACTATCCAGTAGATTGAAAAAAAGAGTGGTATCCTAAATTTTAAATTTCATTAGTCTACGACTAATATTTTTCAAGTCTTGCGGATTACATACACTCATACGCACGTCAGGAACATACTAGTCTAAATGGACTCATGGTTTTTCAAGATATGAATACCAAAATTTCTCGTAATCCATATACACTTCATTTTACTTCGTACAAAGAAGTAATAATGACTACGATAATTTAAAAATAACTTCATTTTGTGTGATTTCAACTAAAAGAATTACAAAAATGTGAAAAAAAATAATAATATTAACTTTAAATTGTTCATATTTCATCGTTTAGGAAAATTAGCGCATTAGTACTCATACTCTTGCGCAATACAAAACTCACTTAAACTGTCCTTCAGAAGATTCATATCAGTGTGAGCATGTTAAAATGATCAAAAAACAAATGTATTTTTAAGATTGTCTGCTGTTATACGAGAGATAATAAACTGTAAAATTATTTTTTTACTGTGTTTTTTATAATATAAACAAACCAATATTTTTGCGCCGAAATGAATTGATATATTGGAGATTTTAAATTTTTTTAAGAATTAAGTAATTAGAAGTGGACTCAGAACTAATTCATTTTGAAAATAATAAAAAAAGTCTAAAATCGTTTATAGAAAGCTGTAGCTTAATTTTTCTGAATATTTCAGATGCCTGAAGTGTGAATATCCAGGCTTCTCGCCAGCCGCACAGCTTTTCATCTAACGGCCTTGTGATTTTGGTAGTTTTTTCTAGCTGCAGTGTGAACACACGTTAGAACCCCTTAAAAACTCTTCCGCCCAAAGCAAACCCCTTTTAGACAGACACCCCTCGTGCAGGTTTGACTTAAAAAAAAAAACAGAATGCAACGAAAAATATAGCCTACCTCGTCTCGTGAAACAACCGAAAAGTCTTGTTTTTTTCTCGTAAAATCTCTTTATTGTTATGTAAAAAATGTTACATTGTGAAAAAATCGATTCGTATTCATCCCTAATGACGAAAACATGGTATTATACAACAACAAAAATACTAGAAAAATCTAAAATAAATAAATTTGTATCGTGCAACAAAATATCTCAATACAATTTCAACACAGCTTTTACTAGAAAGAATACATTTAATACTACCACTGGCAGGGCAGTGGCAAATTTGGCATTTTATTAAAAGCAGCATATCCAAATAATTGATTTAGAAAACTAAAATTTCATTTGACAGAGATTAGATTAAGTTTTTCAAAAACACTTTCATAGATATATGCACAAATCTAATCAAATCTTAAAATAACTTTCAAGATAAAAAACTATTTAAAATTTTATTTATTGATTTATCGAAGTTTTTTTTCCAGCCTCAGAATAAATTCCTTACCTTCATATGTTAAAAGCAATTAACTTCAAAATTAATACTTTTTTTCAGGCTGAAAGTGAAAAGCAATTATTATTTAATCCATCATTTCTTGAAATTGTTTACACAAAGTTTTATTGACATAAATACTTTATGCTTCTTTAAAGATTATAATTACAGCGTAGATTTTAGTTTGGTTTCTCCTAATTTATTGGATTTGTTTGCCTTCTATTATCAAAAATTGAAATGATTTAAAAGTTATAAACTCTTGCAGTATTAATAAATGTATATATGTATATATATATTATATACAAAGGGCATTCCATAAAAACTGAGAGTAAAATCATAAAAAATCAAGAAATATATTTACAGCAAAAAATACATCCTTCTTTTTCAAAATATCGTCCGTCAGATGATATGTAACGGTCCATCGTTCAACCCACTTTTCAATACAACTAGAGAAGCCCTTTTCTGGAAGCTGCTCCAAAGAACCCTCCACTGCTGAAATAACAGAATCTGTGTTAAATTATCGTACACGGAGCTTCTCCTTCAACGTCGGAAACAGCCAGAAATCGCGTGGTTTGAGATCTGGATTGTAAGGTCTGGAGCTGTTCAAAGGTAGAAGGGCTGTAGGAGCTGTTCAAAGGTAGGAGGTAATCTGGAGCTGTTTTGCCCAAACGATAACAAAATTTTATGGCACAACGCAATTCGTTTTTTAACTCTGAATCACCCATCTCCATTTCTGCAGGGCAAATAAAACAGTTCTTTAAAGAAGCACGGAACTAGTAAAATAAAATCGTCTGCTTCGTTTAGAATTTTGTATAAACGTACAGTTAACAGTTTGAAAAAATCGTCTGCACTTCTATTTTTCATTTTCGCGGTGTTGCCAGTACGTAAAAAAATTCTCAGCTCTTATGGAATGCCCTTTGTATATATGTATGTGTGTTTGTTTAAAATTAATTTTCATCATAAATGTATATTAAAATCAAATGAATTTTTGTGTTTAAAAATAATATAACATATTTTTAAACTAGTCTTTTAAATAGAGACAAGTGGGAATTTTCAATGATAAAATCTATATGATTAGTGATGCTATTTTAAGAAAATACCCTAGTAGCACAACTAGTTCAAAAGGTGTCCAAAAGAGTCTTTTGAAAGCCTTTTGAACATCTTTTCAACTAATCGTGCTACGAGAGTACATGAAATAATTTATCCTTAATCGGAAATTACTGGAAAATTTTATTTTTTGAATTCATAATTGTACTTTTAGTTAAAAACGATCCCCAAAACTCGTTATTTAGAAAGAAATACATTTAACTTTCTAATTATTTATAAACATAATGAGTTCTATAGTTAAAAATGGTATTTAGTTAAAAAGTATCAAAAGGATTTTCTTGTTTTTCCAATCTTCGTTTACAGAATGTTCCAAAAGTGGTTAGGATTGGCATGTTATAAGTACATGACATAGTTATGTGGGATCAAAAACATCGTGTATATGTTAATAATCACTTTGGAATACGTACTAAAATGTTACTGAGCTTTCAAGACTCAGCTCTACTGAGCGTGTGGGATCAAAAACTTCGTGTAGATGTTAATAATCACTTTGATGGCAAAATTGTACTGAGCTTTCGGACGATTTTCCTTAAAAGACCGATGTCAATTTCACAGTAAACACCATATTAAAATTAATGGTTTAAAATTTCGATTTATTTCACTGATGAAAGTTTTGGAGCGAAGCTCGTTGTTTATAAAGCTCGATTTAGAAATTTGACGAACAGCAACACTTTTCCCCAAAATCACTGTTAACAGGCAAGTGGAAACGGTGCATCTGACCTCACACTGCTGTGGGATTCCAGTTCCTTACTATGTTTCCTACCTCACTTAAAGTTCGTCGAAACTCTTTTGAAACACCTAGTTGCGGAAAGGGGGCACAGTGGGGATATAGACATTTTCCTGTTTCAAAAACTCCAAAATTTCTTAAAAAATACCAGAATTTAGTTAACTAATATTACAACACTTTGACGACTTTTCTCTGTCAGAATTCATCTTGTATGGACGTTTAAGCCATTTTTTCTTCTTCTATCAGTGTTGGAAAAATGAGACACGTTTTATTTTTTAGGATTTGAGTAGTAAATTGTTTTCCAAAAGTCGATATATTTGATTTTATTTTGGAGCTTAAACATTTTTAATTGTATGCACGTAATAACCTTTATCATGATGATATATTTCGTCTTATTCTTGAAAATATGTTAGATTTCTCAAATTTGATTTTTTCCCCCAGAAATCCAGTGACTTAATTAAGTATTTTTTATTTAAAAAATGGTATGTTCTATATTGCTTTGGAATTGTTTATACAAAAGGTATAGTATACTTCGATGAGGAGTATTTTAAATTTAAGTAATTAAATAACGATGAAGTATATTATGTACGATTAAGTAAAAACCCTATTTTTGACAGTTCAATAGTGAAATCTTAAACTCAGGTTTGCTTCGCTAAAGAATAGTAATATGTTCACTAAAGCTAGATACTTGTAAGTTATGTTGAATTTGCTATCAGTTTTTAAAAAAGTTTCAATAAAATTTTCAAATTTGTGCAGTAAAAAATGAAGATGTGTGACTGAAAATTATGGGAATATTTTGCCATGAGGTCTGACTCAAGTAAGTCACGTAACATTTCTTTGTAAAATAATAATTCACACGCATTAACCATGAGCTTTTTATATATTAATAGATGCCATTTTTTTATTTTCTCAGTTATAAATTAAAGATATGTTCGCCGTTTCTTTTTAGAAGGAGAGAAAAGTAATATTTTAGATTTTTGTACGCGAAAATATTTAATTCCAATAAAATAAATAAATAAATAAGAAGAACCCCGAAAGAAAATCAGTGTGGTCTATGGAAAATCCAAAGTTCGTAATTCTTTTAAATATCACATGGATTCATATTTAAGATAAACTTTAAAGTTCTATACGAAATCGAAAAAAAGGAGTCAAAGATAGAAGAAGTATGAATGGAATGTAAATAAGCAGATACACGCGAGAAGGTATTTTAATGGATTTCTTTTTTCAAATTCTTATCCATTATTTATCATGCCTTGTGTACGGAACAACAAATTTTGCCTTCCAGACCTTATGAATACTAATACAATTCCTGCATTCTCTACATATTTTGTTAAAATAGGGAAAACACACGCTGTACGTTTCTTTAAACTTCCCCTGCGTATCGATAGGCGCCTTGACATTACAGAAAATTTCGTTTGGCAGAATGATGAATGGCTGAGTTTCCGTTTCCGAAATTTTTCAGATGAATAAAATAATAAAAACCTATCAGTATAAGATATACAATATTTTACGCACAGCGACCTTTTCTAAAAGGATTGGGGGGGGCGGAAGGATAGAAGGAAGGCCTTTTGTTGATGTTGCGGGGGCGTATATTAGGGGAGAATGTGCTGTTGTTCGGAATGTGCGTATCTTCCAATGGGGGGGGATTGAAATGTTCATTTTAATGTATTTTTACATTAACATTACCTTTAAATAATTATAATTTCTTTTTGAACATATGATAAAGGAAATATACTCAATTGTTTGCTTTATGGCTCATTTTTGTAAGCAAGGTTCTTATAATTAACTCTCCCATGCATTACATTCTGCTTTTGAAATAGCAGAATTGCACTGAAAATAGATTGCGCCCATTTTCGGCATTCGGAATGCACGCAAGATGTGATCAAAGCCACCTTGTAAGAAGTACAGTTCAAAAAATGTCCACTACGTGCCAGTTAGCATGGGTAACCGGTGAATATATGATAAAGGAAATACACACGATTATTTGCAGTTTATGGCTCATTTTTGTAAGCAAAGTTTTTACAATTAATTTCCCCCCAGAGCATTACATTCTGCTACTGAAATAGCAGAATTGCGCTGAAAGTAGAGTGCTTCCATTTTCGGCATTCGGAATGCATACAAGATGTGATCAAAGCCGCCTTGTAAGAAGTACAGTTCAAAAAATGTCCACTACGTGCCAGTTTGCATGGGTAACCTATGAATATATGATAGAGTAAATACACACGATTATTTGCAGTTTATGGCTCATTTTTATGAGCAAGGTTCTTATAAATAACTTCCCCCAGTGCGTTACATTCTGCTACTGAAATAGCAGAATTGCACTGAAAGTAGAGTGCTTCCATTTTCGGCATTCGGAATGCATACAAGATGCAATCAAATACGTCTTGTAAGAAGTACAGTTCAAAACGTGTCCACTAAGTGCCACTTTGCGCGGAAAACCGGCAAATTCAGCTCAAGAAATCGCCCGAATTCGCTAATAAATGTTGGAAAACAGTTGAACAGATGATGGTAAACTTTTTATTCTTTCATGCAGAGTGTCATCTAGTGAAAATTTCTTGAATAAAAATTTTCAAAACACTTCCAAGAGTTCATCTTGTGTACCGTTTATAAGCCAAAGTTGGTAGTCATTTCCTCATCCGCTTCAGTTACATAATGCTATTTTTAGGGGAAGTTCAGTTATAGCCATCCTACATAAACATTGTACTTTTTACGATAACTAGCTTCACTGATTTAGTTATTTCTCATAAGAATAATTCAAGCTAGAATTTTCCTAGAAATCAAACTTCTTTTCGTACTTTCATTTCAACTTCCTACACTCTTCTTCACAGCAGATTTTCAAAAAACCGTCCAGTGTTCTACGATATCGTTTATCGAAAGTTCTGTTAAAAAACCTGGAATCGCAAAAATCCATTGCAGAAGTGCCAGTATATTTAACAGGTACTTCATGAAAGGAAAAAAAAAATTCTTTGTTTCAGTTTCTGATTATTTTTTAACTAAATATACGGTAGTTGACTAAAACATGCTGCGAGAGACTTCGCCTTTATGAAGCTCATCTCTATGTCCTTTCTATTGAGCACTGAAATTCGCTCTTCAAAAATTTATTCTGAAATACTGATAGTAAGAACACATTTTTTTTTGCTTTATTTGAAAGTTTTCCTCTATTTTCATTTTCCCCTTGTATTAAAACCATTGTATTATGATTAAAGCAAACCATGCTATGACTTCAGATACAAGTTCCCTTGGCGGAATATTTTTTATTGTTATTTTACTATTCCATTTTATGCATTTACTGAATAGATTCATTGATTCGTAGTTTGTGTTATTGCCTCTTATATACATACATATTAGTTTATTCTAATTAGTAGCATAGATATATAGATACGTATATGTGTATATTTATATTTATTTATATTACATATGAATGTGTGTGTGTGCATGTAAGTTTTGGTGTTTGACTCTTACATACATATATATTAGTTTCTTCTAATTAGTAGCATAGATATAGATATGCGTATATGTATATAGTATGAATTTGTGTGTGTGTGTGTGTGTGCGTGTGTGTTGATATAAGTAGAAATCAATATTTTTCCACACATGGTGTATGAAACAGGTCCTTAGTATATCTGTAAGCATATATACAGAGTTATGAAATGTGTTTATTACTACACATATTACAATTTTTTATTCATTTGACCTTCTGCAGCTAAATAATTTATGAAATGTTTCTCAATTTTTTTTTCCAATTTTAAAAGAACTTTTCCTTAAAAAATATGAATACTAAACTAAATATCTGAAGCCAAATGCGTGTTTAATAATTTACTTAAACTTGAGCATATATTTTCGCTGTCTCAAAGTCAAAAAGGATGAAAAGAAATAAGATGCATAAAGAATTTTAACGAGGGATTATATGCAAAAACAATCTAAGAGAATTTTCCATAACTTTTGGCGTATTATTTATCATATCGATTTTTTTCTTTTCGTGCGTAGATCAACTAATGCTGTCCTTCACCTCATAAGAATACTAATATGATTTTCATATGCTGGATGCATCATTTTCATTTTGTAGATATATATATATGAAATATTTAAATTGGTGAGACACTTCAGAAGTAAGTTTCTGCTCCGTAATGATTGATGACTTATGGAATATAAATTCACTAATAAAGAAAAACAGCAGCTATTAAAAAAGTACTGAAAATCTCTAAGCATACAATAAAACTAATAATAATCAGTGTACATGAAATTTGTAATACAATGTAAAGTGTAACTTGCGAAAAATATTAAATTTTCTGTAACTTATGTAATAATTACAGATAAGTCTCATGCTAAAAGTAAATCAAATCATTAATAAAATAAATAATTTTTTAAACAGTGACATTTTGAGAAACGCATAGTGGTGAGATATTTATCGATCATAATGTAACAGTTTCTAATATCAACTATTTTGAAACATTTTATGTGTGAACTTTTTAACTTCTGAAGATGTTGTTTGAGTTTTGAAAAGTTTAAGGAACTGATTTTTTTATTCTTTCACCTTCAATTAGGATTAATTTTTAAATATTTCAATTAGGGTTATTTTTTTTCTTTTTCCAAATATGTTATATTTTATATTATTTATCACGTATTATACACCTATTTAGAAAACCACAGACTGGTCCAACCAACAGCTGTGTTAAAAATATATATAATATAGTTATTATTCGTAACTTTAACGTACAAATTATATAATTATTTGTAAATTAAATTCTTGTAATAAACTTTATAAAATTAGCATCAAAAGCCGGTTGATGTATCAGTGCACGTCTTATTTAATTTGAAATAATTTTCAATCCAATGTAAGTAACTAGCTGCTTTCCCCAAAATTTTGTTTTGTAGTTTGCTTCAGAGATTCTGAATTCAAAGGAATATGAAAAAATGTTTGTTATTGTTAAGATTTTATTATGATTTCTTATTACCTAAGTAATAAGGAGTAGTGATGACGAATTTTGTTTGTTTCCGAAGATTTTAAAGAGAATTTCAAAAGCTGTTTTGTAGAACTTTGCTTTAATCAATCATGTCATGAAATTAGAATGGCACACCAACTGTCACCGACGGCGGCAATGTTTTTAGATGATAAAAGTATGATAGTTGTTATTAGTTTATTTTGTTATATCTATATTTAATGTATAGAGAACTTATAGAAAGAAGAAGGGTCCAAGACTCAATTTAAAATTCGCAAAAACTTTATTAGTTGTAATTAATGGAATCAAATACTTCTATTGTTTTCCCCTGAGCTCAATATTAGCATTCTTAGATTTATTGAAAGAAGTCTTAAATATTATCATAAAATATTTAATACTTTATCATTTTCTAATTATATCGAATTTGAAAATATTTTTTTCTATTCTGTTAATGTAATAATATATTTTGTTAAATTTTGATTTATGTATGGTGCTAGTAATGTAAGCATATTTAGTAGTGTTATGTGTTTTACCGCAAGTTTTTCTTTTTTTATGCACAATAAAAAGTGTTTTGTTGAATGTAACAAAGCTGATTTGGTTAACCAGCTTAGTAGATTCGTTTTATTGATTCAACAAAAAATTGCTTGATTCAGTCAAACTGATTTAAACGAATGCCATTTGGACGTAACATTTTGTCAAAATTCAAAACCCATGGCATTTGAAATCAGCGAACAATCAATTTACGCATACGCAGCACAGTGCAAGCCAGAACGGGAAGTGGAGTCCTTTGTTCATTACATGAAAACAAAGCATTTACACTAAAGTCTGTCATTATGCTTAACCATGGTTGATATTAAATGCAGAACTATTCAATTGGGTTTTTTCTGAGTTACTTTTTTAGTTGTATTTAGTTAGTTTTAAGAGCTTTATTTCAAAGATAAGTCTAATCACATTATCTATTCATTAAAATTTACAATTTTTTAGTACTTGTATACATATTTGTTTCAAGCGACTCATTTTTCAACCGTTAGACATTTTTTTAATACAACTAGAATTTTGTGTGTTTCCGTGATAAAATATATCAAAATTTTCATGGAAACTTTTATAATGACTGTTCAGGATTTGGAATGTTATATGGAAAAAGGAGGTCAGAGTGTAAGTTAATTAGTCGTCAACGCTTGGAGTGTATAAATAGCTTTTTCGTAAATACCTTCGAAATAATATTCGATATAATAAATTCGGGGGGGCAATAAAGAGACGGGAGCTGAAATATTTTGTTTACATTACTATATTCAACTTTCATTTGTGCCATTAATTAAATACGAAACTGCATGAAAAAACACTAAATTTGGTGTGTGTAGACATGTACATGCAATAAAAACAAAACACTCCGTTTAAAAAAAAATCAAGGTAAGAAGTGATAATTTTTATAAAACTTGCGCTGAATTAAACTGTAATTTTAGGTATTATTTCGTACTAAAGACAGCTCTTTATTTGTTGAAATAACCATATAATTATAAAAATACAGTTTGTAATTGTAAATGCTATTTCAACTTGGCAATTTTGTTTATTTAACAAAATATTTGTTTATTCGAAAAAAAGAACCATTTTTTTTCCCCTTGTGTCTTTTCTATAAAATTTTACTAACAGGAAAATTGGAGATATCGTTTTCAGATAAACTGCGACACATACAAAATTAAACCAATTCTACATATTTTGAATTACATCCAAAATTTCGACGGCACATTTAAACATTATCACTTTATTAACGCTAAAAGATATGCAGATTAAACTCAATATGTAATAAATGTAAATTAACTAGTATTAAGAAAAAAGTTTCGCCTAGCATTACTATATTTTGAAAATAAATAGAACTTTTATGACATAAACATTTTTCAAAATATCTAATTATAAATAGCTGAAATTGGTATTTATTGGTAAGTTTATATATATACTTCTGAATCTTGGTGCATTCAGAAATACACAAGCACTGAAAGAATTTTCGATGATATGTACTTTCTTATACCTGGTGATTTTTATTTGTACTTCTGTGATTGAACCCTGAGCGTTTCCGTTTTTAACTGTTGTTAAGATATTTAAGGGTATTTAGTTGATTTGGTTTTGGTGGACTTAACTTTTACTGCCCCACCGCACTTCTTTATAGATATAATATTCTGAGTAGTTCCTTGTGCCCCCCCCCATCACTAGCGCCAAACTGCTGGTTGCTGACCACCTTCTTATGTGTCAGCCTCTTTATTGTCTCTCCCCGTTTTCCCGCTATTGGAAAGTTGGAAAACTTAAGATTTATTCTGCGCTTTGTATTGTGTATTTTGCTTTGTGATTTTGACCAAGCATAGTGTCTACTATGACATCTGCATTGGTGGTGGTGGCTAAGGTGGGAGGGGAGCTTTGACTTCCTTTTTAATATAAAGTTTTGTTTTTGACGACAAAAGATTTTGAATTTTTCAGGGTACGTAGTGCATTAAAAAATTCGCTTATTACAATAATTTTTAAAAATTTATTAAAAATGCAAATTCTCTTCTAAAATTCACTATTATATTTTTAAATGACATTTTAAATTTTCGCATTATTAGTATCTTCGATTAAAGCCCTGAAGTTTTGTTACATATTTAAAGCAATTTGAATAGAATTTTGTACGTTTCTCAACAGTATAAATGTGAAGCAGAAACATGAGTTACATTGCAACAATATCAGAAAGTTTTGAAAATTACATCCGAACATTTTTAATTAAATCTAACAAATTTCCTAACACACAAGCACATTTTAACTGATTTTGAAAGATTAAAATTAATTAAACATTCTAACGATATCATTCATTATATTTTTGACACATAAGATATTTTGATATTCTCCCAAATACTTTCTATCGTGTTAACAATTCACTCTTTTCTTCTAGTAGATTCATCAATGACAACAAAACCGTCACGAAATTTAAGTACGCATCGAAATTGTTTTCAAACATGCAGAATGATGGTTATTTTTCTTAATTTTCTAATTCCAGCAAACTCAGTGACTGCGTTGTATCAGAACTTCAATTCACATTTTAATTTTAAGAGAAGACTATAATAGAAATTTCAATAAATTAATTGGGATAGTGCATTTGTGATGTTTGAAATAATGGAAGAAATTTTCATTTATTCTCTAATGACTTTTGATGTCGACTTATGTTAGCATATTAAATATTTTCATGTAAATTATTAATAACGTTCGAAATACGTTTAAAACAATGAGCATTTCTTGTTCTGTTTAGAACTGCTTTTAAGAGAAACCAATAATCACATTTTTATTTTTTACATTAATAATATCTCAAATAAAGAAAATGATAGTTATGCATTTTTATATACTTCTAGAGTTTTATATTTTTAAAAGTTATCTAAGATTTCTATTTTTTGAAGAGCAAAATTTCATTTACGCATGCTGAATGTATTTTATTTCAACCATAATTTATGTTTAAAAAAATAATAGCAATAATTAGAAAATTAGCTTTATACGAAAGGTAAAATTTACTGCGTTTAACATATTTTTCTGAATCTCGTCTAAGTTTTATAGCACATTCTATAACTATTAAACTATAGTGTGATTATTAGTAAAATGACCAACTTTTCTTAATAAAAGCAGCACACCTATTCAAAGCAGTTTCTAGTGTCAGACAAATCTTCTATTTCCATTTTTGTAAATAAAAAATTAATCTTTTAAAGAACGCACAATTCAAAAGAAGTATAATTAACTATTATTATTCCCTTCAAGATTTAGTTTATATAAAGAAAAATATATTTTGTGTGAAACAGAAACATGCTATTTGGCTTACACTCAAATACACTATTTAAAATGTGTACGAATGGAATTTCATTGGACATAGTATTTAGGGATTTTCATTAAAAATGAGTCTATTCATCTAATATTTTAAAATAAAAAAATATTAATAAAAATATTAATAAAAATGATACATTTCTGGTGCATTATTTTTACAGTTCTGAATTTTCTTCCAATAGAAAACACTTCCAAAGCTATATTACTCATACTTAACGGTTAAAACTGTTGCCTAGGTCTTTATCTGACACTTTCCACTGCTCAAGTAATCTTTTCTAACAATTGTCTGTATCCATATCGCAGCATACCAAAATCCTCCTACATATAGAAAGCCTAACAACTCACGGTTTGACATCATCACTAGGCCTACGGAAATAACGCCATCACAGTTTTATTTTGGCAAACTAAAACTATTTAAAATTTCTGTTGAAAACTAAAAATATTACAAAATATTTTAAATTAAACATTACAATTAAAATATACCTTTATTATGCAAAATTATTCATTGGAAATACAAAATTTTCCCTTATCATATGATATAATTAGCCATGGCTAAAAACTGCTATTTGTCGTAAAAAGAATTTTTTTTCCTAGAATTATTAAAATTTAGTTATGCATGAGAAAATTCATCAGTAATTTTAAATAGTTTTATTTTGTGAAAATAAAACTTTTAAATGTAGGCCTAAGGATGACGTCAAAGCTTCGTGACGTAGCGTTGTTAGGCTTTCTTTATCTAGGAAGTATTGAACATGCACACAGTTACGTCAACACCTCCTAATTACAGAAAGCCTAACAACTTAAGCTTTGACACCATCACTAGGCCTACGAAAATGACGTCATCACAGTTTTACTTTCAAAAAGTAAAACTATTTAAAATATCTGGTGAATGCAACAAATATTAGCAAATATCTTAAATTAAACATCAAAATTAAAATACCTTTCTGATACAAAATTATTCATTCTAATCTAATTACTTAACACATTATCTAATTAATTAGTTTTATTTTGTGAAAATAAAACTATTAAATGCAGGCCTATTGATGACGTCAAAGCTTAGTGACGTAACAGTTGTTAGGCTTCCTTTATCTAGGAGGTGTTGGTTACGTACGCCTCTATCATCATAGAGGATTTTATAAATACAGATGTCCACGATACAAAAGAAAGCAAACAAGTATTTTTAGAGCTCATGTTTTAAAAGGACAGTATATGCAATAGAAAGGAGCATAATACTCCCTGATGGAGTACGGTTGGTTATCTTATCATTAGAAACACTTCAAAAAATCTAGAGATAAAAAGATAAAACGATATTTTACTATTAAAGGCTATAAACTCGGTAATGTTTTCACAAAACTCGCATTCCCTCACGTTATGCAGTTTTAAAAAAATCCAAAAATTTAAAAAAAGGTAACAGTTACGAGGTTGAAAGTAATTGATACGTAATGATAAGATTCTGTAAAAAATTTTACGTAAAGTGCAATTGGAAGAGAAACAGTTTAGTTACGAATTCAGTATATTGTTCCTTTTATATCAGACACATGCCATGCCTTTACAATCAAAGCATTTGTTTGTTAATGCTTCCCATTGAAATTGCATTAACAATGATCCAGAATGTCAAGACTTTACTCCCTACTGATATATTGTATTGGGAAACGACAAAATTTGGACATGTCAATTTAACTATCGTAGTTACATTAGAAGCCTCACCCAAAATAACTGGCTACGTAGGGATAAAATAGTATTTCAAATAGTATCTATTAAGTTTTTTCTATTGTATATGGTTCATATTTCTCCAGGATATCAGTCACTGTAATGAAATTCGAACCTGCAGCTGGATTGAGAAGTGTATGAACAATCGATTTGGGAATTACCTTCAGAATCTGAAGTACCATTAAAACAAGATAAAAAAAAATTAAGAAGATAATAATTAATATGTTTAAAAAAAATTTCTCTGTGTTATTTTCCCTAAGTTCGCTTTTCTCGTTGCGTGTGGGCTTGTTGTTTTTGTAGTTTGAGAAATGTGGTCACATTTTGTTACCCCAAACGTACATACTATGCCTTTTTTATATATCCATGATTTTAAAAAGGTATTTATTTTTTATTTAAATTAAACTATTATTTAAACTATTTATGCTTTATAATATATATATATATATATATATGTGTGTGTGTGTGTGTGTGTGTGTGTGCGTGTGCAATTCGAGACTTTTTTTTATCATACTTTTGTTTGAAGGACAACAATTTTAAGTGTTCGCCCAATGTAATATATATATATATATATATATATATATATATGCATATATATATATATATATATATATATATATATATATATATATATATATATATATATATATATATATATATATATATATATATATATATATGCATATGCATGTATATATTATCTTCTTAAAGAAACACATTTGCAAACACATTTGCAAAATGTTTTCCACAAAGGAAATATTTTCAACTTAGGATAAATTTCATACATTTTATATGAATGTTGAATAAGTGATTTATTAGCATTTTCATATATTAGCATAAATCACTTTTCTAAAATTGGCTCTGAGATACCAGTAAACAGCATTTACATCTCAATAGGCACCAAAGAAAGATATCTTCCATAAAGATATGCTTTATCAAAGGAAATCACTCTCATTTCCAATCCCATAATGGGTGCAATATTTTACTGCCTAAAATACAGAGATACTTTAGTTGTATTATATATATTTTTTACCGTAGTGCGTTGAGCTTAGTGTATTATGATATATGCAAACCTACATAAAGTAGGTTTATGCCACTCTTTGTTACTTTATATATTTCTATTTGTAAATGTAACATATATTTTAATTTGAATGTCATTTGAATTACGCATAAATTTAAATATAATGTGTGCGTATTTATGCGAAGTTAGTTCCAAAAGTAAGGCGATTAGTACTAAAATGCTTATTCACTAAATCCGAGAGATTCAGATACAGGAAGGTATTTGGAGTAAATTATTTTTTAACATAGCCTGTGTGGGCATCAAAGAATTTTTCTAACTGCACGCCAAGACATCGAAACCGGCGTGTAAGAAATGAGGTTCTTGGTGTATGAGCCACTCAATCGAGGCGTCTTGAACTGCGGCACGGAAATGCCACTTTGGGCAAATAATTCTTTAGCTACTCGGAGAGATTGAAATCCCTGGGTACGAGATCTGGTATGTAGGAAGGCTGCTCAAGTACCACTGAAATCGCTGTATCCAACCAGTGTCCAACTCAGCTTCATTTAGCAACACTTGATTCTTCTGCTTGTCTATTTTAAGTAGACATCGAATTTCATTCGCTCGAGGAATATGTGTACCCGTGAGAGCTCTTGTAACCTTACATTTTGAGCAACTTACGTATCCTAGATACAACAATTTGTGTACATATTCAGTACAACGAGTATTTGTTCAAAGTGAATAGTGGGGTGCAGGATACGGTTTAAATAAGGGCTGTTTACCGAAATGTAGAATATAGATACAACATGAAAATACTCACAGATCGGCACAAGACTTTAAAATGTAACAAAATTTTAGATTTGTAACAGTTTCAAGAAAACAGTGCATTTGTTAGTTCTTTAGAACTTGATGGGTGCTTCAGGAACTACTCGTTTCAAATGTAACATTAATTGTACATTTAGATAACTAATAATTTTTTAATTACCATAGATTTTTTGTAGTCTTTCATATTCTTCTTTAAAACATCATCTCCTTTTTAAACTTCATATCAGTTGTATTGATTACCCGGTTCCTTCAAATTTCTTTTTGGACTAGGACATTATGTTTAAAAAAATAAGAGCACGTAAGTTATATATTACTGCCGCAAAATTTGATAAAATATAGTAAATAAAACAAAATATGAGTCAAAGCATAATATTTCTTCCTTGAGCGTAAAGTGGCTTAAGTTTTGCAATTTACAAAATCGATTGGAATACCGCAGTGCATAATTAATAAAATGTAAATTTTAAATTTTGCAACTTTATAGGGCAGAAAATTCAAGTTTTCTCCGTTAGTAGAAAGCCTGAAACACTTTAGAAATTTTGAAAAAAAAATTTCATCAGTGTCTTAGTTAAGTGTAATGAATGCATAAAACATTGGAAATTTAAAAATGGTAGACTCATTTTATCTTCATGCATATGTAAAGCACCACAGCTCTAGATTGTGCTTTATACAGCTAACTTTCTTTTTTTCTCATGCACATGCTCAAAAAATCAGAGTCTGTGATGATTGTAACACTTTTTTCCACATTTTGGATACGGTTTCCCTAGTAGCACAATTAGTCCAAAAGACGTTTAAAACACGTTTTTTAACGTCGAAAAACGTGTTTTCAACGTAATTTGAACGTTTTTTGAACTAGTTGTGCTACTTGGGTTGGGAATCTTGGGATTTTATTTGTAGTGGATCTTGCTCCAGGAACCGAAGACTGCATGTAAGTAAAAGTTAAAAGTGACAAAAAAGAGGATCGGTAACCTAGTATTAAATTTCAACAGCTAAACTGATACATATTCGGAAGCGCCATAAATAAATGTAGGAATACTTGGTAACAATATATTCAACTTTCATCTGAATTATTTCGCGTCGTCAAATTTGAGAAAACCAAAAATAACTCGGAAGTACGGAAGAAATTAAAAAAATATCGTTTTAATGTAATTTTTGCAAATTTTTATAACTAATTTATATTTCTTTAAATTGTGAAAAAATATTTTTTTTCTTTTTTCCCCAATTTTTTTCAATGTAATTTAATATTTTACAGAGTTAAATTATTTTTGAAAGCGACTGTTTTGACAAAGCTGCAATGCAGATATTTTATTTTAAATTCACTTGCCTATTGTACTGTAATACGAGGAACGTTATTTTCTAAATTTTTCTTTGCATCGACTATTTTACGTCCCAACATCAAGAAAAGAAAGGCTCCGGAAAAGCAGCATGGAAATGTCTCGTCCGCATATTTTTAAGCCTGTCTAGGCAATCTGTTGCATGGATATCTGGAGAAATACCGAAATGTCTGCACGCATTAAAGTTTGAGATGGTGGTTTTATAATAGTTTTTACAATCTAGCATTGGAATAATTCACCTTATTTAATCTTCTAATGCATGCTATACCTTGAAAAGCTTAACTGCAATAGTTAAAACAATAATTTCAGTTTTGTTCTACGTAAAACTAAATTAGCAAATAGCTGGATTGAAATGAAAAGCATGACATGCAAATGCTAATAAGAACTGAATGAACTCTGTAAGACATTCAATGTAGGGTTAAAATTGCTCAAAAATCGCATTTTGAAAATAAATAAAAGTATTAGTATACAAACTTACAAAATAACTGCAATAAAAGGTATACTCTTAGGTTTATGGTGGTACTGATAATGTACACTTCTTCAACAGCAAAATAACCAACTTACAGAATGTCAATAAAGAGAAAAACCAAGTGTCTGCTGTTCCCTTTTGCAACGCAGGAAAAATTTGAAAACTTGCAATACCTATTTTGGATTATGAACTGATGGAATTGAAATCAATGTTTTATGGATTTGTTTGTCAGCAAAGCAATCAGTTTTCTAATACTTGGCTGAAATTTTCAGTCTCCGTTACTAACTTGTACTTCACCTTGCAGCTTTTAATTTCACCACAGAGGAACCAAAGTGCATATCGGATTTGAACAAGGGTTGATAAATCAAATGAACTATTAAAAAATGGTTTTCATTGGACATTTTAAGTATAAATAACCATACAAAGAGATGAAATGAAATATAAGTAAGAAAACATTGATTTAAATGTGTTACACACTCTCAAAAGTTATTTCTTCAGGACACGGAAATTTTGCGGAAATTTTGCAGAAATCAGTGCTGCTGGAACATTTCCGTTAATTGACTAATATCCGTATCTTTTATCTCCTGTCAATTAAGGAAACTTCTTTAGAATTAACGAAATTTTTTCCTCTTCTTGAGATTTTCAGGAAGAATTCACTGAATTATTACGTTTCCAAGGAGTACGGAAATTATTCGTTGAAAAATAAGGATAAATTAGTGTATAAAGACGCACTCTCAAAAATTATTTCTTCAACTCACGAAAATTTTTCTGGCAGCAGTGCTACCGGAGTATTTACGTTAATCGACGAATATCCGTCTCTTTTTTTAAAACGCTTTTAAGCTTCCCCTGTATGTATGCTTGTATGTTTGTATGTTTGCATGCTTGTATGTTTGCATGTTTGCATGCTTGTATGTTTGTATGTTGGTATGCTTCTATGTTTGCAACCGACTCCTTTGAACTCGATTTTGACCCACTTTAAACGGTCAGATTTAATTTAAACTTTGTAGATATGTCAAGGATCGATGACAGTACAATAATTTGATAAGTTTATCCCATTATCCTGATTTTAACACGCTTTTTTATTTATTAGCTTCACCTGTATGTATGTTTGTATGTTTGTAACCCACTCCTTTGAACTCAAATTTGGCACACTTTAAACGGTCAGATTTCATTTAAACTTTGCACATTTATGAAGAACCGGTGACAATGCAATAATTTTCCTGATCAGATCCTGATCAGATCGCATGTATTAAATAATTTCCTCGGCGTAGCAAAAGGGTAGAGGGTCCCATAGTAAAGGGTCCCATTTTTGGGGGGGGCTCAGGGGGTTTCCCACCCGGAAATGGGACCCTTTACTTATCTTACAATTTGATATTTTGCTTTAAATTTGATACCCAGCCCCCCCCCCCCCCGGAATAAAATCCTGGCTACACCACTGGTGCACAGTGAAAATAAATTATCTCACAGTTTGTACTTTCCAACTAAGTGTTTCTTAGTGTCTTATGAGAGAAATTTTAAATACATACAGTTTAACAAAAAACTAAAAACGCGATTTTATAGGAAATCGAACTAAAAAGTGAAAATTAAAAAAATAGTTTAAAAAAACAAAAAAAAAACCACGCTTTAGTGATAAATTGAACTAACTAAAAAGCGAAAAATAATTCTTAATATAGAAATAAATTAATGAAAGAAAAATAGTATTATTGTGAAAACTGCGTGGGGTGTTCCATATATCAGTTCTTGAGAATATTCGATCAGTACGATTAGTACAAAAATGATACAAAAAATATAGCACAAAGCGCACCACGCTTTTTTTCACATTAGTACTATTTTTCGTTCATTAATTTATGTCTATATTAAGAATTATTTTTTGCTTTTTAGTTAGTTCAATTTATCACTAAAGCGTGCTTTTCGGTTTTTTAAACTATATTTTTATTCTCCTGTCAATTGAAGAAATTTCTCCTGATTCACGGATATTTTCCTCTTCTTCAGATAGTAGGAAGAAGAATTCACGGAAATGTTACGTTTCCAAGGTGTACGGAAATTATTCGTTGAAAAATGAGGGATAAATTAGTGTATAAAGACGAATTTTTCTGAGAGTGCATTTCAGTAATTATAAATTCCTAAGTTCAACAGATCGCTTTCGTTTGACCTTTTTTCTTCTCTGTTCTGTGTACGTGAATATCGCCAGTATAATCTCCTCAAGCTTCAGCATGTGCCTTTCTGTTCCACGAAACTTTATAAAGGACAGACAAATAAATATAATTGTAATATAGCTGAACAATATTTTAGTCTCTATGATTAGTCATAAAATAAACCGATGATGAAAACCATTTCGAAGAAACAGATCTCACATGAAAACATGAAAAGAGGAGGTAATCCTTATTCCTCGAAATGGTAATTTTCAAAGAATAGTAATTTGCATTTATTTATATTTTTGTCGCAGTATACGTATTTCGTGGAACCACCACAAGAGTAAAATAAAAAGGGAGATAAGCATACTTAACCGCAGGTTACACGTGTTTGTAAGCGTTTCAATGGAAGTCATTCCCCTTGTGAATTAAAACATTAGTATGAAATGTACATTCTTTCTGTAAGAAGAGATAACATTACACGATTCTGAGAACTATTTATGATTTCCGAGAACTTATCATGTGAATTCATATGCATGCTTTTTGTCTAAATTAACGAGAAGGTTAAAATGTATATCAGTATTGAAGATCCATGCTTTCAAAAAGAAATTTTTAGCGGACGATGCGTTAGTTACTGATTGCTGAGTTTGTTAAATTTATCATAACTTTTGAAAGGACCTTTTTCTAATAGTTTGTAGCCTCATGTGCTCGTTATGGAAGTAAAATTTTTTGTTGTTATTTAGTTATGCAGGTAAATCAAGAAATGCATACTATTTTAAAATATTAGGAAATGACAAAAAATATTGAAAAACAGTTGCTCAATGTAACTGCATTGCTATAAGTCACAGGTCGAAATTTCAATCCGTTGATAAAATGAAGAAAAAAATTTCATTTATAGTTAACAATTCTTCACTCAGCATCTAGCTGACAATAAGTAAATAAAAATAATGAGTTAAGAGTAAATTATTAATGATTAGTATTTTAGTTCCGCTTTGCATCAAAGTAATACTTTTGAAATCGAATTCAAGGTTTTTTAAAAATGTACTTGTTTGGATTATAAATGTGCTTTATTTTTATCATATTCACCAAATCAAAGACGATTTGAAGATGCACATGGAAAAGTATCGCGTGATTAAAAATATATGTTTCACTTCCATCTCTTAAACCGCGGTTGATAGAAACATATTTAGTTTCAAAATTATTTCAAACGAAGAAAAATTTCGGATATGAAAATAAAATAGGGGGGGGTGATGTATACATTTTTGTAGTAAGAAGTTTATTTTTTATACGATTCGCCTTTCCCTATTACTTAAATTTAGAAAAATATTGCCTAACTCATAAGAAAGCAAAAAAAGAACGCCACATTTATAAGATAAATGTCCTCTGTAAGTTGAAAATGTTTAGCATTTGTCACCAGAAGGAGATGCCCAATAATGAGAAAATTGTAATCATATTTCAATGACGTTACTTTACGTTTGCCACCATTACCTATAAAGTATTGACTTCTGTAAGGCCCATTTTTATTATAAATGGATATTTAATGCACATGTGGAAGTTTCTAGTGAAATTAACGGCAGTGGCAATAACAGACAAATTGAAAGACATGTGAATGTCGGTCCTTTTACTCATTTTTATATTGGTCTTTTACTGGTAATTAAATATTGGTAATCATTGGGTCTGGCAGGTGATAATTTTAATGAAGTGCAATCAGTAAATTACTTTTGGTTATGTTTAATACGATGTAATGAAGAAATAAATTCTGGTTACGTCGTAATAAATAGCACATTTCTATATACATTTATTTCAAATATTTGAAAAAACAGACAACTTCTCAGTTTCTAAACGCTAATTCCTATTTGACTACAAATGGAACCTTGAATTTTTCATGATACCTCGAAAATTATTACGGCAGATATTGTCTCTCAAGAAACGGGGACACTATGTATCATAATCCACATCACTTCAACCCTATGCTCTTCTTGCATAAATACGAGCAATAAAAGCACCAAGCTTTTCTTATGTCCAATTTTCTTCATTGTTCAAAACTGCTTCTGCTTCTGTACATTTTTGTTAGGTGTTGCAGCACTGATTCATCCTTAATCAACCTCCAACTATCCACTGCATTCTCTCCAATGTTTTTTTATGCATATGGTGTTGGATCCTGTACTTGTTTCGGCGCATTTTTGGCTGTATATTTCCCAAATGTAGTATGTGCAGCATATGTCAGAGTCCACGAAATTTCGAAAGATGGAACCTTTTCTTTTTTCCAAGTTCAGAAAAAATTCTCATTTTTCGATTTTGGAAAAGAAACATCTTCTCCTCAGTCCATTCCCTCTGCTAAAAGATAGTTTTCTTTTTATTTTCTACCGTGTCGGATACTCTAACCTAAAATAATTTTTAAAACATGAACAATAAATCATTGATTGCAGTTTGAAAAACCCAAGTGCTCCAGAAATTGTCACGAAAAATAGCAATACTTAAAGCTTGCCGTAAGTTCTGATGACGAAATATTTTCTACATAAATTCTGACAATCTGAGTAACTTGGGTTGGTAATATCTTGCCTATTTCTTCGGGATCTCTAAAACTGATTTTTTTTCCAAACTTTTCTGGAACCTAGAAATACGTATCGTTATAAGTGCTACGTTCTTCAACACAAGATTCATTTTCAGGTGAATCCTGTAAGATGTATAATTTCTTCCCAAAATAATGATGTCTTCGTGGAGCCCTTATGGTTCGTTTGGAAGAAGAAATTGCCCATGAACATAAACTCAACTACTGCAAATTATTGACTATTGAAATAGTCAATGAAAGGTAAGTTTTTTTTTTTTTTCATTTCGCAAGAAAGGGATTTGCGGTACACATATGTGGGAGGGGGGGGCGGGCGAAGGTTGTAAGTATTTCATGCTTTAAAGAAACAGTGAATGAAATGAATGTTTAAGGCAGATATTGGTATTTTCTGAGTCATGAAGTACGATGAATGAATTCAGTTTTACTAAAGTCAATCTGATGGTTCGTGGTGCTTCTAGCTATGGATAAAAATATCTTTGCTAATTTTAATTTTATTCGATACATATTTGGCAAAAATAATTTTCAAGGTTTTTTTTTCAGAATTTTTTTAAAAAATGAATATCTAAAAGAAAATTCCCTTCAGAATCTAAGCTAAGGTGATAAAAATAATCAAAATGAGTGCTAGAGTTAAATATGTTCTTGTGGTTTTCCTTTCGCGTGGTGCTTTGTCATCCAAAAACTTCCAGTCGACTTTTATTTTCTTTCTTTTTGTTTGAACTTAGACTGACTAGGTGACATAGGAAAAGATGACTCCTGTAATCTTCAATATTTCTAAGTACTTCTTCACTTCAACAAGATGGGTAGATTACTGTAAATGAAATTTTAAATTGATGAGAGTGCAATTATAGAAGTAATTAAAGTGACTACAAATATTACAATTCATAAGCCATTGTCCTGTTCATTCCAGATCAGAAAAAAGTGCTACACTTGTTTACAAAGAAAATGTAAAGAAAATAATAATAAAAATGGTTCATCGAATTTTTCTCCGATTTCAATAAAGTGACAATCGATTTAATATCATATGAATGTCATAGTTCGATACATCAGTCAAGCTGTGACTTCGGTTTGATACTAGATTACAACATTGCTTCGGAAGAACATTCGACCCTCAAGGCAACAGACATGATCTAGGTAACTGAGTCATGTGCCATTTGCAATTGAAACGCCACGGTAATATCCATTTACTTTACACTACTGTTAAGGGCAATCTTTAAAATATCACTGGAATTAAAGTTCTAAATATTTACAGAGTTGGACGAGGCACGAGTATTTTACTCCATTTTATTATGGCATAAGAAAGTTTTCCGTTTCCTCCCGGCTATCTCTATCTAGCAGTGACAAACCACGATAAATCCCCCTCAACAGACAGTGGGAAATACTTACTCCGAATGCTATTCCCTGGCGAGTCCTTGAAGTAGCTACTTTCCGTTAAAAATTTGTCCATTCACAGCTTCAAAAACTTTATTCCGCGAATGCTTCGATGCTAAAAATGCAACTTACTTTTTAGATTACTGCATGTATTTTCAACAATTTTGAGACGAGAAATTCTGGACTCCATTTTTAAGTTTTGTCTGAAACATATATACACAATTTCATTATAAAACTTTCATGTTCCTATTATTTTCAATCTTCTTACCATTTATTCCGTGACGTAGTGTTCATTAACTAAATTCAAAATAAATTAGAGAAATCCTTTTAAACAACAGTTTTTATCATTATTTATTATAATTGCTACTATTCTTTCTATTAATTGAACGGGCGAAGTGAGATATTTTAGAGTCAGCTGAAGCGGCGTGTATGCTTCTTCAAGAGTAACTTTAATATACACCCTTGTGCAAATTAATTGAAACAAAGTGTTTTTTTCCTTGCTTTTTAAAATCATCCATATTATTCTTCAACAATTATACTAAAGTACGTTTAAATATGTGTGGGATGAATAAATCCTTCGCTTATCAACAATTTCCACCAATCAGAGGGATTTTCAGAGCGCTAGCTCCAGCTATAATCGCATCAGTTGAGAGTTCACTCTCGTCAGAGATCAGAGATGGATGTGACGCCGCGAAAGCGCACAGAGATTGTTACTCTGTTCGAACATACACCAAAGACTTATAGAGATATTTCAAAGATAGTTGGCGTTAGTATTGCAACTTTGAGCCGTATCATAAAACAAAATAAAGAAACAGGATCCATATCTCCAAAGCGAAGAGGAAAATGTGGCCGAAAAAATAAAACAACGCCAAGAGATCACTCGATTCTACTTACACAAAGTAAAAAATACCCTCCAAAAACTACTGCTGCACTTAATAGAGATTTAAAAGAGCATGGAATAAATATTAGCTCGTCTACTGTTCGGACGCGTCTTCTTGCAGCCGGTCGACCAGCCTATCGGCCTGTGAAGAAACAGTTTCTGACCCAACCAATGAAGAGAATGTGCTACTTGTGGGCTTTAATATGTAAGAATTGGACAGTTGAAAATTGGAAGAAAGTGTTATTTAGCGACGAAAGCCATTTTTTTGTCCAAGGCCAGCGAACTCAACCTGTGCGTAGTTCTCCCGGCGAAAGAATTCGGGATTGCCACATGAACCAATTTGTTAAACATCCTCAAAAGAAAATGTTTTGGGGTTGTTTTGGTTACAGTGGGGTTGGTTCTTTGCAGCATGTTGGCGGTATCATGCGTTCTGACCAATATATTACTATTTTGAATAGCAAGGTTATTCCAGAGTTGAAGTAACGATACCCTGATGGAACAGGGAATTTTCAGCAGGATTTAGCTCCGTACCATACATGCAAAATGGTCAAGAAATTCATGTTTGAGAAACAAATTGAGGTATTGGAATGGCCTGGGAACTCTTCTCAACCCACATCAACCCAACTCGACATCAACCCAATAGAGAATCTCTGAGCTATATGCAAGAATCGCCTATTAAATATGGATTGTACAACTATGGAGAAGCTAACCATGGGGCTAATTTATGTGTGGTACAAGGACTCAAATATTACAAATGATTGTAAAAAAATGTGGAATCGACGCCGAATCTTGTCCAAATGCTAATAAGGAGTCGAGGGGATCATATTATGCAATAAAAATGTTTTATTTTGTATAAATTTAAATAAAATAGCATTTTTTCTTAGTTTCCTCAAATTTTTGAGTTTGTTTCAATTAATTTGCACAAGGGTGTATATCGTTGATCCGATCTTCGTAAAATCTCGCAGACGATCATTTGAGAAGAATAAAATTTTTAATTTCGAATGTTGTGAAAGGATCGGTTACAGGATTCCGTTTGAATAAAAAAATTAAAGAACAGACAGATTTTTGTTTGTGGAAATTATTCATTTAAATATATCTAGCACTTGAGCGCTATTAACTTTATGAATTTGCCACGTGGCGTAAAGGTGAATCACGCTTTTAGGGTGGCATATAGGGTGACTACGGGGTAGTGAAATTTAAAATGTCACCAAGGTTGGCACTTTTCGTCTATTTATTGACCCTTTTGATGCAAAAAATAAATGTCCAAAACTGAACGCAGCTTGGCGATATCTTCAGTATTTTACGAGAAATTGACAAACACTACGGCTGCCCAAATTTAAAACACAGTAAGGGACAAATTTTTCAAAATGAATTTTTTTAACATTTTTAGTTCTAAGACGAATCGTGTGAGCATGATTTACTTGGTACTTTTCAATAATTTAATTTTTTTGTATAGATATCAAAATTGATAAATCTAGTGAGTGCTTCTTTTCAATTTGAAAATTTTAAAACAAAGTAACACATTCAACAATTTTAAAAACCTATTTTATTTTCTGCATGTTGTCATCCTAATCTGTGACAATAATCAACAGTTAATTTGTTGTGCTAAAATACAATTTCGTGCGGCTAAAAGAAAATACTTTTTATTGATTTTCTAGAAGATTTAGAGTTTGTCACTTACTGTGTTTTGAATTTGGGCAGCCGACTACTGTTCAAGTAAAGTATAATTAAAATATGCCTGAAAAAGTTTGTGAAACAATTTTAGAAGGCGATTTTAATAAATTTCAATTCTGAAAAGGTGTTTATGGCTCACGAAAGACAAATATGGCACACTTATGGATTATGATGGATTTTTCAAGCAGTAATATTACAGGTAATGCCTAATAAGAACATGCCTAACGAAGATTGTGAAACAGTTTTAGTGGGCAATTTTAATATACAGACTTAAAAAAGGGGAGCTAAATTTCACTCCTGAGGAACGAAGATGTACAGTTCAAAAATATTTTTAAATGTTTCTAAAAAGAACGTCAATGTTGTAGCTCATCTTTTTAGTACGCACATACTTTTATATGATATTCTAATTTTATTGACAATTCAAGATCGCTCTGAACGATTTTTGATACGCGACTTTTCTTTCAGGCACATTCATTGCTCAACTCGAAAACACATTTCTAAGACACATAGAAATTGTGTTTCGTTCATGAAAATTTCCTACGCACTGCATATCCACTTCATGATCCAGAAAGAAAAGGCTTGGAATGGAAATAACTATCTGTAAGTCAATGAGAGTTCCGGTATAGAAATCTTATTTTGAATAGATATTTATTTCGCTAATGCCCTGTAAGAGTTTGGAAAAAGATACTGAAAGGCTTTTTAAATAGCCCGAATGAAATTTTTACCTCGAAAAATCAAAGCACTCTGACTCTTAAGTGAATGAGATTTCTTTCATGCGAGACGTTCGGTGTTTAGCGCGTAAGAAGAGTTCCAAAGCTTTAAAAGGTAGGTTTGAAAATGTTTTTGATGGCATGTAGAAACCAGAAAAAGAAGTTGTTATTTATTAAGTGGAGTTTATTTGAATGGAAATCAGTAAATTACTGGAGAAGTATAGATATTTGATACATATAAAATGTTTTAATTTAGAAAATAATATATTATCATACTAAAAAATCATTGGAGATTGGTGGGGAATCGAGGACAATACTTCAGACTTTTAATAGATGTTTTACATACTTTCGTAATTATAAACATAAGTCATTAGAAAAAAAGTCGAACGTAGAATAGGAAAAAAAAAGAAATTGTGTAGCTTTATTTTTTAGAACGTACTTAAATTTACTAAATATTCTAAATTTATTAAATAATTCTGAACGCATAATATACAAGGCAAATAAACTGTATTATTAAAAATACATACATATATATATAATTTATATATATATACCGGGTGATCGAAAAGTCAGTACAAACTTTAAAAAATCATTAAAAAAGAACAAATAATGAAATAATGATAGAAAATTGCGGTTTGTACTAATAGGTTTAGGGTATGATGGGATTTTCTTTAATGACCAGAAAGTTCGTAGTTCCAAATGTTACCGGTAGGTGGCGCTTACATGCACAATGGGAACCAAATTTCCAATTAAAAAGAATCCGAAATATCTGTAATGCTTTCTATGCAAACTGCAATTTTTTGACTTTGGTGCACACAGGATGCATCAAAAGCTAGTGAAAAGTGCAAAAATTCATTAAAAAAGAACAAATCATGATACAAAATTGCAGTTTGTCCTGACTTTTGGATCACTCGGTATATATTTGAAGTTTATTTGAATGGAATTTGAATATATATATATATATCAGCTATATCTGGAGTCCGGCTACTGCTGTAACGCGGCTTTTGTTTTTCAGATACACTCATTACTTTTGCTTAACTCCTGAACACATTTTTAAGATGCTTGGAAATTGCGTTTCTTTCATGAAATTTTTCAACGCACTGCGTAACCTCTTCATGATTCAGAAGAGAAACGCTCAGAATTTAAAGAAATCATTTGTAAGTAAATGAGAGTTTCAGTAGAAAAAGCTTATTTGGAATAGATTTTACCTCTTTTGCAAAGACTCTGGAAGAGCTTGCTTAAAATATATTGATAGGATTTTTAAATATATCTGAATGAAACTTTTACCTTGAAATATTGAAGTATCCTGACACTTAAGTGGTTAACATTTCTTTTATGCGGGCTTTAGCGTTCTTTGGATGTGGAAAGTTGCAAACTTTAAAAGTCAAATTTTAGAGTGTGTTTGATGATATGTAGAAAGCCAGAAAAAATTATTATTTACTAAGATTTCTAAATGTATTTTTAAATCAGTAAATTATGAAGAGCTGTACTCTTTTGATACAAATAAAATCATGCTGCAGTTTAAGAAACACTTAATATTGCAATAAAAAAAATCTTTTAACATTGATTGGGACAAATTATGAATAACTGAAAGAAATGCGTCAGTATTTTAATAAGCGTTTTGTAAACATTTCCATCGTTATATGTGAATAGGTAGTTTAAAATCCTTTGAAATAATCGAAATTCGAACAGAAAATAGAATATCCTCATAATTTTATAAGCTAAAATACCGCAAATTTAAGCAAGTGCAACTTAACATATCGCAATGGAACACTAAACATAAATACTTCATTACGAAACGACGCCTTTATGCGTGGCTACAGGAAAAGCATTTAGAAAAGAGTCATAGTAAATAAATGTTTCACAAAATATAAATAAATAAATAAACTTGAATAAAACATAAACATATTACTTGATTAAATGTAAACAATAGCATTGAACTTTAAAACGTTCAAATACCGAAGAGATTTTCAGCGTATAAGTCCAATAGCATACATAAAAGTCATCCTATAAGATTTGAGTTATGCATGTGGGTGTGGATTTAAATTGTTCTATATTTCTTTTAAGCCCTAAGATCTTTATCAATTCAAATCGAAAGAATATTAGTTTCCTACCGGATTACTTAGGATTTTATATATATTTACAGCAATTTAAGGAAACGTCTATGTAAAACTTATAAATGTCCATTATAAAAAGACGTATTTCTTGAATATTCATTAACATTTCTATCATTGTTTCATTTTAGAGATGATTTAGAATATTGTTTTATAATTGCGCACGCGGTTATATCAAGCTTTTACCGCTACAGAAACTTAAGTACATTTGCGAAAAGGCATTCTATAGGCGGACATCATTACCCCTAACGATTGCATGAAATATAATCAAGTGTCAACCAAGATTCGAATTCGTTTACAAACTTTAGTAGAATGGTCCGTTAGTCACTACAACATTTGAAATAATCTATAACACTTTATATAAAAATTTGTAAATATTTACATTACAGAAAATGCAGTTACCTATATTTTTTGAAAGCAAAATTGTACAGAAAAGCATTATCTAACATTTTAAATATTTTTCTTTTAAATAAAAAAAAAATGAAGATTTCTTTTGCATATTTCTGAAGAAAATTTGAGAATCATATTTTGAAAAGTTTCTTATTTATGTTTCAAATACTTTAGCTTGTCTTTACACTGTAGATTGGTAGTCCGTTTTCTTAAAAAGATGGTAGATTTTTTTTAATTAAAATTCGTTAGTGGAGGACACTAGGCTGTACAAGAACGCAGGTAGACCAAACCGGATATCCATTAGAAAAATTCATTTTTGCATCAAATTAAAATGATATAAGTATTAATAACAGTCAGTAAAGCTGTAGACAGCCCACGGCAAGAAAGAAAATAAAGCAATGGTCTGTTTAGTTTGCTAGCAAGGAGAATAATGTTTTCTAAACCACATCAGATCTTCATAAGAAAAATAGGCAGGATTTAATAAAGCAGTGGCAAAGTACTTGAAAAAAGCGCCAACAGACAAAGAAAGAAAACAACGCCAGAAAACGTTACGCCTGGAGAAAAATATTTTTTGTCAAATCCTCAGGCACGCCAAAAGATAGCCTTGCAATCTTAGCATTCTGGTTGCCACACAAGGGATTTTGGTAAAGCAGTTACCCATATGCATCTGCAGAAATGTATCGATTAGAATAAGTCAGGCTAGTTAGCAGAATTAAAAAATAAAATATATTGGGAAAAAAGAGTTTTAATGAAGTCCATGCAGCCTGAAGTAAAAAGTCGTTAAATACAGTTTAAAAAATTCAGAAAGTACTAGAAATACAAAATTTCGAACAGGAGTTACAGTTTAGATTTAGGAATAAAAATGATTACAATATCCAAAATCAATAATGTATCCTGATCAAAAATATTTATATCCGATGTATTTTGTCTCGTTTAATTCGAAAATCACCATACAACGTTGAGATTAGCTCTTGTTCAATTTGGTTAGTCTTGTATCAATTTGGATAATAAAATCTCATTATGGCTGGTTTATATTGCTATTATGGGTCGTACAGTATCCGTGTGTTCCATCTGCCACCCCCCCATTCGGACCGTTTCTCAATCTGCTTACCTGCCAATTTATAAATCACCTCCAAATTATGAGATTAATGAGGGCGATGCTGAAGAAGTCACTAGACCTAGTACTTCCCATGATCCAGATTTTGAGGCACACGATTTTAATGAGCCTCACATATTAAATCAGAAAACATTGAATGATCTCGTCAGATATATTGACTTGCCAAAGGAAAAGCAGAACTTCTGCCATCAAGGCTGCAGCAATTGCATCTACTTTAACAAGAAGTCAAGATCGTAGACTTCAGGACTCGTCACAAGAATCTTTATTTCTTCAAGAAGAAATAATATTTGGTTCCTAGTATTCATATCAGAAGTTTCATGAATTCCCTAAATAAAACTCCTGATTTAAGTGGGGTAGACTCTTTCAAACTTTGTTGGACATTCCGTCCCCATGAAGAAGACTTATAGGAATGTGATATTACTTCTAGATTCAATCAAATACGACAGATCCGTTGTCACTTCAAAGTTATTGCTGTACTCCTGGGAATGGAGTTATACTAAGTACTGCTGTTTTCTATGCTTATGGGACTCTCACTACATAAAATAATCTCACTCCATAAAATATGAATGACCTTCAAGAAATCTGAATTCCGGGAAGAGAAATGTTGAAAATGCGCTTCTAGTAGGTCCAAATAACATCATGATTCTGCTTCCACTCCTGCATATTAAGCTGGGAATAATGACGAATTTTGTAAATTCCATGAACAAGGATGGAGAGGTTTCTCAACACCTTAGATTAAAATTGCCGTGGTTGAGGGTAGCAAAGGTTAAGGATGGAGTTTCTGTGAGCCGTCAAATTTGTACCATTATAAAGAACTTCGTTTTAGAGAAAATTTTAGAAGGCAAAGAGAAGGCGGTCTGAGAAGCCCTTAAAGGTGTAGTACGAGGATTTCTAGGCCACAGAAAAGACGGAAACTACCAACACTTAGTAAAAAATTTCCTACAAAATCTTTGTGACCTCGTATTTAGTATGCCTCTGACACTCCATTTTTTTTTACTTCCATTTTGATTTCCCCCCCCTAAAAACTGTTTAGCTGTAAATGATAAGCATGGTGAAAGGTTTCTCTACGAAGGAAATAAAATATCAGGGTTATTAGATAAGTTGCTGGATGACCACTGATATACTCTTACAAGAAATACTCCGACTTTGACATACAATAGATAAGCCAAATGGAAACGTTCACAGAAATGAACCAAAATTAACAGCTGCTTTCTGAAAAAAAATGATCTTTTGCATTATATTTATTAAACAGAAGTTTTTTCTTGTGTAGTCTGTTGTGAATCTTTCTCCAATGGGCTTTTGTGTATCTTAAAAACAAAAGCTAATAAAAGAATTTCCTTTGATTATTCATTTTTGTGACCTAAAATTAGTAAAAATTGGCTATTTAGAACCAGGATACAAACTAAAACTTTTTTCGGTGCCTAGTGTTATTAAAAACGTATACATGTGATGAACGTCATCGCATGCGTATTATAAAAGCATTAGATCCATAATGGTTCAAATAATATCATTATAAATTTTTAAAAAAATGACCTAACTTAATCTAAAGTTTACGCTGTTGGAATGCCATTAATTCATCTGCATGTTAACACTGTCCTGTTACTGGGCTTTTATGTTAATAAAATATTTTAAAAATTTACCTGCTTTATTTTTTTAAATCGGTACAAGAGCAGCAATTACAACTGAATAAACGAAAGGTAAGGTATTGTCTTTCGTTGAATCTGAGTGGCAAATTATTTACTGTAAAAATTAATATTGTTTACTGTCTTCTGTCTTTACAATTAATAAAGACGAAAGGTACACGAGGGGAAATTTCCAAGGTGCTGAATATTAGATAAAAATCAGTGTTAATTCGATACATATTCCACAATTTCTTTATGAAGATATGTATTGATATATGCAAATATAAATTTTCATTGGAAAATTACGTATTTCGTAATATTTCTATTATTTTTTTTATTTTAGGAAAAATTTATTATTTTTTTAATGCGTGGCACGCGCACATTAAGCCTTGCCCAGGTTGGAGTTCGCAGAGAGTGAAGGCCATTTGGGAAAATGCACTCCATGGGGGACATCATTCCTCCTAACAAGGTAACAAGGACAGCACATGAAAAAAAAAGACAATTAATCTGATGAAAGAGTCTAACTCTTTTCAGACCTGGCCTACCTCAACATTAAAATGAAATTGCATAGCATTAGTGTTCAGAGGTTATTAATTTTTGTTATATTTACGGATATCCAAAAAGTCTCTATTTTTTTAATTGACAATTAGTATAAAATGGAATCTTTGAGAAGTATCAGATTACTGCTAACACTTATAAACTCCTTTACTTATTCGAATAGAATGCTTCTTCTTTAGAGCAAAGTTGTTTTGCATGATTATTTTTTCTTTAAGGCCAGTTTACCTGTGCAAAAAATCGAACAGAAATAAATGAGCATTCGCATTTTTTTTCCCGAACAGTTGAATATATTTTATCTTACTCAAAGACTTTTCCTTCAAAAATCCTATGAAGAAGTCTTAACAGACTCTTAAAGATTCTGAATATAGGTTTTGCTTAACAGAATAGAAATGCTTTGACAGAAAACTTCTTCAATTCGAATTTCTATTAAATGTAAGAATTTTTTCGCAGTTAACAGAGTATCGTACACTGAAGTATTTAATACTTTATCTATTTTTCAGTGAGATTTTTGCATGCAATAGGTTATCAAATTTTAAAAGCTCATCAAACTCTGCATTTTTAATATTAGCCTTTTTTAAACCAAAATTTGGTAATCACCGAAAAAAGCACCAAATGTGACGACCATTTGGCTTTGACTTTAATTCATAAAGAGTTTTTGAGGGTGGTTGTCATAAGTGAAAATTTCGAGGCTTAAAAACTGTATATATTGTTGATCTGCAAAACTGCAATTTTAATAAATCAGATACAGTGAAATTGTACTTAAGTAATATTTTTTGAGGCTAAGGAATTGAAAGCTAAAATTTATTTATAGAGTTATATTTGAAAATAACTTAGACAGTAAAACATTTTTGTCATATTTACAATGACGTATAAAGATAGCATAATGCTGCAACACTGTATACACAAGCATTCTGACAAAAGACGAATGCTTAGTTAACAGCATAATATTCTAGAACACAATTTACGATGTTAATCCGAGGAAAGAAAAAAAAAAAAGATTATTTTTAATGTACTCAAAGAAACGCGCAAATATTTGTTGGTTAAAAATCATACAGCTTAAAGTAGTTCTTTTTTTCCTGTAACTGATTAAAGGCAAAACTTGTCAGTACCGTGATTTCGCTAAGTTATACCATTTAGCATTATCTGCAGTTTTTAAAATTCAATTTTTACTAGTTGCCTTGAAATGTTGGATGTTTTCTGTCTGGTAAAATGTTATTTTTACCAGACAGATTGACATTGAAATATACCATAATAATACTAAATCTGCCTGTTCTGAAGATATATACACGCAATAGAGTCGATAGTAGCAGTAACCGCATCCTACACATACAATTATTGCTATTATTATTTTTTCTGCTTATATTTTTATATAAGCGATTCCAGCATATTCTACTATTACACTCTTAACTTTTTTCTATCTCAGCAAAGACAAATGTTTAGACCGAGACATATTCATGTCGATGAATCGTTTTCAGGTTGAGTCGAAGGGAGGGGAAGCTATTATTTATGTTATGTAAATCGGTTAAGTAGAGCGCATATCATGAAATTTTAAAATTTCCAATGAAGAGCATTACGTTTCGATGAATTCTCAAAAACATAAAACACATCACCAAGCTTGTTTCAATATGGGTGACAGTACGCTCATGTCTCACTGATCGTGTCTAGTGGAATACTAGTTCTTCAGGTAATTCAGAAATAATTATAATGAAAACCCAGTTGAATAACTAGTCAGCTATCCAACTTCAATATGGAAAAGACAAATTTTTCTTTAATATACGGCTTACTGCTGAAATGCACAATTTAGAATTTTTTTAAACTAATCTATAATTGGAAAACATACTCATTTCATATGAAATGTTGATAACAAATTTGACTGGTAATTCACTGTTTCTTTTACAACAGTTTTTGATGTGTATGACACAAAGTTTACGATTCTACATTCATGCACGATTCCGAATCATAAAAGTCTACCAATTCCTAGTACAAGTTTGTTTAGCTGGTGCTGGGTCACCCGGTTTAGTGTACTAAATTACACATTTCTAGTGAAAATCTTATGAAAATTTGCCTCGCGCTTCAGTTTTAACTTTCTTTTATTTTTCACCCGATTTATAAATTGAAATGTACTTTTATTGTCGAAAATTTGAATATAAAATATTAATCCTTCTTTATATTAAAATATTCAGTACATTTACAGAATTTTATTCTGTAAGAATTATATGCTTCTTAGAAAGCGAATTCTTTTAATCTTTATACTTGCTCTAATTTAACATATTTAAATTGAATTTCTGCTACGCTGTCTTTATACATTAGACTGATAAAAGACAGAAATGATTTGCTTTCCTTTAGAATAGAAATAAAATAATCTCGAATCAAAGATTTTTAATGCATAACAAGGAATCTTTTGCACATTTCTCTTGCATGCAAGCCCTGTGCCAGCCTGAACAAAACGTTCCTATTTTCTTTAAAAGGATATACAGACTTCGAACTGCCTGTTCAATTTATCCCTCGTCAGTATTTGCTCGTAAACACGTATTTTTTTTAGAAAAAATTCAAATGTTTGTGTTTTTCAGCTAAAGCTGAAAACAGATTGAAAGAGTTTTTCAAATAAAGACACGTATTTTGATGTCGTCTGTCCTAGCAATATTTTGAGACATAAAATATAATTAAATTTATGATATTGTGATTAATCTATCACAATATCAACTCACAGTTGTTCACGCGGGAGAAGTCGTGCAAGATACAAGGTTACCCCATGCTTAGAAAATCAGCAGTCAAATGTGTATCTAAACACAGTCACTGTTTCTGTTTCCTCCTGCCTGACACTCCCCTTGGAATGTGCTCAGTTATTCTGACTCGTCTTTCTTTCCTCTGCTTAATGCAATAGTTTCTTGGATTCTGGGGTGACTTAGCGCCCCATGCAACCATTATTGTTTCGAAATTTGTCATTATGTCATTAGCAGCTTAATGTCGTTATTTGGGATGTTTTCCTGTTTTTTTTCTGGTTGATTATTTATCAATTCATGGTGTACAAACGTTTTATTATTATTATTATTATTATTATCATCGTCATATTCATTGTCATCATAATCTTCATCATCATTATCATTATGGTCATTATAAATATCATTGTTATTGTTATTTTGAAATAAAACTGATTAGTTCACCTCACTCATTTAGTCACCCCACGCGATCTTTAACGTTAGTTCTGGACGTGCACTTTCTAATCTTTTAAAAAATCCTGATAAATATAGGCATTCGAATTTTAAAATTAGATTATAAGTATATGATTTTTATTGATTGAAATATGTATATTCGTTTGAGGAATACAGTACATTTCATGTAAATAATTACATGTCTTTATGAGTGTCAGCAAACGCATTACGCATGCAATGAAGCATATTAAATTGTACATTGTTTACCCACACACACTCAAATATAGCAAAAACAGTGATATTAATTCCTTCAATACTGATTTTAGACTATGGCACCCTACAAAATCTTTTTTGATAAGCATTGCTCCCTGGTGATTTCCTCATTACTTTCGGTCTTAAAAGAAAATATAGGAAGTTTCAGCTCTCCAAGTTTACGGGAAAGTTCGCTGTATAGCCCTAAAATTGCAAATAAATGAAACAGAGTGACATTTTTTAAATTTCAGAAATTTTAAATACTTATCAATGTATTGAACTGATTTAATTTGTGTATATAGGATAAATGTGGGAGAGTCGACGCATCCGGGACAGATGCCGCACCCGCTGCATTTCTTGTAAATGTCGATAGATAGCAGTCACACGCGCTGTATAGGTAGATGTACAGTGAGATTTCCTTAAGTAGTGTATAGCAGGAATCCCTTTCAATGCCTTAACTGTGACTATACAATCCTTATTTTGAGATAAGGGCATGATTTCACTATCTAAACATTTAAACATGCTACGCTTTACCTTAGTTACCGAATCCAACATGAATGGGGCTCAATTTAGTAATTGGGAATTTCTTATACGGGGGTCGTATACAAATTGAAAAAGTTAAGTTTTTCTAAAATCAATAAAAGAAATACTTTCTTAGCTTAGTCTTTTATCCCATCTTATTTTGAAATAAAATTTTAATTTACGTTGCATACTTCTATTTAAAAGATATTTATAGGTGTTATAATCTTTCTGGAATACCCTGTATACACATATTTACCGAAAATAAAATACAAATAAGCATTAGCGGTTACCGTAGTCAAATGTGGGTTGATTCAAAATAGCATGAAATAATGAAAATTTGGACAAATTCTAAGTTTTTCCTATTAGAAAACACCGAACGACAGTTACTGCATGTTCCTTATCACAGCTTAAAATTTTATTAAAATTTTTAAAAAGGATATAAAAAGAAGGAAATGAATTAAAACCTCTTATTTTCTTAATCTGCGATTATTTAACGTATAACGTTATGATAAAGCAGTTATACTTTAATTAATTGTCCAAATAACTTTAAATATTCTAATTGTCTGTAGACTAATAATAATGTCTAGTAGACTTATGTCAACAGGAACTAACTTGAATTTTATTTGAAACTGATTTCTGAAAGTAAGACTTTTTTTTTACTGTATTCAACGGATTGAAGAAGCTTTTGAATTTGCTATTTATTTCTTTATTTATTTTTTTGTAATAGGCTCATTAAAGTACTGATTTATTTTAACCCCATGTTCTACTGTGTCCTTTTACTACTTTTAACACGTTGCGTACCGATTACGAGTTTTCTCGTGTTTCGTGTGTCATGTGCTGAGGACCGCTCTCGAGATTTCTCGTTCGCCACTCTTCGTATGTTGATTTGAAGCGATTTCAATCATTTAAGCAGTGAAGGTCAATTATTGCTCAGCATATTATTGCACTAGCCCATAAAGCAGAGTTTCGATCAGTATAGTAAACTATTTTTTCGAAACAGTATATTTTTTAAATATTTTTTCAGAATACTAACAAAATTACATATTGAACACAGAAATTTTGAGATGTTCTAAGGCAAAAATTACTTTCTACAAAATATGCACAAGTACTTTGAGTTTTGATCATTCGAATTGTCTTTGTCTTCATGTTCCTGGGGCTTTTATAGAATGCTCTCTTTCTGAAAAAGAAAAGAAACCGTCGAAATAGGTACACTTACTGAAATGTTCAACAATAAATTATCAGATACAGGAAATTTAATTGTTGAATTAGTTGTTTAATTTTTAAGAGTTCTGTTTGAAAAAAAAAGAAGGTATAATTAATGAAAAAGAAAACCTGACCTGTAATTATCATGATTTAGATAACGTGCAGTTTGCATAGCTAATAACATCTATCAAATATAATTAGCCAATTTTTGTAAACAGTGATGCTCGATTTCGAATACAACAGAATTCTTAACAATAATATGTAAGTTGATCACTATTTTTAGAATTCTTCAAAAAATTTACTAGCTACAAAATATGGTTAGTTATATTTCGTAAATTTTGACCCAAAGTGTGCTATTCCTGTCGGCTGTCTTAGAGAATTCTCTGCGGTATGCAGTGCTTTAAATTATTCATAAAATTTTCCATTTCCTTGAATCCAACTTTTTTCTTCGAAGGTCTGTCACTGTTTCTTTAAGCTAAATTCCGTCTTTATTTAACAAGGGATAAAACATCCGTGACATTGGTCCAACCTGTCGATTATTCTTCATCATTTGAGCGTTAGTCTTGAAAATGTTAGATTTACAAGCGAAAAAGTTAGAACTGATATAACCCAAAACATAAAACTGATTTCAATAGACTAAAATTTGTGTTTCACTGAGGAATTATAAGAGTATGAAAGACCAAGTTAATGTTAATTTAGTCAGACTTTAGATAGACGCTATTTTTTACCTAAGTTTATATTTAGTTTCAATATATGGATCTAAAATGGATTTGTTTTACAGTTATTCCTTGTAATATATTTTCAGTTCTGATTTCATAATTAACATAAACACCTCTCGCTCCTTTTTATTCGCGATACCAATATACATTTGTAAAATTCTAACTGCTTAAAAATTAGAGAAAATTGAGCAGAACCATAATCCATATTTAAAAAAATTCAATTGTGGATTTAAGTGTTTTCATATTATCAGACAATTCTCATTACAATATTCGACAAACTTGTTTCATCTTAAAACTCATTAGCGAAACCTCTTGAGTATTAAAAAAACATTGCAAGATATTACAACCTTTTAATAAACACCATGCAAATATTGCTTTCCAAAATGGTTTTCAACCTCCTAGTCCTTATTTCTTGTAATCCTCTCTTCCATTTCTAGCAATATATATTCAGAAATCCACCAAAACGTAAAAGGGAAAATTTTTCCCAATTCATGTTTCAGGTATAAAAATGTTCTATGTTTATTAAATTCTTATGAATACGTGAATCGTGTTGAGGTGGATATTCGTTCTAATATATTGCGGCAGATATGTTGAGAAGATGAGGAATTTTTATTATGGTTCAACATTTCATTTCAATGGCTTTTGTTGGAAATTGAAATAAATGCATTACGAAGTTTGTGCATATTATGCATATTTCATTCTCTAATAAAATTGTAAACCAGAACTATGTTCAGAATATATATCATTTTTTTTTTCATTTATTTGTTAAAATTGTTACTTAAGATTGTGGCATCGATGTAATATATATATATAGAGAGAGAGAGATAGAGAGAGATACATTTCAATTCTACAAGAGTTTATTAGTATAATATTACAAAATATTTAATATTTATAAAAATATAGTAATTTAAGGATAATGGAATCGGAATCGAATTAACAAAACACACCTAAAGAGGAATTCTTTGATTTTTTTCGGTTTTTTTTTTTCAATACGTAAATTATGTTATGTGAATAAAACCTGTTGCATGAAGTACCTAACATAAATTTAATATTTTTTTTAATTATTGCTCTGTGGTAGAGTTTATATCTAGAAAGTATTCTGCACTTAATTTATTTCAAATGATTTGTGTATAAAACAATGTTAAAGCAGCAAATAATCAAGAAAGCAGTTGTGAAAATATTTTAACATGATTGCCAGCGGCGCAGTCTCATCGCCTAGTTTGAAAATGTGCTTCTTTCCCTGTAACACAGACACACACGCACATACATTCACACACAAATTTAAATAAACACAATTTTTAACTCTTCCAGCTTACTTTAGTTTTTAAAATAAAAACATTGTTAAGATTTTATTCTGCTTAGAATGTTTCACTTTTGCGCTTTGTTATTCACTTAAATATGCATACCATTAACTTGCGAATGATTTACTAAGCCGGGGCTCTTTATAAATTAAGATTCACACGCGTCATAACATCACAATGAAATGACACAGGTCATATTCGCTTGTAAATGTTTCTATCTATACTACTCTTATGCTTGGATATAGAATGAAAAACTATTTTGTAAAATTCCTAAGAGACAAATACGGCACAAATTCTACTGTGATACAGCATGTCTGGACAGCAGTGAATTGGAATTATTCTGTACGTTGTTGATTTTAAAAATATCCATTCATATTACTCCCACCATCCAAGTTACATGTACATGCATACATTGCATAAAACTTGTAAATGTCTATATTTATTATAGAAATATGACCGATATACCCATGCGTAGACAAAATGAAATCATACATACTTTATCAGTTAGGGAAAGCATTACCTGTTTTAAACCTTTCTACGGTTGCAGTGAACTTATAGTTCATGAGTTCAAACGACTAGTTGCTAATCTGGCATGTGCGCAGATTTACAGAGATTGCCACTTTGCAATAATCATAAGATTAGATAACTCGCACTTCATCTTCAAAAATACAGTCTCTTGTTGAAGAAAAAAAATCTGATGTGTCCAACACATGACTTCCTTGCACGTCTATTAAATCAAAAATGTTTTCTACGCACTTCCTCTAAACTTATTTGTTTGAAAGAGATAAAATATCAATAATAGTAAGGTTTAGCGATTTCTAGCCAAATATTTCGATATCGCCAAGCTGAGTTCAATTTGAATGATTTCCTTCTGACACTTTATTTGGCGATATTTCTCCAAAAGCCGACAAACTTGAGATGGTTTGCGAGATTTTGGGGATAGCCAAAGTAGTCATTGAACACAGACTTTCAATGAATTGAATGCATCCATACACCTTAATGTATTTACCATACACCTTAATGTATGTTTAATTTCATTTGGCTCACCCTGTAAATAAATTCCCAGTCGATTGCTGTCAAAAAAGATATTGAAAACAGTTAGATATTATAATATAGCTCTAAATACAAAAGTTCAAAATTGTACGGGTTAAAGTTTTAGAGTTATACGAAATACGAAATAATTTTTGGCTCCAAATTTGGCGATATTTCGGCGAAACTCGTCAATGTCGACGATATTTGGCGAGATTTTAAGCATGGACCAACAATGACAAATTATCGCCAAATTTGGCGATATTTCGCCAAAACTCGCCAAGAGCGATGGCAAATGGCGATACTTTGTTCATGGACCAAATGACTGACTATCGCCAAATTTGGCGACATTTCGGCAAAACTCGCCAAGGTCGAGGACAGACGGCGAGATTTTGGGCATGTACCAAACAATGACTGTCTTCAATTGTATTATATTGAAGATGTCCATAGACATTAAAGTACTGAAATTCTTTTGGTGGTCCTGTGAATAAACTCTCCAGTAGATTGGAACCAAAAATCGAGATGCACAACTAGATGTTACAATAATCTTATATATGAAATTTCATAATAGTTTTTGAGATTTGAGAGTTAAATATGCTCACATGTACACGAAAAGTGGCATAGTTCGTGAGGGAGGCACGTGACCGTGGTCGGACCATTACCTAACTTATGTGGTAGGACGGTATTGTGCTTGAAATGGATGAATGCCCCTAAAATTGCCATTGACCGTAATGTATTGGAAATATTTTGAGTGTTCCTGTAGCAGATCTGTAAATGATAAAGACACTTTTTTTAATGGAGAAATTCATTTTCTAACTCTTTACAGCATGTATCACTTCTGAGTCGTTTGAAATAGCCCAATACCTCTAAAAAACGCTTTGATGAATTTCGGCCCATAGAGCGTAATGCATTTCGAATCTTTTAGGCGGTTCAGTAGATAAACTATCCAGTCGAATGGAACCGAAAGGGGAGGTGCGCAACTAGATGTTACAACAATCCAAAATATGAAGTTTCGACATTCTACGCCTAATAGTTTTTGAGATATGCGAGTTTAATGAATTTCGGCCCATTGAGCGTAATATATTTCGAATGTTTTGGGCGGTCCTGTACATAAAATATCCAGTCGAATGGAACCAAAAGGGAAGGTGCACAACTAGATGTTACAACTATCCAAAATATAAAGTTTCGACATTCTACGCCTAATAGTTTTTGAGTTAGGCGAGTTCAATGAATTTCGGCCCATAGAGCGTAATGTATTTCGAATCTTTTGGGCGGTCCTGTACATAAACTATCCATTCGATTGCGACCAAAAGGGGAGGTGCACAACTAGATCATAGAACAATCCTAAATATCAAATCTCAACATTCTACGACCCATAGTTTTTGAGATATGCGAGTTACATACATACGTACGTACGTACGTACGTACGTACGTACAGACGGCATGGAAAAACTGACCACAATAGACTCGCCGCTGGTCAAAATGAGTTGCAGACGCGTTAATATGATCGTGCATGCTAGCCTACCATGAGATGCATCGAAAAAATTCTTAAAATTAAATTTAGAGGTAGTCAAAATCGCTTTTTTTGTCGAAATTTGGCCCCCAAAATTTTTCGGGATCACATTACTTCCTTATACTACGTACAAGGAAGTAAAAAGTATTTGATATTTAAACACCGTGATATACACATTACACATCCTGAATATGAAACAACCTACGTTCTTAATTAACAATATTTCAGTGTATTTCCCTTTAAAATTATCTCATAAATAGTATTCCGTAGTTTAGTAGATCTATTTATTTAACTTACACTGTGCTGAAATGTTTCATAGCGTAAAATTTCAAGCAATTACTGTTCTTATTAAACTGACTACAGGCCTTCATTACTGAAAACTTGCGCCACAGAAAATGAGTGGAAATATTTTGAGCACATCTCAGGATATCAAATTGCCATTATTATATGCTGACTAAATATGCATTATGTGTATTGCTAAAATTATCAAACATTTTTTAATATAACCAAAATCCTCACACGGAGAGTATTCAAGCAACTCTTCTCCTTCATTTTCTCAATACAAAACTGTTTTTTAATAGCTTCCTGAAAATATTTTATGAAGCGAACATAAAATATAGCACGCAACTTCACTATATTAATTTTACGTTTTTCCCAAGAGACGTTTTATGGTCCATTCAATTGAACTCGCTGACAAGTTCAACAGATATTTTACTGTTACAGATTTCACGGAGATAGCACGGATATAAATTTGTTATGTATCGATGAAAAAAAATTAATAAACAGTTTTTTTTTTACTGCAGTAAAATATATTGCCCTCTTTATGCATAACTACTCTTGTTTATTTATTTTACGAAATGAGTACTTATGTTCTTGTGATGACTTTTTTTTTTCTATTAGCATTTAAAGATTACATGATAGACATCGTTATTTTAGTGCTATATTTTCTTCTCTTTCAATTCGTCAAATTTGTTTCAAGGATGGTAGATGGTAGTTGTTTTTGAAGTTATTGATAATTGTAATTTTGGATTTAGAAATATCACAAATACATACATCAAAGAACAGAAGTCGGAGCTATATCGCAGGGTATATGTTTATCATCGCATTGCATTTTCTATTAAGTATGCAAAGTATTCAGTTAAATACTAATGCATGACCTACAGTAGATTCTAAATATAGAGTGTACCAAAACTGAAAAGGAGACTACAGTTACATGTAAATTATGTATGTGTTACAGTTAAAACCCGAAATCAGTCAAAACCCGAATTAACTAGGGAAAACGCGTTCTAACTAAGTGCGTTAGGGAAAACCCGAATTAACTAGGCAAAACGCGTTCTGACTGACAGCGCTAGGCAAAACCCGAATTAACTAGGAAAAACCCGTTTTATTCGAGTAGCGGTAGCACGTTTTCGAGGGGCCCCTACAGCGGAGGCATATTTTCCAGGGGGCCCCCCTAAAGCGAGAACCACTGATTTTTTTCTGGTCTCTCAAAGAGCCAGCGTCAGCATATTTTGGAAGCGGGCCCCCTAAAGTTGCGGCCGGACCCCATGTTTTGCCATGTGAATTCAGGAATGTTAATGCTTTATCCACTAAAAATTGGATCTTGCTCCCCCTTCGAAAATATGCTATTGCCGGCCCTTTGCGAGACCAGCAATAGCATAGCGTTAGCATGGCCAGCGTTAGCATATTTTTAATATGCTAACGCTGGCCCTTTGCAAGACCCGAAAAAATCAGTGGGTCCGGCCATCGCTGTAGGGGGCCCCCTGTAAAATATGCCTCCGCTGTAGGGGCCCCTCGAAAACCGCTACTCGATTAAAACGGGTTTTCCCTAGTTAATTCGGGTTTTGCCTAGCGCTGTCAGTCAGAACGCGTTTTGCCTAGTTAATTCGGGTTTTCCCTAACGCACTCAGTTAGAACGCGTTTTCCCTAGTTAATTCGGGTTTTGACTGATTTCGGGTTTTCACTGTAACATATGCAGAGTGTGACGATCACGCACTTATAACATACACTATGTTATAAGTGCGTGATTTAATAACGTAATTAAAATTACTGCTCAGGTGATAAAATGCAACTGTAAGTAATGGCCCCCAGAGTGTAGATCGGGAGATGATGGATTGAATGCATCAAAGTTTTCCACGCTGTAATATACTTTTTATTTTGAGTTAACCTCTGAACTTCAATAAATATTTTAGCAGCAGTTTCCCATGCGAGGATCTCACGATTTTGCCGTACAAGCTCTTTTTTCAGTCAGAATGCTGCGGTAGCAGGTAAATGCTTGATATGATACAGTGTGATCCCGTCTCATAAGGATGACACCAGTGGAATATGATACACCGGGTTGTAACGAAGTTAATTAGTTAGGCTGTTTTGAATTATTAAGACTGCGATGTGACACATGAAAATCCAGGTTCGATGCACTTAGTTGCAATATAATAAAAGACGTTAAATACTTAAAACTATTTTATTAAAAAGATATTATTGAAACATAAACTTATTACAACGGATGGTGGTGGCTCAGCGAAATAAAAAATACGTCCAATATAGACAGTGAAATTAAGATGGAATGAATTAAAAATTATGCCAGCAGAGAATTACACATTGGCGAGAACAATAACTTGGCTGAAATAAAAAAAAACGCCAGTTACAGAGCAACCCTAAAGCTTAATCCAATAAAATTAAAATGACGTAATTGCAAGCAAAAAATTTTAAAGATGTCGTAGGGCAACAAATAATAACTTATGCCAACGCTATGCCAAAGGAGGGGACGCAAAAAGTCGTTGCGGTAGCAAACGGACGTAATGTAATCTATTTTTAGCACAACGGTGCCACCAGGTCTCATTTAGAGAAATAAATAATTAAGAAAAATGCATACGGGGAAAGCGAATATACAGATTTAAAAGCCGAATTGGCAGAAAAATGAGAACAGAAAATATTTAGAATTCTTGATTTTGGATAGATTACATTAAAGAAAGCCAAATTAAATGATTATTAAAATTAAATATGTGATCTGCATCACACGGGTGAGACATGGTTGTACGTACAACTTTTTCATCCTGCCATGAATTTTGGAAAAATGCTTTCTGCTCAAAGAAATCAGATAACACTTCTTGCTATAATTAATAAAATCTTCATAAAATAAAGACTTAAAATAGTACTATCAACAATACGATAATTTAAGAAGGTACAAAATGTACACAATTTGATAGTTATAAAAAATTTCAGCAATTCCCAAGATTAGAATAGATAGAATAGATAAAGAACGATAGGATCGGAAGAATAGAAATGTGGACCTTATGTACCACATAAAATGACTGTATTTTACTTTACAAAGTTTTTATTAATGTCACATTTGGATGCTAGTTCTTTTGTGTGTGTACACTCCTGCAGAAATATTTCCCAGAAATGAGGATATTAATGCGAAGTTTGACACATTAACTGGGATGTAACAAAACGCCGCTATAGCTGAGGTCTACGTATACTTATAGGATATACTTATATGTGTCATCGGATATACTTATATACGATGATAAAGAATGATGTTCGCTTTTCAATAGTGTAGCTATTAAAAGTAAGTAAATAAGTAAATGTGAGAAGGTTGATGCTTTGTGACGGGGTGTTGCTGAGATTTTGTTTTACAAATGTTGCATTTTGGGATACTGTTTATTAACCATTTCAGTCACTATATTTTCTTTACTTCTTTTACTAAGCTTTTATGCAAAATTAGAGGAGAAACATTTTTTCAAAATTCAATATTCATTCCCTAAAGTGGAAGAATTTTTTTTTTATAAACTTTACACTCACACTACATAAATGATCGAAACGTTCTCGTAAACAAAAATCAATAGCAAGCACAAATTTCTACAGGAAATCTATACTAAAAAATAATTAAATATATAAGATAACTTTTTGTTTTACTTAAAAATTATTTTTTTCAGTAAATAATTCATGAAATGATGAGTAAATTTCTCTTTATTGTGTAGTTATAAATCTTCCTACATTTAAGTACTGCTATACATGGAGTATACTACAGTTAATGAAGTACTTTTATACGGCGAGTTATCAGTGGTACTTACGATATTAATTTTTACGCTCTGTTTTTAAAATCTGCTTGTAAAATCAGCTTGTAACAATATGAATATGAAAAACCTAATTGCAATCATTTTTTTTTCTTACTAAATGAATTAAGACAACCACGTGTGTTTTTATGTGAGATTACTGCTTTTTTTATACAGTTTATCAATAGTTATTTTTCTATCATATCATTTGTTTACAAAATGCTTCATTTAATGCATGCCTTTCGATGTTTTAAATTATTTTTTAATAGCTTTCAGAAGAGACTTTTATTGAATGGTCATAAAACGTAGCGAGATTGCTGCACTGTATTAATTTTATGGTTCTTGAAGACACGTTTTAATGCCCATTCAGTTGGTCTTTGTCATTGGCTGGTTTATTTTTATTCTGTAAAAGTTTAAGTCACGTAAAATATGATTTATACGCGCATTGACTAATAATAAAATAAAGTTTAAAAGATTTATTATTTCAAGGAAATTTATTTTCTACATTGGTCGTTAAAATACTTTGTTTCAATTTAATTAAGTTTATTGTTCATGAGAGATACTTTTCAAAATGAAGTAATGTGTATATTTAATGTGGCATTTTAATAGCTTTTCTGTACTAATGCACATGAAATTAAATAACTATTTATCTAAAAATATAATTTAAAGGTTTATTAAATAAGCTTTATTTGGAGTTATTCATATCCATTATCTCATAATGATATCTTCATTTAATTTATAATGAATCTTCTATATATTTAAGAATTTTCTTAAGTTTCTTTCAATTTGTTTTAATTTGGATGTTTATAAAATAATTGCAATACTTGATACAATAGATATATATATATGTGTGTGTAGGGAAGGGCCAATAGTCCCTAATGTTAAAATGTATAAAAACATGAATTTAATAAACTTGGCCTTTCTACATTTTATACTATTTTGCATCATAAAGTATGGTCATTCGGCAGTCAAACACAAATTGAAAAGTCTACCAGCATCAGATTTTCTCAATTTGTGCAATACTTACAGAATAGGATACCAATTTCAATTTGAATCTCTGCGTATTAATGTCAAGAAATTAATTATACAAAAATTTAAGTTTTCTGCAAGATAGCCATTTTTTCTTTGAACTTCTTAAATAACTCTTTACCTGTAGAAGTTACTGAACTGGAAATTTGTTTCTATGAGTAACTTTTTAAGGTGATTCCGAAAATGGTATCAAAATTTACGTATCTTTTATATTTTATGCATGAACATTACATTTATTAAAAAGCATCTTTTTCGGCATGTATGATCAGAAACACCTGCTTTCAATTTTTATATGTTGTTAAGATGGTATACCACTGCATCCTAAAAAAATTGCTTGGCTTTCTGCTCTGGAGCTGAGCAATATATATATATATATATATATATATATATATATATATATATATATTACATTTTCATTTGACTTTTCGAATATTTTGTCTAGTAATAAGTTTTAAAGAGCATGTCAAGGAAATGAATATGCAATTTGGAACTTATAATAGTACCTTTATCCGTTACAGCAATCTTCATTATTATCCGATTCATTTTTTGATGCTAAGATATCATCAAAGGATTTTCGTATGGTCACTGTGGGGAAGTGTACAGAAGATAAGACATTGTTCATCAACCGCAGTAGATGATAGTATGAAGTGGCTATAACAGGGCTATACGCCGGATGTTCAAAAACTTCCCAGCCAAACTTTACTAACGCGTCCTTGGCCGGTTTTCGCAACACGAAGTTTTGCATTGTCATGGAGCAAATTGGCGGGCTGCAAACCTTTACCAGAAAATGGACGTTTACGATCGATTTCCTGCTTCAGTGGCAGCAATTGTTGATCATAGCGTTCAGAGGTTACACTTTCCCCGGGCTTCAGTAGTTTGTAGGATAGTACATCCCTCTTGACAATGCAAGGACCCGTGTTGCAAAACCGATTAAGGACACGTTAGTAAAGTTTGGCTGGGACGGTTTAGCCCCGGCGATTCCCCGTTCGGCCTATCATCTATTTCGGTCAATAAACAATACCTTCTCGTCTGTACACTTCCCCACAGTAGATGAAGTACGAAAATCCATTGGTGACTTCATCGCATCAAAAGATGAATCCCATGATGCTGGAATGCATGCGTTGCCTGAGCGTTTTTCAACTGCTGGGAAGTAATGGAGATTATTTTTACGAATAAAGGTACTATTATAAGTTCTAAAATGCATATTCATTTCCTTGACACTCTGTTTTTAAAACTTACTACTGGGAAAAATATTCGAAAAGTCACATGAAAATGTAATAATTTTTTGTGCTCAGCTCTTGAGCAGAAATCCAAGATGCGAATTTTTTGGGATGTAGTGGCATGCTATCGTAAGAACACACAAAACTTTTAAAAAATGCGTTTCTTATCAAACATGCCGAAAAGAATTCATGAAGTGTTTAGCAAATGCAATACTTATGCTTAAACTATAGAAGATACGCAAATTTTGTCAACATTTTTGGGATCAGTTTAAAAAATGATCTCTACAAACAAATTTTCACTTCAGTCTTATCCACCGATAAGACTTTATTTAAGCAATTCAGAAAAAAATAGCGTACCTTGCAGAAAATAGAAAAAATTGCATAATTAATTTCTTGGAAATTAATTATCGTAAATACCTAAAAAATTGACATTCGTGATTATCCTAGCCTGTAAATCATCTATATAAAATTTGAGGAAAATCCAAGTTGGTTTGGTGAACTCCTCTGTTTGATCGGACGTTCAAAAACCCATATTTTAATTATATTTTTAAAGCACAATGAAAAAAAATACAATTTTTGAAAGTGCGTAAAGCATTATTTTTACCCTCAAACCAAGGGCCAAAAGATCCTTCATTTGAAAAATAATTTTAAATTGTTTATTATCGACGAAAGAAAAGATATAAAAGTAATTGTGACTATACATAATGAAATAAAATAAATTTTATAGTGACATAGTATGCATGATTTATCGTAAGAAAATTTTAAAGTAAAAAGGTTTCGCAAACAACTAAATAGGATATTTGAAAATTATAATAAAAAATTATGACCTACAATAAACGCAGAAATAAATTAAATAATTTAATGAGGAGTCACGCATTTTGAGAACGGCTGAAGGACTGACATGAAGCCTAGGACCCGGTACTGGAGCATTTTCAGTAGAGAGATCACTTTACCCGACAATATGGCTTTCCACTTTAGGTCATATTACTCGAACACGCCGAAAAACATAATAAGCATAGCAACTGTAATTCACATCTAAAAACATACTGTATTCAATAAAATACATCACATTTCATCACATAAAAGACTGTATTATTAAATAAATAGGAAAGTTAGTGCTTATAAGAGAAATGACAAAACCCAGTTTTTTAAAGTATTCTACTCAGGAACTCATTACACCGATCGCCTAAAAACCCCTATTACTAATTACTAAAAACCCCTATTTACCTAAAAACCCCTATTTGGCAGGTACTACTTGGCAGATAGCGCTGCCTGTTTGAAAGAAAACATATGTGGATCCTTTTGCCCGGTAGGATCATTTTGGGCCACCTTCTCCTGCATATACAGGGGCAGACATAAAACCGTCCAACCAATCGAGATGAGATTTCCGATATCGTTATTCAGATGTTTGTGCTGGAGATTCGGATTGTTTAAAGCACTAGATCTCTCACGGTTACGGTTACAGTGAAAAATTTTCGAAAAATTCCCAAGACAACACCCACTTATTTCTTGTGAAAGTTGATAAGCGCACCGAAAAACTATAAATGGCGTTGAAACAAAACACTCATGGCGAAAATTGGCGGTTTGAAATATTTGCAAAGAATATCATTGTAACGAACCAATGACAGCTGAAGAGAGGAGAGGCAAATTATAATTATTCGAATTAAAAGTTTTCAAGTGAGCAACTTTTATATTCGAACATTTCTACTGTCTATTCCAAAGAATTAGTGCTATTCTGGTAATGTTTTTCTATCCATTCATCTCTACTTATTCATTCATTTATTTATTTATTTACTTTTTTAATATTACTTAACAGGTTCGATAGCAACTACTAGACTCTTTAGCTAATATTTAAACACTTATTTGTCTATCTGAATAAAGATTTATTTTTTGTGAAAAATGTTCATTATAATATTCAAAATTCGGACTTCATTTGTGAAATAGTGAAACTTTAATTCAAAATGAATGCTTTTCACATATTCTTAAAAAATCTCACTGCACGCCAAGGTGCACAGCAAAAGTGTGTCTGTTTGAATGTTATGCCTATCATACGTACCTCCTCTAATATAATTTTTGTGACTAAATTTTGACATTCTGTTAAGAAATACATTTTCAAAAATGGAATTTTGTGCTGTGACCTATTTTTAGGTTTCACCAAACGTCGATCTCACTTTCAATGCCTTTCTGAGTACAAATCACCAAAAAAAGATAGTCCATGTCATATATGTCAAGTAAATTTTGAAGTAAAATATCCGAGATGAAACCTTTAGATATATGGAAGAGTACTTTTGCATTGGATCATTTCTTAGACTTTCTTTTTCTGAGAATGCATTTATATACGGCTTTAGATTTTTCTTTCAGTACATAAACATATATATATATATAAATAAAGAGAGAGAGAGAAGCATTTATTTGCATTCCAAATTCTGATGATATTTTTCCTCTTAAATTTCTGTTTGAACTGTATTCTTGCTTTCTCAAAATTTAAAATTAATTAGTTATTATTAAGTAAGTGATGACCATAAGTATTAAACTTAAAATAAAATATATGTAAATTTAAGTCTTCTTTTCTCATAATGAGGATATAACAAAAAAAATAAAAATTGCAGTCTACGTCTACAACAGTTTCACCGAGCATGGTTTAGCTTTATGAATTTTTGTCTTTTAAAGAAATATGTGCATATACAGTACACTCCCGATTATCCGGGAAGGATCTCATGAATAATAGAAAAACATGGATAATCCGAAAACTTATATTTATTAAAGAAAAAACTCAGCATCTGTACAGAAATATAAAATTGCTTTCATTTGCATGCCGAATATCATCAAATTAGGAAACTTCCTTTCAACATTTACTGCTTTAAAAAATCTGTACAGATTCTTTGCTTCTGTTTATACATATCTTGTTATATATCGACACATATTTTACGAATTGCAGTAATGCCAACGTAATCAAATTCTCATTGTCTCATATAATCTGGCAAAGTTTACACAGCAGAATGAGAAATTGTATTCTATATTCCCCTGTTCCCCTATTCAGTACATCTTCTGCATCAGTACCATCACCATTATCAGATTTAACAACGCAGTCAGTAATGTTTCCGTCTGTCAAATACTGAAAGCCAGGGTACATATGCATCACTTTGAAAACATCCAGAATTTCGAAACCTTCGAATTCTTTTGCATGTTCAAGTGTTAGGGTTACCACTATGCGCGAACTGTTTACTGCAGGTACTCCTTAATGACTCGCTTTGACTTGACTTGATTGCTATTAATTATACAGCACAAGATTCCAATTGAAAACAACATCGATTTTATATGCATGGTAAGCGGGAAAATGTTTCGCTTTCAAAATTTTGTGAATCCGGAAGGACCAAAGTTAATAGGGAGTATACTGTATATATACTTCAACGTTTTAATCGTAGAAGACTTGTAGTGTTTTTAATGATTCCTTCATCAGTGTACCAATACTGCTACCTAGGGTAATGCTCAACAGTCTGTATATGTATGAATAAAATAAAATTAGAAAAAAAAAATGTTCCAAACGAGTTCAACAGTACGTACTCAATAATCGACATTTTGTCTTTAAAAGAAAAACACAAGGGGGTATAAATGTCATAAGTTCTGCTAATTTCATAAAAATTATTGCAAATGAAAACGTAGAGGAACAAGATGAGGACCGCAGTTAGGAACCGTATGAAGAACAGCAGTTAAAAATTTAGTTTTTAAAATCTTTAAATTTGTCTACAAAGAATGATTACGGCTTCTATTTTAAAATATAAATTTAACTACTTTTTTCCAAACATTTTAAGAGATAATAAAATTTATGAAAAGATTATCAGCAACCAGAATTTGTCTTTCTATACAAAGTTTAATTTTCCGCTTAAACTCACATGTATAGCGTGACATAGTCCAGCCAGCACGTCTTCCTCTCGAAAGACAAGGCGAGGCCCAATTTTTGGTACTTCTTGGATACCGCCAAAATTAAGTAAAAACGAACATATTTGGATGGAGTTTATGTTTTTGAATACACATTTTCGTCTATTTATTAAATGGACCTTGTACAATATCAATTAACTCACTTTAAAAATAAGCACGATATAGAAATTCCAATAAACATATATCGTACTTGCAGAAACATCGTCATAACTCAAAAATGAATGATGTGAATTTCAACTCACATAATGTCATTTCTCAGCTTCTTAAAATCATTCGGCGAATGCCTCACTCTCATCGAACTCCAAACATATTTCCTGTAAAAAATATAAACAGGATTTTTGAGTTGTGATGCTGTTGCGGCAAATGAGCGAAGTCTGAAAACTTAGTTGGTGTTAGTTAAGCAAGAATACATGCTAGTTTGGCTTTATTCAATACGTTTCCCTTTCTAATCAATCGATACATAAAGCAACAGGCAAATCCTATACGTTAATAAGTATTTTTAAATGAAAACAATCAGGAAAAAGTGTGCCTATAAACTTTGCAAACTAGTACTTTTCGATATAGAATTTATCATTCTTATATAAATACTGTACGTAACTTAATTTATATGAAATTTGAGTAAATGCTGTACATATTTTTACTTAAATATTAAATAATGAAAATCATCTTACGGAAGCAAGCTTACAATATTTTTTGACTATGCATAGACTAATAAATGAATTTTATGTCCTAAATATTTTATTTTATAGGGATGAAATAAAATAGTAAAGTACGAAACTGAATATCTTTTGAAAACTTTTACAGCATTATCAATTCTAATTTGTTAAACTTTTAATTCGTTTTGCCATTTAAGATATACTTTAATTAATTTTGAAATTTTGCTATCATGGCTTTTTAAACTTTCTGTTTCATTAAGAAGATTGTCTCATACACGAATAATAGTTTTATAAGGTGTTTGTTACTGGTAAACAGAAGAGGCAAACAGAAAAAAAACTTTTAAAATATGATAAAAAATTATTTGCATATTACGAGTTTTTAAAATCTTATCACAAATATTTTAAAGTATGAGTCCCACAAAAAAATTAAACTATAATTCTTCTTTTTTTATAATAAGATGTGTATATATATATATATATATATATATATATATATATATATAAATGTATATATATATATATATATATATATATATATATATATATATATATATATATATATATATATATATATTATGTATATATATATATATATATATATATATAAATGTATATATATATATATATATATATGCATTTTTGCATTACTATATCGTGAATACTTTAATAAAATAATTCGATAAACAAAATATTGCACGATTCTTTTTTTATTAAAATGGATAATCATTATTTCATTTAAAGTTAAGACGTGAAATTCAATTAAGATTACATAATCACAAATTGCGAAAGAAATGGATTTTTCATTAACACCTCTTAATCCCATTAGAAAATGTTCAGTTTGTATTTTCAAAGAGTGCTATTTCCCCCTTCTCATCATATTTAATACCTCTTTTTAAGTATTTACCGCTCATGTAAACATTTATCATGTAAAAATTCTATGCTTTCTTCTGATTGAAGATTTACTGCTAATAAAACAGTATTTTTTTAGATTACTCTAGGTTTCAGCAAACGCTTATTAGGGCTTAACGTTAATTTCCATTGATAGATGGTTCCCTAATAATAAAACAGTATTTCTTAACTTATGGTTACTTTTAGCTACATTTATTAGAACTAAGCTTTATCTCAAGGGCCTTCAATAATTTTGTCTATAACTTTCTTTCAAATAAAAGAACGGAAAATTGTCTTCTCTGGAAGTGATAGTGAGATTTGCAATGAAACGGCTAAGCACATTCTGCTAATAATATTTTTGAATAAGTACATTATATTTGGATTATAGCCTCAATTATTTTTGCTTTCTCTATTTTATTCGTATTTATTATTGTATTCATATTTATTCGTTCAAGTAGGGTAATCTTCTTATTACTTTAAGGCTCTCTACAGTAAGATATTTTTTTTTGTCATCATTTTGTATGAAAAAAAAAATATTTTCCTCTTCTTTAAATTTTTCTGCAATGAGTTTTATGCGATTCTCCGCTTTTAAGTAGGCGAAGGTGGCCTAAAGAATCAAATAAACGATAATAGTAACGAAAGTAGGCGAAGGTGGCCTTAAATGATCCCTTTAAGGGGAGAACTTGCATAAAACAGCATAAATGTTAAATAAAGCTTTTGCTCTTTGCCTCTATATTTTGCGCCATGAACATATTTTACTAATATTTTAAATCCAAAATCAATAACGAAAAAAATACAACTTTGTAAAAGAGTCCAAAGTATCATTTTACCCTCACCCAAGTGTATTCTTCATTTAAAATAATTGTAAAATGTAAAATGATTGATCTTCAAAGTAAAAGATATAAAAGTAATTATGACTGTACATAATGAAATAAGCTTTACAATCATATAGTAAGCATAATTTATTTTATGAGAATTTTAAATTGAGAAAATGTCACAAACAATAAAGTGAGATATTTCAAAATTATGATTGAAAAATTATCGCCTGCAATAAATGCAGAAATAAATTAATTAGTGCAATGGGGAAATCACGCATTTTGCGAACGTCTGAAGAGCTATCATGGTAACTAAGACCCAGTATTGGAGTTCCTTCAGTCGATTGATCATTTTACCCGGGAGTATGGCTGCCCATTTTAGGTCATATTCCTGGAACACGCCAAGGATCATAACAAATTAAGATAGGGAAATTCACATCTAAAAACATTATTCAATTAACCAAGTCATATTTCTATACTTTAAAGACTGGATTTGTAAATAAATAGGAAAATTAGTGCTTACCTTATAAGAGATATGATAAGAAACAGTTTTTTTAAGAATTCTACTCAGACACGCAGTAGACCGATCACTTAAATATCGCCATTGCTTCTTCTTGAGTTGGCAAAGCTAGTTTATGCGTTTTATAGTAAATAGTGCTGCCTGTTTGAAAGAAAATATTTGTGAATCATTTTGCCGGCTAGGTTCATTCTGGGCCACCTTCCCCTAATATTTTATACGAAACAAGAGGCGTTTTTTTTTTCTCAGCCTGTATAAGAAAGATGCCTAAATCATTTCGTTAGCAAAACTCTCATTTATATCTACTGCATTTAAATGTTAGCCGAAAACTATACAGTAATGAGAGATTAAGCACCCTAAAGGTCTTAATTTTGTTTCATAAATGGCTTACTCAGTTGCAATTTTGTGCAAATTTACTTACAATTTTACGTCCATTAAAGCGTGCTGAACAGAGAAGCTTTACGTGAAAGGCTTAATCAGGAAGGAATGCTAATCACGCGTCAAGTCGTTAGGACTCAAAACTTTTGGAAGATTCGTACATAAATTGCATGAAAAATGTTTTAGGAACGAGTTCTTGAAAGTTTTGATTAAACAAAAAAAGTTTCAGGAGTACAGAAGACAAATTAAAACTCCGAATTTTATGGGCAATATTCAATATCAAACTTTGACTAACTTACTAGTTATTTATTACATTCCAGTTTACGATAATTATCGTTTCATAATGTGCTCAAAAGTTATCCTGTCGAGCTTTATACTCGGCAATGCGTTTTATTATTTAATAAGGACATAATTAAAGGGGTCACTGTTCTCTCAATATTATGCCCTTTTAATTGCACTTACCTAACTTCAAAACTTTCAGCACAGTGTTCTCTATAATTTTTCTTATCATTTTACCTGGCTGAATAATTTCGGTAGGTAAAAATGGGTGTTGTGATGCAGATCACATATTTAATATTAATTATCATTTGTTTTCAGTTTCTTAACTTTAAGCTATTTAAATCAAGCATTTTAACTTTTATTTCCGTTCCCATTGTTCCTTATTTATCATTCAACTTTGCATTTTCCTTTTTTCTGCATGCATCAGACGTTTACTGCATCTTTTTGCCGACTGTCCAACGCCACCCCAGCAAAAAAATAGACATCATTACTTCAGCTTGTAATTTGTAAAGAGTTTTCATTCTCCAATGCTTTTTTTGTATACTTTTTTTGATGTCACGCACCAACTTTCAAAACTATCGAATCGCAGCTTGATTACTTTCATTTCGTTGATCGAAATTTACTGTAACTGTAACTGGCGTTGGTAATTTTGGCCAGGATTGTGTTCTCGCCAAGTCAATTTCTGTGTTGAAATCATTTTTAACACACTCCACTTCTTTTTGGTTGTTCTGATACCAGTTAGTTTTGTCGCTGACCCAAGGCCGTACCCAGGGGTCCGGTAATCCCCCCCCACCCTCGAAATTTATAATTTGTTAACAAAAAAAAATAATAAAGTCTTTTTGTTGAAAATATATCCTTTTTCACCCTTTGGTCCCCCTCCGAAATTTTTGGACCCTCTCGAATTTTTTTGGAGGATAGGGCCCTGCGCTGATCATCAACGGTCTTTAATTTTTGATATGCTTATTTTAAATGTTTTTTTAATAAATAGTTTTAAAGCACTTTATATCTTCATCATTTTATTGCAATTGAAGTGTTTAACTAAATGGACGTGAATTAATTCGCAACGTCTTTTTATCATAAATTTAAAACTGTAAGTAATTTTTATAGTACGCGTATAATTTGGATAAGTTTATTAAGTTTGATGAATTTAAAAAATAATAAAAGCATCATATGAGTTCTTTATAGTCGCGTCCAATCAGAACCTCGAAACCGTTGCTTTTGTACCACGTACTTGCCGTTAATGAAGCGTCCTTTTGAAATAAGAAAATGTGCCACTGAAGTAAGTATGCTGAACTGTAAGTATGCTGCCTAAAGAAACAGTTTCTGAATGCAGCATCTAAATGTTATCTTTTGGCCTATTACTGAATACTAATAAATGCATATTTAGGAATGCAGTATATTATACTTAATATAGTCTGAGACGTCCATGTTTATTTTATATCGTTTATTCGATTCTTAATTAGCGGAATTTTCAGAGTAGATATACCGTTTCATTTAACTCTGCGAAATCAGTCTTAATAAAGAGAGCATCGGAATTTCAAATTTTGTACAGTCACTTGTGACTCATATAACTAGCAAAAAAAAGTTGTTGCTAGTTTAACTTTCTGTTGCGAATAAAAAGTTTCACCAATCGCTAAGTACGTCATGAATATCTTATTTTTACTTAGCGAATACACTGTTTGAGGTGACTACAGAAGCATAATGCTTACTTTATCGGTCTGAATACTGCTACGAGTACATGTGAGTACATTAGTTTCGCAGTACTCAGAACCTTTCCTTAACTTGCCTATTTTTAAACAATAATTACTATTTCAGTCTTTAATTACTCAACCATTTTAAATTAGTTAATAGTATCAATTCAGCTTACATCTCTTAAAGTAACAAGCTAAACATTTCACTGATATCGGGATTTCTAATTATTTCTACAGAGATTATTTTATTTTAAACTAAGTGCTCTTATTCTATAATCAACGTATACTTCACTTAAACTCGCAGACTCCTGCCTACTTGTGTTGTCGTGCATGTAAGCTTTCTGATAATTTTCCTTGCCTTCGTCTCATGAACACAAAAATATGCCATCGACTTCACTGTTATGGTTTTCCAGAGGAATGATAATACCATTCTGAAATGAGGATGTTACCCTAAATATTAGACCTGTGGTTTAAAAAAGGATGGATTTATTCACCTTTGTGATTTATCGCTTTGGCATTACAGATTTTCATTTTATTCTTTATCCTAATGATAAACCACAAGGGGAGTAATAGTCTTCCTTTTTTAATGGCCGATGAGATATTTAATTACATATATGCAACATCTTATGCAACGGGAAGTCTTCGCTGCCCGGGATGGCGGTGTTTATCCTTGGGCTACGTATAGCTGTCAAATGACTGACTAGGAGTTACAAATGTGGTTACATTATTTTATTGGACAATTTGATGCATCTTTCCTTGGCAGTTGCGGCCACACAAAAAGTTTCTGTCCCGGCAAGCTCTTTTATTAACTTTTGAGGTCGGGTCACATGACCCGCACACATTGCAATTATTGGTCGATCCCAAAATCTGCGCAACCGTTTTCAAGGTTTGTTATGAATTTTAAGACTCCAGATTGACTGGGTACGAGGACCAACTACAAAATTACAAAGGAATTGAAGGAACTGTGTATTAGTTGTGGTTTTTTTGAAAGCGAATTCCTTTGTTCCAAACTGAATTAAAACTGCTTAGTTCTAGAAATTTGGGATTTTAGCAGACTTTATATTTATTGTGTTATATACATGCATATATATATATATATATATATATATATATATATCTCCATTCCAAGAATAATAAAACTCATCCTTCTCATAATGGCTTGTTTGATGATTTGCTTTGGGAGAATCCGCTTTGAAGACTCTGGGTTTTTTTTCATTCAAAATTTTTCTGCTTTCGGTCATAAAATTTGTCAAAATTTTATGAAAATTTTTCAAATTTTTCAAAATTTTTCTGCTCACAGTAATTTGTTTATATAAAAAATGTAGAACATTTTTATATAAACAAATTACCGTGAAAACCGCAAATCGGATTATTCACGGGTAAAGCGTTTTTTCTTTACCCGTGTTAAGAAGCATTTCTCTATATTGACATAGTAAAAAAAAACATTAAAGTCTAAAAAAAATCCATATCTTTTCTTTCTCTGTTTACCATGAAGGACGAAACATAATTAGATCCTATTAGAAGAACTATCTTTTTTGAAAGTTTAGATGGCGTCTATGCTCTAGACAAAGCTCACAGGACTGTCTGCTGTACTTGCTGATCACCAATTTAGTAGCAGTCTTTAATTTGGACCTAATGAACTTGAAATGCGATCTTTCTTTAAGATTTAAATTCGTTCTTTCTAGGCCCGTAGCTAGAAACTGCGGGGCTTCCCCTTGCAGGGGCACAATCACAAGTGGTGGTGTAAAATAAGCTGTTTCGCAAGAAGTTCAAATAAAGCTTTACTATTTTATATTTGTCTGTCTTTCTAAAAAAGCACATCTGTAAGGATGACAGGTAGGATTTTATATAGTCCAACGACAATGGATGGTGAAGAATTATTAAGTTATTGCGCAAGTTGTGAGGGGGGCGAAATTTGGACTGTTCGGCGCAAAATCATGTAGCTACGCTCCTGGTTCCCACTCTCTCTTTAGTTGTAATAATTCTCTCTCTGTCTCTCTTTTTCTATTTGTTGTAAGTTCTTTGGAGCGGCCTCACAATGGGCTCACCATCACCTTTTTAAATTTTACGATCTAATCAAGTGTATGCACCGAAGTTTCAAAAATGGCAATGAGAAATATTTTACCTGTATTGTAAAAAAAAATATTCAATACATTTTATGTGTATTAAGCTTCTAAGAAAAAATGTTTAAATTTTATTCAAGGAATTCATTATTTTTTCCAGTTGCGATTTGCATTATTATGTTTTTAGACAGAAATCCCGTTCATTTTCGTACGTGGTGATCTTTTTGAACAAAGAATTAGTATTTTTCGTCTTCAGATTCGTGTGTTCGAAACGCATTTTTTTTTGAGCTATCAAAAAAAAAAAAAAAAAATAGACAGTCGTCAATCTCTTAAATTTTCCAAAACAGATGATTAAACTAAAAAAATATCTATCCCAAGTTTTTTAGTTGCAATAATATTTATATTTTATCTTCGTTATCATGGAGTTAAAAGCAATCGTTTGAAATTTTAGTACCTTCAATATCCCAAGAATCAACACAGTGATAAGATATTGCAACCGACTGAGCAAATATATTCGAAACATTTTTATCTAGTGTTTTATGAAGACACTATTATACTTTAGCAACAATAGTGTTTTCAGGGCAAAATTTTCTTATCTGGCCGTAGTAAGGTTATGTGTTATAAAACAATTAGCATTTATATTTTTTGTACATTGTGTAAACTTTATATAATTGTACGTGTAGCAGAATTTAAAAAATTCTGAAAGTAGGAATGAAAAGACAAACTGCATAAGTGAATGTACACATTCATCAGTTTAAAAATATATGTGTATTTTTTTTAGGTAATGCATTACATTTTAGATATGCTGCACTATCCGTTATTCAAGAAATACTTTTAAAATGTTCTGCAAAGTCCAAAAGATTTTTCTAAAGCAGTCAATTAATCATGGAGCATTTTTCAATATTTTACAGCTATAGAATTTCTTTGAGTCTGGTAATCAAAAATAAGCGTTACACAGTAAAATTTTCAAACCAATAAACAAAGTGCATGCATTAAAAAAATCCAGTTTCCATCATTTTTTACTGTAAACGCTAAAGGTAATTTATTGATAGCGGAGTATTTGAACAAAAGATGTGTTGAATGGCTATGGGCTTTCCATCCATTGATTTTATGATTAGTGTTTGCTCACTTAGTGGACACTTCTCTCCGTAAACAAAATAGGCTATATATGATTTTGCGAGAGGTGAAAGTAAAGTCTGGAACAAACTTTTCCAATCTTTTTTTAAATTATTTATTTATTTATTTTTTTTTTTAGAAATGCTTCTTTCAAAATTTATACTATTCTTATTTAAATCATGCATGCAATATAATGTTTATTAATGGAATTGTTGAAGATTTTATTGCAATTTAAGCTATTATTGAGAAGGAAGAAAAATAGCGAAATTTCCGAAAATTTTCAGAAAAAAAAGAGTAAACGAAGTACGATTCTGAATGTCTTACTAAAAGATCTAATTTGCGCTTCACACTTTCGGACCTTATTAAATAATATTTCCTATAGTATAAACGCTTAAATTAGTAACTGCACAATAAAATAAAATCCTGATTGTTAATGTTTTCATGAAAATTGGGTTTTCTTGATGTGTACAAGATACGACATTCATCCTGTACGGTAGAATGGGTAATTTTTGTGTCCTCAATTGAGGACATAAGGTCAATGCAGTAAAATAAGATTATTGTTAGTAAAAAATCTAAAGTAAATAAAATAAACAAAACTTTGCTAAAGGCACCGCATTTCAAAGATTTTACCCAGCCATTTGATGATTGATATGTTTTAAATAAGGTTTCATGGTTTTTTTTTTGTTGGTTTTTTTTCGTACTTGCAAAACTGCACAGATATTTCAAGGAATACCTTCAATTTAAATGTTTTTCTTGGATAAAATATGAATCTATACCTGCTTATGCAATGAAATTATTAGATTAGCCGTTGTCAGAATTATTACATTGGCCATTAGACAACAAGGTCTAATTAGTGAGCATATCTCAAATTTATGTTATTGATGTTGTATGAAAGTCAATCTTAGTAAAACGATGTCGTCAAATTGCAGGATAAAGGGCATTTAATTTAATGACAGGTAATATGCAATTACTTGCAAATATTTAATTATGGTAAAGCATTCCGATGTAAAATCGAATAAATTCAATATTATCTCATTGCATTTATAACTGATTGTGTTAAGGCACGTTAGTCCCAAACAGTCTTTTTCCGTCCTCTGTGCATACACAGGAAAGATGCAATGCCAAACGTACATCAGTAGTGTCAGAAAAATACAGGGTGATTGATAAGTCGCTATACAAATGTGAAATTGTTTGTCACTAATATTTATTTTTTCTTTTAAATGTTCTTATTTTATTCGATAACATATATCCCGTATCGACAAGGAAAATTGTCACAGTAAACATTTTTTTTCTTCCAAAACGCGAGAATAATAGTTTAGTTTTCCTATGTGTGCTAATGCGAATTATAAATCGCACTGTAATATTACATTAATAAAATATCACTATAAATATATTATACTGGTGCAAAGAAAGTTTTTTAAAATGCCTTTTATATGCAGCAACGGTATAAATCAGAATATAGAAATAAAAGCATAAAAAGCCTTTTACTTAATACATAAGACATCCATTAAAGAGAATGTTAGTCAAATTTACAATTTTAGATTTAGAAAAAGTAAAAAAGTAAATGTTAAGGTCAGAAAATTTTCTTCGGATAACGTTAATACTTTAAAAATCAGGCATCTGTTTGGTGTCAAATCTGTATTGCATTTAAAAATTGCTTAAAGAATACTTAAACAAGAATTTTTGTTTAAGTGAAATGGTGTATGTGCAGACAATATTTTTGGTCCATGAGCCTATTTAGATAAACGTTTCCTATTTGTTTATTCCATAATTAGAAATTCAAATTACCTTTTGGCATTTTGCATTAATTAATTAAAAAATCGCAAATAAGAAAAATAAAGAAAAACATATTTAAAAAGTACTTCTTGTTCTCTCTCATTTTGCTTCGCAAGAAAGTACCACTTTCCTTGAACTGCAAAACTCCAGTAATACATACACCCGGTAAAATTAAATAAATTGTCAAGAAGTAAATAGGGCCACATCCTTTATTGACTTTGTTCTTAATTTCCTTGAATATAAATTAATGCGTATAACTCAAAGAATGTGTTAACAGGAGGCTTCACAATATAAAAATAAATTCCGTTTACTTATAGCAAGTTTCAGTTGAAGTTCGAGGCAGTTCATTCGCAAGTTTTAAAAGATACCAATATATGTTATACGATGTTCTCATTCAACATACATTCACACCTACATGTACCGAATGCTTGTTTTGTAAGTAGGAACAGGTTAAATTTTCAATAAAATATATTTGAAGATAATACTCAAATAAAGGGTAGGAATGCTAACATTTGTGCACATTTTCTATTTTGATAGATTCAAAAACTTAGAATTTCGTGCCATATTTGCATTCATGAAATATGCCCGAAAATTTTCAACATGTTTCCTTCAAGTTCGATGAAGTAAAGAAACATGTAACAATTAAACTCATTTAATCGATATCCTCCTTGTTAGTAATATGGAGATTTATTAAACTTATATTTCTTTTAAAATTAAAAGCATAGGGTGTTGTTTTCCCTATTAAACATTTCAAGATGAAAGATAAAGAAAATCATAACATTAACCCATTTGCATCACTAGCATAAAGAGAAAGGTTGGTCAAAATGTGATACTTCTTATTCTGGCCAATAACTCTATGGAGAATATAAATAAATAAGTAATATTTATTTCAATTTTACAATCTAAGTTGTTATTCTGCAGCATTAGAACTTGAAGTACGCTGCATATTTTGGGATCTGTATCTCAATACATCCAAAGCGGCAAACTAACCCATTTCGCACTATGGAATAGGGCGAAATGGGTAAGAACACAGTTGGCATAGTACTCAGATTACATAGTACACAGTTCGCATCTAAACTTATCATCCTCGTCAACACCAGCGCACAAGTCATGGGCCCATTTGTTACAAGCAGTGCACTTGATCCACGAGTCTTCTTATACTGATCTTGCATATATATCGCTACAAAAACTAGCATGTAACACCTCCATCATCTGTTTCACTGCCTGACAATGTGTAACTGCTGATACAGTAGCAACACGGTGTCTTTCAGCTTGTAAATTGTCCTACATCCAGCGTTTTTGCTCATTTTCTTCGTCATAAGCCCACTCAAGGTCTTCACATCAGTTTTCTAGTTCTCCATTTAGCATCACACTGATACAGCCCGTTTTGCCTAACAAGCAGTCATTTAAAACAACTAGGTTTAGCTAAAAACTCCCACTGAATTTAGTTCTATTTTTTCATGCAATTTACTTAAAAAAACATCACTTTCAGCAAGTTTAAATTGACCTATTAGTATCTGCATACTAACCTAAGTAAAATAGTTTCCTAACTTGCATTTTCCATGTATCAGGATAATGAAAATAGTAATAAATCTTAAGCCATTTTCTGTCTGTGACTCTGTAAGCAATCCCACGTGAAAATGAAAAATAGATACGTTATGCACAACCTCTAGCAATGACATAGAGGTGACAGCACCTGATTAGCCGGAAAATCAAAAACCTCGTTTCGCCTTACCACCCCATTTTGACCACCATTCCCCAACATATGCTAAATTTTATTGCTCACTATCACTGGAGAGTATGTACAAGCTCAAATTTCCTGGTCACTGACATGAGAGCCATATGAATAATCTCAACTTTGTTGGTCGCTATAATTTGCCTATTCGTAAACGAAATTTTTTATAAACGCCTTATCATATTCCTTTATGATGTAAATGTGTTAGCAACAATAAGCTAACATGTAGTTCTTCCTAGTAAAGACAGTGATTTTTGCAAACAGACTTGCAAAAAAAACCGCACCATTTGTTACCATTTGGCGTTGATGCAATGTCAATCACACCCAATTTAAGTTAAACTCACAGTGTAATATTGATTGTTTACAACGAATTATTCCTTCAATCGGATTTCTTTTCATTCATAAAGCTGGAAGTTGAATGCAAATTGCCATTTTTGGGGTTATTTATGTGTGTGTGTATGTCTGTGTGAATTACCTATCATCATAGAAAATCATAGGTCATGTAAATACTAACCTGTCAAACTACCATTTATCCAAACAAAATATACGTTACTGGTATCACGTGAAATACTTTAAATTTCACTAAAAGGCAACAGCTATGAGATGATAAATGTTTATTAAAAGTATACAAGCCCTTTTAATAAGCTATTATGATAACGAAAATGCAACAGTGTTAAGTATACCAGTAATCTAGATATATTTTGGTATAAAGTTTAAAAAATATATATAAGTATATATAAGTATTAAAGTATATAAGTATTATAAAGTATATAAATGTAGGAGGCGACGTCGAAATAAGACTGGAAGCACTCCTACGGTTCTCAATCACGTTTATTGCTCGGCTAAATATAACAGAAGAACTATTTACAAAAGAAAGGAGAGATATTGCAGAACATGAATAAGCGGAGTAGGTCACAGGGTTAGGTTTCCTTATCGCACAGGAGCCACTGGCCACCTTCTCGTGGTCGTTCTGGAGTCGAATCGCCTACGCGCGATCAGAGAGCTACGTCCGACATCGCTCCTACGCGAGCGTGGTCTCGTTCGCATCTGCTACCTTCAGCTCCTAGACTCTGATAACCTGCGGTTTCTGTAGACGTGAGGTTGTGATGCCATCTGCTGGAGGGTTGCGCCTCTTGATTACCACAACGCTCGGCCATCGACGTGTGAGGACCTCCGAACCTGAAACTTAAAATGAAAAGAAAAAAAAAGAAAAAGAAAGAAAATAATGATTAAAAAAACAAAAAGAGATGTTGAGAAAAGAAAAAAAAGTTTGTAGTAGAATGATCTCAAATTGCAGTTCCAGTAGACCAGGGTTTCATGTGGTCAGCTGAAGTGGAAGTTGCTTCCGGTCCTTCGTGAGATCCTACTTTGGCTACATCATAGCGGTCATGTGGTTTTATTTTTATGACTTTGTACGGTCCTAAGAACTTGGGTCGTAGTTTCAGACCTCCTCCAAATTGGGTTCTTTGGATTGCTACGAAGTCGTTGACCTTATAGACAGGAGCGGTTTTGCGGCGTCGATTGTATTGCCGTCGGTTTTCTTCTTGGATTTTTAATATTTTTTCTTGGCTTCTTCACGTATATTTTCTTTCTCCTGGATTGTGGATTTCAGGAATTCTTCTTCAAGGATTTCCTTTATACGTTGGTCTTCTTTTTGTTTCATTTTCACACCTATCATCAATTCGAATGGAGTGAACTTGGTGGATCGACTAACAGTGCTGTTGATGATTCGTTGGACATCTGGGACGAACTTGTACCATTTTGTAGGATCTTCAATCGACAATTTCGAAAGAACTGGGATGAGAATTTCATGCATTCGTTCAATCTGGCCATTGCCTCTTGGCACTCCAGTTGTGATCGATATGTGCTGAATTCCTTCATCTTGACAGTAATCTGCAAAGTCCTTTGACGTGAAGGCAGATCCCTTGTCGGAAATAATTCTCGAGGGATTTCCGAAAACAGATTGTTGGGATTTGAGTTTCGCTAGAGCTTCTGCCGTAGATGTGGTCTTGACTGGATAGAACCAGTTGAATTTTGTGAAACCATCTACCACTGTAAAAATATGTTGGTAGTTCTTGTTTGTGGATGGTAGAGGACCTATAAAATCAATGTGGTACGTGCTTAGTGGAATATTATCCTTTGGGATGGGATTCAATAGACCTTCTGCTTTGCCTCGTTTTTTATTACAGAGGATGCACTCCACACAGTTCGTTATGACTTGCTCTATTTTCTTTTTAGCATTCGAGATATGGAAATCTCTTTTCAAAAGATCTTCAGTTTTCTGTACAGCAAAGTGTCCTTTGTTATGGATGCCTCGAATAATCTCTAACTCCATTGCTTCCGGCACAACGATGAGTTCTCTACCGTTATCTTGCAGATATAACACATTATTTTTTAGCAGGTAGTTGTCTCTGAGTCCTTTCTCGACTAGAGTTTTCAATAACTGAATACGCTCATCGGCATCTTGCGCTGTTGCGATCTTAGTGGTGATTTCACTTTGCGAGCGGGTGACCATGCACACAGCAGCTCTACTCAATGCATCGACGTGTCTCATTTGTTGATTTGGTCTGTGGATGACTTCATATTCGAACTCTTCAAGTAGTAGAGCCCATCTGGCTATCTTCGGCGATAAGTCTTTCTTCTGCATTGTTTTCTGGAAAGCGTTACAGTCGGTGACTATTTTAATTTTCGTCCCTAAGATGTAACTTCGAAATTTTTTAAGAGCTTCGACGATCGCAAGCACTTCGAGCTCATAGCTTGACAATTTTTCTTGTTGTGGTGATGTTTTTTTACTCATATAATGGATTGGGTGGAGTTGCCCATCATCTGCGCGTTGAAGCAACACTGCACCAAACCCATGACTGCTAGCGTCCGTGTGTAATTCTAAAGGTTTTCCTTGCTGGAAGATGTGAAGAACGGGGCTTTGGCTCAAAAGTTCTTTAAGATGATCAAAAGCCTGTTTTTGCATTGGCCCAAAAGTAAATTCTACACCATTACGAAGCATATCGCTAAGTGGTTTTGCTATTTTGGAATAACCAGGTACAAATTTTCTGAAGTACCCTGTGAGACCGAGAAAGCGTTGCAGTTGCTTGACATTCTTAGGTTGAGGGAAGTTTTGAACTGCAGTCGTCTTATTTGGAGATGGTCGAATCGTACCTTCTTCAATTATGTAACCGAGGAACTCAATTTTTCGTTTTAGGAACTGACACTTTTTAAAGTTGATTTCTAATCCGTATTCTGAAGCTAACTTTAAGACTCGTTTAAGCTTTTCTAAACCTTCTGTTTCATCACGGGAAGGTATGATGAAATCATCCATGTAAACTACGATTGTATTGTCCCTTATTAATTCCCTGAATACTTGATAAATAAATCTTAAAAATACACTAGGACTTGTGCTCAGACCAAACGGAGTTTTCTGAAATTCATATAACCCTGCATGACAAATGAATGCTAAATATTTTGTGCATTTTTCCTCAACTGGCACGTGGAAAAAACCATTTTTCAAATCCAAAGTTGAAAACACTTTCGCTTCCCCTAAATGATCTAGGACTTCCTCAACTTGAGCCATAGGAAAGGAATCTTTCACAACTTTTTTATTTAGCTGTCGAAAATCGACACATAATCTGTGAGTACCATCGCGCTTTTTACATAACAGAATTGGGGATGAATATTCAGAACAGGATGGTTTAATTATTCCATTTTGTAACCACTCATCTATCTGTTTATCAACAATGTTTTGTTCTGCAAATGATAATCTCCGAGATCGTAGCGATACTGGAATGTCATCTTTTAACACAACATTCAATTTTAAATTGGTGTCTTTAATTTTGTTCGGTTTATAATTATTAACCAATAGTGATAAATCCTTTCTAATATTTACATCATTAACATGCAATAAATCAAGATCATATTCATTAACTACATTTGCAACATTTAATAAAAAACATTCTTCCACAGGTGATTCGCTTTGAAAATCATTTCCATTTTTAGGAATTTGCGTTACAATTTTTTCTTCCTGACTGACTTTCAAAAGTTGAGAATAAATATTCGGTGTTAAAATTAAAGGAACCGATAGTTGTTCTACCACAGCGACAATGATTTCTAACTTAGGCGAATTTCGCTTCAAAGATAAATCTACTCTAGCAATATTTGCCTCTTTTTTCTCTTCAAAACATGAACTAAGTATTATTTTACCCTCCAGTGGTGATTTTATTTCAATTAACGATGAATTTATAACCGGAATTTGTGCGCCTGAGTCAATAAGTGCCTTTATATTTTGACTGTCTATGAATATATCAGCATATTGCAACTCGTGAATAAAACTGACAGTATTAACGCTTGTTTTGTTTTTCAGTCCCGTCTCCTTATCTGATTCGGTTTGTTTATTAAAACCTCTTGGGCAGTTACGAGCGTAATGGAAGCCCCTTCCAGTCGCCCCACACACGTGGCAAGATTTCGGCGACAGAGATACAGATTGCTTTTCGCTTTTGCTTAGATTTTTGTTTCGCCAGGATGATTCACTCTTTAAAGCTTCAGCTTGCTGCGTCTTATGAAATACTTTCGTTTCGTGGGAATGAAATTTGGGATTATTTATTTCCGATAATGATTTCCCGCGGGATGAGAAAAATAAATCGCATTCATCGTCCTAATTGGGTCGGATTGAACCATGTTTTTCCTTCACGAACACTTATGTATTCTTTTGTTTTGAAATCTAGCGTTTCATATAATTTATCTGCAACAATTAAATCACATAACTTTTTATAGTCCTTCTCTATTTCTCGAACCTGACAATAATGTTCGAATGTTGCCGTTAATCTTGATGCAAACTGAACATGGGATTCGTCTGCTAAGCGTTGAGCATGTTTAAAATTGTGCAGAATTTCTCGAGCTGTCGGCTGAAATTCAGCTAAAAATAAAGCTTTAAGTTTTTCGTAATCCGACAATTCTTCTTGATTTGCATACGTTAAAAGATTATTAGCTTTGACCCCTAACAAATTAATGAGTATTTCTGCTTTTAAATTTGGTGGGACATCTTTTGTTGCAAACGCTTTTTCCAAGGAAGCGAAAAACAAATGAAATGCCTCTGGCCTTTCAGGGACAGAGATTGTGAGCGTTTTTATGCTTTTAATCAAATTTTCAATGTTACTTTGCGCATTTCGTTTTTCGCCAGACATTGATTGACTTCTTAATTTTTCTAGTTCTATCTGTTTCTCGATTTGCGCTAATTTAAGGCGCTCTATTTCTAACAAACATTCCTCGTTAGTGGATTTAGGCGTTCGATCCTCCGTGATCGATTTTAAGACGCCTCGAACATGTTCAGGATTGGTTTTAAAAATATCTGAATTCTCAATAATTTTTCTTATATCGGCTTTTTTAGCATTATCTGGAACTTTCGCTGCTACTTTTTCAGCGAGGTCCTTTAAATCACTTTTATTTAAATTATTTAAGAAACTCATATTGTAGTGAAATATGAACAGCAAAAAGTAGTACTATTGTGAGAACGAAAAAATTACAGTACCTGAGCCCCCATGGTTGTAGGAGGCGACGTCGAAATAAGACTGGAAGCACTCCTACGGTTCTCAATCACGTTTATTGCTCGGCTAAATATAACAGAAGAACTATTTACAAAAGAAAGGAGAGATATTGCAGAACATGAATAAGCGGAGTCGGTCACAGGGTTAGGTTTCCTTATCGCACAGGAGCCACTGGCCACCTTCTCGTGGTCGTTCTGGAGTCGAATCGCCTACGCGCGATCAGAGAGCTACGTCCGACATCGCTCCTACGCGAGCGTGGTCTCGTTCGCATCTGCTACCTTCAGCTCCTAGACTCTGATAACCTGCGGTTTCTGTAGACGTGAGGTTGTGATGCCATCTGCTGGAGGGTTGCGCCTCTTGATTACCACATAAAGTTTACTTTAAAAATATTCCCCAAAACATTTAAGCTCTTTTTTTAAGTTTTCTCTTGTACAGAAGTGCATTTGATTTGACATGAAAAAAAAAAATGAAAAATTCTCTGTCTTTTCCAAATACACTATTTATGAATGAAATTAGTTTGAAGAACCATAAATAAATTCATTGTACAGAAAGTAGACAAAATTTGAATTTTGAATTCAATTATTTTTAGAACCCATTATTTAAAATTTGCTGTTTATGAAAATCAAATGAATTTTTTAAATTGGTTATCTTGTTGTTCACAAATACTTTTTTCGATAGCGATTCATTGAATTAAAATTTAATGCTAATTTAAGTAAGAGAAATATATTTAATTGCAGTAGGTTGAGACAGCGTTTGTTCATTAACTATAATTAGTTTATTGCATCGGAATTCGTTTCACATCTTTTAAAATACTACGAAAGCGTCAATAAATTTATAATTAAATTAATTGTTTTCGGCAAACAAAGTTAGTTTAAAACTAAATATGAAGTCTACCTGTCTAATTAAAAGAAAGTAATTAAAGATTTTCAAGCGTCTGAATGTTTGCAATAGAATTGTAATTATTTATTTTCTTTTTCCAATGTTTAATGTAAAATAAATATAGTCTGCCCTAATTAAATTTGGTAAATATTTAATTATTGGAAATGTTCCAGATATACAAATAACTAGAAAACGTTCCAAAACTCCGTGGTGTCAAAATATAATTGCACGTGTTCTATTTTTTTTAATGTAGCATGGGTATTTAAACAAATGCCTGAATTAAATAAATTTTTGCAAATTTGAATTCGTTTACTGAAACACTACATTAAACTTTACATATATTTTAAAAATAGTTTTTTAATTTTGTTTAATTTTAAATTTGTATGACAGGTTCGAATTTCTTCCATTTTTTGGTTTTTTTTTTTTAAGTTTAGAATACACAAAAATAAGACGTTAAAAACCTTAGCAAACAATATTTACATAAAAAATATTAAGATGGGAAAGTTTAAGCTTTTGGGAAACAAAGGGACTCTGAGTAGAATTTTCATTTTATTTTGTCGTATACTTTTTGTGTGAATTAATTTTGTGTCTTTCTCATTATGAGTGCAAATTTGGTTGTTTGTAGCTATTAAAATATCTCTAAATAGTATTGTTGACTACAAAACTAGTCTAAAATTTAAAAAAAATCCCAAATTATTAGAATATTTTTGTGCAGAATTAAAGCAAAAGCCTCTAAAAACAAAAACAAAAATCTTAAGTAAACATTAAGAATAAAAAAATTGCGTAATCTCATTTTTAGTCCAAAAGTATTGTTTACAACTAGAAGAAATATTTTGTGAACATTAGAACAAAACCTTATTGAAACATGCCATCTTTCCCTTGTTCTTGTTGTTGCTGTTGTTATTGGTGTTTCTGCTCCTTTTGCTGTTTATAACAGTTTCCAGGAAAGTTAGAAATAGATCATATCGGCTTGTGTGTATGTCTGCCTTACCAAGCTTTAACTACCGTAAAAATGCATGGTTTACATTGAAAATACTATGCACTGTACAGTGTAGTTTACTTGACTATCGTGAATGAAGCACTTCATACACTATTTTCAATAAACTACACGTATTGGTTTGCATGCATTCCAATACATTACGTTTTATGGGGAGTCACTATTTAAAGCGTATTTTAGAGACATTTGCACGTTGCAAACTAAAATGATTTGTTATTAAGGACTACAAAATGAGGATTTCCTACGGAAGTAATGTATGCAGTATTTACAAACTTTTCAAGAATCAATTGGAAAAAATCCCAATGCATCGCAACCTATCGATATTGATAGACGTACCTTCATTCCAATCATAATGTAATAAATATTATAGACTTTACGTCTATAGCTTACTCAAAAGGATGAAAATAACATTTAAAGTTCTTTTACAAGATCTTATCAGGAGACAGTGATTATGTAATATTGATATTCACCGTGTATGTTATACAAGGTATGTTTAATTTATCCTCAAACAATCATATCATTTGTCTTTCAGGGGCACATAGCATATTTAATCGTTTTTCTGTTTTATTTTATGTCAATGCCCTAAGACAGAATGACACAAAAAATCTTTCGAGAAAATTTACGTTTCAGTCGACGTATAAAGTAATACTGTTTACTTTATGCTTCAATCCACTTGGGCAGAACCTGAAAATACATGTTTCTTTATTCTGTGATAAGAAAAAAAATCTTTATAGTTAAGTTTTGAGACATGATATTTGAGAGGAGATATTCTAGAAAGTTTGATTTAAAAGTGCACAAAGTTGTTTATTTTAAAACTATAGGAGATTTTTTTTAACTTTATGAATTAGAAATATGCATAAGTATTTCTTTACAGTTTAAGGTTCATTATAACGTTGTAATTTCGAAAAGAAAATAATCAATATACCTAAAGTAAAAATTATTTTTAAAAGGTTATACTTTATTACTTTCAAGGTAAATCCGACGATGTAAATTCTTTTACATTGCTATGTATTTTCTCAATTAAGATTAGTTAAATTATTAATTATTATTAAACAAAAATTCTTTGTTATTAAGGACTACAAAATGAGGATTTCCTACGAAAATAATGTATGCAGTATTTACAAACTTTTCAAGAATCAATTGGAAAAAATCCCAATGCATCGCAACCCATCGATATTGATAGACGTACCTTCATTCCAATCATAATGTAATAAATATTATAGACTTTACGTCTATAGCTTACTCAAAAGGATGAAAATAACATTTAAAGTTCTTTTACAAGATCTTATCAGGAGACAGTGATTATGTAATATTGATATTCACCGTGTATGTTATACAAGGTATGTTTAATTTATCCTCAAACAATCATATCATTTGTCTTTCAGGGGCACATAGCATATTTAATCGTTTTTCTGTTTTATTTTATGTCAATGCCCTAAGACAGAATGACACAAAAAATCTTTCGAGAAAATTTACGTTTCAGTCGACGTATAAAGTAATACTGTTTACTTTATGCTTCAATCCACTTGGGCAGAACCTGAAAATACATGTTTCTTTATTCTGTGATAAGAAAAAAAAATCTTTATAGTTAAGTTTTGAGACATGATATTTGAGAGGAGATATTCTAGAAAGTTTTATTTAAAAGTGCACAAAGTTGTTTATTTTAAAGCTACAGGAGATTTTTTTTAACTTTGTGAATTCAAAATATGCATAAGTGTTTCTTTCCAGTTTAAGGTCCATTATAACGTTGTAATTTCGAAAGGAAAATAATCAATATACCTAAAGTAAAAATTATTTTTAAAAGGTTATTCTTTATTACTTTCAGGGTAAATCTGACGTTGTAAATTCTTTTACAATTTTATGTACTTTCTCAATTAAAGGTAGTTAAATTATTAATGGAAATACATATGCAGGTAATATTAATGTATGATTATATGTATATGTTATGTGCTAAGCAATATTTCTATTTTATTGAAACATAATATATTTAAGTTGAGATTTTCGATATCAATTGGACACAAGATTCTATCTATCATCAAATCATCTATATTATTTTTAATAACATGTAAAAAAATCGAATGTAATTAATAATTCATCAAAATTAACTTATAAGAGATATTTGTGATGATTCAAATTCTTTTTTCTCTTTTCTTCCAAATGATTTCTATTTAGTTTTTGCCCGTAACAACTATTATTGAATTAACTGATTTGATCAAATTAGTTTATTATATTAATATATATAAAGGATGGTATCTGTTGATGCAAAATTCAAGAAATTTTTTGTATAATATTATATTTTATTTTACTAAGCAATTTGCTCTATAGAACACTTTAAAAATCTATTTACATATTATTTTTATAACATAAAATATTAAAATTCTGGAAAAAGAAAAATTTATATACTGCAATGATATATAGCTCTGCTCTAGATTTCCATATATATATATATATATATATATATATATATATATATATATATGTAATGTATAAAAAGGTAATTTGGGTTTTACTAGTTTGGGTATTGTTCGCTCTGGAGCTATGTTTTATTTATTTTGTTAATTGCCGTCGATTCTGAGTTCTTTAGAGTGTACACGTGTCCCCACGCCTTTGTAATCCCGGATGCAGGTCATGTTCATAAATGTATGTAATTCGATTAAAAATAAGAGAGAGGCGGAGTTATGTCTTCCCAACCCACGTGGTATGATGAACGTAAATAAACCCGCACCTCGAAATTCAGGAGATTTCTACCACTGGAACTGCTTAATTAGTTCACGCTGATTTTTGTACCCGTCTCCCTCTTCTCACTCTATATTGTAACTTAAAGATAATGTTTAATAAAACGTTTTACCTGCCTTAACTCTGGAACTTTACTGAAATATCTGACGTTAAAAAAAAATGTTATTTTTCACAAAATGCGAACTCTTTTACATCATTTTAAAGATAATTTCATACTGATTTAAGTGCAAAAACAAAATTAAAATATTTTCATTAAAAAAAGTTAACCGACAATGATTATCGAGATACATTACATATTCAAGATTGCAATCAGTTATCAGCAGTTTATTGGGTAGCTTTAATTTTTTATTACAGCTTCACTTCGATGTTTCATTGAGCGGACGAGTGTTTTAAGCTCATAAAAATAACAATTATTAACCTGGAAAGTTAAAACGTCATCACTGTATTTTTTTTTTCAGATTAAAGGAATTATAACTTTTATTTAAGGAACTTTAAACTTAAATACGCAAAACTATTTAGTTTTGCGTATTGAAATCGGTATTAAATTCAATTTAAAATGATATATAAGTTTGCATTTTGTGAAACGTAGCACTTCCTATGAGCACTCAAAGTTTGAAAACCTAAACATCTCCAAACCAGAAAGCACCAGTTCACAACTGGGAATTACCTACAAGAAATTGGCAACGTGTCCATATGGACTACGTTGGACCATTTATGGGACACTTCTTTCTTATTGTTGTCGATGCTAAGTCTAAATGGCCTGAAGTTTGTCATATGAAGAAAGTTCCAACTTCCACTTCAACTATTCATTATTTGGGAGGAGTTTTTAGCCGTTATGGGTTGCCAGAAATACTTGTCAGTTACAATGCTGCTATTTTCAAATCTCAAGAATTTTTGGAATTCTGCAAGATAAACGGAATACAACAAAGAATGATTGCTCCAGGACATGCTTCAGCAAACGGACACGCAGTGCGATATTGTCAAATCTTGAAAACAAAATTAAAATGTAGGAGATATCAACACGGTACGCTTCATGAGATGTTGTGCGAGTTATTATTCCGTTACAGAGCAAAGCCTCTTTCAAGCGGAAAGACGCCTGGAGAATTATTATTTGGAGAAAATATAAGAGCGAAGCTAGATCTTCTTAAAGCTACACCTCCTGAAACCTATAAAAATAAATCGAAACAACCGATATTTGGAAAATCATATAAATTAGGAGACAGAGCGCAATCAAGGAATTACTCAAGTTCAACTATATGGAAGTATACGGTACAGTTTTTGAAAGGTTAGATCTAGTACACTATCTAATAGAGCTAGACGACGGTTATGTAATCGAGCGTTTGTCAAGTGAACAAAGAATCTACAATCAAATTTGAGCCGTGCCTTCCTAAAGAACTACGTTCCGATAATGGAAGAGGTAAGCCCGCAGTTCCTGCAAAAACTCTCAAGTCTCTTGAAAAACCGAAAGTGAGCTTCAAACCCCCTCAACCTCCAGTCTAGCCTTCAAATGCAAGCTCAGAGGTTCCCGATACAAGATTCAAAACCCCTCCACCTATCGTTCAGCCTCCAATGCTACGACGTTCTACAAGAATCCGGAAGCCAATTGTACGACTGAATATTTCAAAAGTTTAAAAATGAGTCCAAATCTATTAAGTAATTACGTCGAACCTTAATCAAAATGTTATCAAAATCTTTCAAATTAGCGTGGGAGAACTGTTGTGTTCGTACACCTACGCGACGAAGTATGTTGAGCGGTCACCATGTGCCAAGCACATTTTATACTGCTACAGCTGAACTTTCTTACGAGGCGGTAACGCGCTCGATCTATTCATTCAGTTATTAAATAGATACGAAGCTAGTAGCACATTTTTCAATGTATTTCAATAAGTTTTTGATTAAAGGAATTTAATTGTACTTTTAGTTTTTTATGTCATTTCATCAGCTCACGGTCACAAGAAAAAGTGACTACAGTTTTGGCCACCACTGCATATGTGAAACGGATAAGTCGGTCGGCACTCACTTTAAGCAGTGAGCTGCAGAGGCGTGGCCAGAAATTTTTCATGGGAGAGGGGTTACGACAGCTGTAACTCACATATAACTATACGTGTGTGTGATAAGGGAGTGAAGAATATACATTTTGTATGGCAAAAAATTCCTCATGGGGGGGTTATGATCCCCCTATCCCTCTCCCTTGGCTACGCCACTGGTGAGCTTGGGAGGCGGGTCTGCTTTTAGTTTCGGAGACGTAGTCATGGCTGGGATTTACATTGACATATGCCAGGCTGCTGCTTGTTTGTAATGTAGTCTGCCCTGGGCTTCACGGTAATCATCGGCAGGACCCTGGGCAAACCTCGAACTCATTGCTGAATGGTCGTCGTAATGTACATTAGACGTCATTACGTTCAGCCATGTACTTGCTTTGCCCAAGTAACGGATGACGACTACGTTTCGCGACGTATTTGTTTTGCCTGTAACCGATGACCAGTGTGTTTCGTCATTCGAACTAGATCTAAATTAAGCATGTAGATACTCGTCCATGACTAGACATTTGTAACAGTTGTAGGAGGACGTTTTATCCAGCCAGGGTTGTGAATTCGTCCACTTTGTGACTAGATCTGGCTATGATATTGCGTAACTGCTGACTTGTACGATTTTACGGTAGTTTACCCAACACTATTTTTTAAAAATCAATCTATAAAAAAATTTGGATTTCTTTTTAGATTAGATTACTTAACCCTTTATAAGGCAAGTTTATGTGCAGAGAGTCGAAATTACTTAGGATTTTTCTGGCCCATTTTTCTAGGATTAATTCATTTTCCCTCTACTGTAATATACCACCTGAAAATTGGAGAAACAAGTATTAAACAAACATAGAAATTTTGCAGCAGAATACATTCATTATTCACAAAATCAAAGTCGGAAAACTACCTGTTGCTTGTGCACGGAATTAAACGCAAAAATATATAATTAAAAGCGATGAATCTTATGCTCAATTTTCGAGTAATTATTCGAGCTTTCTTTAACCCATTTATGCCTAGTGTCCCTTTTTTGGGACGGCATTTTCGCTATTAGTCGAAAACGTTATTTATTTTTCCTAGCCTTTATTCATGAGTATTAAGCCTCAACTCTACAAAATATTTTAACATGACCCAGTAGGATGTTGATATTTCGATTTTTATGCTTAATGATTTTAAAAGAAATCATCCCTTGTTAAAGAAGTTGACATCGGAAATTTATCCATTATTTCAGTTGTCAGTAAAAATCGAAAAAAGTCGAAAAAATATCCAGGCACAAATGGGTTAAAATTGCGAATGAAAGAAAATCTCATAAGCCAAATATAATTCAGAATCTAGGTGTATGGAAAAAATATACATTGAACATAACTGAACATAAGTCAGAAAATTCACTAATGATAATTGATTTCTGTGTTTAATAGACCGTAGGTGGTAAGTATTTTACCACGGCCTTATAAAGGGTTAAAGAAAAAAGTGGTTGATAGACTTCCGGAAATCTGTACAAATTGGCAGATATGTGTGCATTCCAAACGCAGAAATATCTTCAACTAAACCTGTACCCGAAGAAATATTGCGCAAAATTCGCTCTTTCTTCTGTGTTTACACTTTTATTACCTATAGTCACATGATTTATAAGTTCAACACATGTTTCAAAAAAGATTCATTTATTGGCTGTTAAAATGAAGCGCATTCGATTTTCCTTGAAAAAGAAGCGTGCAACCGTCGCAACAACATAAAGACCACCCGGCAGGTGATTTAAAAAAATACTTTGCTAGTTAAAGTTCATATAATTACAAATGTCCCAATGGTATTAACTCAAAAATTGCAATTTTTGAGCTATGATGTTGTTAATGCAATTGAGAGATCTAGACTTATTCTATTGATATTTATAATAAACGTCTTGTAGAACCAGATTGAAGTCTATAAAATAATTGTCTTTAATCGCGTATCCGTTGCAAGACAGAACTTGTTGGGATATGCACACTTAGATTTAAACACCTGCAAATAAAATTGATTACGTTTTTTCGCATTATGTTTTCTTTTTCTTTACAGTACATTTAAATATGTAATTTGCAAGGGAGTTAAACTTATCTCTTAAGTAAACTTATCGAAGCACTTTTGACCTATAATAATTAACTATTTGTTCTTATCTTCTATTATCCACTCAAATTAGAAATTTAATGCTTCATAAACAGTATGGTTAATCTGAATGCACTAGACTAACTTGTGTCTTGTCATTAAATATTGGTTGTGTTAACTGTAACGGTGAATAATGATTAATGGCTGTACTGAGAACGGCATTAATGAGTCGTTTTAAGTGCAGGAGAAGTACAGTTCAGGTAGTGGTATTTAATAATAGTTTTCTATAAACTGCGCGATACACATTTATGGCAGTGAAATGACATTTTTATAGACTTTTGGCACAATAGTTTCCGTTTTCTAGTATAATTGTGTCAATAATGTGTAGCTATGCTGTGTTTATCTCTACTTATTATAAAAGAAGATGTCTGTGTGCGGGTCTGTGTGTGGGTCTGTGTGTCGGCGGCGTTACGGACAAACGGCTACACCTAGAAACACCAAATTTGGCACTCGGGAAGATCTAAACATGACGTTGTGCACCTCGAAGCGATTTTTTCAAAATTCGACCTAGAATTTATTTTATTTTATGTTTTATGCGATTTTTGGCATTTTTTCTCACCTAATTCGTAATAACGGCGGAAATTACGCTCGCAGCAAAACGGCATTTGTATCATCGGATAGCGGAGAAATTTTTCTTTTAAAAACAGTTTGTTCTGAATACGTAACATAATTTACCGATTTTTAGGAAATTTTTTACTAATCATCGACTTCGGCGAATTTTTCGTAAAATAATTTTTAAATTGTCGCCATCTTGAATTCTATCCGTCCTAACTTTTTGATTTTTTGACAAATCGTGAAACATTCTTTTCTCCCTCTTTTAATATAAAAACGAAAAATTTATGTAAATTAGATGATTTTTTACGAATTTTAATGCAGCCTAATGTTTAGAATTTAATAGCATCAACACGATATTACGCCATTCATTACATTGCGATCGCGGCACGAGAACTTATGTTCGGTTGTTGCCACAGAAAGGATTACAAAAAGGGTTTTTTCAACCAATCGAGCTTTGAAATAGGATATCAGAATTTCAATTCGCAAGTGAGGATCTATGACGTCAAATGCTTTAAGATACGCAAAAATTACGCCATAATTTTAACTCATTTATTCCAGCTCTATTTTCAACACAGGGAGACGATATTTTGATTAAAATTTACTGTAGAAATAAACTAATAAATTCACGATTATTATTATTAGAAGTGGTATTTTAATCCGGTGCTTATTTAATAATTGAAATGTCTTCACGGTGCTGAAAATGTTCATTTTAAAAGTTACAAAGTTCGTTTCAAAGCGCGATATATTAAAATTTTTCTATTTACTATTTTTATTTTTGGCATTTAATTATGGCGCAGGCGTTGCCTAGCGTATGCATGCAGGTTGCGAGTATAGTTTTATTTTAACGTTGTATTACGTTCCTCCATAAAGGAGAGCTTCGGGATTACATTAATTGATCATGGCACGTGATAATTTAATTGCGTTGCCAAAAAAGGATTAGAAAAAAATGTTCTTTTTCCAACCAATCGATTTTTTAAATGGGATATCGGAATTTCAATGCGCAAGTGAGGATCTATGACGTCAAATGCTTTAAAATACGTAAAAATTACGTCACAAATTTAACTCATTTATCCCTGCTCTTTTTTTAATACAAGGAGGCGATATTTTGATTAAAACTTACTTTAGAAATAAACTGAGAAATTCGTGATGCCAACCGGGGTATCTTTTACGTTAGTTAAACAGTGACGTCATATATTTTTAAAAATGCGTGAAATTTGTAAACTCTGCAACTCTAACGTCCTGTCACAGTTATAGCGATTCTAAATAGCTTCTCGAGATGGCACAGTTTGATGTTTTCAGTAGACAGAACTATGGAGGATTTATAAGATATCTTTATATTGGATACATGGATATTTAAGTTGGCACCGCTTGAATATTTTTCACCACGGTGAGATTAAATGTTTTGCGGTGCTAAATACGCCAATCCTACAAAACTATGCATAAATTAAATTTGTATGGAGAGCTTCCTTAATAGCAACTATTATGGGAAATGAATAATGTTTATGGTAATGCGTAAATTGCTAAAGAATCGCCATAGAATATAAAGGTCCCATTTGTGCCAAATAATGTAAGCTGTTTCGTTAAATTGAGCATTAAAGAGAGAGAAGCGAAGATAGATAGTATTAATATGCGTAATAGGTAGTATTGGTAGATTTGTAAGGATGATATGAATAAATCCCAATATACAACGTTAATAAATATTTCATGAAATTAAAAGTGTTCTGTTTATCCTTTTTCAAGGGTTGTTTTACAACCAACTGAACGATAAGTAATTCTAATTTGCGTTGATATATACCGCAGTAATTTCGACAGAGGAGATTACTTGAACTTTTTAAAAATGAAATTCGCAGCTATTTTAAAATAAATAGTTGTTCATTTCATGTAGTGTCTGAGGTATTTAATGCTACAACTTGAACCTCAAAACAGTATGATATAGAAATAACACATTTTGAAAGTCAGGAGTTCTCTGCAAACCGCTAAGCTTTTCACTTTTCTGATCGCGAATGACACTGATGTAGTTTTTTGAGTCATGATATTGCAATGATGCCAAGTTAGTACTCATGACGCAAACTTTACACTATACGTCAAATAATTTCGCTTTTATTTCAGATTTCACATCACTGGAATTAAGTGGAATTACACATGTAAGGAACATTTTCGTTTCCTACCGTGCGAAGAACGGGCACGCAGCTAGTTGATTTAATATTTAATAGACCAGTTTAACTGTTTCTGTTAAATCCTTAAATCTCTAATATATAAAATTCTCCTGTCACAGTGTTAGTCACCTAACTCCTCCGAAACCACTCGACCAATTTTAATGAAATTTTCTATGTATATTCGTTAGGTCATAGAATAGGTTTTTAACTATGTCTCATAACCCTAAGTCATAAGGGCGGTCCACTCCAAAATTTTAGCCCCCGAGTGCTATTAATTTCAATCAGGATTTCTGTGTAGACATTAGCGTGTCGAATCACTTTTCAAATGTGTTTGCCAGATAATGTGGAGAGGGGGGGGGGAGTTAATAAAATGTTGAAAGTCGCACAAGGTTTGCAATTTTTGATAATTGATCGCTAAATGTGGTGCCAAAACGCGACAATTTATTATAAATATATTTCGCGTATAGTTAGAAAACGCCTGGCGTATATTGTAAAAGAGTTTTATTAGGCGATTTTAATATAGATTTCTATTCCGAAGAAGTGCTCTGTGGAACAAGAAAGGAAAACACGGTACACTCATGGATTATGATGTCCATTCCAAACAGTATTTAAAATGTCTTTGCGGTATAGTTGGAATATGCCTACAGGAAGAACATGCCTGGAGGAAATTCTAAACAGTTTCAGGTGGCGATTTTAAGATAGATTTCGATTCCAAAGATGTGTTTTATGGTACAAGAAAGAGTTGATTCCTATTTTAGCGCCCCCACTCTCGCCAACCTAAAAAATTCCCGTACTTTGGCGAGCTTTGCAGTCATGGGTCTCTGGGAGTTATGCACAAGTTTCAACGGTACATACGTATTTTCCAGGCGGTCCGCCAAGACAAGCAATTTTTTCACCAAGATAAATGCCGGGCACATGAAATTGTTGATGGTTTGGAATACGATTGGCAATGTATTTAAAATCTATGAAAAAGTAGTTTGGCGGAAGTGACCGCCGAGTTAATACGTAAGTACCGTTTCAACGCGCCCAAAAGAACTAGATGACAACTAAAGTAAACAAACTAGCGATAAACGCACCAGTTAAGGAAGTTGAAGACCCTTAATTATTAAAACTTCATTAATTGGCAATCCAAAATAAATAAAATTGTAACGGCATGCTGTACTTACATGTTGTTCCAAATCGCCATTTTAATTCTAAATTACGATTGCCACATAAAAGCAAAAAATCGTCAGGGTAACTGCATATGTTTAATGATCGCAAACCTTGGCGAGAGTCGAGGCGTTAAAGTGGGAATCAACCCAAGAAAGACAAACCGGTACACTCATGGATTATGATGCACATTCGAAACAAGATATAAAACGATGAAGTATAGTTGTAATATACTTGGCGTAGATTGTAAAATAGTCTTAGTAGGCAATTTTAAGATAGATTTCGATTCCAAAGATGGGTTTTACGAAACAAGAAAGAAAAATACAGCACAGTCATGAATAACGATACACTTTTGCAACTTAATGGAATAAGTAAGAAAAATAGGGACGACGTATAAATTATGATACGATTTTAATATGTAGCACTATAGTGCGTATTTAAAACCTGAAAGTGTTTCAGATTTTCACCCTTTTTACTTTCCGAACATGTACCATGTAAGGAAAGTATTGTAATCATGAAAAAATTCAACTTCGAGATTTTGGTGTATTTACACGTTTTGAGGTCTTCTGAATTCATTTATGCTATTTGTACGAGATGTGTGTGTGTGTGTGTGTGTGTGTGTGTGTGTGTGTGTGTGTGTGTGTGTGTGTGTGTGTGTGAACACGATAGCTCCTAAACGGCGCTACCTCCGCAAGAGAGAGACTATGAAATTAAAGTGTAGCGGTTGCTGTCTCATAAAATATTATTTAATGTTAAAATAACTTTCAACTTGCGGTATTTTAAAAGTATTTATTTCCTTACTAAAGCAGATTAAACTTCCTAAACATTGTTGTTCTAAAAATCATATTATTATTTTATTCATCGTTGTTGCCACTCGCAATCTGCGTAAATTAGTTGCAACAAAGATTTTTTTTTCTAGAGTCTACAAAAGTATACCAGGCGGATAGATGGCGCGCTCGGCGAATTGGTGGAGATTGAGATAACGGAGAGAAAAATAGGGTTACTTCTTACAGTATTAGTTCTTCCTTCCTTATACTCTAGCTCCATGGTTACACGTATAAATTATTTTTATAATGAGTGTGTGGAAAATTTTGTAAGAATCATTTCAAAAGAAAAACATTGTAAAAGGTACGTAAAATAATAATAGAAAATATACACGATGTACACTTAATATAATATATACGTATAAATACAATCAAAAAATAAATATTAATACATTATTACTGTTTTTCATCATAAAATAATTCAATTTGTTCTATTTATGTGTGTTTTAAACCGTGAACAATGCCAAAAAGACGCAAAGAGGCTTCTTTGGGCAGGAAAACACGTAGAACTGCAGGCAAGCGAAATATAAGAGCCCAAAGGACAGAAGAACAGCAGCAGCAAGATACTAAGTGCGTGTGCGCATGGCTCAATTGCGTCAAGCAGAATCAGAAGATGCGCAATCTGAACGAAATGAACAAAGAAGATTAGAACAAAGACAAGCACGCTATTTTATAGTTAGCAGACTCAGAGCAAATGAACAACACCGCAAACAGGTACATCGATCATTTACATCTGCTTCATTCCTGCGTCTAGCGTTCCAGTATGAACTCGATGTTCAATATTATGCTCATTGAAAAGTAGTAATTGGTGCTATGGATAAGGAATGTCCGCATTGTAATGCTCTTAAATTTAAAAATGAGCCAGCCGGAATGTGTTGCGCGTCCGGAAAGTGCAGCTGCCTATAATTCAAACACCACCTGAGCCATTGAACGTTTACTTATCGACACTGATCAGATTCCAACCTGTTCTAAGCAATTCTGGTCCAATGAACGATTTACTCATACAAACTTAATGATTAATCGTTCCTAAAGTCAATTCGAACATTCAATTCATGTTTCCAATGACTTCGTTCGGAGCAACAGAAATAGTGAAAAATAGCGCTGTAAATGGTCAACAATTCAATTCAACATTTAAAATCAAAGGCCAAATTTATCACAAAGTACGGTACTTGCGATAACGGTACTTGCGATATAATCAGCAAAAGCTGCGTGCGGAAGAATACATTCACTTGCGAGATGCTATTGCCAACAACGCCGATGCCGCCGAAATTGGTAGCTCTGTCATTCTACCATCATCGTATATAGGCAGTCCACGTCATATGCAAGAATACATACAGGATGCTCTGACTTTCGTGCGCAAATATGGACGACCATGTTTATTTATTACGTTCACGTGTAATCCAAAATGGCCGGAGATCACATCTTTGTTATTGCCTGGACAAAATGCAATACATCGTCATGACATTACAGCACGTGTGTTCAGACAAAAATTAAAGTCTTTAATAAGTTTCATTACAAAATTACATGTATTCGGTCCCACACGTTGCTGGATGTATTCGGTTGAGTGGCAAAAGAGGGGATTACCTCATGCACACAATTTGGTTTGGTTAATCGACAAAATCCGTCCCGAAGAAATCGATAGTATAATTTCTGCGGAAATTCCAGATCCGTCTACTGATCAATTGCTGTTTGATATTGTTACAGCAAACATGATTCATGGCCCATGCGGTGACCTGAATCGTTCATCGCCTTGCATGGCAGATGGAAAATGCACCAAAAGTTTCCCTAAAAAGTTCACTAACGATACGATCACAAATGTTGACAGATATCTAATATATCGTCGAAGGAGTCCCGATAATGGCGGACAATCATTTACTAAAAATATCAACAACATAGATATTGACATTGACAATCGTTGGGTGGTGCCATATTCGCCTCTATTGAGCAAAACATACGACGCTCATATTAACGTTGAGTTCTGCAGTTCCGTGAAGAGCATCAAATACATTTGTAAGTATGTACATAAAGGCAGTGATATGGCTGTATTTCGAGTTGAAAATACCAATAACAATGCTCCTCCAGTGAATAAAAATGATGAAATAACTCTCTATCAAACGGGCCGATACATCAGCTCGAATGAAGCTGTTTGGCGTATCTTTGGTTTCCCAATTCATGAACGGAATCCAGCAGTTATTCATTTAGCCGTCCATCCTGAGAACGGCCAGCGCGTATATTTTACGAACGAGACAGCGATTGATCATGCTATAAATCCACCAAAAACTACACTCACCGAATTTTTTTAATTGTGTAATCGTGCGGATGCTTTTGGTGCCTTTGCACGGACATTACTCTATTCAGAAGTACCAAGTTTTTTCACATGGGCTCAAACAAAAAAATGGATGCCTCGCAAGCAAGGTACACCGATTGATGCATGTCCCGGTTTATATAAATCAAACACCTTGGGACGAGTATTTGCAGTAAATCCAAAGCAGACTGAGTGCTTTTATCTTCGACTGTTGTTGGTTAATGTTACCGGCCCATTGTCATTTCAAGATATACGTAAAGTGAATGGACAACAATATCCAACGTATAAAGAAGCATGCCTTGCACTAGGCTTGCTGGAAGATGACAACCAGTGGGAATGTATGCTTGCTGAAGCAGCATTGAACTGTACGGCAAAACAAATTCGTCTACTGTTCGCTATAGTGTTGACTGCATGTTTCCCGGCCCGAGCAGAGACATTGTGGGATAGTCATAAAGATTCAATGAGTGATGATATTTTGCATGAACATCGTACACGGTGCAACGATTTAACAATACCATTCAGCGACGCTATGTACAATGAAGCATTGATTGCTATTGAGGATCTGTGCATTATCATTGCCAACTTACCACTCAGTCATTTCGGCATGCGTTCGCCAAATCGTAGTGTATCTGATTTAATAAATAATGAAATGAATCGAGAACTACAATACAATACTGCAGAAATGGCAGCGATTGTTACTCGCAATATCCACTAATGATGAGGAACAAAGAAGCATTTACGATCGCATTATGCTCGCAGTTCGGCAGGGCAAGGTGGATTCTTTTTTTTGGATGCACCAGGTGGAACTGGCAAAACATTCCTTATTTCGCTAATCCTAGCCGAAATACGATCGAATAATGGCATCGCATTGGCCGTTGCATCGTCTGGTATTGCGGCAACTTTATTGGATGGAGGCAGAACAGCTCATTCAGTATTTAAGCTACCACTAAATATTCAAAATAACCCAGATGCAGTGTGCAACATAAAAAAACAATCGCCCATGGCCACAGTGCTGAAACAGTGTAAAATTATCATCTGGGATGAATGCACTATGGCACACAAACATTCGCTTGAGGCGTTGAACAGGACAATGAAAGATCTTAAAAACAAGGACAAACTATTTGGCGGCACTCTGGTACTCCTTTCAGGAGATTTTAGACAAACACTTCCCGTCATCCCACGTTCAACGTATGCTGATGAAATCAACGCCTGCTTAAAATCATCGCCACTGTGGCGTAATGTTGAAAAATTACAACTGAAAGTAAATATGCGCGTTCAAATACTTCGAGATCTATCCGCTGAGGCATTCTCAAAACAGCTGTTAAATATCGGCGATGGAAAAGTTACTGTAGATGAAACTGGATGCATAAAATTACCGGCCGATTTCTGCACAATTACTGATTCGCAAGATGCTCTCATTGACCAGATATTTCCCGATGTACATACACAATATATTAATCATGAGTGGCTGGCAGAAAGAGCAATTTTAGCAGCAAAAAATGTAGACGTCAACGAACTGAATCTTAAAATACAACATTTATTGCCAGGGGAGTTAGTGTCATACAAATCTATTGATACAGTTTGCGATGCCACCGAAGGTGTGAATTATCCAGCAGAGTTTTTAAACTCATTAGATTTACCAGGCATGCCGCCGCATAACTTACAACTGAAGGTTGGATCTCCGGTTATTTTGCTTCGTAATTTGAACCCACCACGGCTGTGTAACGGCACGCGATTAGTTATTAAAAAACTAATGAAAAATGTTGTCGAAGCCGTCATTTTAAATGGCAAATTTCGAGGTGAAAATATATTACTACCACGGATCCCTATTATACCCACGGATGTGCCAATTCAATTTAAACGTCTTCAATTTCCAATAAGATTGGCATTTGCAATGACTATCAATAAGTCTCAAGGCCAAACTATGTCTGTTTGTGGCTTAGATTTGAGCACACCATGTTTTTCACACGGACAATTATACGTGGCATGCTCTCGAGTGGGCAAACCATCCAGTTTGTTTGTGTTAGCTAAAGGTGGGGTAACAAAAAATATTGTACACTCTATTCCGTTAAGAGATTGATTTTTTTTTTTTGTAAAATTATTGTAATTAGCGATATATATAAATTTAAAGAATACATTACAATGAATTAAAAATACAAATGTTTGGTATTGTGTTATTTTTATATTCCAGCATCGTTCACAGAGCTCCGTGCCTCTTCCACTCATATACCACATCCTCACAAACTTACAATAAGTTAGTCATTTCTTTCTACTAAAATAATCCTAGGAATAATTTATATGGCAAAACAACGTTTGCCGGGTCAGCTAGTAAATATATAATTACAAAACACATATTTATTTTCTATGCGTAAAAAAAATGAAATTATTACTGTGAGCATAGTTTTCTGAACACTCTAATCCTACTTCCTGGTAAGCTTTATTGGTGAATTTGGCTGGTATAAAAATATTGATTAAACGTTATTGAAAAGAAAAATGGGAGGATTAAAATAATTGAAATATGTTTTTTAGCCATATAAGTTAAACCCCCCCCCGAAAAGGAAGCATAGTAAAGCTGACTACATACACTACATACTGTAGCTAACAATCACTTAAAACGTGTGTATTGTTAGGTAAGTTCTGTCCATATATATGAAATACTTAGAATTAAATCAAACAGATGTATTTACTAGAACAATTATATCTACATATGTAATATTAAAAATATTCACAAATAATAAACAGAAAAGCATTAACAATTTTTCTCGGTACCAAACTTATTTCGGCTTTGTACTGGTGATGTGTCTAATAAATTAAGAATTTCTCATGAAATATTCTTAAAATTGTGCGGGACGTCACTTTGGTGAAAAACAGAATTTTTTTAACTTTCCACTGTGATCATAGATCCACTGATACCCCAATTACATTTTTTCACCGTCTATTGCAACATTACGGAACTATGTGTATATTTTACCCCTTAGGTAGCAATTTTAGCTGAGAAAATGAATTCAGGACAACATAAATTAACAGAAGTTTGTAGAATGTACAGTTGGTTTAAGGCAATGCGAAAAATGACTGCCTCAGTATCACCTTTTATTTTTTTTTCCTTGAGATAACGGGTGGGCATTTGTTGATTCACCACAAACTTTGAATAGTTTTATTTTGTGAAAATAAATGTTTGATGACGTCATTTTAGTGGACCTAGTGATGACGATCAGGGATTCTATATCTAGGAGGCGGTGCCTTAAGGCTATTGGTTACGTACTTTTCTTTGATGACCCAGCAATTTAGAGCATCACTGGAAAGGAATCATTTACAAATACCCATGCATCGTCATCGCTCGTTGGTAAAATAATACAGTGAACTTTCTGTACAACGCGATCTAATTTACACGAATGGATATTGCGCCAATTTTTCACGAGTAAGTATCTCAGAGCTAACGCTAACGCCTCGCCCGCAACGCAAGACTTTTCCACAACTGTAAGAAGCGCCAACATTTATTTATTCATTAATTTATGAGGGAAATCCTACTATGCAGATACGGTGATCCCTACTCACCCTGTGATCTTTCCGGGCAACCACTTCAATATAAATATTTTACCGCCAGTACTCCAAGAAGACGAAAAAAGTTCAAAAAGATTTAAAAGCGTAATAACATCTACACCGTTTATACGATCCGCTTGAATTTTTTCATAATTATGCATAAAAATATAAAAAGTAATCTGTGCTACTTTAAAAATCTGAAAATTCACCGGTTTGCTAATTTTTAAGCGCTTTTTCGCTATTTTCAGCTCTATTTTATTTCTGAGAGTTAAAAAAAGAAGCGAATCATATTCCGTCACAAAATGAGCTGCTTCAATCGATGTAATGTCATATTCATCACGATCATCAGCCAGGAATGCATGATTCCAATTCCTTTAAAACATATTTTTCCAGATTACATAGTTTATTATTTTTTTTCACAAATAAATCGTCTGCGTGGATATATAGAAAGGCTGTTTACACAAAACGAAATCTTTCGAATGCCAAAAGTAGAACATCTGGTCGCATTTCTTGAATTGAAACTTTTTTAAATACTCGCATATTTCTTTCAGATTCTAGATAAGAGATCTCAATCTCCCTTTTACATAGCTGCCACCTCTTCCGATTTTATGGAAATATTTTCACCACTAATTTTTACTTATTTGTTTAAGCGTATAAGAAGGCCAGATTTTTACTGTGAAACAACACTGTCTAGAAGTTGTATTGGAAAATCTTCCAATAAAATCGGAAGAATTGGCTGCTATGCTTTTACTACAGCACACGTTGTTTACACAGCTCACTCATCTCTTCATATGTCATTACTCAAAGTTTGAGTGTATTGCTCTTGGTGAGTTCATAAATTTATCATATCTTTATTTCTGGTATTAAAAAGGTACGACGAAAATAGAAGCTCTACTCCCCTTGCTTCACTATAGGATGATGAAATATGTCTTTCCCTAAAAGGAGAACTTCAACACTTACATTTAGCAACGTACTAATTTTCTGAATATGTATAATTTCAGGCAGAGGCACGATGACAGTATGAAACTGGAACGTGAAGAAACAAATGCAGCAGATAATTCATCGATATATCGAAGCTTTACTGATTTTTCATCTTCTCTACCAAGACGCGTTACCCATACTATCAATATATTACTACACATGCAGATTGATTGTTAATTTAGGAAAAATATCATTAAGTCTGTCTTTCCATCAATATTATGCATTATACAGGGTGATCAATTTAAAAGAGTACCCGGTGGTTTTACTTATTACCCTTAAATCTGACGGATGTGGCAACTATTCTAACACTGAAATGTGATTATTTCAACCTTGTTTAAGTGTGGGAGACAATTCCCAACGCTGTTGGACTGTTAAAACTTTATTTTGCGGTGAAACAGAAATGGAGGCGCACAATGTAACTTAATCCTGTGATAATTTCATTTTTTAAAAACATAATTCAATTCAAAATTTTTACACTATCATTCCTCACAGCAGATGTTGGAAATGTTCGTTACCATTCTGAATGTAAACGTGAAGTTTGGCTCTCTTCTCAACAATGTTGGTGTTATTTGTAAGACTTTTAGTTATGGTTTGTTTTAATTCATCGATGTTTGCACGATTTCTCTTGAAAGTGCAAATTGTTTTCATGCTTGCATTCAAAATGGTAGATAACGTTTTCATTATTTTCTGAAAAGAATGATAATGCAGAAAATTTGAATTATATTATTTTTTTTCAAAAATAAAATTATGACAGTAAAATTGTGCGTCTCTACTTCTGTTTTCCTTACATATAAGGATGTAACAGTCCAACAGTGTTGAGAATTGTCTCCCCCACTCAAAAACGTTCATGCACAAAATTATACTTCAGTGTTAGAATAGTTGCTTCATCCGTCAAATGTAAGGGTAGTAAGAAACACCATCAGGTACTCTTTTAAATTGATCACATTGTATTTTAGAGGACCATTGAAAATTTTTAGGCATATAAATTGTATATATGTATGATTATAATAAACCTGTATCAATGCAAATAGCTGTGAATGATAAGGGCATTTTACTACACTTACAATGTTTTTGTGTCTCCGTAAAAGATTTCACAGAATTAAAAATAATTTAGTAAATAACTAAAGTATTCTAATCTAAATGATTCAAAATCCATTACAGAAATATATTTTCCTGAGATCTTTTTTCTGCAGTGTTGTTCATTGGAATTCAAGACGTAATTGCTGATATTTATTTTCCTCCGAAGAAATCTAAAAAGTAGATACTTTCCTTCCAGATAAAATAATTGTAAAAACATTTTTTAATTATTCGTTAATTAATTTAAATTGACAGATAAATCTGTAAGAGCAAAACCTATAATTGCGTAGTTTATTTCTGAGCATAATTATTTTTTATTTATGTCTGAACGTATATGCATGAAAAAAAATTAATACTGAAATGTTACAAAATAATATATTGACGTGTATTTCTTATCAAACAATTTCAGTCAGTTGATAAAAAAACGGAATTTGCTTCTTAAAAAGAATAATAATTCTGAAATTTAATAACTTCATAATAATATATATAACTGCTGCACAGTCAATAAACATGCAGTAAGCAATATTTTTAATATTCATTTTAAGAAATAATGAAATTAATATTCAGCGAAAGGATAGGGCTGTAAGTTTTTTCTACATTTAAATTATTCAAATTTGCATATTTTTACTTATTATGAATTATAATTACTAAACTAATTTCACTTTTTCCAGAAAATGTGCATTATAAAAATTTTAATTCTATAGAATTATATTATTATAAGGTTAAAAAACTGAAAATAAGAAATTTTTTTCAGTTTAAATAAAATAATAATTATTTTTCAGTTATTTATTTTCTTATTAAATACTAACGTTTTGTCTTCAGTACATGATACTGTTTTGTGAATGGCACTGTTTTTTTATAGATATTTAGGAATCTGACATGTTTGCATGCGAGGTCAGTCTGCCGTGCGCTTGAGTTCATTATGTTTTCCGCTGAGCATATTAAAATGTGAGTTTGGTTACAATGAAACTACACACCATAAAAAGTCTCTAGTTTCAGTCAGAATAATTAGTTATTTTAAAACATACAATGGTGATTTTAATACATACAGTTATTTTTCAAACATAATATTCAAACTTACGACGACTCAGGGAGAAAATAAAAGTACTGGACCGTTATGCTGCAATGTAACACTTCGTTACAAAAAAAAAATAAATAAATAAAAGTAGTTTTACACAATCGCACATCGTACAGAAATAGAAGGTATGTGTGTCCATTTCGGATAGTACAGGAAATCCACCATTCCTCGGGAGTAAAATAATTGACATATAGAAAAGAAAGAAAGAGAAAAATTGAGTGTTCACCACATTCTGTTCCATAACTCTTAAAATTAATTTTATTTATATACCGATCAGTATTTTTTAAAATATGATTAAACTGAAATCTTTCTTTGATGGACTGTGTCAGTAAGTTTGTCAGTCCTAGTATCCGATTAAACTTTTGACTTCCTCTATAAGTTATTCTGCTTCTTCTAGAGGGGACTGTTTTTTTACATCCTTGTACGTAGTATAAGAAAGTAAATTATCATGACAGTGGTACATAAATTCAGTTTAAATTTGATAAAGGGTTATGAAATCAAATGAAATATTAAGAAAAAGTTTGGACGTGTTAAGTATAAACAGCCATGGAAGATTAACCCATTTGTGCCTGGATATTTTTGCGACTTTCTTCGATTTTTACTGATAACAGAAATAATAGATAAATTTCTGATGTCAACTTCTTGAACAAGGGATGATTTCTTTTAAAATCATTATGTATAAAAATCGAAATATCAACATCCTATTTGGTAATGTTAAAATATTTTGTAGAGTTGAGGCTCAATACTCATGAATAAAAGCTAGGAAAAATAAATAACGTGTTCGACTAATAGCGAAAATACCGTCCCACAAAAGGGACACTAGGCATAAATGGGTTAAAAGTTTAGGAAAAAACACAATTTGTATTAGAGTTTCATTTCTGTAATAAGTCAAATTCTGAATATCACTTTTCTGTTTTTCTTTTTTTCTCCTCTGTTTTGTATACGTGAATATTAACAGAATTACCTTTTCGGGATTAAGCTTGCCGAAAATGACTACATTGAAGAAATTTACAAACAGATTCTTCTTAAGACAACACATATGGCATTACTAAAATATCGAACGAAGGAAAAATCGTGGAGAAATGCCATCCTCAATCTCCCTGACTGTCCAATAAGTAATGCAGTGGCTGCCTTTCGATTGGCATCTGGACATGACTGTTTATATGCTCATCTTTACCGCTTCAACTTGGTGGATAGTCCTGCCTGCCCCCTCTGCCGCAGTGGTGCGACAATGGATGCCGATCATATCCCCGTTTGCTCTGCTCTAACTAAGAACTGTATCTATTCCCGATACTGGGAGGCTAGAGATTCTTTGAACAGTTTAGTTGCCTGATTTTGCATTTTTTGTGCTTTTAATGTTTTAAATATTCTTAGCTTGTTTTGTTTCTCTGATCTCTGTACGGCGTAAGGATTATGTCTGTAATCGCCCGCTGCATTGGAAAAAAAAAAACAGATTCTACTTTTAATAACTTTACAAACAAAGAAAGAGTAAATGAAAACGTAATAAAGACGAACAATATGCCTGACTCAGTACTTGGTCATAAAAAAAGCCGCAGATGAGGAGTATTTCCTAGAAATAAAAATCGCATTAAAACATGGAAAGAGAACGAAAAGTTTATTCCTTGAATCGTAAATAGAAAAAAAATAGCTTCCATTTATTTATGTTTTTATTGCCGTGGCATATTTCGTGGAACCACAGCAAAAATAAAATGATATTGACGATAAGAAATTTTAAGCGCAGGCCATGTGTAACTGTAAGCATTTCAGTGGAATTTTTTTTTTTCGTTTGTGGTATTAAACGAAAAAAAAACTATGGTGGTGGTTTCGCTTGTGGTCATTTTGTCTAAACTGATGACAGATTTAAAGTAGATCTCTGTTTTGAAGACACGTACTTTCAAAGAGAAACACTTAACATCTGATGCATTATTGATAGTTGTGTTCGGTAAATTTACGATAATAAGGGATGTATTTATATATTTTTTTTATTCTTTCTCGTTTGCATCCAGATAGATAGCTGAGTAAAGTACAACTTAGTTCTTGTTGTTTAGGTGTGTAGATACATCAAGGAAAGAATATTTCTAAATAAGTAAACAACAGAAAATATCGATACACAACTGCAAAATTGTGACGCATTGCTCTGCGATGCAGGTTCCATCTAAAAGTTCCGATTCTTCCAAGCTGAGTAAAATCGTCCTAGGAATCGTCGAAAGGTCCGAGCTGAGTGGAGTCGGGTCAGCTTGTCTTCTCTTGAATGAATTGATAAAACGAAGGCAAAGCTTCATCGGGAAATTAAAAATAATTTTCCAAGAGTCAAGATGACCCATTAAAAATAATTAAATATTCGTGGGATGTAGCGATGTTTCGTCCTTTTTCTAAAGAGGTTGTCCCACTAGGATACATTAGGTAAAACAACCGTTCCTTCAAACAAGAATCCATGCATACATAGCAATAGAAGTAATTAGACCCGAACCTGTAAATACTTGGGTGTCTTGATAGACTCCCGTCTGACATCGAAAGCACGAAAAAAGCACGTTATGCTCGAAACAAAATAGTTGGAGCAACATAACAAATTAGAGAAGTCACTTTTCCAAAATAAGTTTACCCTTAAAGATAAAGTAAAATTACATAAATGCACAGTGACTCCTGCGGCGAATTACGCCAGCCGAATCATGGGATGTACCATAAAAATCAATCTAGATAAATGATCACGAAAACACAACGCAATTGTCCGCCCAATACGTCATGGACACAGGTACTTGACTAATACTGTTATTTGGCGAGATCTCGGCATCCCTTCCTATAGAAACATTGTCCATCAGATTGGTGAAAAATTTTACATCAATCTCGGTAATGTTCCGAATGCACTATTGGCTAATCTACCAGATTACGATTTTCGAGAAGACGTAAACTGTAAAAGACCCAAGGTGGTCTTACTTTTAGATACCAACTAGAAACTTTACAAACACTATTCTAATTACTGTTTTTGTGTACTTTGTATCTAAAATTTGTTCATCATCAAACATTTATATTGTTATCTAATTTTTTATCTATGTACATATTGCATATTTGTTATTTACGTTGTTAAAAAAATAAAAAGTTTTTCTTGACGTGACCACGCCTCACATGGAGGTCCCATTTATTTAGTATTTGAAGAAGAAAGGATTGTAACTAAGAAAATGGAAATGTAGCCTTGAATGGACTAGGTGTTCCACATAATCAAATTTTATCATGTAATGTCAATAGCACTGTGACCGCCAAGCGACCCTTGTGTGACAGTCGCAATCCGGTCTCGAGTAGTCATTACGACGTCGATGCGTGGTTCCTGTGCGGTCGATATGTCCCACTTCCGTGACGATCAACACGTGACCCCATAATGCATTTACAAGGTGACCAGATAGTGGCCGGTAGGAGAAAAAAAATAACCCAGTGGGAGAAAGAGTGTGGTCATGGCATCTATCATGGAAAAGGAGTCTCTATATATACGGAGCCTCTTCCAGTGATTCCGGTTTCTACAAAGAGATACGAACGGACGGACCCCCGATAAAGTAGTCGTCAGACGAATTCACTAATTTATCGCAATTCAGCATTGCAACACCTCCTTTATAAAGTTAACCACTTGCACAAATTAATTTTGAAAATTAAAATTTTACTCGCGTACTTTAAATTTAGAGGAAAATACATTTAATTTTAGGATAAGATATAAATTATTTTCGGGGAATCCTTTTTTTAAAAATTATTAGTTACTTGGAGTCTGAGCGTTTTTATATGTCTTTTTATCCTACATAAGCGCTAGTAACTTCTTGACGATTTGCTAAGTTTGGATACATTACATAAAAGTATATTTCCGGATTCACAAATTTTAATAATTTAATAAGGTATACTATAAATTAGCTTTTTGAGAATCTTTCCCCACCATTAAGAAATCTTTTTTTCTGGTTCAAAAATTATTTTCGAAGGAGGGGAGACCTTTTTTTTCAGTTCTTTTATAAAAAAAAAGAAGGCTAATAATTCCCCGAACATTTTTTTTTTTTTTTTTGCTCGTAAAAATAATCTTATAAAGTGTGATATTTTTTACAACGTTTTATACATTACACAGACAAATTCACTATTCTATTTCTTTTCAAATTGATTCAAACGAGAGTATGAAACATTTTCCTCAGACATGATTTTATCATTTTCTCATTATTATTACTGAAATGTCAAGTTAAAATATATAACAATCGACTCAGAATTAAAACTCACAAAAGCAGCCACTATGACGTCACTTTAGAGTCACAAGAAAGAGCAGTCAACTTGTGACTTAACAGTGACGTCATTCGGTGACTTGTCACAATGAAGCGTCACAGTGACCGCACAGTGAAGCCACTTGCCTGTTATAATGTGACATTGATGTATGAAGTATTTCATATGTACATGTAGGTACTTCAAAAATTGTTATTTATTTATTAAATATAAGTGTTTCTCATAAGAATATTAATGTTATACGTTATTGTTCCAATACAAAATTTAATTAATTATTCTAATTTCATTGAATAACTCTGCATTCAAGATGAACAAAAACACAGGATTATTTTTAAAAAAGAATTCTCCTATATTCACCTCGCGCCAGACACTTTTTGTGAGCAACTTATTTATCAGACATTACTTTTTTTTTTGCTTAGCTCAAAAGCACACTTCTAAGACGTTTAAAAATTGCGTTTCTTTCATGAAATTTTCCATCGTACTGAATATTCTTTCTATGACTCAGAAAGGAAAGCTCCTTGATGGAAAGAGCTATTTGTAAGTAAATGAGCGTTTCAGTAGAAAAAGCTCATTTTGAATAGATGTTATCTCTTTTGCGAATGCTCTGTAAGAGTTTGCATACAAGATATTGAGAGGATTTTTAAATACATCCGAATGCAATTTTTACCTTGAAAAATCGAAGAACTCTGACTCTTAAGTGGTTGAGATCTCTTTTTATGCGAAATTCGGTGTTCTGCGTGTAAGGAAATTTGCAAACTTAAAAAGGCAGATTTTAGAGTGTTTTTGATGACGTGTAAAGAAACAAAAAAAATATTTTTTTTTTTTAAGTGGCGTTTATGGATTTGAAAAGCAGGAATTTATTGGAGAGGTATATCCGTTTGTTGCAAACAAAATAATGTTGTCATTTGGAGAGAGAGAAACATAATATTACAATAAAACATCTTTGAACATTGAATGGGCTAGATATAAAAGAATTAAAGAAATAGCTTCAGTATTTTAATGTTTTGCATATATTTTCGTAGTTATAAACATAGGTCATTAGAAATTTTAGAAATGCTTAGAAATAATCAGAATTGTAGCAGAAAGAAATGTCCTCAGCATTTTACAAAATTATTTGTGAATTCAAGCAAGAGTAATTTAGCCGGTCAAAACATATAGCAATGGAACACAAAAGATAAATACTAACGTCGGTACTTTTTGGGGAGGTTAATGAAAACAAATACAAGAAAAAAGAATAGGAATGACTAAATGTTTCGCCAAAATTATTCTTGAATAAAACATTAACAAAGTAAAGGGAATTACAATTTTTTTAAAGATTCAAATGCTGCAGAGATTTGCAGTGAATAACATTGATAGTACAAATAAAAGTCATCGTATAAGCTTTGAGTTATGTTTATGTATATGTGTATGTAAATTGTTTCACATATCTTTATTGATCACGGCCTCTTTCTATTGAACCTGTAAGAATATCAGCTTATTCATGGAAAAAAAATAGTAAGGATTTTAGTTAGATATCTACTGCATTTTCTTTAAGAAGATATACACTGATCTATCCAAGCATATTAAATGGTGATGGAATAATGGTGCAGCTCTTAAACATTCCATCACATTTCTGTTATCGCTTCATTTAGAAATAACTAGAAGATGTTTCTTCATTGGCGAAAGCATCGATCCTTGACCGGAGAGAGAGCACAATATGAATGCCATTTTCGAAAAGGCACCCTATGGGTGGGCATTATTAACCCTAGCAAGGACATCACAGACGCCCAAAGACAAGACGAAAATTGGAATCGGAGAAAATCCGTGGTAGAATGATGCGTTAGGCCTTATACCAGCTAGAATAATCTAGAAAATGTGCTACACACATAAGTATCTAAATGAAATTCATATTGTATGAAATGTAATGATGTTAGCATTAAATATTTAAAACCTATATGGTCGTGTTACAAAAATATCACATTTTTTCTGGCAAATAATGTCTTGTTCAAAAAAAGTTTGATTTAACACACCGTTAATACATGCCGTAATGTTTTCTCTGCTGCAGTTTCATTAAAATCATCTACAAGTTAAAGACAGTTCTATTATCATGCTGTTATGGTAATTAAATATTTCGAAAAATTACTTCTTTTACAGAATAAAAATGGTACTTGAGTAACAATTACAACTGAATATACTAAAGATAACGTTTATTATCATTAAGAAGATATTATTATCAAACGATTAACAGCAAAATACTGATCTTGCTTACTGGCTTAAGAATGCCCAATAAGTAATAAAATTCACTTAAAATTTTGCATCTTGTTATTTCTATACCTTCCTTTTATTCTTATAAAAAGATAGCTGTACGAACTATGTTCTGGTTGTGATATAACCCTTGCATGAAGGTTTAAGAATCGTAAAACGCCTCTTAATTTTTCATCCAACGGTCACGGGAAAATCAGAACTGCTTTCAGAGTAGAACAGAACAGAATCTGAAACTGCAACAACACGGTTATACTAAACCTACGCAGAAAACAAGAACGAGCTCTGTTTAGCAAATTATTGCTTTTTTTTTCATGCACTTATAGTATGTCTCTGTATATTAATGCTTCATTAATTGCTTCATTAATGCTTATATTAATTTTTGTAAAAAGTAACACTTTGTATAAATATTTGATTAACATATTCCATCGGGCGAAGTCTAAATTGTGATTTGTGTAATGCCTGACGAATTTATAGATGCCATGAAAAGTTTTTTTTATTATAAATTGATTAAAGATCTAGCTGACTACGAGTTTGTCACGTGGTAAGAATAGCATAATTTTTAACTCAAAAAGCCCAAAAACTTCCATGAAGCAACCAAGAGAGCCAAAAAGAACGAAATGGCTCATAACGCGAACTCACTAGAAAATTGGAACATCATGATAGTTTTTTTTTTTTTAAACTTCAGAGGTATTGTTAAGTTTACACTCAAAAGGGGTTGCACCAGCATTAAGTTACACTAGATAAGAATGACAAGATTTATAAAAAGCTTTTAATAGACATGCATGCCAGAGCCGATTCCAATTTTCTTCAAACCTAGGTTACCACAGCACCGAAGTGAACTTTACACACAATAAGTGCACGGAGGTTATTACTTTCATAATATTTTAGGATATCAGCTGATTATGATGCTTTTTATTAATGACTATGTCATTTTATCTCTCACCCTCTTATTGAAAATGTGACATAAAAATGAGACACGAAAATGCGTTACGAAAATGCGACATAAAAGTAAGAATAAATGTCCGCTGAAAATGATAGTATGTGTTACGTAAACGACCGATTTCTATAAGCTCCGTAAGGTTGCATTTATTTCATAAAGTGATTGTTTAAAAATTTCCTCCGTTTTTTAAATGTTATATGAGAATGTGGCAACAATGTGCAGATAAAATAAAATGTTAGTATGTGTTACGTAAACCACCGATTTCTATAAGTTCCTTAAAGTTGCATTTATATTTAAATACTATTAGTTCACAACAACTTTAATCTATTGTTACAATATTTCGTAATCAGTAGAATATGCATCACATGTATTTTTCTATAAATAGGTTACAATCATAAAAATTTCAACATAGGGTTACCAGGCGAAATACACGAAAGATGAGAGATAAAATGACATAGTCAATTAATATTGTTTTAATATGGCAATAATGAAACTAAAATATTAGGGGGGTTAACCAGGGTCTCCCCCTGACGAGGCTCTAACAGCCGAGTTTATATATATATGTGTGTGTGTGTGTATAAATATTGTTGTTGTTGTTAGAGTAATACTATAAAAAATTTATTCTGCGGGAAGTGTCAGACTGCTGCAAACATTTTGCTTCGCGTAGTTTATTTTTCTTAAAGACTAGTTTATCGCGGTACGAAAAAAAGGGCTTCTAAAAACAGAAATAAATGAGCATTCACCAAGAAAAAGTTTTTATTTTTTATTTTTGAATAGTTGAAGAGATTTTATTCTACTGAAAGACGTTTCATTCAAAATTCTATAAAGAAGACTGAACAGCCTCTTAAAGATTCTGAAAGTAGGTTTTACTTAACCGAATAGAAATGCTTTGGCAGAAAACCTCTTGAATTTGCCTTTCTATTATGTGTCAGGTTTTTTTCTTAGTTAGCAGAATATCGTACGCTGAAGTATTTTATAATTTATCTCGGTTTCAGTAAGATTTTTCTCCGCAACACGTTATCACATTTTACAAGACGATAAAACTCGGAATTGAATTTTTTGGACATTAAATAAATTTCATGTTATAAGTGCATCTTTAAAATATAATCTTTCTTGAGCCAATATATATATAATGCAACACGCTTTGTGCTATTACCTTTCAGGATCTAAGAATAAGCGGATAAAGTTATTTAAAGTTATTTAGATAATTGCGTTTAAGCTTTGCGTTGCAATTTCAATTTCTTTTTAAACTCAATATTTCTTTTTAAGTTATTCTCGCTAATATAATCTTTCTTTTTAAACACCAGCTATATACATTTAAGATATGTATGTAGCTGGGATCAGTTAATTGCAGCCGAAAAATTGGAAACTTCAGCCAAAAAAATACTCTGCATGTGGTGACTATTTAGCTTAAAGTTAAGTTCCTAAAAATAATTTGAAACTGGTGGTCATGACAAAAAGTTTCGATGCTTGTTGATCTGTAAATTCGGTTGCCGTAAAATGTGAAACGATGCAATTTTATACGTTTTGAACTCGTGGCAGCATATGCTCAAATTCACTTAGAAAGTTATATTTGAAAACCATTTAGAAAGTAAAACGCTTTTGACATATTTACAATGAAATATAAAACTTCATTCCACTGCAACACTGTATACACAAATGATGAATCCTTACGTAATATTATAATACTCCAAAATTTCGTGTTTTAGATTCTCCAAAACACTAAATTCGTTTCATTGTTGATGTTCACTAATTGAAAAAAATCGTTTTCACAACAGATTATTATTATTATTTTAAATAGAATAAATTAAAAGCATTTTTTGCGTAATTGATCTAATCAACACAACCTAGATGAATAAAACCTAACTGAAGCTTTGACGTAAACACTAGGTCAAAGAAAATGACGTCATTACAGTTTTATTGTCGCAATCTTACACTACTAAAAATTTGTGGGGAATTTACTCATGCAAAAGAATATTTAATGAAAAGAGATAGAAAAATTAATTATACGACAAATGGCAATTTTTAACCATCACTAACCATAAAATATGATAAGAAGAATGATCATAACAGATTACCTTATGTCAGGAAGGTACTTCGATCTGTAACTCAACATAGTTTTAAATATTTGTAGCATTCAACAGAAGTTTTAAATAATTTTACTTTGTGAAAATAAAGTCATTTTCCTAGGCCTAGTGATTTTGTCAAAGTTTCGGCTGTCAGGCTTTCTATAGGCAACAGGTGTTTATCAAGTGCATAAAAGCAACACCTCCTACATATAGAAAGCCTAACAACTGAAGTTTTGACGTCACCACTAGGCCTTCAAATGATGACGTCATCACAGTTTTACTTTCACAAAGGAAAAGTATTTAAAATTTCTGATGAATGCTACAAATATTAGAAAATATCTTAAATAAAAAATTAAAATTAAAGTACCTTTCTCATACAAAATTATTCATTTCGATCTATTTCCTTATTATATTATCTAATTAGTCGTGGTTAAAAACTGCCATTTGTCATAAAATTATATTTTTTAAGCATAAGTATTTTTTAAGAGTCATCACATTTTTATTTTCATAAAGTAAAACTATTTAAATTTTCTGGTGAATGTTACAAATATTAGAAAATATCTTAAGTTAAAGATAAAAATTAAAATTCCTTTTTGATACAAAGCAGTTCATTATGATCTATTTCTTTATTACATTACATAATTAGTCGCAGTTAAAAATTTGCCCTTTGTCGTAAATTTAAATTTTCTGCCTCATACCTTTAAAATGCTTTGTGAGTGAGTAAATTAACCAGAAATTATAAATAGTTTTACTTTATGAAAGTTAAAGTGTGATGACGTCATTTTTAAAGGCCTACTGATGACGTGAAACCTTGTTGACGTAGCAGTTGTTAGGCTTTCTAAATCTAGGATGTGCTGGTAAAAGGCAAAACTTGTCTTGTGCCAGACCTTCTGGTATATCATTTAGTATTATCCAGATATTTTGAAAATTATCTTGTATTATTTGTCTTAAAATGTTGAGCGTTTTGCTTCTGTTTATAACATTTGTCAGTTCTGGAGATACATACTAAATCGACAGCTGCCGTAACCGAGCTATAACCACAAAATTGATTCCTAAACTTATTATGATTATTCATTTTTTTTTCTTTTGCCTGAAAAATTCCACCATACACCACTGTTCAAAGCTTAACGTCCTCTATCTCAAGAGATAAAAATGATGAGACCGAGTGCTCATCGTTTTAAGGCTAAGTTGAAGGAGTGTGTGTATATGTGTGCAAACCACAATATTAATCCTGAATAGAAAAATCATTCTTTACACACTCAAGAGAAACACTGCTTAAAAGCAATGCATTATTGCGAGTTGTGGGCAGATCTGCTCCTACAAGGTTTTACTAAGACACTTGACGTTCCACGTGATCATGATGAAACGATGATGCCACTTGATGTTCTACGCGTTACATTATTTAATTTTGTATTTTGTTGCACGTAAATTGTTGGAGTACAGGATAATTTATGGATAGTTAAAATTTTCACTGGATAACTGTGTTTCATGAACCCTCGCCGAAACGTATAGTATTGGTCAAATTACATAGCTCTTATTGAAAAATAAAGGACAAAAAGTATTTCTACAATAAATTCTACAATAAATTCATTCACATATGACAAGAAATGACATACAATCATATTTATTCATACACTTTTAAATGTCAGTATTAGGCATGCCTGTCTTTGAAAAAGTCATTCAGTTTCATTCGAAAAATATATGGCATACCAAATAAATTTATTTAAAATAATGATGAAACAACGAAAAAACATAATTTAAGTTAAAATACGTCCAATAATTTGGCCAAAATTATAGAAGATGTCCTCAAGTTTGGTTCAGTTTGGTGATAATACGACAAAAAAGGGACGAACTGATCGGGTCGTCTTTTTAATACAGCTGTGAACAATTATTATGAATATCGTGTTGATCTGTTGTGTAAACTTCAATTCTTTCAGGAGTGAAATTTATCTGTTACAGAAAGCTTTGTAGTAAAATTTATACTTTACAAATACTATTAATGTTATTATTATTGTTTTAATTTAACTGTCAATCGCCGAAATAACGAGTCCATTGTTTATCACATCTAGAAAAGAAGTTTTAACTTTTACTTCATCGCTTCTTATTCAGTGATTAATACTAAGTGCATGAAAACTATGTTTACGATCCTACATTACTGTGTGATTCCGTGTCATTAAATAGCATAATATATAAGTGTTTTTTTCTTATTAAAAACTATTTAAATTTTGGCTTGTGTTTCAGTAATTTATTCAGTAGAACAAGATCTTAACAGAATGTTATTCTCTAAGAGCTATATATTTCTTACAAAGCAAGTTATTTTAATATTTTCTGTATACTCTAGTGTAAGAAATTTAAATTGAATTTCTGCTAGACTGCCTTTATACATTAGACTCATAAAATGCAAAAATGATTTCTTTTCCTTTAGAATAGAAATAAATTTATTTAGAATCAAATATTTTAATGCATAACAAGACTAATTTACTTACTTGCGCGCAGTGTACGAGCCTGAGCAGATCGTTCCTACTTTCTGTAAAAGGATATACAGACTGTGAACTGGCTGTGAAATCTTCCGTTCCTCAGCATTTACTTGTAAACACGTATTTTGGAAAGATATACAAAAGTCTATGTATTTCATTTAATGATAAGAATGAAAAGCCTTACAAATAAAGATGTGTATTTTGTTTTCATGAACTCTGTTATACTTTACTTCATGAAATGCATAAAATTTAATTAAATAATATCTATTAAAAGTATCACAACAATCATACACCGTTATACTTAAATAAAGTCTATAAAATAGAATGGAAATAAACTATTTTAATTAAATTAAAATTCGTCTTCATTTGGCAAATACAGAGTATTACACGCAAATAGTCGCATAATAATTTTGCCAGTGCCATGGAATAACACATCAGATATGTAATACAGCTTTACATTTTACACATTGTTCGCACATACACACATATATATACATAGATACAGAGGAATGAGGAGAGAAGCTGTACATACTTCATTTTTTTCATATAATGTTAATGTTGTTCATTCTAAATAATTTCCCTCATGAGTTTTCTTAAAATTTCCGGTTTTCATTTAAGTAAGATCAGAATGAACGATGGTCTTCCACTATTATCCATGCCAGACAGAAAGTTTAAACTCGTATAAAATTTGATAGTATTTTTTACAGTAGAAATGTTGCATAAGACCATGATTTTATTGAAACGGCAAGCGCTTAACAGAAAATTAAAGCGCTCATTCAGTGTCTAAGAATATCTTGATGTCATAAGACAGTTTATATCAGTGGTTACCGTTATTTTTCTTGTAAGAACATTTAAAAACATCGTCAAGTTTTTGCAGTCCAGAAAATAAAAACCTAGTAAAGACTCCCCCCTCCAAATCCTTCCGAAGTTCACTTTGATCATGTTAATAATAATTCTAACTAAGGCTACATTTTATTCTTTAAAAATCATCCCTGCTTAATCAGTTGAGATCTAACATGAAATAAGAAGATGGTGTTAAAGGCTCCGTAAATTAGGCATAAAAATTAAAGTATTTATATATGTAATCATTTTTTTATAATTATATTAAAATTATAAAAAAAATCCGTTTAAAATACACAAATTCGAAAGACTTTTCACGAAGACCGTCTTGATTATTGTTCAATGGAGAAAATGGCACGATTGACGTAGAACAAACTTTTTCCATTTTGGGGTCATGCTTGTGCAACTGATTCTCATCACGCTGTTAAGATGATCAAATCATCTACTAGTGGAGGTCTTTACCTGTTCTTAGTGAAGTTCATATTTGAAAATTCTGCTTCACAGAGAAAACTTGAGAAAATATTAAACGCATTTATAGAGCTAAAGTTTTGAGTTCAGGATATTTTCTCTCACATGTATTTTTTATCCTAAAATTGCTCATTCCCAAGACTTCGTGGAAGTTTTGGTATTTCCTTTGAAATAACTCCTTAATTATAGCTCTTTATTTATAACCGTGAACTAGCTTTATTCATTGAAGTAAAAATAAAGTGTTGTAAGCAATAACCCATAAATTCTACCTTGCGGGAATAATCCTTCAACCTGTAATTGCTAAAAGAAAATACCATTCCTATTTCAAGGTACCTGAAATAAAATAGTTACCGACTCAAATAAAGAGACAAAATTTAAAACATTTTCTTTAATTATTATGACTTCTTCCAAACTTACAATATCTTATACAATTTCCTTTTTCTTACACATTAAATAATGATAACCGTGACATTATTTGTTTCTTTTGTGAATATTCAATAAGATTAATCATAAAATCTATTTCGCGGTGAGAATGCTGGTTATATACATAGGAGAGAGCGGGGAGATATAGTGCAACTCAAGATTAAAACAAATCAATACAAAGGTCTTTTACCTTTTCTGCTGATGCACTGGTGGGGCATTTTTTATGCTTGATGGCTCGTGACATCTAGGTTACTATGTCGTAATTTTTCAGCAATTGAAGCTCGGCAACATTCACTCACTTTTAATAAAATTGCTGGTTCACTACGGAATTTTTTTTAATCATTTTTTTTGAACACACTCACTCAACCACATCACTTTTGAAGTCCGTTCACTCTGAACTTCATCTCGACTCTCTCGTCACTTCTCATCTCCTACTTCTTTTTTTGACCTCTTGAGCCCCTTTTTCTTTTCGATTTTTTTAGCAACCAATCCGGGGTTCCTTTTGCTCACGTCCCCTTTACGTGCATAATTTTCTGTTTCTCCGTTTCTGTGATTGGTTCACCGTCCTTATTTTCTACGCCTCCTAATCTACGTCTTTCTGCGTAACATTGGCCATCTGAGACAGTCTACAATAAATTTTTCTAATTTATTATGGGGGAATTTTGACTGTCCCCTCGTGACACTTTCTGGCACCACGATGTCTGCATCTCGTAACTCAGCTGCCCACTATAAATTTCTGTAATTTATTATGGGGCAATTTTGACTTTGCCGTAGTGACACATCTGGCTCCACGATGTCTGCATATTGTAAATTATTCTTCGTGTGTGGGCTCCCCTTTTGCACTACATATCTCCCCTTGTTAATAAAAAAAACAATAAAAAAATGACATAAAGTCCACGTATAGAAGTTCATCCATGGCTCAGTAGAACGTCTTTCTTATACCGTAAAAGTCTCTTTTCTTTTGTTGTCGTTTACTTGTTCGTTTTGTTTTGATTTTCACATAGTCCAACATGAATCCTTGAAACGTATTACCAGAGTTCGTATATTGCAGTTGCACTTCCCACATGGTACATATCCGTTAAGATTGATAGTCGTCTTTCAGTTCATATTTGCCTTGACCTAGTCTCCAAATTATCCACCTTTGGATTGGAACTTTTTTTTTTTTTTATTGATTTGTATGTAATTTGAGCATACATAACATTCATTTTTTTTGTTGTCACATACCTTTGCATTTACAACCACCAAATATACACTTTACTGTATTTATCAAAGTTTTTATTTATATATATATATATATATATATATAATATATATATATATATATATATATATATATATATATATTCTTTTTTTATTTTTTTGCCTGTATCTTATCGCCCTTTTCATATACAACCTGTGTCCAATTTACCCTTCCTACGCATCTGTCCTCCAATTGTCAGCATCGTCTGCTGTTATTGGCGGAACCAAAACCATTTCTTCCGCTCATTCTCTTTCTCAACTGCCTCGAAAAACGAAACTACGTCTCCTTCTCCTGTTGCCACGACATCCATTATCCTGTCTCCCTTTCGCTAATTACTCTCCGCGGCACGCCCCTCGTCGCTGACCGGTCTTGTGGATTCCCTTCTACGAATGTGAGAAAGCGATTATCACCCCCTCTGTAATACACTATTTCCACTCAACTCGAACTGTGGGTGGAAGAATCGCTGAATCACCCCACGCACGTTGTTCATCCCCGCACTGACTCGTCCGCATGCCTCGCGCGCTGGGTTCTATTTCATTTTATTTATTTTTTACCTTATTTTTCCTGTGATATAACCCTGTAGTTTGTATAATCCTTTGTTTTTCTTAGGACCCATTGCATCCACTGTTTGTTTGTTGTTTTTGAAATTATTCCCGTTCGCTCTCACTTGTTTTTCTAATCCTCTCCTCTCCTTTGCCTCTCAGAATACAGACACGCGACAGCTGCAGTATCATTGTGCTATCCTTTCTCTCCTTTTGTTTTGCTTGTTTATTTGTTTATATGATTTTGTTTTTGCTGATTATTTATCCTGTACCCTGCCTACTTTTTTTATGAAATTCTGTCACCCCTTTGTGCTTTCTTTCATAGCGGAAGACTCCTTAAGAAATCAATAATCAGCATCTGGGCCCCGATGTATATTTGTCGGCAATCTATCTGGAGTACCCGGGTAAGTCATCCTATTTTTTTTGCTCACTCCGTATTTTCTCAAAAATTACACGCGGGGAAAAACTGGTTCCTCCAGCTACTTCCTCCCTGCCTACCTCAGGATTTCTTTGCGCGCATGTGAATTGGGGGGGATGTTTCGCCTTACCTCGCGGAGGAAAACTGGATTTTCTCTTGCGTCCGCTCCTCTTGTTTATGTATTTGGACGACTCCCGCTCTTTGACTCATTCTTCGTGGTTTGTAAACAAACTCGGTCGCATTTTTCCTGTTTCTTTTCTTTCTTTCTTTCTTTCTTTATTTTTTTTGCGTGTTTGTGGTTTTTTTTTTATTTCTTTAAATTTATTTTTACTGTTTTTTTTTATTTATTTTTACTGTTTTTTTTTTTTTTTTTTTTTTTTTTTTTACGTCTGATTTTCGCAGGCATCTGGACTTGGGCTGTCTTCTGTCGCATTTCGCATTTACTTTAAAAAAATGCGACCGGTGAAGCTTTATCGGTTTCGCAAAAGGCTCTCTCTGACTTTTCAAAAAATAATTATTATTCCGTCCTTTCTTTAAAATTACAAAAGGACCCGTAAATTTATTTTGCAGCGCACCCGCCTTAATAAAATTTTTATAATATACTGTATTCCCTACTTCTAACTTTGGCGGACTCCGCTTCTTTTCATTTGTTTTGTCATACTCTTCCATCATTTTTTCCTGGTTTTCTTTTGCCCTCTCTTTTATCTTCTCTAAATTGTGAAACACTTTTTTTATATATTTCATCTCGCTTTCCATTGTTTTAATGTCTGTGTTTACGTGAAGCGGTGTATTCAGATTTCTGCCGAAAAATATTAAAGCAGGCGGATAACCCGTCGCCCGATTTATGGAGTTGTTATACTCTAATTTAAAGAATAAGAGACGAATATCCCACTCAAATGTTTGATTTGACATGGCCGCTACAGACTCCTTCAAAATTTTATGCGTTCTCTCAATCAAAGCGTTGCCTTGTGGATGATACACAGAACACTTTGTATGGTGTATTGTTAATTTTGCAAGATAGTCCTCGAAGTCCTGTGAGTGGAGTTGCGGCCCGTTATCCGTAACTATACGTTTCGGTATTCCAAATCTCGCGAAATATTCCGTTAAATGTGTAATTATTGTCATGGTATTTGTTGTCCTTAGTGGAATTTGCCTCGAACATCCTACTACCATAATCTATTATCGTTAGTATAAATTTTTTTCCTTGAATACTTGTCGGTAACGGTCCAACGATGTCTAAGGCTAAGCATTCTCCGGGCTCATAATTCTTGTCGACTTTTTGAATAGATGGCTTAGGAATGACATGCGATTTGTAACGGTTACACTCCTCACACTTTGTGCACCATGATTTTACGTCTTTGAACATTCCGACCCAAAAGAAACGTTCCTTTATTTTTTTATAAGTCTTCTTAATCCCAAAATGCGCTCTATGAGCCTCTTTTAAACACTCCGTCTTCAGCGTCCCTGGTGTTATTAAAATTTCAGCCTTATCATTCTTTTGTTTTAACACAACTGCTTTTTTATCCTGACTAAGGTCATAAATTCGCGTTGAATGTGAATAATTTCTACTCTCTATATTTTCCCTAATTTTTTTTATTGTATTGTCATTTTCTTGTTCTAGTATAATGTTCTCTCTACTTAGATGGTCTAATTGGAAATCCTCCTTCTTTAATTGCATTTTACGTAAACTATGTATTTCTTCTAAATGCAAATTATTTATCTGTACAATTTCTGTTTGGTCCTCAAATTTATTTTCCTTAATCATATATTTTTCCACGCCTTGTCCTATTTTCATTTTTTTATTTAACGTTACTTTTCCCCCCTTCTTATTCGTTAAAATTACTTCCGTTCGCGCTTGATTATCTAATTGACAAATTCCCTCCTGTATTGTAACTTCAGCCTTGTTTTTTACCGGAATTACCATTATTTCTTTATTTGCGTTTTGAATGTTGTCGCACTCGATTTCCACTACCTGTGATTCGTACGGATCCAGTGTGATTTTATTTATTAATCTCATTTTTTGTTGTTGAGTATCCTTTCTTGATATGTTATTTGTTTCTTTTATCGGATTTAGTTGCGTTGTTTTCTCCTGCGTGTTTACCCTCCATGTTTCACCGATAAATTTTAAATGAACTTTGTGTTCTTTCATAAAGTCAAAACCTAAAATTACATTATAATCCTCCCCGAAATTTTGAATCGTGACAAAGAAAGCTTGTTTGAAATTCTTGTCTCCTAGTTTGATGATTATTTCTATCGCCTTAGAGAAGGGAATAACGGAATTATTTACAGTGCGAATTTTGACTTGTCTCGATAAAAAATTAATTTTTGTGTCCGTCTCCTGTATTTTCTCAAATACTTCCGGCGACATTAAACTAATCATGCTACCCGAATCAATTAATGCTCGTGCCTGAATATCTTTGATCTTTACGTCAACCACGGGTAGTTCCTGTGACTCTCGCTGACAGTTTGCCGCAACCGTAACGATGTTTTTGACTTCTTCCTTTTCCTCTGTTGCTTTTGTTTTGTTTTTATTTTGTTCCTCAATTAAGGTTTGTATTTTTCGAATGTCCAAACCTAAGTCCTCCCCACTATTCCGGAGTCCTGGGGTCGCATTGTGTTTGAACTCCCCTTTCAGTTTAAATTTTGCCTTTCGTTATTAAAATTTTGTCTAAAATTGTCTGTATTCCCTGTGTTGTTTCGGTAGTCCGTGTTTCTCCTCTGATTCGTCTGGCGATATTGTGGTACATAGTTTTGTCTGTCGTTATTTCGAATTTGTGTTGTATACTGTCTTTTTCTTACGATGTTATTAAATGGTTGATTCGTCTCTCTAAACCAACATTGCTGTGCGTCGTGTCCCAACTTTTGACAAATTTCACATTTTACTATTCTCGGTACCTGTATGGTCGTGAGCTGTTTTAAATTTTCCTTAATTTCTCTCATCTCCTCCCTCAATTTTAATATCTCTAAATTCTGCACTATGGCAGGAATATTTGTTTCTTCATTTTTTGTTATATTATTCATTGTCGCCGTGTTGTATATTTCATCTAACTGTTGCGCTTTCTGCACAGCCTCCTCAAATTTCTCGATTCCTAATTTTCTAATTTCTATTGAAATGTCCTCCCGAATTGTGTCTAAAAATTTTTGTAACATCACTGTGTTTGCTATCTTTTTCGTTTCCTCCGTCTCTTTATCTATTCCCAAATAATCCTTAGTTCTTTTCTTTATTAATTTTCCCAATTCTTCTATGGATGTTTTTGGATCGTGTGTGATATTTTCAAATAATTGTTTTTTTTTTGTAGTTGGGTTATCTTTGTGCTGAATTTCTTATTTAATTCTGCTTTAATACTGTTGATATCATTGTTTTTAGCATTTTGTTCGCTCTCCATTATATGTTTAAACGCCTGTCCTCTCAATCTAGTTTTCATAATTAGACCACGTTCATTTTCCTTCCAGCCGGATAACTCCGCGATATTTTCAAATTGGGCGAAAAATTCTTTTAAACTTTCCCCATCCTGCCCGCTATACTGCGGCAATAAACTTATCAATTGTGTATCCATTTTGTTTGAATTTTCTGTACTATCTATTTGTTTTTTGCCTTGTCCTCGCTTATTTTTATTATTTGCCATTAATTTCCATCACTCATTTAAATACATATCATACACACACATAAATATATATATATATATATACACTCATTATGACTTATTCTTTTCTTTATATACCAGTACTCTCTAATAGTACTCAGCACTAAGTTGTCTTAATTTTATCACTAATAAACAAAAAAACATTTTTTTTAAAACTATACTACTACATTTTTTTTGAATATGTTTCTTTCAATATGAAATCAATATTTTTTAACACACTTGTCTTCATAATAAGTTCACAAAACCTTTCTTTCACACAATTAAATATTTTCTAACACAATACTCTTCACTATAAAATCGTGCAATATGTCACAACTCAATATTTTTTTTATTTATATATATATATATATATATTTTTTTTTTACACAACTAACTAATTTTTTTTGTTATACTTTTATGAATCTTTATGAATATTAAAGCAAAAATTGTTTCTTCATTTCACACCTGTAATATTTAATCAACTTTGAATATCACAATATATACACTATTACTCATTATGCAAAGGTATCTGATCTGAATGCTATGTATCCTATATCTCCCCCGAGAAATCTCTCCTCTTTACTTATTATTAATTTTACAATATTGAAGGATTTTCCAAAGGCTCACCTCTCGCGGCATTCATAAAAAATGCTTCTTCATTGGTCCACTTACCAATGGAATTTAGAGAAAGAAAAATTAGTAAAAAAGTTGTAAAAACGTTCTTAATTTTTTCCCAAGTCAGTAAATCTTGAACTTTTGGTTTGAGTTTTCCTGAAAATTTCAAATTGGCTGATGTCAATAACCTCACTACTACCATAAACTGTCTTAAGGTGTTTAAAGTGCAAACGTTCGCCCCTAATATCATCGGTAAAGAGTTTTTATTTTTTCTAATATTTTCATGGGACAGAAAAATGCACCCATGTTTACCTTTGCCTTGTAGTTAGTTTAATTAGAGAGGCACGTAGTGGTTATCACGATTTATTCAAAAACAATGGGAAAACGTAGATGATCACTTACTAAACTCTGAGAATTAGTTGAATGACTCTGTTTTATGTTTGACAATGCTGTAAAAATGTTTCAAGATTCAGTCTTTATTCGGTCACCTAACATTGTAGAGGTGTAAGTTGTCAATATGAGCGTCAGTCTTTCCACAAAATGATTTAAATTGACGATGCTTAAGATGTGATTTTTGCCGTATGTACTTATTTATACTGTGTATTGCTTTTTGCATTTTATTTTGCAGGCTGATATTTTAACTGCAGCGCGACGCACTTTTATAATAATTTAGCGGTAGAACATAAAACTTGTATAGATTTTAGGATCTCTAAAATTTTTTCTTAAAAATTTATAGTTTGTTTCATGATTTGTGCCAATATATGTAATTAGAGCAACCTTTTTTCACTTCACATTAATTTCAGCAAACTACGTAAGGAATCCGGAAAAGCGGCTAACAATGTATTTAACATGAGTATTACTCTTTTTGAATTTGGATACCGGTATCTAAATATGTTTAAAAATTAGTAGAAATTGAGCGCAACCATAATCCAATGCAAGAAACTTATAATTATGGTTTATGGTTTTAAAAGTTTTAATACCAACAAACAATTCCGGCCGACTTCTTTCATGTGAAAACACATTTGGGAATCCTCTTTTCATATTAAAAAACATAATGAACACCATATAAAGATTACTTTTCAAAATGATTTTTAGCCTGTTATTCCTTATTTCTCGTAATCCTCTCTTCCTTTTCTAGAAATATATTTTCAGAAATCTGACGAAACGTAAAAAGGAATTTTTTTACAGTTTATGTTCAAGGCATAAAAATGTTCTATGTTTATTAAATTCTTATGAATACGGGAATCGGGTTGGGGTGGATATTCATTCTGATATATTACGGAAGATTTGTTGAGAAGATGAGGAATTCTTATTATGGTTCAACGTTTCATTTTGATAGCTTTTGTTGGAAATTGAAACAAATGTATTTCGAAGCTTGCGCATATTATGCATTCTTCATTCTCTAATAAAATTGTAGCCCAAAAACTATGCTCAGAGTACATATAATTTTCATTTTTTTATTTATTTGTTAAAAGTGCTACTTTAGAATGTGACTTCGGTGTAACGTTATATATATACATTATAGTTCCACAATAATTTATAAATATAATTTTTCAAAAAATTACAGATTTATTTTTAAAAAGTTAATGTACTCATATAAGTTAATGTACTCATACAAGTTAATGTACTTACAAGTTACTAACTTGTACTCATATAAGTTAATGTGCTCACAATTTACTCACATGTACTCAGACGTTACTCACATGTACTCATATAAGTTTATGTACTAATAAGTTACTCACATATACTCATATACGTTAATGTACTCACTTGTACTAATATAAGTTAATGTACACAGAAAATGTTAATGTACTCACAAGAGAATGAAACTGCATATTTTTTTTTTGTTTTGCACCAGCAGTTACTCTGTAGTTGTATTTTCTCTCAGAAAGTAACAGTCCGAGATTTGATCTACTTCAAGTTCATTTTGTATAAAATGTCTTGAAACGAGTAGACATGGAGACAATTGTAAAAGCTTTCCAGCGTTGATTGTCAACGGGAAAACCAAAACACCTGCTTTTCATCTCCTCAGTATGGAAATGTAACCCCTTCGCCCATCTATATAAATAAAATTAGACTTTTGTCTGTACATTTCTTGGAATTCAAAAATTTTGCGATTTCTATCCGTTTCAAGCACCCGGGAATCCGATGCGACCCTCAAAAAAAAGTTTGTGTGTCTGTCATTCTGTCATTCTGTCATTCTGTCTGTGACGCTTTTTTTGTTTAAGCATCACGTAAAAACGACTGAAGCGAATGATATGAAATTGGGTGTCATGATAGGTGGTCACTCAACTTAAAACATAGGCGTCGAATTTTTAAAAAATCTTGATTAGACTTTCAGATTTTGAGAAAATCGTTTCAAACTGCGTAAATTTGTGTTCGAGCATCATGCAAAAACGACTGAAGTGAATGATATGAAATTGGGTGTCATGATAGGTGGTCACTTAACTCAAAACATAGGCGTCCAATTTTTTAAAAATCTTGATTGGATTTTGAGATTTTGCGAAAATCCTTTCAAACTGCGTAAATTTGTGTTCAAGCATCACGTAAAAACGACTGAAGCGAATGATATTAAATTGGGTGTCATGATAGGTGGTCACTCAACTTAAAACATAGGCGTCCAATTTTTAAAAAATCCTGATTGGATTTTGAGATTTTGCGAAAATCCTTTCAAACTGCGTAAATTTGCGTTAAAGCATCACGTAAAAACGACAGAAGCGAATGATATGAAATTGAGTGACATGATAGGTGGTCACTCAACTTAAAACATAGGCGTCGAATTTTTTAAAAATCTTGATTGGATTTTGAAATTTTGCGAAAATCATTTCAAACTGCGTAAATTTGTGTTCGCACATCACGTAATAACTGCAAAGGTGAAAAAATGATATTTGGTGAAATCATAGGGGGTCTTTCCCCTTAAACTATAAGCATCTAATTAAAAAAAAATCTATCAGATTTCGAGATTTTGTGAAAATCGTTTAAAACTGAGTGAATCTTCGTTCCCGCATTACGTAATAACGACTAAATCGAATGATATGAAATTTGGTCACACGATAGATGGTTGCTCAACATAAACTATAGGAGTCCAATTTTTTAAACATTTTTATTAGATTTTGAGATTTTGTGGAAATTCTCTCAAAATACGTAATATTTCTTCAAACATCACGTAAAAACGACTAATAAGAATAATACGAAATTGAGTGATATGATAGGTAGTTGCTAATCTTAATTTATAGGCGTTGAATTTTTAAAATATTTTGATTACATTTTGAGATTTTGCGAAAATCGTTTTAAAATGCTGAAAATTTGTTCCAGCATCACGAAATAAAGACTGCAGGGAATGAAACGAATTTGGGTGACAGGATAGGTTGTCACTCAACTTAAATTCTAGGCTTCCAATTTTTCAAAAATGTTGATTAAATTTTGAGATTTTGCGAAAATTATTTCTATATGCGTAAATATTCGTTCGCGCATCACATAATTACGACTAAAGCGAATGAAATGATATTACTTAGTGACTCTCTTAACCTGTAATATTTTAACAATACATAAAAGTTATAACTTCGCTTTCTTTACTTTGGCAACACACTACATCCATTCTGTGTACTCCTACAATGCTGACAAAAGTTCTTACTTTTTGGAAATTTGCATTCACTAACCCGTCAAGGACGGGTACTTCAGCTAGTTATTAAATAAAACTGTTTTGAATTTTGGCTTTAATTATTTTTTTTTCAAATTGAAAACGTTCGTAAAATTTTATTCATCTAATAATGTTATACTTTTTCATTTTATAAATCACGTTCGTAAATATAACTTGTGAAAGGTTTAAGGGCGTCAGCTTTTAGTAGATTAATATTTGCACATAGAAGCAGCATCACTATAAATTAAAAAATCTGTACCATTGTAGCTTTTTCTATCAATATTGTTATATGTTTGAAGATAGGATGATAAATTTCTTTTGTTAAATCTCCTAGCTGGAAAATATGACAGTAATATTCATATGATATAGGATAAATGGCCAGCATTGAATCGAAATGTTTCTGAGCATTTTTTAATAGACATTCATGTTATTTATATTATTTTAAAGAAAGTACATTATATATTATACACGAATGCTATGTATAAAATGCTTGATGACCTATGCTTATTAATTGCTGTTAGAATTAAGGCAAAGAGTACAGAGGAAGACGAAGGGAAAACATATGTGTTTTACTATAAGGGGAAAACGTGAATTGTTTCAAAAGTTTTCATGCTTACACTGAACTTAAAACTGATGAATCCAAATGACAAGCAGATGATCTAGCATATGCGCCGATTTACAGGTTTTTTTTTCTGAAACAACGAACTATTCAGTTTTGTGATTACTGAAACATGACAGTACTGTCATGTTTCAGTAATCACAAAACTGAATAGTTCGTGTTTAATATTATTGAAATACTGTCTTTTGTTTAAGAAAAATTGAAACTGTTCTTAAAATACAGCACCGTGTATTTTGAAGCCTAAAATAAAAATTAAAAATCGCTTGAAATTCGTCTAGTAAATAATATTTCGTCACCGTATTTATTTTACTTACAGTATATTAAACTGTTTCACACTTAAAATTCGAAGTAATTAAATAAAGCATCTACCGTCCATGTTAAACTGATTTCAAGTCTTCAATACCAAATTCCAGAGTTTCTCTGAAACCATATTCAAATAGTTTGTGGACATTAGATATCGATTTACCATCATTGATTAATAGAGCCTCATTTTTTTAACATGGGGACAATATACAAATTACGCTTTGCTATAATAGTCAATCATGTTTTAATATAACTAAAACAATAAAGTTTACCTCACTGCGCGTGTTCTAAAACTCTCATGCTTCTTTTTGTCATTCCGAAACTGTTTTTAATAGCTTCCTGAAATATTTTATGATGCGACCATAAAATATAGCGCGAGGCTTCACTGTATTAATTTTACGTTTTCCGAAGAGACTTTTTACGGGTCATTCAGTTGATCTCACTGACAAGTTCAAAAGATATTTTACTGTGACAAATTTCACAGAGATAGCATGGATATGAATTAGTTATGGATCGATGAAAAATAAAATAAAAATCTATTATCTTTCCTGCTGCAGTAAAACATATTGCTCTCATTTTGCATGCATAATCCTGCTTATTTATTTTACGAATATGGTACTTATGTCCTTGTAATGAATTTTTTCCTATTACTTTTTAAGAATTACATGGTAGATACCATTTTAAGGCTTTTTTTCAGTTCGTCCAATTAGTTTCATAGAAACATGGTAGATAGTAGTTATTTTAGGAGTGGCTGATATTACAATTTTTTACGTGGTGTGTGTGTGGATTTAGAAATGTCAAAAATACGTGACCAAGAAACCATGACGAAACTTCATAGTAAAACATATACATCATATCGTTGTATTTGCTCTCACTTATGAAAAAACATACATCAGAGAATATTCAGTTAAATATTAATGCATGATTTACAGTACACACTTTATATATAATGCGTGCTAAAATGACAAAAAAACGACAATTATATATAAAAATATATTTAAATTACAGCTGAAGTTTGAAAATAGGCTTAAGTGAAGATCATTGACAATGATACACTAATATCACCATATAGTGTGGGAAGAGTGGCTTGAATATAGAAACACCGGGCCTGATGTCGGAATAACGTTTTCCGATGTGTCCCATATGCCCTTTTCCCATTTGAATCTCTAAACTTCGAGAGATATTTTATGGCAGTAATTATGCCATACAAGTTCTTCTTTGGTTGATATCCTGGATTCCATAGTGTTGAATTTTTTTACATCGTGATGAATCACCAGTTTTACATAGATATTTTTTGTTATGGATGTCAAACATAGGCAAAATCATCCATGCATGTACTTTTTTGTTCTTATAGAATTCTAATTATTTAATCTATAATGTGATTAAAAATGCTCTTAAAATTATTTGTTAATGCTGTAGTTGCAGGCAAAAAGAAATTACGGTGAGTAATTGAAAATTTTAAGAAAACTCCAATTAAATAAATACTAATACTGGTTTGAATGTATTCCTTCTTTACATCATAATTACATTTCTTCAATCAATTTTACTAAAGGAACATCAATTTAGAGTATAAACTTATAAACTTCTTGAAAAGCCTCAACAAAATTACAGTACTTCGCATTAATTTTATAACGGATAAGCAAAATAATAAATCTAAAATCCACGATCTTTGTTCGTAAATTTGTTCTAAACTCTGTTGTAGATTGTTGTCTGTAGTAGATTATTATAGATTGTAGATTGTTGTAGATGTTGTCATTGTTGTAGATTGTTCTAATCTTTGTTGTAGATTTGATCTAATCTTTGTTCGTAGATTTGTTCTAATCTTTGTTCTGATCTTTGTTCTAGATTTGACTAAAATTTTGTTTCTCTTATAAAAGCATGTGGATTAAAAGTAAATCAATATTTTACAGTTTAAATTTAATTAGTCTGATGCATCAAATATGTCCATGACTCTTCCCCCTCAACCCTCTAGGTGGGTACACTAGGGCTTGTCAAAAAAGCACGTTTGCACGGATTTTCGAAATCGCTGCGAAAAAGTTGTACCTTAGGTCCCTGATATTCCGTAACGACAACCAGACGATAATGAACATAGATGCTTCTGCAATACTGCGAGCATTCGATTTCTGCGTTTACAGGCTCTCCTCCTTCAAATTTGAAGCCGTTTAAGATAATTTTAGTTGATACCCATATCGTCCTGGGACTCTTACACGTCAGGCGGTGCCATTGAAGCATATTTCAGGCGAGATATCGATGGGTATCTTGACGGCTTCGAGGAAAGATTGCACTTTCCCTGTCCATCTCGGATTAAGGTCGCTCTTACTACGCTCAGGTTAGGGAAATTATTATGCGTGATAAATTAGGCTCGCGATTGGCTTGTTCTGACAAGTGTGAAGAAAATGTCTTTCTACAGTCACACGTTTTATCATTTACATATAACTAGCTGCGTGCCCGTTCTTCGCACGGTAGGAAAGGAATATTTTCCTAAAATATGATCACAACAAAATCTCAAAAAAAGTTCCGGTAATCTCTTCTGTTGAAACTATCGGGGGATATATAAACGCAACGTAGCATTATAGTTCAGTTAGCTGTAATGCGACCGTTGAAAAATGATGAGTAGAACACTTTTAATTCCACTAATTATTTATTAACATGGTATACTGGACTTTACCAACACCTCCTAGATAAAGAAAGCCTAACTACTCCTACGTCACGGAAGTTTGACGTCATTGCTAGGCCTACATTCAAAAGTTTTCTTTTCACAAAATAAAACTATAAAAAGTTTCTGGTGAATTTACTCATGAATAACAATATTTTAATAATTTGAGATAAAAAATATAATTTTATGACAAATGGCAGTTTTTAACCACGACTAATTAGATAATATAATAAGGAAATAGATCGAAATGAATAATTTTGTATGAGAAAGGTACTTTAATTTTAATTTTTTATTTAAGATATTTTCTAATATTTGTAGCATTCACCAGAAATTTTAAATACTTTTACTTTGTGAAAGTAAAACTGTGATGACGACATCACTTGAAGGCCTAATGATGATGTCAAAGTTTCAGTCGTTAGGCTTTCGATATGTAGGAGGTGTTGGCTTTACCCGTGTGTCCTGTGTGCACAGAGTTACTGTGCGTTCTTTGATAAATAGAACACTTTTAATTTCCCTAATTATTTATTAACATGGTATACTGTGCTTTAATCCATATTAACCTAAAAATTTACTAATATTACCAATTACTTATACTATCTATTACTTATATTAATTTTATCTGTATCCGTTTCTCTCTCTTTAATGCTCAATTTAAAGGAAGTTAGAAATTTGAAACCAGTTGTTGCTTTTATATTCCTTGGTAATTCTTTGCAATTTGTGCATTAGCATAAATGATAAACATTTTTTATAATGGTTGCGATTAAAACATCTCTCCATATATTTTAAAGCAAAATTCTTGTCAAATTGGCGTAGCACTGCAGAATAATTCATCTCGGCGGGGTGGAAAATATCCAAGCTGTTTCCAATCTAAATATCTAAATCCTCCATGATTTAGCCCTGAAAAAAGTCAATCTGTGTAATCTCGAGGAGCTATTTAGATTCGCGCAAATTGGAATAGAAGGGGTTAAACTGTGCTGCAGAGTTTAATAATTTCACGCATTTTTTTTATTATGACGTCACGTTCACTAGTTTTCAAATGAAGTAATATTGTAACTTATGACGTTGAAAAAGTTTCACTTGCAACAGAGCTTTATCTAATATACATATATACCCCCAAAATTCGTCAAAACTTGTTTTTGGTAATACATACGATGGCCGCCGTCAAACCGATAGCGAATACTATTTATTATGTTAATTAGTATTTTGCACCTTGTGACTATTTTTGAATTTCCCACAATTTAAAAAAATGCAAGTTTCCTTTCGATATTATGGTTGCTGAAAAACCAAGGTGTTCAAAAATCACCAAGGGTAGCTCATGCATTAGAGAAAATACTTATGAATTTCTATAATAGTAATTTTTTACGTCAAAGCCTTTTAACTCCTTTTTTAACTCATGATGTCAAAATAACGTCATTCTCACTTGCGATATCTAGCATGAATTGGTGAAAGATAACTCACGTTATCTTACTTTTTTACAGCATATGATAATCTAAAAGTCTATTATTTCGCTCATGGTGTAATATTTTGTCAAAGCTTGGTAACATAATTAGGATTTCTAGCGCATTTTTAAACTCGTGACATCAAAATGACGTCATTTCATTCATGATATGCCATCCTGTTTACGGTTATATCTATCGCCAGCATATAGATGATATATCACTATTTTAAACAATCGGAATTTGGAAAAGTTTTCTGAAGTTGAAAATTATCAAAAAATCCGAAAAAACTCGTGGAAAGATAGAGTTTTTAGAATTTTAAAGTTTATTAAGGACTATTCTGTGTCGTTTTACGTGTATGTGCAAAATTTCAAGCCGATAGGTCTAACGGTGTGCAAGGAGTTCCCGGACAAATAAACAAACTTTCACGTTTGTATAATAGGTTTTATAATAGCAGTCTTCCAGAAAAAGTGTGGGCAAAGGTTATTCGCAAAGCAAAGAATTTCATTATTTAACACGCGTTGCAAGAAGAAAGATGTTTTAAGTCTGAAATCTATCATTTTGTGAGTATGGTACGATACTTAATTTGCTTCCATGTTTTTGATGTACTAATACATAGCCCACACATACATGGCAATATTAGTGAAAGTTCACGCGGGCAAGGTCCAGAGTTTGGCAGGTAAGTTTTTTTTTTTTTTTTCGTTGAGCCTCATAACGCTGACACCGCTGGGATATGAACGATGTGTGAGATACTGTTCCATTCACACTTTATTTATCTTGCCAGAAATTTGTTAACCATGCTCCTTTTCTAATCGAAGAAATTGGATAGTTTATAGTTTTAGTTGACCGAGAAGAATCCATTATTCAAAGAAAAGCAAAAACAATTCTTTGGAAATGAGGATACTGATATTGTTCTGAATCCGTTAACAACGCAAGTGCAACTTTGAATTCTACCACAGCATCCGTCAACTAACACATGGTCAGCCTTTGGGCACACCTTATATAGTGCACAGCTTATATAAAGTACCGTTCGATTTCTAAAAGTGAATTCTGAAAAGGCATGAAACATTGAGATAGGCCGCAGCTGATGTTTTTGCTTGTCAATTTCTGTGATTTTGTCTAATTTCCATTTCACTTTAGTTTTTTTAACTCTGATTTAAAAAATATGAACTCTTTGCGAAATTCAATATTCTTTACCAAAACGCGAAAAAAAGGAGATAAACCTGCTGCGTGCGTAATTGTGTTGAAGGTTCCAGAAAACATAGGGGCTGGGGAAGTAGATATAATCACTTTTTGATTTACTTCTAAGTAAATGAAACATGAAATAATTGAGTAAATTTCTGTATTGAGTAGTTACAAATGTTTCTATATTTAGAATATGCTATATGAAGTGAGCTATAGAAGTCATTAATTTTTTGAAGTAAGATGTTCAAATTTTTAATAGAAAGTTATCAGCTGCAGTTACGATATGAATATTCACCTTCTATTTCATAAAATCAGCTAGTAACAATATACATATTAGAAATATTTAATTCATTCATTTTTTTCCTTATTAAATGATTAAGACAGCCACGCGTGTTTTTATTTGAGAGCATATTTTTGCATATTGTTTGCCAATATTTATTTTTTATCATATCATTTGTTTACAAAGTACCTCCTTCAATATATGCCTTTTGATGCTTTAAATTATTTTTTAATAGCCTTCAGAAGAGACTTTTATTGAGCGATCATAAAACTTAGTTTGATTGCTCCACTGTATAATTTTTATGGTTCTTGAAGACACGTTTTAATGCCCATCCAGTTGATATTTGTCATTGACTGTTTTATTTTTCTTTTGTAAAAGTCACATAAAATGTGATTTATACGCACATTGAATAATAATAAAATAATGTTTAAAAGTTTTATGTTTTTAAAGGAATTTATTTTCTACGTTAGTCGTTGAAATACTTTGTTTCAATTTAATGAAGTTTATTTTTAATAAGAGATACTTTTAAAAACGAAGTAGTATGTATGTTTAAGGCGGCATTTTAACGGTTTATCTGAAATAACGTACACAAAATTAAATGACTACTTATTCTAAAGATATAATTTGAAAGTTCATTAAATAAGCTTTATTGGCAGTTATTAGCAATATTCAAATTTTAGAGCTTGAATTTATCGTCATTTGATGCATTTCTCTTAAAATATTTTCCTTCAAAATAAAATGCTTACAGTTCATAAATAATATCTTGAATTTTTAAGTATATTGCGCATATTAATTTTATTTTACAGTTTAGTTTTTATTAACTTTCCTTCAAATCGTTTTATTTTGCATGTTTATGAAATAACTGTAATACTTTAAACAATTACTATAGAACTTGCTTGTAATTGTGTAAGATCCACTACAAAATACAAAATATGCAATAAACATGATGTTATAGTAGCAAAAACTAAAAAGCTTTCATAATTTCAAAATTCAATTTTTTTAAAAATTAAAATTAACCATTTTTCTTATACACAAAATTTGAAACCTTTTTATTGTTTACATTTACCGCGCACATACTCACGTCTAGATTTTTCACTTGTGCTTATATACAAGGTATCATAATTTAAAATAAAGGGGTTTAAAGCACAATTGTGAGAAAACTGTTGGGCCAAACTGAATCATATTTGCAGTAAATACTAATTTGATCATGTGGTTTTGATTTTAAAAAGTAGTTTAGAGAAAGCATTTTAACAATGGCACCACATTTTGCATCCATCTCTGCATTATACATTTTATAAAATATTTTAAAATGACCCTTATACCTACGAAACTGGAAATGTAGCCTTCAATGGCCTAGGTGTTCCATGTAATAAAATTTTGTCACGTCATGTTAATAACTCTTATTCAGATTTTCAAGGAGAAAACAGGTGGCAAAGAATATTATTATGCAAATTTTAATAGTTTACGCTCACGGCATTGTTACTTAGTACCAAATTTGAAGATATGGGGATGCGAACAGAATTTGTCGGAGTCACTGATGCGTAACATTTAAACGACCGTGGCGCTATTAACTTTTTGTATTTTAGTTCAAAAATCAACCTTACCGTACCACCTTACGCCCCTGGTGAAGAAAATCCGACCTTTTCTTTAATGAAAACTCCATGGTATAATTAATATTTACTGCAAATTTGGATCAGTTTGGCCCACAGTTAGTTCACAGTTTGGCCACAATTGGTGTCTAAATACTTCCTTGACACTAATTCCTTTATTAGCAAAAACCACAACCTTTTGTTAAAATTTGAGTTACTCCATCAATTACACCGGTCAACACGATTTTTGAGTCTGACTTCTACATGTTAAATTTTAGTTTCTCCTACGCCATAACTAAGGAAAATAATTAATTTTTTTATGAACGTTTGCTTTTGTAGAAATTAAAGTAATTTTCAATTTTTTGGCAAAAATCACCTATTTTTATATATTTTTTTTCATAATTCTACTCTAAATTATGATCAGAAAAGTTTTGCTAGCTATAAAAGTCTTTTTTATTAGAGATTTGTGAAAAAAATAACATATAAATGTAAAATAATAAGAAATTAATGTCTTGAATATTTTTCTTATTTCTTTTATGCTCGTATGAGCAAATAATAATACAAACAAATAATGATATTACAAATAATACTACAAGCAATACTACTGCAATACTGCAAATAATAAAACGGTTTACTTTTGGGTTAATCAAAGTGCTGCCATCTTTCGTTTATGAAATAAATTAAAATATACTTATCGACGTAAATCAGACAAAAGCAAACTGTAAGAACTAAAAATGAAAATTTAAGTGTTTTTCGATGTCTAGAATCAGAATTTAAGCATGAGAACAGAAACTCACCCCCCCTTTTTTTTTTTGACCGGTGTTATCCATACAGCATTATGGCTGAGTATATGAACAAATTAGTGGACAATTTGTTAAATTAACATAATCACGCGGGAAGTTACTAGAATGCCTTTTTTTATATATTGTGTACGTAACCATCTTTTTTTTCTTCTTTATTTTGGCTAAAATCTTTCTTAGAAGTATTGACAGAACCAATGAACATCGAATATGTAGTAAAAACTTCTTATCCTATTCTAGTAACGTTCTTCTATCCGTTAATCCCCATTTATTTATTTATTTACATTTTTAATATCACTTAAAATGTTCAATGTTAATGACTCAGCTCTTGAACTGGTATTTTTCATAAAGTTTTATTCGTCTATTTGAATAAAGACTTATTTTTTAAGAAAATATCCAGTTATAATATTCATATTTCGGACTTTATTTGGAAATAATTAAACTTTTCTGAAAAGTGAACGCTTTTCGACACATGCTTGAATAATCGCACCGCAGAAAAGAGTCTTTGAATGTTACATCGATCATACGTATTCCCTTTAATACCTTTTTGGAGATTAAATTTTGCATTCCATTAAGAAATACATTTTCAAGTATGGATTTTTTTGTGCTGTGACCTCTTTTTAAGTTTCATCAAATGTGGATCTAGCTTTCAATGCCTTTCTGAGTACAAATCACCAAAAAATATAGTGCATGCCATAAATGGCAAGTAAAATGTTGAAGTAAAATGTCCGAGATAAAACCTTCAGGTATATGGACGAGTGCTTTTGTATTTGATCATTTATTCTGTTTTTCTTTTCTAAAAAATTATTTATATACGAAGTTTGATTTTCTTTTCAATATCTAAATAAATATATAATGAAATGTATTTATTCTTATTATAAGTGCTGACTATTTTTCCCACTCAAATTTCGGTTTAAACTATATACTTGATTTTATATTTCCATTCGGTCTATCCACTATTAAGTAAATAATGATTGAACATAAGGCACATAAGATAAAATGTAGGGAAGTAGAAGTCATATTTTTTGTCCAAAAAAAAAAAAGGACACGTCGTATTAAAGTGGCAGTCTCAGGCTGTAACGCTACACTTTCACCTAGCATATTTTATCTTTTAGTTTCACTCTTTAAATGTAATAAATCGCGATGTATATTTATATACTTTAAGTTTAAGTCATAGGAAGCTTGTGATATTTTTGTGATTTCAATCAGCAGTGCTCTTTCTATACTCTAATAAATTTAAAAAATAAATAAAATAAATAGGAAAAATGTCCTGGGATGAGTTTAACAGTCATACAACAATCGACATTTGGTCTTAAAAAACAAAATGAAAACAAGGGTTCAGTGTTGCTATAAGGTCAATTAAGGTTATAAATGTGGTTGCAAATGAATATGTAGAGCGTCAAATACTCTATAGCTGAAGCTACCTTTAACATGGTTATACGTTTGAGAAATATGGACAAGTAAATTTCCATAAAAAATGAATAAATAAATTCATAAATAAATATGTATATTAAATTAAAGTGTGGTATTTAAATAAAACATGAATGGCCCATGCTTTAAAAGTGGATATATGTGAGAAAGAACACAAATTTTACAGTTTTATGTACAGACATTATATAAAGAACAAAACTGTTTTTACAGCGAAGTTATCACGATGTGCCCGGAACAGGCTACATGGTACATAACATACAATTAACATATCTTAATTTTGTACCAATTGATCATTTACGGCAGCTACAGCATGGATAATTAGATAACAGACCGAACTAGTAAGCCTTTTGTATTTTCTTTGAAATCAGTGACAAGAAATGTGAATCATGCCACAAGTTACGATTATAGAACACTGTTTAGCGTTCAGACAACTGCCTGTTTGTCTTCAAAAACCGCTACAAAGTAATTCCTATACCACTTTCGGTGCAGTAGTTGTCAGCATCCTGTTTGCGATGGAGACGTGCCAGGCTATTCTGCTTACAGTTAGAGGGCACCAGTAAAAATAAGAAAGAATAACAAAATTTCATGACGTTTTAGATATTTTATAAAACTTTTTCGGTTATATTTTGAATGAATCTTGCAAAATATCCAGTAATTTGCTCTAATTATAAACAAGTTTCATGTAAATTTTTCACTAAGACCTATCTCTCATTTGCTTCAACAACGTCATAACTCAAAAATCACGATTTTTGCGAAAATGTGTTTCTTCAGTTTATCGCATTTCCTGAAAAATCACAATTTTTGAGTTATGACGTTGTTGCAGCTAATTAGCGTTATGAAAACACTTAGTTGGTGTTAGTTTGCAAGAACAAATGCTAATTTTGACATATGATTCTATTCAGTATGGTTCACGTTCTTATCGATCGTTATACAAAATAACAAGAAAATCATTTTAGTAAATATTTGTAAATTGAAATAATCAGGAAAATGTATCTGTTTTTAAAGATTAAAAGTTGGTAATTTTCTATAATGGATAGAACATTCATATATAAATAATGTACATAACTTTATTTATGCCATATTTGAGTAAATACTGCATATGGTTTTAATTACATTTTGAAGAAAGGAAATCTTCTTAAGAAAATAAAATTACAAAATAATCTACTGTATGTAGACTAAAAATGTAATTTGTTACCTAACTGTTTATTTTTATACTGAAGAAATAATAGTATAAAAGCACTAAACTTAAACATTTTGGAAAATTTTGCATTTTTTAATTTTTATTTGTTACTCTTATTATAATTTTTATCCATTTAACAGGTACTTTAATTAACTTCATAATTTCGCCACAGCAGTTTTGTTACTTTTTTTTAACTAATAAGTGCCTCATGCTCGAAAAATTGTTTTCAAAAGTCTTTGTTACTGGCAAGCACCAAAGTCAAACTGTAAAGCTTAAAAAAAGAATATCTATATTTAACTACTAACTTTTTAAATCTTATCACCTTGAATTTAAAGCATTAAAGTATTATATGTAAAGAGAGAAAAATTATATCATTATTTTCTCTCTTTACATAAGTATGTATCTATCTATGTTATCTATCTATCTTTGTGCATACATATATATATATATATTAGGGTGGATCGAAAATTTTTTTTTTTCGAATAAGACATGTGTAAAATTTGAATGTTCTACGACAACGTCTTGGGGTTGCGCATCGAGCTTGAAATTTAGAAAGTTTTGAAAAATACGACTTTTTTTAAAAATCGACCAAAAAATTCTTTTCCGAATTATTAGGCTCCCGAGGTTTTAGGAGTTGTATATTGTTATGAATAAGACGTATGCAAAATCTGAAGGGGCTGTGACAATTTCTAGGAGTTGCACATCGAGCTTGAAATCTATAAATATCTGAAAAATATGCGTTTTTGACAAAAATATGTAGAAAGCAAAAATTATATTTTTAATGAATCAGTCCCGTTGAAAAATAGTCGGTAACGTTCGCAGCTCTTCTCTAGTACAACCACAATCGTAACTACATTACCCAGGACCCACCTCGTTGATTTGCCTGCTATCCGAGTCCTGCCCGTGCCAGCCCAAGCATCCAATTATTGGAGCATGCGTTTTAATGAATAATGTAAAGCCCGACTTCAGATCAAACTGTGGCATTTTATGTCAAGTGTAATAATCTAGATCGTAAGAAACCATCATCTGATAGATGGATAGACAGCAAATTTTGGAGTGGCTGTTTGCTATGGTGTGAAGCTGGCAAATACGACATTGCAGAGATTTAGTTAGATTAGAGAACTGCGTTATTAGATTTCGGATGACGCCTTTGTTCTTTCCGGAATTCGATGATTCGCCACCACCGGCAATGCCTGTGAGGGTCCAAGATCAATGGAATTCGTGTCAAACTTTAATTTCCAGTGAAATTCTTAAAATCAGATCGTGACATATGGCCAAAGTATGGTTCCATTATCAGCGAGATATGTTCTTTGGGATAAACACTTGGGTGTAATTTGCTCGTCAACAAATATTTCTATGTATCTGGTTTTGTACTTCCTCCTATCAAAACACAATCCAAAGAAATTTTTAAATCCTTCTTCCGTTTCTTTCACTGCGAGTCATCTCAGCCTTCCTCTAACTTTATATGGGTCGAGAATCAGTTGAGAAGGTTTCTCTCCATCTGCATTCCTTCCGCTTTCTAGATTGTGAAATAAAGTTGATACCAGAGTTTCTGCTGCCTAGTCCGTAATAACTTTGTGTCGCAGACTTGTGAAAGCACTGAGATTTTTATTCTAACTTGGTCATTTGTGAACGCATCTCCCAAAGTGGCGGTAGATAGGCATTCAGCGTTTTCTTCAGTCTTTCGTACTTCTCTTTCGTTATTTTCACTTTCCAAATCAATGACTAAAGTTGGAGACTGGATATTGGAACTTTCACCTCTTTCTCCACCAATCTCGAAATTTCTCTTTCCAACATTTCAACTTTTCTCTCGTTCTCCATAACTTTTCTTCTTTACAATTCCATCGATTGTCACATATCTAGCTCCCCTCTGGTCTGCTAATGACTCCCGTTCTGTGTGAGGTATGTGAGGCTCTGAGCCACACCTGCTCCGGAAAAAGTCACTACATTTGCAAGTGCGATATTCAATAGCTCGGTAAGGGAGAGTTTTCCCAACTTTCTTCATAAACAATTACTTATGTCCGTCTCTAACGTACGATTTATTTAGCTGCTGAACTTGCTCATGACCTTTTCTAACTATCTCTTGAATTCCTTGGATTGACACAGTAGGGATACTGGCCTTGATCCAAATTTCCTGTATTTTGATCGCCACAACTAAGGTTACTTCTCCTTCCGGTGGTTCCTGCCCTTTATTAAGAAATTTTTCTTCTTAAGTACAAAATAGTAATATAGAAGTACGAGTATGTCTTGGGTTGGTAACTTGGTACAAGGTAGTTCTTTCGATATTCCCAGCTCTTCTAAGAACACCAAATTTTGTTCCATGTCCTGTTGCAGACAGTCACTCTATTCAGAATCGTAGCAGTGCAAGGCAACACCTTTTAGCTTTTTTTGGGAGTAAACTGAAAGAACCATCTATCTGAAACGTGAGACTAAATGCCTGTTTCAACGAAATATCTCGTGCCTGGTTTAACTGAACGCATGTGCATCGCCATCACTCGGCAGGCAAACCGGCGCTAGTTGTCTAGAGCACAGCTTGCGTACTGCGTCCAAGACGAAACGACCGCATAACGTGTGCATTGTATCAAACTGTTCGTAAAGCTATTTTTTGTGATTTACTGAGCTTCTCTAAATATGTTTTAACATATAAAACGACCAAATTATTTTTAACAAATAAAGTTTGCTTTCTACATATTTTTTTCAAAAAACACATAATTTTCAGATATTTATAGATTTCAAGCTCGATGTGCAATCCCTAGAAATTGTCGTAGCCCTTCCAGATTTTGCATACGTGTTATTCATAACAATATACAACTCCTAAAACCTCGGGAGCCTAATAATTCGGAAAAGAATTTTTTTGGTCGATTTTTAAAAAAAAGTCGTATTTTTCAAAAATTTCTAAATTTCAAGCTCGATGCGCAACCCCAAGACGTTGTCGTAGAACATTCAAATTTTACACACGTCTTATTCATATCAATATACAACTTTTGAGACCTCAGGAGATAAAGATTTCGAAAAAAAAAATTTTTCGATCCACCCTAACGTACATATATATATATATATATATATATATATATCGATATCGCTCACGTTTATATATATATATATATATATATATATATATATCGTAAGCGCTTCAAAAAATAAATGTTAGACGTGCGTTTAAACCGAAAAATATTGCAAATCATAAATTATCGAATAAACTAAGTTTTCATTAACTGCTCTTATTCATTTTAGAGCATGTTCAATTTATGTTTCCCAGATGTATAATAAACAAGGTATCATTTGCATAATAATAAACTCCGCTTTTTACATATTTACCATCCTGATAGAAAGATCGTTGTGCACCTTCTATAATTTCCTCTTATTAAAGATTAACTACCAATAAAACGATTATAATTTATTTGTTTTTTTGTTTATTTTATTTTATTTTTTAGATTACGCTAACCTCAAGAAAACGTTTATTAGAGCTAATTTTTAATTTCAACAGGTATAATATTCACTAATAGTAAAACACCAATTCTTAGATTACTTTTAGCTTACGTTTACTAAAACTAAACATAAACTTGAGGCCTTGTACCTTTATTGGCCTCACATATTTCGTCTATAATTTCCATCAAATATGAGAAAGAAAAGGTAGAGAGTTCTTTGGTAGAGATATTGATGCTAGTAATGAAACGGTTAACTGCTTTCTGGGAGTGATATTTTTAAATAGGTGTACCATTTCTAGAAAAAAGTCTCAAATTATTTGTTCTTATTATTTCGTACGTATTAATTCACAGAATATCCCAAACTTCTTACTTTAAAAATTTTTTCTCTAATAAATTTTAAAGCATTCACCGATTTTTCCAAAAGACCTAAATTAAAATCATTGCATTCTAGTATTCAGGAAATCACAACAAAAGAAAAGTAATGGTTTATACCGATCAGACTTTACTGTACATAATGCTACAAAATGCTGCCGTATACTTTCACACTGAAAGACATTATTTGTGTTAGAATACCTCAGAAAGACGCGCAAATTATTTAGTTAGTGATCCTTTCATTTATCTACGGACATTTAAATGCTTACGAAAAGTTATACAGAAATGGGAGATTAGGCGCGTTAAACGTCTTAATTTTGTTACATAAATTGTTTACTCAGGTGCAATTTTGTGCAAATTTACTTACAATTCAGCATCCATTAAAAGAGTGCTGAACAGAAAAGCAGTTCATGAATAGCTTAATAAGGAAGAAATGCTAATCAAGCGTGAAGTCTTAAGGACTTAACCCTTTTGGAGGATTTTTAAACAAGTTGAAGGAAAAATGTTTTGAAAGGAGTTCTTGAAAGTTTGCATTAAACAAAAACTAATTATCACAATTACATAAGACAAATTAAAACTCCGAATGTTAACGACAATATTCAATATAATTTGCATTAATTTACTGGTTATTGATTGCATACCCCTTTAAGATAATCGTAGTTTCAAAACGCCTTCGAAAGTTTTGTCACTCTATTATGTTCTTCAATGTGTTTTGTTGTTTAATTGGCACATAATCAAAGGTGCTATAGTTTTCTGACTATAATGCACTTTTAATAACACTCATTTAACTTCAACACTGAAAATAGGTTTCCGCAATATCGTTTGTTATTTAAGCGGGCTAAAATATTTTGGTACAAATTATTGTTTAAATTTATGTGATTTGGATGTGTTCGATGTATCATCCGAGAAAGTATTCGAAAAGAAAAAAAAATCTGAAATAAAGAAAGAAAAGATGAGTTCTTAACAGTCAAGTTCAATCAAAAACTTTGAAGATTTTGCTTTCGTGTTTCCTACTTATTAATGAGTTGTTGTTTTGATTTAAAAAAAGCAAGTTTGCCCTCGAAAGAGAGAAGTACGGTGTGTGATAACGCCCTTCACCTCTCTAAGTAAAACAGTTAATGAACGTATCATTTATATGATATGTGTTGATTTATTACTGAGCACACAGAAAAACAAAATTAGAAAATGTTGTATGATTACACTAATATAATCTAAAATTTAATCTTCATGTTGTATCACTTATTCGATGCTTTGTGGTTATGTCACTGAAAATGGTAGGTGGCCGAAGTGAGAAGGTCCCTGGCTCGGGTCCCATCGCGCAGTTGTTGATATAACGGTGTGGAGTTTTAGTAGGTTTTCTCCAGACGTAACGTGAATACACGTTAAGACACCTTTGAAAGTTCTACTACCAAGATACCACCCCATCCTTAGCAAATAGACCTAGAGTAGCATTTCCATATTTACACAAACAAACACAAGTACTCGATGTTTAATTAGTCTAAAGAATTACTAGAAATGCTATCTTGTTTCTAACTAGATAAGTTCTTCCTAGTTTAACTCCTATTGCGAATGGAATATTTATCTTCTATAATAATTGCTGGATGAATACTTTACTTTTACCATGGTTATATGCTGTTTCATGTGACCACAAAAACATAAAGGTAACTTTATCAGTCGGAATATATCAGGTAAATGTTAGTATGTTGGCATCGTATTACTCAAAATCTTTTAACGCTCATATTCTTTAAACAAATATCATTACTATAGAAAAAATCAACTGAACTATTTTAAATTTCATTAATTGATAGCCAATAAATGAATTTTTCCGCTTAAAACTCTGAGTGTTGCAAACTTCAAATGCCATTTTATCTGCCTTGTAATTTTATCTGGAATAATTATTTTATTTTAAAAAATCATTTTTTAACCATTGCATGTTTCAGTGAAATCATGCAAAATTAAATCTTTTTTGAGCTGTCTCGCACTTATGCAATCAGAAAATTTTGCTTTCCCACGTCTCGCAATCACTAAAACAACCCCAACGACTTCATTGTTATGATGTTTGAAAATCACGGTAATAGAAATTTTTCATTGTATAAGACTGTGTGACTACTTGCATTCAATTCTTGTTAAAGAGTGTTACATGCATTTGTTAAAAATTTCATTGAAAGTAGAAAAAAGGGCTATATGAAATATTTTCTCTGTGATACAGTGCGCCCGCCGAAGTTCCTTGTCACCCAAGTAATTTCTGAACGGCAAAACCATAGTCATAGTAGTGTGACCTAGGTATAGTAAAGTCGCCATGCACTATGTATGAAAACCGCTAGCAGTGTCACCACTGGTGGTAACACTGGTGGCTAAATTTGGATTTAGCTTTCTTTTATGAAAACGGTACGAGATACGGAAAAAAAAAATTACAAAGTTGTTCTGCATCATCGATTTCGTAAAACAAAAGTACCTTGCGCACATCAATGTGCACATTAATGCTACGAATGTAAGGCATAAACGCACATTTTATGGTCAAGTTTTCCAAAACTGTACTTACCTGATACTATGTTCACTTATCTTTCATGTACAAAGATCTTTCCTTCAGCAAAATACACATCTGGATTTTAATCTGTAATTCCCGCTGCTCATTGTACAAAATGATTGGTGGCGAGCTGGAGCAAGCATAAGTAATACGTTTTTAGCTCTGTGTTTTACATTTTCTATTTTTAATATTACATTACGGAAGGTGTCTTCTCTTACTAAATTGGTGATGTTGAACATCTATGCATTTGACTTTTTTCCCGTAACTCCTAAGAACGCTAACTTCAAATTTAGCCGACAGGTGGCACTGTAAGCGGTTTTCTTGCGTATTGCATGACACATTACAATGCCTAGACCCCACTCTTATGACTATAGCTCTTGCCGTTCTGAAATTATTGGGGTTACAACGGACTTTAGCGAGCACAGTGTACAGTCAATAATCAGTAAATTTTTATCAGTGGTTCCGTGTACAAAAGAAAATGTTGTGCTTTTACTCAAAAAGTTCATCATTTCTTCCAGTCGTGATTAACTCTATTATGCTTTTAAGTAGGAACTCCGGTCACTTTTGTCGGTGATGATCTTTTTCGACAAAGTATTAATACTCTTCGCCTTCAAAACCTTGAATTCTAAATACATGTTTCCGAGTATCAAAATTTTATTTTTATGTTTTTTAATATTATTGTTCTCTGAAAATTTCGAAAAATAGATGATTATATTAAAAATAGATTTTCCAGATTTTTAATGTGTAATAATCTTTCCTCTTTGTTAACTTGCATTAAATTGTTGTTAACAAAGATCATTTGATATTGTTCGTAATCTCATACGCAAACTATAAAAATTGTCATACGATTTTACAATGCACTAGAAAAACGTTCTTCGAAACATCACTATTATATATTTCTACAATTACCGTTCATTTACAGCGATAGTTTTTTTCCGGTCAAATATTTTTTTTTTCATTTGGCCGTGGGCAGATTATCTGCTACAAGATGATTAACAGATAATAACCTATGTTTGTACATTTTCTAAACTTAATATACGTATAAGAGAACTATTTGTTTAAATTAAAAATTTATCAAAGTAGGAATGACAGAAAAAGAGTATAAATGAATGCAAACATTTATCATTTTACAAATGTGTGTTTTCACAAGACAATTTATTAAAGATTAGATATGCTGCACTATCTGTTATTCAAGAAATGCATTAAATATGTGCAACAAACTTCAAAGCCTCTTTTTCTAAAAGCAGTCAATTAATCATGGAACATTTTTCAATATTTTACAGCTATAGAGTTTCTTTTGAATCGAGTAACCAAAAATAAGCATAACACAGTGAAAATATCCAAACTAATAAACGAAGTGCATGCATTCAAAAAGTTCCAGCTTGCATCATTTTTTACTGCAAGCGCTTAAGATAATTTATTGATAACGGAGTATTTGAACAAAAGGTGTGATGAATGGCTATGTGCTTCCCATCCATTGATTTTATGATTAGTGTTTGTCCACTTACTTAATGGACACTTCTCTCCGTAAAGAAAATAGGCTATAAATGATGTTGCGAGTGCTGAAAGCTCAGTCTCCTAAGAATCTTTTTTCAATCTTTCTTCTTTTCATTTTCTTTACTTTTTTTGGAAATTCAATGCTTCGTTCAAAACTTACATCAGGCCCACGTAAACTGCAAATACAGAATTATAGTTATTAATGGCATTGTTTATATGAAGCATAAATCTATTCTTGAAAAAAGAACAGTGTAATTTGCAAAAATGAAAGAGAAAGTAGTAAATGAAATATGATTATGAACAGTTCTTTAATAACTGCCTTTTAAGATTTATGCAATAAGCTTGGATTATTGTTAACAAAAGGAAAACATATCTTAAATGTACAAATTTTTAACTAGTGTGCTGCTTTGAAAAGATTTACACAGCTGTTCTAGAGCTCATGTGTTATCACTACAGATTAATAGCTAGTATTGGTTCACACTTGCAACAGTGCATCAACAAGGAACGCGTATGGATTTCAGATGTTACATGCTGCCATATTTTAAATTCACCAAATTTAAAAATCATAAAAAATGTGACCTGGGGATTAGTGAGGTTTTTAAATTCAATATCCTGAAAATTTTAATGTATAGCACACAAATCTCTACTTGTTTCTGCTTAACTTTGTACTTTATTCAGTACATTTTTTACAAAAATTTAAGAAATAAATGCCTAGATCTGTATTTTTGGGACATTGTCTATACTGTTCGAGGAAAAGGAAAAACAATCGACAATAAAAGTTGGATTTTGAATTCTAATTGACCCATAGACAAAAGAATCATTTTATCGCAGTAAATATGTTCTCTTTTATTTTACGAATTAAATTTTACCTTATAAAACACCCATATATTAAGGCAAAAGCTCAAAAGTTCGATAAGGGCGGAATCTTTTCGCTTCATATTTGACATCAGCATGGAAAAAAACTCAATTGATTTTTAACGAATATTTTTTTAGTGACAAAATGCTAAAATATAACATCTCTAATAATTTAAAGTACCTTTATATTTTAATGAGATATTTTACTTTTTAATCAGCAAATAAAGATTTGCAGGTCTTCTATTGCATGTTATTTAAAAATACGGTTTATAAAAATTCATGTATAACGGTACATTATTATATTGGATTACACTGTTTATATAAAATGTAGCTTCTTAAACGATATTTCTAAAACTTGCATGCAAGATTTTGATTGAAATCAGTAGCTCCATAACTCTATAAAAAAGACGCTGGTTCTAATACCGCACAATACGAATTAAAAACATCAGCTAATACAGTCTTTTAAAAAATTATCGATTTTTCAGTCTTTCTATGCATTGTGATAAGCAGTTTATAAACAAAGGATCTAAACATTAAAACACCGCTGTTTAAATATTATGTAGCGTAATATTGCAAGAGAATTTCGCTTATCCGACCTTTGTTTATCCGGTATTCTGTATTATCCGACTGACATTCATCCCTTTCTTCAACAAAGGCGCGTGAAGCTTAAGGCACTACAGACTAAACTGAGTACATTAAGCAACAAGAGAAAGCTACAGGAATTTGCATAATGATGCTGCAAAGATGAAGAGATACGGCTGAAAAGAAACGCATTCATCAGGAACACAAAACTCCTTAAATTCAGGAGGAGAGAAATTCAACTCGCTCGAACTTGAATCAATGCATAATTCTACAACTGTAAGTTCATTTTATCGTAACGCATGATTATGATGTAAGATCATAATGCGTATTATTTCATATAGATATATGAAATAATACTCATGTAAATAATATGCAATATTTTCAAAGATACGATGTAGCTTAACGTATCAGAAGCTTTTTCTTTGCTTCTTTCCTTCATCCGACATTATGTCGGACAATTGAGAATCTACTATAAATGTGCAGTAATGAGATCCTTCTGCAAAAGTTCCCATTTTAAAAGAAATGAGTAAAAAGTATTTCGTAATATATATATATATATATATATATATATATTGAGGCGAATTACTTCCACATCTCCATACAGAATAGTGAATAATGATTTAAATTTTCCAATGTTTTAATGCAATTAAAAATGTTGTATTATGTAGAAAATCATATTATTGTTCCCCGAAACTTAAAAAAAACTGCTTGATAAGTTTTTAAGTGTAAGAAAAAAAATTATTTTATTCCTTGACAGAGACTTAATAATCACCTTGCTTCCTTCACACCAATTTAGAATTATTACACGAGTAAATCATTTTCATTTATTTTTTCTTACGAATGTGTACTTGCATATTTCATGTCAGTACGAGGTAACACACTGTCAGATGATCATATGTATCATTACATATCATGCTGTAATTACTTAACATAGCTCAAATTTATGTAGTCGGAATTCTATTACAGTCAATCCTAATAATAACCTGCCGTCAAAATGCAGATAAACGGAATTTAATTTATCGGCAAACAATATTTAATTACTTGAAAATATTTAATGACGACAGTAAAGCAAACTTGTAAATTAAAAATTTTATTGCATTTATAATTAATTCTGCTAATATGCAGCACTCCCAAATGGTCATTCGTCCATTCCCTGGCTTATGCAAGGAATATGTGGCAGACAAACTTACATGTGTAATATGAGAAAAACACAGGGTGGTTCATCTTACTTCTGTAAATGCTATTATATGATGCTAGTGTATGATTTGTATGACGCTTTTACACATGACTATCTATAGAAAACAGGTACTATTTCTGTAAATGAATATTGTTTAAAATATGAATAGAATAAATTTGAAGTGCATGTGTAAATGAAATGTAGAAGTGTTTGAGGTTTGTGCACATTTTCTTTTTAATTTAGAAATTAAAACTTAGAATTTGTTACCACACCTCTATTCATGAATTTTGTCAAATCATGTCAACACATTTTCCTTTAGTTCCATGAAATAAACTGCAGAAGTTAGGGAATATATATGATGAATTATGTTAAATTTAACTTAATTGAAAAGAAATGAGTAAAAGTTAGGGAATATAAATAATGAAATAACTTATGTTAAATTTAACTTATAAAACTTATTCTTTTATAAGTTAAAAGTACATACTTGTTTTTCCAACAAAAAATTTCAAATTAAAATTAAAAAGTAGGCACGCTGAAATATTATTTCCCTAGTAAAAACAGTTATTTTGGAAAACATACCTGCTACACAAAAGAAGAAGCATTAACATTCGGTATCGGTTCTACGTTACGCGTTCTTCAGAGTATGCCGATTTTTTTACGGCTATCTATCCTAGTCATAAATATATTTATTCACAGATGAAGCTAAAGCTGAGTGCAATTTTACATCTACGCAAATACTTTTCAGTTTCTATCATGATAGGTGATTGCTGGTCATACAAATGCTAACCTGTCAAGTCAACGTCCTCCCACAGACAACGTATGCTACTCATACCATCTGGATTACAGTGAGGACTAAACTGAGAAAAGCATATTAAAAGTGCATAAGTACATTTAATGAGCTTCTAATATAGTACTAGTTTTAAATACGCTTACAATTCTGTGTTTTTAGTATTTTTTAAGTTCAGTTAAAAATGTATAAGATTTTTTCTTGAAAATTTTCTGTTGCCCTGTTGTTCATTTGTTTTCTTAAATAAAAATAAAACATATTATTTGCCTTAGTTTAGTAAACTTTTTTATGAATAAAATGAATTTTAAGAATCAGAAATAATTCCATCACATTGAAAGAAGACAAAGATACCAATCATAAATTCAGTTTTATTGAATTCGTTTATATTTTTTGATTTTAAAATTTTATTACTCTCAAAATCTCAATGTCTATTTTAGATTAGTTCAAATAAATAATTAATTTGGCAAAAATAATCAACTTCTAGTTTGATTAAAGTAAGATAAGCATATTTATTTGCCACAGTTAGAGGCAGCGTTTGTTCAATACAATAATTAGTTTATTTTATCGAAATCCTTTTCACTTCTTTTAAACTACTCAGTTTTCAATAAATCATAATTCGTTTTAATTATAAATAGTTTTCGGCGGGCAAAGTTTTAAACTAAATATAATGTCTACGTGGTTAATTCAAAGGAAGTAATTAAAGGTTTTCAAGTGGCTGAATGTTTACAATAACGGAGTAACTATTTATTTTCGTTTTCCTGCGACTTGTGCAAAACAAACATTTTCTGCCCAAATTAAATCTGGGAAATACTTAATTATTAGAAACGGTGGAAACATATAAGTAAGCAGAAAACTCTTCAAAAGTCGGTGGTGTCAAAACTTTGTTGTATGTATTAATTACATAAAAGAAAAAATATGTAACTTGGGCATTTACCCAAATGTCAAAATTAAACGAATTTCTGCTTTTTTTTAATCCAGCGCAACATGAAATCCTCCATATTTTAATAAATAGTTATTTCAGTTTGATTAATCTTAAATTTATATCACAGATCAAATTTAGTATGAAGAAAAACATCAGAATATCAATCAATAAAACAATATTTGTAAAAATATTTACAAAAGTGTTTTAGGATGGAAACTTTTATGATTTGGTGATGAGGAGACACTTCATCTGTTTCCACACAGAGCATATAGTACAGTAGACTCCCCTATAATACGGGTCCATACAACACGGATTCGTAGAACACTGCGAAAAAATTGCAATCAAGTTCCTGTAACACTTGAACTTGACAAGTGTGTACGAGTACGAGTTAAGGAACTCGTACAGCAAGGTAAAATGACACTGATATTCTGATTTTATTATGCTTTAGCTCCTGTAATTAATATAACTTTTTAATGGCAACACTGAACATCATCGTATTTCTAAGGAGTGCAAATAAGTTTTGCAGCGATTACACTGCTCAGTTCTCACTCCAGGTGGAGTGCAAACATTGCTCAGGCACGTACAGCACGGCTTCATATATCACGAAACGTATGTTATAGGGGGGTATACTCTACATGTATTCCTTCTACATTTGTAAATGAACATCTTGTACAACCAGATTTAAAATATGTAAAACAAATGTATTTAATCGCGTTTCCGTTTCCAAACTGAAATCTGGTGGATTTTTACACTCCGATTTAAACACATGCGATATAAAATTTTGATTATCTTCATATAGCTTCCTTTTTAATGTACATTTCAGTACGAAAATTCCAGGGGAATTAAACGCATCAGTTAAGAACGCTCACCAAAGCACCGTTGGCCAATAATTATAAACTACCTGTACTTATCTACTAGTATCCACTCAGATTTCAAAATTAATGCTTCATAAACAGTGTGATTAATCTGAATGAACTATAATAACTTGTGCTTAGGTATTAAATATTGGTTGTGTTAGCTGTAGCGGTGAATAATGATTAATGACTGTACTCAGAACGGCATTAACGAGTGGTTTTCAGTGCAGGACAAGCGCAGTTCAGGTAGTGTTAATTAATTATAGTTTTATATAAACTGACCGATTTTATATAAACATTTAACTCTCACAAATGTGTATTTATGAGAGTTAAATGTTTATCAATTTTTGGCACAATATTTTTAGTATTAGTGTTTAATTTTGCAATGAAATTACACCAATAATGTATAGCTAAGGTGTCTTCAATAGTTTAATATTTAGTAGACGTGTTTCATCAGTCACAGTAATAGGCACTTTGAGAAATATGTAACTATAAATTACGCATTATTCTTAATGCATATAAATATTAAAATTATTGATGTGTACATAGTTTTCAGAACACTCTAATCAGAAGGACTATTAAACTTTAATAACAAATATGTAACTTTATAATTATTTTCAAAGATTTCATAGAAATGTTGATTAAATGCAATTTGAAGAAAACAAGTAACTATAAATAGTTAAAAGTTATTCAGTGATATAACTTAAACCAGATTTGATGCCTAGAAATACTGTCTACATGTTTAGGCTAACAGTCAATTAAAATGTGCTTAAGTTCTATTAAAATATAAGAAATACTTAGAAAAATGCATTTTGTTCTCCGAATTTACGTACCTAAAGTATATTTTAAGCATTTTCAATTAATAGTGAATAATGAACAAAAACCTTAATAGATTTCGTCGATATCAAACTTGTTTAGTCTTTCCTTTATATGGGTCCAATAAATGAAGATCAATTTCTCATGAAAAATTCTTAAAATTGTGCACTGCGTCACTTTGGTGAAAGATTCAGATGCCTTTTTTATCGAAATTCTAGCGTGAGCATAAATCTATTGAAACTTCAACAAAATAAATAATAGAAATAACACATAATAATACATAAAACAACGGAAGTTAGAAGAATGAAAAATTGGTTGAATGTAATTATAGTGACTGCGTCAGTGTCACGATGGGTAGTAGGTGTTGATATGAGCATACGAAAAAGAAATGAGACACATGATCATATCATACCACCATCATCTCTAAACATTTATTCACTCTTCCTTGTTTTTTCTAATGTTACGCAGAGGAGAGAACTGACCTTTAGATTTTACGGTTGCGAAATTTTTTGGGAAGACTCAACAATTTAGAGCAGGGGTGGCCAAACTTCGTACATTGCAGGATTTCAAGATACGCATCTTATCGTTGTGCATACTGATTGTTTTGATAAAGAATGGAGACTTTCTGGATTATTTCGTGCCAGTAAATATTTTATTTCTTACAATTTATGAGGCTATATCGAAAGAAGGCATTTGTACATTCCAAAATACACTGTCATCAAAAATCGAACAATCTGATCCCTTACTAAATATCCAAAAAATTAATACTAGACTTATCTACCTGAGACCAATTTCAATATCATGCTGAGATGTTATTGCTTCTCCTCCCATAAACTAAAGCCTATCATTATTCATATTTTCCAGCTCTATATGTGAACGGATACCTGCCAACTCTTCCGATTTCATCGGGAAAATTTTCACCGCTAATTTTTCCGTAGCAACTTATACTTAAAATAAGTCCAAAATTTGTATGCTAAACAAAACTGTTTAAAAATTGTGGTGGAAAATCTCCCGATAAAATCGGGTGAGTTGACAACTATTGAATGTAAGGATGTAAAAATGTGCTTGAGTTGTATGGTGCATCTGTCACTCCTCTGTAAAAAAAAATTGGCGCATGATATGAAAATTGTTAGCCACCTCTGATTTAGAGCATCACATGAAAGGGGTCAATCACAAATAGCCATTCAACGCCGTCGTTCGTTGATATAGTTATGTAAAAAATAATGAAAACGGACTCCGTATTCGTATGTGGATACCAAATAATTTTTGTTCAAATTGCATTTCAGAATACTAAATCCAGTGATCCCCTGAACGTCAATTATAAATGTATGCTTTTATTTGTCAGTTGAATAAACTCGCTGTTCTATTTGAAGCATAGCTGCAATAATTCCGGGCATATAATTATCCCCTTTTTTGTAAGCAGTAATATTTGTTATAGAAAATCGCGAAATTTCTGACTTTAACACATGATTTGCTTGCTTTATAGAAAAATATAAAAAAATATACTATTTATAATAGGTGGTTAATTATATGCCCGAAATAGTTGCAGCTATGTTGAAGGTTATTTTAGCACCGATTTCAGGCGTTTTGCTTTTGTTAATGTTACGCCCCCCCCAGGTCATTCGTCAATTCACGTTGTTGATAAAATACGGTCAAAAAGTGAAACTGTGGACTAAATGAAGTTCAAGAATTTGTCAGTAATACCCCTTTTTAGATAATCTTCATAAATCTCTGAAATTAAAGTAACAACGTTATGTTCCATATTTCTTAACAAAATATGACTAAAAATAAAACCCTTCCACAATTTTTCGGTATTTGTATTCTTTTCGGTATTTCGGTATAGTATTTCCTTTCCATATTTTTATTACAAAACCAGACGATGTTTCTTAAATTAACTGCATGCACGTCTAATTACAAAACGCAATGTTAAATTTCCCCTCCAGTCAACTAAAAGGTGAATAACTCAGTTCGGCATCTAAATTATAAAACTAAATTTTTTTCTACAGAGCAAAACTGTTTTTGAGAATTCGCAAGTCTCATTCAGCTTTTATGAGGCAGATCTCATTCTCGCACTCATTCCAGCACACTTTATTTACACAGCTTTCTCATCAGTAAAATATAGTTATTCAAAGTTAACTGGTGCGATGATTGATTTTTTAAATCTTGATGTGGCAAAAATAGGCACAGTGAGAAAAAAAAGCTCTACACCTAAAGCTCATCTATAAGATAAGTATTTTTTTCCCTTAAAAGGAGAACTGTACCACTTTCATTCGTCATATTGGGTGGTTGAATAAAGTAAATAAATAAAATATTTCTATATAAATTATTCAAAAACCATTAAAGAAATATATTTTTCTGAAATGTTTTATGCAATGACATTCATTATAATTCTAGAAATATTATTTGATGATATTTATTTTCTGCCTGGGGAAGCTAAAAAAAATATTTTCCTTACAGATAAAATAACCATTTACAAAAAATAAATAAATATATCAGTTTTAATTATCCTAAGGTAATTTATTTTCACAGAAAAATCTATAATAGCATAGCTTATACTCACGTAGTTAATTTTCATGAAGGAGTTTCTTTTTTTTTTGTTTAAAGTCTGGATATACATGAGAAAGCATCATTGAAATGTTACATAATAGCAAATTTGCTTCAATTCGCTGTAACAAAAATTTTAGAATGATGATAAAAAAAATAGTATTTGCTCTTAAAAATAAAAATTAACCTGTTCAATATATAACTAATGCATAAAGTATACAAACAAGTAGTAAGCAGTTTTTTATACACATTGCAATAAAAAAATGAATTCGTTGTTTTTATGCAGTGAAAAGATTGATCTGAGCATTTTCCCAACAGTTAAAAATCCAGATTTATATTTTTTTCCCTTATTTTGAGTTCCTATTACAAAAACAAATTAAAAATTTTCAGGAAATGTATATGATAAAAATTATAATTACACAGAAAAATATTATTATAAGTTTAAAAAATAACTTATACAAAATTTTTGAGATTTTACTATATTTTATTTAGTTAAATATTCATTTATTTTTAGTTAGTTATCCTATACTTTTAGCAGTAAAATTTCGTTTATCAACACGACACTATTTTCTGCCGAACACATTAAGTAGACGTACCTCCAAGAAAATACGTTTTTAAGTAAAAATCTGATACATTTACATACTTTATCTGGAGTTTATTTGAATTCAATATGTTTCCCGCTTAACGGATTGTAGTATGATTTCTTTTTAAAATGAATGTGCACTGATATATATACATATGTGTGTGTGTGTGCGCGCGTGTGTACTTTCAGTGAACATTCAGGAAGTATTGCACATCATATACCCTTAATGCTATGTAGCACTTGAGTTTCCCAAAAAGAATAGTTTCTCATTTCTTACGTTAACTTACAAGACACGAAACGGGGTGTTAATTATGGAAAAAGGATTTCGTGAGAATTAGTCGCTTCAATACATCTGATGCAAGATGATCCCGCAGTTTTACGCTGTTATGAGTTATCGGTGGCATTTATCGTTGCGTAAGCTACATTGCTTTTCCAAAATAATAAGTGCATTAGACGATAGTGTTGCTGATTTTTCCAGTAAATGCTTGGAGATAAAAATAGGGTTCTTATTGATTACAACTCTATTACTAGTTCTTGAAGATTACAACTGTTCAAGTAATATACTGAGAAATATTACTACATAGCTTCTTATATAAGTCCTTTTGAATCATTACATTTTTTTATTCCGTTCTTTATATTTATTCTTAAAGGTTTATTCAACTTGTACTTCATATCACAGAGTATTCCGGATTTTTTTAAAAAGTAGTAACACAGCAAAAATGCTTTTTTAACAACAATGAGTAAACAGTATTATTTAAACAATAATAATGTTTCCTCACAAGTAGTTAGAGAGAAGTGGCACGAATGGAAGATTTCGCCTTCTGAATTTTTTTAAGATAATCAACTGTAATTAATTTGATGGCAATTGCTTGAAAATAAACATCAATGCCTTACATTTACTTACAATTGCTTGAAAATAAACATCAATGTCTTACATTTCAGAAAACATACAAAAACTACATTCAAGCACGTTTAAAAAAGTGAACATAGGCAAAATAAGTTTCCGACAATTAATTTTAAGACAAAATTTCATAATTTGTCCAATTCATGCCAAACACTGCTATGAATGGGAAAACATTTTCATCTGATGTCAACTTTATTTTTATACACACCATGTTACATTTTATTTGCAAAGATATTTTTAAGGGAAAATTCAATTTGCTTTATCATATTTAGATATATTATAAAAATAATTGAATTAAAGAGATGAAACTCCGTAGTTCCTGCTAAACTAGTTACTTCTGTTTTGCGATTTTATGACTTCGTGAATGGCGCCTCATAAAACGTTTATTCGAAGTCATTTCCGCTTTCTCATCTGCTTTCCAAGTATCCAAACATTCAACATTTAATATTTCAGCATACTACACAGGTAATACTTTTTTATCATAACTTTTGTGTACTTACCGTACTACCCCGAATGCAACGCGACCCCGAAATTCTTCATGAAGATAATTAGAAAAATCCAATATTTAGGCCCCGAATATAGCGCGTGAGGTGTTCAACGGGAAATGATCAGGCAGAAAACATCGCGTTATATTCGGTAATACTAAACTGTTATCAGCAAGATTTCCTGTAGTAATTAATTTACGGTAAATAACTATGACTTATAGTGAGAAGACAACATAAAATATATTAAATTATAGAATATGAAAGGATTCTATATTTGTTTTATGCAATTTATAAAATGCTTTATACTTTTATAGTTTTACATGCAAGACACTTTTTCTATTATAAACTTTATATATTTTTATGTAATTTATGAAATGCTTTATACTTTTATAGTTTTAAATACTAAACATTTTTTTCTAATATAAACTTTAAAGTATCAATCAGTTTTTCTTTTTAAAGCAAATATGAAAGATGTAAAAAAAACATTGTTGGAAATAAAACATCCCTTACTAATGAATGGGTAAGACATTTTAAATTCTCAATTTTATGTCCCAATCATTGATTAAGAAAGATGGTAGCATGCTTTAATTCCTTTATCTAGTATAGTTAAGTGTGGATAAGTGGGCCATGGAAATAGGGGAAAAAATGTTCAAAATAAGGTTGGAAAAAATAAAGTTGAAAGAAATCATTTTGTTAATTTTCAGAATGTTACACATTTAAAATTTGTGCACTACCCCAGTAGAAAAATAATTCCCATTTAATAAAATGTGACCCATTTACTTATGAGGTGATAAACAAACTTTCATAATTACATTACAAAAAGTGTAAAGGATATGAAGATAAATACTTGATGTCTTAAACCACTTTTCAATTGCTCCCAAAGCGGGAAAAATGCACGTCGAATGATTGCGTTTTAAGAGAACCCAGCAAGCGCACACACGTATATATTACGTATTCCCGATGTCGAAATGTCGAAAATAGTTCGAGGAAAAATTACAGCAAAAAATAGCGTTTAAAAGAGATCAAACATACATTTTGTTGTCGACGTTTTAAAGAGCCGTTGTATGCTGGTCAGGGAGGCGGCTATCTTCGACTGTTAATGTTTGTCACCCCCACGAGGTCTATAACCCGTCAATATATCGCCGATTTTCCGCTCATAGCTTCGGCGATCTGGAGAGACCCCCCAGCCAGCCAAGAATAAACAGATGGAGCACCGAGAAATTTTTTCAGCTTAGTTAATAGTCAGTTTAACGTCGAATAAACAGTGCAGGGGAGACAAACGTTACCGTGTCCTTTCACACGACCTTTGACCTGTCCACCCCACGCGATTTCTCAGAATTTTGGAGAACGCTTAAGTCACGTCACAGATGCCTTTTTTTTTCTTCTTTTTGTGTGTGTATTCCGTCGTGGTTCGCTTCGCAGTTTTTTTATGCAAGGGCAGATCTAGCTTCATTTTCATCGCGTGGTCACTGGCTGAGCTGCTGCGCTGCACATAAGAGTACATTTTCGATAGTTTTAACTATAAAAGTGGATATTTTTCAAGAATCTCTTGGAATATTTTCAAGTTTAATGCTAACACGATTTATCGTTAGCTTGACATGTATTAATAAGTTTGTCTGGCTCTCTTTAAATTGTGTTGGCCGGTGTTGTTAAAGTTTGTCGGGGTAACTACTAATTTTAATTTCGGCTGTCAAAATTTTAGAGGTGAGTTACATAATTACTTAACTAATACTTATGTGCTTTGTTTCTTTTAATCATTTTCTTTTTAATCGCTAATTATAAGTCTTGTTATTCCTTATTATAGAGTGAAATATACAGGTACAATTACCATAAAATCAACTGCTTACCTTAAACATATAAAATATTTTTTTCTCATAATAAGCACGATTTTACTTAATGTGAGCTTACTATAACAAAAGTCAACCATTATTGCATTATGGCTTAGAATGAAATAGGTTAAGCTTTTTTGTGCAAAGGTAATTTTTTTTTCTTTTTAAATTGTATACTAATATGTATGCATCTAGTATGTAATATAAACCTGTTTGGAGTAGTAAAATTTAACAAATCAAAGAATTAAGAGAGATAAATAAAAAACTTTGTGTAATGAAGTAGACAAGATTTTTCTCGTGGGACGGGGGGGGGACTAAAATTTATAGATAGAAAACTTGTTCTCATTTTATTACATGGAAAAAGTAATAAAAAAAGCAGGCTTATTCGTCTAATAGGTCGTTCCTTGACGATTTCGTCGAATCCTGACAATTTATAAACGTTCTAATTGTACCTCAATTCTAGATAATTAGAGAATGTGTGAGTCACATACTATTTACATACATCGTGAAAGCATGGAAATTCAAGCAGTTCTTATCTTGCGCACATGCCGTTTAAAAAAAGGAAACACTTTATATTTTTAAATATAAAACATTTTACTACTGGTTTTAGCTAATGAAAAGCAATTTTGAATTAAATGTTCAGTAATAACAAGTTTTAAATTAACTTCTAATCGTTTAGATAAAGTTATAAAATATATATTGATAAAAGTTTGAACATATACAAAAAATATATTAAAGTTAAAAATATAATCTTGATTTTGAATTGAACTCATAAGTAAGTCGCATAAACAGCAGATGTCGCTTTTACATATTAAAGGGTTTCCATTTTTCCCTGGTACATTTTATTAATCATTTTGACTGTATTGGGTATTTTTAATAAAAAATTATTTAATCTACTGTTATAAAGAATCTATATATTTTCATATACTGGTGAAAAAGTAACTTTTTTATATAAAATAAGTAAATTATATTTACTATTAGTAAAATTGCATTTTAAACTGTATTAGTTAACTAAATTTACTAATATTTATTTAATTTTTTAAGTTACTTTTTCACCATTTTTCAACAATATATGAAATTATTTAGATTGTTCATAACTTTGAATTTAACAACGCCCCCCCTTTTTTTATTGAATATACCTAATACAGTTAAAACAATTCATAAAATGTACCGGGGGAAAAAGTAAATCCTTTAAAATGTAAATTAGACTTAAGCTATTAATGCGAGTTACTGATTAGTTAAATTCAAAAAATCAAGATTATATTTTTTCTTTCATATATTTTCTCTGTGTTCAAATTTTTATGAATGTATATTTTGTAACTTTATCAAAACGATCAGAAGTTAATTTAAAACTTGTTATTTCTGCATATTGGATTAAAAATTATTTTTCATTAGCTAACAAACTAATAGTAAAATGTATTTTATAGAAAAATAAAGTGTTTCCTTTTAAACGGCAAAAGTGCACAAGATCAGAGCAGATTGAATTTCCATTCCTTCACGACGTATGTAAATGGAATGTGCCCATTCTCTAAAGGTCTGGAATTGCGGCATAATTACTACGTTTATAAATGGTCAGAATTCGACAAATTCTGTGAAGTCTTTAAGGAACGACTTCTATTAGACGAATATAAGCCGGTTTTCTCTGTCCTGTTGAAGCAATTCGACAATGTATAACGTAAAATCAACCACTATGAGCTGAATTTTATAAACGGATTCTGAGAATCTGTCTCCCTTCGCCGTTATAGCGACGAGTGTTCGACCAATGTCGGGGATTTTCTCTTCCTGGCGGTCACCCTTTTCCATTCTTGCGCCGTAGTTAAGCGAGATTGTTATCTCTCACGGTCGCCCCTCGCGGGTGATACGCCGTCGAGAAGTTCAGCGCTCGACGGGCAAACAGGTGGACACATCCAAGGATTTTTAACGTCGATGATTACGTCGAAACTACGTCGACGGCGACGTTAATTCGATGTATCGTGGCTGGCTGGGAAGTATTACAATAACAAAATATTTTTTCTTGGTTTTATTGTACTCTATCAATAAACCTTTACGCTCAAATTCATGTATGGCCGTTCACCATCGTTATTTAAGCATATTTCTGAGATAGTTTATGATGAAGGGCTGAAGATTGTTCATTACCTCATTAGCGAATGACGAAGATTTGACTAATTGATAATTTTTTGAACGGGGTCGTACACAAATTATAAAGTGTAGCTTTTTGAAAAATAGCGAGAGGGTTTTACTTAACATAGTTTTTTTTCACTTTATTTTCAACATGTTTTTCAATATATATATACTTAAAAAAATTGGAGACATATATATATCCAAACAAACTTTAAAAATAAATATTTCAATTTTTATGTATCACGAAATACTTACTTTGGAATCACAAAATAGACTTCTGTCATAACTCTTTGTCTAGAAGTCATTTTACTGTTGTTTTGTACGAAAAGTGTGACATTTAGATATATCTACTAGAAGATTTTGATAGTAAAACGATGAACGCTTAAGTATTTGTGGCTATCATCCCTTTCTACAGATGGATCATTCATGTATCTTCTCTATTACTATATATTTTCATGTAATATTTCAGCATATAATTCATAACTGAAAAAATAAAAAGGTAACAATAAAACACAAAAACAATTTTTGAAATCATCCTAGGTGCAATTATATTAGTGTGATATTGAAAAATACAATATGTCTGTAAGTATTTAATTTTGAATTTGGTAACTGTTATTGGTTGGCTGTATGAAAAAAAATACTTAATACACCTTGCAAAGCGACATCTGTTTCACAAATCTATAGATTTATTGGATAAATTAAAATACTGTTTAAAAGCTACATGGTTTATTTAGGAAGAAATTTAAATGAAATATATTTTTACAGGATAATAGTCAAGAAAGATAGAAATAACGTAAATTTGTCCAAATAAAATACAAAGTGAGAATTCGTGTTCTGAATACGCAATAAAAGCAGCTTGAAATGCAATTAATAATGACCGTATATGTTTATTTTTGCAAAAAGACTTAAACATTTATATAAAATAGAAATTTAAACCATTTTTAAAGTAAAAGCACGTAATAAATATATCTTTTAAGATTTTAACAATCAAACTAAAATTCTTAAACGTGATAAATATTGGAATAATATAGCAAACCTCAAATACAGGAGTATTTTAAAATGGAATGCATAATCAATATAGGCCATATAATGGACTTGTATAATTGACCTATTTTGTAATGTCGTTTTAAAATTGACGGTATTACAAAATCACTGCATTTTTTGTCAAATACTCACTTCATTATCAGGAAAAATAAACGCAAGTTTGACCAAAATGAAAATCTCATATTTTATGACTGCATAAAAAGAAAGACTGGGATAAAAATTATAACATTCTATGTTTAATGTATGATACAGTGAATTTATAACAGTATAGCACATGGTCCTCTAAAAATTCAATCACAGAAATTGGAAGAAAATTATTAAAAATCTAAGTGTGCCATACGAAAAAAACGAGTAGTTTGACAAATATCTGTTATGTTTATCTGTTATGAAACTCATTCGATAATATCATTTTTCTGTTGTTTTATGCTGTCAGGAATACAACTAGACCTCTGGAAATAAGCAAATAATATAAAGTTTTTTTTTACGGTAAAATTTTCATGTTTCTTTAAAATTATACAAAAAATAAAATTTTGATAGGAAGATTTGTAATTATTATAAAACTAGTTCCGATATTAAAGCTTGTAACTAAGCTTTAATATCAGAATATATTTTACACTAGCTGACTATTATAACTAATTTAAGTTATAGATGCATTGCAGTGAAAGCTGGAACGAAGTTGACGAGATTTTCCGTCTCAGACACTTGGAGGACTAGAAATGTTATGTCAATATACATTTGCAACATTCAGTAATACACACTTGTGTGTATTACTGAATGTTCGTAACATGCTCTGTTACATTTGACCCAGTTTCGGGTAATTCTGACATTGCATTCTCTGATGCATATGCATTAAAACTCTATTGACGTTTCAACGGCTATTACAAAATTACATTTATGAAAATACTACTCTATCTCAAATATGAGTTGATTTTTATAACAAATAGTAAATATTTATAAAAATGTTCAAAATATTAAAATTGGCCACAGTCTTTTCTATTAGCTATACGGAAAATTAACTTTTTTTCTCCAGAAAATTCGAACAGATAATTGTCTTTCGTTTTCATTATAACAAAGAGCCGTGTCTAGACAATGGATTCGCTTTAGTTACATTTTAAAGCAAAAATTGATAAATAACTGTGAAATGAGGGGGGGGGGGTAGCTGCCTACTCTCCATAGAGGACGAATTTCAAAAGAGGGATTTGAGAGAAAAACGTTCTGGTTTTTGCCCCCCCCCCCTTTCCTTTTAGATCAGATATTTTTGAAAGTACTCTCAATTTGAGCACCTGCGTTACAAACCTCACATCCACTTTGACTTAGCATTATCAACTTCTGAAGTTTCAGCTAGTCGAAATATTTCTATTGACACAAAAACATTACATTCTGCTCCTCAAAATAAATCAACCTTTCTAAAAACAGAGGATTGAAGCTAATAACACTCACACTGTTTATTTTAACACAAAGGTGGTGAAACAATAGGTAAAAAGAAGTATCGAAGTTTTATTATGTGTATCTTTACTAATAAGATTAAAATATGAATATTTCTTCATCCAACGGTTAATATTTATAAAAACATAGATACAGTTATATAAAGTATGTACTAGGAAATATTATTATAAACTCTTTCTCTCCGAACAAACATGCACTATAAGAATCACAAGAGTTTGACAAGATAAATATTTTTAATAGTATATATAATATATATAACATTATAATAGTATATATAATAGTAAATATTTAATAGTTTATATATTAAACTTATTGGGTGTATGCTACACTGTTACATTTCTCGTACATATTTAATATAACTAAAATAACATTCCAGAAACCGTTCCGTACTAAAATGCATGTGTTTGTAATGAGGAAGGGGGGTACACAATCTTCATTTTTTCTGCAGCTATTTTGAGTAATAAACTTATGCTCACGTCAGCTCATCAAATATCATATTCCCCGAAGGTACACGCTATTTTAAAAGATCAACATTGCTTTTTTTCGGCAACACTTTTCAAGACGTGCAAAAGAGTGTTAAATGAATATATAGATGCTCTTAGTACAACTCTTAGCAAAATTCATTTATCTGAAACACGATGATGCTACAATTTCTGGGGTAATAGGTAACGCTCACTCAGTCGTAAATTATTTTTCTTTCCAAAATATGGATTCGATATTTTATTTCTATGCAGATATTTTTCAACTGGTAGATAAATTGCTCCGAAACTTTTTGAGCATTTCCTTTAATTTGGTTTAATTACTTATATTTTTTTCGACTGATTTTTCTTCCTTTCTTGGTGTTCTTATAAGATTTAATAAAAGATGAAGAATTATGTTACGAAATTGTAGTTTTAGACTGTATGGTATTTAGTTTTATAGTATCTTATTTTAGTAAAGATTTTCTTGTATTTATTTTGTATTATTTAATCTTCTCATCTGTCAGATGCAATTTAATGAATAATTCTTTCGTGCTTGTAATGGAGAATTTTGCAGTTCAGAATGATTGTGTGTCAATAAATTGATATTAAAATTTAACTGAATTGATAATAAAATCATGTATATTAATTAATAACTGTGTTACCAACTTAGCATTTTTTAAGTTATCTTTTAAAATAATTATTGCTGTTCCATAAAACCTATACAGCTTGACAAAAAGCCTTGCCCATAAAATCAAAACACATAACATGTAAAAAAAAGAAAAAGAAAAAAAAACTTTTATTTTAACCATATTACTGAGCTAAAGTCTCGGCAAGGATATCTCAATTTTTAGAACAGCTATCTCTTTTTTTACATTTTCTACAATCAGTCCGTTCACTTCCCTAGTAGCACAAGTAGTTCAAAAAACGTTCAGATTACGTTGGAAACACTTTTTTTGATGTTAAAAACGTGTTTTAAACGTCTTTAGGTTCAATAATCTTCAGTAATCTTGGAAGTACAGATTTAGCAAGTTTTACTGCTAAATCCATTACTAAAGCTGTTTTAATTTATTTATACTAAAAGTATTCTGTTACTGTACAGGTAATATCTCTTATCGCTCTATATTTATATCCATTTTCATAAAATAACTCTCCCTCTCCACACACATACAAACACACACATATACATATACATAAATAGATAGATATAATCTTCTAGAATTTTATACAATTTAAAGTATCAATTTATGCACCATATGTCAGTTATAGTACGACATTGCATTGAAATATATTTTGAAAGTTCCCCATTGAAAAGTAGATAACTTACGATAAATAAGTTAAAAAGGATGAAGAATCACGTAGCAAGGAGAGGTTGGAAACATCGTCTTTATGTAGCAGTATCACTTTCGTACAAGTGCTGGAATACTACTGAACTTTTCGACCATTGTTCATTAAAAACTAGTGTATTTTTCACAGAAAACACATGACTAAGATTGATAGTTTAAAATTCCTATTTCAATACATTGATGACGGTTTTGGTGACAAGTCTAATGTTTATGAAACTTTATTAGGAAATTAAACAAACACTTCAACATTTTCCTAAAATGTGAGTATTAACTGGTTAGCGAAAACGGCGTTTTTGGCCTCACATTGCTATGCGATTGTGATTCTTTGTTGCGTGCCCTACCTACCCTTTGTATAATGGTTATGGGGCATCCAGTGTATGCATATATATTTAAGATAAGTAAATACAGAATCATGAACATAAAACAAAACATGAGTAAACTAGCTATGCCAAATAGCCATTTGAACATGAAACACCAGAAGTATGTGAAGAAGTTGCTAAATAATCCTCATCTAAAACACCCCTCATGAAGTAATTTTCAGAAAACGACATAAGTTATTAACAAAATAAGCACGCAGGGAGATTCACAATGACCAGTGCCTCAATTTCTTAAATAACAAATGCTATAATCTATATATAACCATACTTTAATGAAAAATCTTGTTAATATTTAATTTCTGCCGAGTTCTTTATATGAAGATCAATTAATCTTTCACGAACCATGGTCGAAAAGTTCACTTTTATTCCAAAATGGTTAGAACAGGTAATTGAAGGCGTCATTCTGACGCCACATTATTCTGAACTGTCTTGATTCGGGGCCATGGTGATTCTACCGGGCCTGCTTGTGCACTCCGATGAGTCATCCAAAGAGGCCTACGGATGCTCAGTTATTGTTTCCAGCACTTAGATACGTCATCTAACGGTCAAATCTAACCAATGAAGAAACGTCCGTAGGCCTCTTTCGGAGTGCACATGCAGGCCCGCTTGATTCCATCAACCACTCTTTACAAGCGCTTTCAGAAGATTTCTGAATCATTCTTATAGTGCAAAAGGGGAGCCCACACACGAAGAATATTTACAATATGCAGACATCGTGGAGCCAGATGTGTCACTAGGGCAAAGTCAAAATTGCCCCATAATAAATTAAAGATATTTATAGTGGGCAGCTGAGTTACGAGATGCAGACATCCTGGTGCCAGAAAGTGTCACGAGGGGACAGTCAAAATTGCCCCATAATAAATTAGAAAAATTTATTGTAGACTGTCTCAGATGCCCAATATTACGCAGAAAGACGTAGGTTAGGAGGCGTAGAAAATAAGGACAGTGAACCAATCACAGAAACGGAGAAACAGAAAATTATGCACGTAAAGGGGGCGTGAGCAAAATGAATCCCGGATTGGTTGGTAAAAAAAGCGAAAGAAAAAAGAAAAAGGGGCCCAAGAGGTCTGGAAGAAGAAGGAGATGAGAAGTGACTAAGAGAGTGGAGATGAAGTTCTGAGTGAACGGACTTCAAAATTGATGTTGTTGAGTGAGTGTGTTAAAAAAAATGATTAAAAACAATTCCGTAGTGAACCAGCAATTTTATTAAAAGTACAATGAGTGTTGCCGAGCTTCAACTGCTGGAAAAGTACTGTGTATAGCTAAACCTAGATGTCAGGAGCCATCAAGCATAAAACATGCCCCACCAGTGCATCAGCAGAAAAGGTAAAAGACCTTTGTATTGATTTGTGTTTAATCTTGAGTCGCACTATATCTCCCCGCTCTCTCCTATGTATATAATCACCATTCTCACCGCGATTTAGATTTTTATTATTAATCTTATTGAATATTCACAAAAAAAAAATAATGTCACGGTTATCATTTATTAATGTGTAAGAAAAAGGAAATTGTATAAGATATTGTATGTTTGGAAGTTAAGTCATAATAATTAAAGAAAATGTTTTAAAATTTGTCTCTTTATTTGAGTCGGTAAATATTTTATTTTAGGTACCTTGAAATAGGAAAATTGTATTTTCTTTTAGCAATTACAGGTTGAAGGATTATTCCCGCAAGGTAGAATTTAGGGGTTTATTGCGGATTTGTACTACCACTTACGATTCTTAAAAAGGGGGTTAACTTATGTAACATACCTAAATTAAATAATTTACTTTGAAATTTCTTAAAACAAAAAAATAAAGAAAAACCACCCTCTTTATTACGGACCCTTCCATTTTTACTTCAATCCTGTATATGCATAGACACATCGCTTTTCAAACTGATATCAAACAACATTCGTGTAAGAAACGTTTCATTGAAATGAAGTATTGTTGAGATGAAATGCAAGTGGTCGCTTTGTCTAGGACATTCTTAGGAATTGGAAATTGGATTCAACAGTAAGAATATGCTTTTGACTACATGCAGGTGAGCAATAGAGGGTGGACACACTTAACGTAGAGGTGTTTAAGAGTCCTATTGTGAGAAAACCTTTGTGCCAAACTGAACCAAATTTGAAATATATCCTAATTAGATAATGGTGTTTTTATTAAGAAAGAAAAACAAATAGTTCGGATTTTTACCTCCAGGGGACAAAGTGGCGTCAATACTTTGTAAACATTTTGATACTGCACCACATTTTACATTCATTTTTGGCTTTTACATTTTATCAAACAGTTTAGCAGTGACTCTCATATGCAGTAATGTATTGTAGTGAATATGCAGTTTTTCACGTAAAAAAGAGGTGGTAATGCAATGTTCGTTGGTATTCCAATTGAATATGGATGATTTAGCAACTTTGGACGACCAATTAATATTGTACTTGAAGCAAATCATTGGCAATCTCTCAAAGCTGCAGTACGGAATGTTTTTCAGAAAATGCAGTTTTTGGAACATCTGCAAGGAAATCCTCTTGAGCCACACATGTCAATGATGCCAATATACTGGTAAATGCTAACTTTTTGTTCTATTTATGCCTACTTTACTCCATAAATGGACCATATTGCACCACTCTGGCCCTGGTGGCGAAAACCTGATTATTTTTTTTTTCATTTTATATCAAAACCCATGGTCTAAATAGTATTTACTGAAAATTTGGTTCAGTTTTCCCCAAAAATTTTCTCACTATCGGGCTCTAAACACCTGCACAATGTGAATGATGACCACATTGTATTTTTATATGCATGCACGTTTGGGAAAATTTCAGGCTACAGGAAAAATGAGTGATATAGGGAAAATAAGAAGCGATGCAAATTAATGTCAATTAAAGAGATCGATAACTGAATACAGATATAAGAGTAATGCATCTCCCAAGATTTTTAAAAAGCGTAAGTTCTCAAAGCATCATCCGGATGGCTTTAAATGTTTATAAAACGTTTTAGAATCTCATAGAATACTCTTGTGGTAAAAACGGCGAGGGTCAGCTATCAAAACTGCATGTTCCATGAGTAAACTACTATGTTTTTTCAACAATATTATTATTAAGCACTTTTATAACCTTAAATCCTTACCTAGCATTCTCGTACACTAAATGATTTCATAAAATCATAGTAATTAAATATAGATTGCGATGCGTTATTTATAGATCAAATAAATTTGTTCTTTTTTCATTATAGAAGTTTAAGGAATCCTAAAGTATCTAACGAAACTAAGTACACTTAGTTTCCATAAAATGCCTAGGAAATAGTTTTGATGCGAATGATTAAGTTTTATGCAATACGAATTGGATGAAATGCAAAATAGTTGTATAAGATATGTTGACTCTCTTGTGGACGCACTTTAACAAATGCCCGTCTCTAAAATATTCAAAATGAAAATACTAGTTTTCAAACAATTTATTTCCAAACCACATAATTTATAGGAAAAAATAAAACATAAGTTTCAAAACAAAGCAGTAAGACATTTTATGTAAGAAGAGTAGATATATGATAATCTATAGGCAACTTATACTGCATGCATATATTTTGTAACTGTACCCCTTTAAAAAACTTATGCTTTTCCCTATTACTAAAATGCTCAAAATATTAAGCAATCCCTCTTAATTTGCCCACATTAAAAAACTAATAATTGAGAACATAAAACTATTCTAAATATCGTCTTAAGTCCAAATTAACCAGCATTACTCTCCCAGCTTAAATCCTTTTGCAATCAATGCGCTCCGGAATGTCAAACATTCAAATCAAAGCTTGAAACGCTATAATTTCGTCCATGAAGAATGGAAATCGAAGGGAAAAGTGCACAAGGAAGGGCAGACGTATTGATTTCAATGCGTCGCCAACTTCTCCGACATGGAAGCATTTGAATATTTCGTTGCTTTTTAAAGTGTATACAAATCAACAAAACGTATCTTCCCATCAATAGAAAGGTGATTGTCTCTGAAGAATAGTTCAAGGTGGAATATCGAATAAAAGATATTTTCGTTTGTGAACCAAGATGCAGTAGTTCTCATTTTGCGTCGATGCTTCAGTACGCAATATTCCTTGTTTGCATGTTTAAAAGTTATTGAATGCTTTAAATGGATGTACATTGATATTACTGGCGTGGTTCTGTTAAATTGAAAGAAATTTATTAATGCTTTTCCTTTTTGTGTGAGTGTGACGTGTGTTTAAAAAACTATATTTGTATGTTTTACACATAATTCCATAACATTTTTAGTGCAAATGAATGAATTAAAGTAATCCAGATCTGATTTTATTGTTGTTCATGTGAGTCAAAAATTAAAGTACGTACACACAAAAGTTATTTTCATTGAAAGATGTTTTTCCTCTCAAGCATTTTTTCTTATCTATTTCCCATAAAATAATAATACCAGATTCAAAAATAAATTATTTACATTTTAAATGCTCTCTGATTGAAATAACAGGTGAAAAAGTGTCCACATTAATTCCAATAAAATAAACCAGTCACAAAAAGTAAATATCTTTTTCAAATACCCTATAATTTAGTTTTATGTATTTGCATTTGGATTTTCTTTAAGAGAAAAACCGAAACATATGTCCTAATTTTTAACTTATTTTCGAAGCGAACCATTAAATGCAGAATATGTAATTTTATTAGAGAGATTTTTTAACATTATAGGAATTGAAAATATTCGAGACCAATGTAAAATGACTTTATAAGACGGAATAACATCAAATGCGTGTAATGTTAATCCGGGGTTTCACTGTATCTGTATATACACTGATCAAAACAATTAAAGGATATTGCGGTTTTAGGTGGATCTTGTGGCTGGGAAACTTTTTAGCTGATTGATACATGGTCGACAGACGTAGTAGGTTATATGAGAATAAATTACACATGTTTGGCAGAAAAAAATGCATTTTATTGCGCATTTGTGTAGAAAAGGAAAAAAACACAATTTGTGCATATGAGAAAAAAAAGAGTAAGAAAAGGTGTTTTCTTCAAAGTAAATCATTTTCAGTAGGGGTATTGTTTCCACAGACGGCCAGCAACGTTGAACACCTTTGAGGCATGGAGTCAATGAGGCAATTAATCAGGAGTTAGGGTATTCTGTCCCATTCTTCCAGAAGAGCTCTTTCCAGTTCTTGGAGAGTTTGTGGGGGTGGTTGGCGGCCAGCAACTCGTCTTCCTAGAGCGTCCCAAACGTGCTCTATTGGATTCATGTCTGGAGAACACGCTGGCCATTCCATTCGTACGATTCCTTCCTCGAAAAGGAAATCCACCACCAGGTTAGCACGATGTGGCCTGCAGTTATCGTCCATTATAAATGAAGTCATCTCCGATTGCTGCAGCGTAAGGGACTACAATAGGTCTGAGACTCTCATGCCTATATCGGCGACCAGTCAGAGGTCCATCTCGAATGATGTAGAGGTCTGTACGCCCGTCAATGGAGATGCCACCATACACCAATACTCGCCCACCGCAAAAGCTTACACTTTCGTGCACGAAACCAGGATTATTCCTACTGCCACGGTCCCTCCAGATGAAAATACGCCTATTATCAGGATGAACTGAAAAACGGGACTCGTCAGAAAAAGAACATTGCTCCATTCATTTCTCCTCCAGTTCACATGCTATGTTGCCCACTCCCTGCGGTCGCGACGATGCCTTGATGTTAGTCTAACACATGCCATCAGTCGGCGAGCATACAGACCTACACCATGGAGCCGGTTCCGGACGGTCTGGGTTGAAAGCGTAGTCCCAGTAGCCGAGCGAATGTGTTGTTGGAGAAAAGTAGCGTTCATATTCCGGTGTCTCCGAGCCGTTAACACTAAATAACGATCTTCATTGGCGTTGTTGCCCGACTACGACCTTGCCCTGGTCTTCGGCCTGCACTTCCAGTCGCCAAAAACCGGCTCCAGATCCTGGAAATCACACTTTGTGACACTCCAATGGCTTGCACTACTTCGGCTTGAGTTTGGCCCCCTTCTAACCTACCGACAACTCTCCAAGCTTCTGAATCGGTTAAATGACTTCGCTGAGATATCGTACTCATCGAAACAAAGCAGTCACTGAATGCCTATCATCCTTGTCTTCATTGTCTTTTATTCAGTTGAAAGTCCAATTTCATTCGCTGCCGCTGAAGCGACGTTTCTGACGTCGAACTCAAAATTAGCATACTCCACAGTTTGAAAATCAGAAAAATTTGCATTTGTGATTCTCTTCTTCATTTTAGGCAAAAAAAATTTCGCTTATATCTTTATTTTATATAAAACTTACAATATCCTTTAATTGTTTTGAGCAGTATATATATATATATATGTGTGTGTGTGTGTGTATTGTGTGTTATTATTTTATTGATTATGATATTTTCCTTCAATTATAAAGTGCGCCAGTAAAATTTTAAATTTCAAAATAATTTCATACTTCATTTCACAGTTTAAGCTACTTGAAGTAAGATAGTGTATGGTGGCTTAGATGCTCAATTCCCAATTGGAGTTTTTTGTTCGGAATTCAAGATCGGTTCTATAAGCTGCTCAGAAGTGTTTTTGGATAAGAGTGAAAGATGGCAGAATTAAAATTTATATAATTTCTACGACGGCCATTGTAACTGGTTTGTGGCGCAAAAACGTGGACAAACAGCGGGCGCTACGGTGACTGCGAATACTTTGTAGTGTGAAACATGACTCACTGTAGCTACCTTCGTCATCGTTGTGATTGCTCTGTAGGGTCATGCTGAGACAACACCGAGGGTAATAAACCTATGTGTAGTAGGAAGACCATTCATGATGTCGAAGTGACCAGAGCTTTGAAATTTAAAGGAGTTTACGTTTCTATTTCTTTTTACCTGTGACAAACGTCATTGTGAGGTGCGAGCTTTTCGGTTATACAATATCACTAGATTATTTGAATTTGAAGAGACTTTTTTCACGGTGACGACCAGAATATGCTTGTTAGCCATTTATTTTATCTTCAATGTGGGCATTTAATGATGACTTCGTCATTATCGCCCCAAGTAGACGTAGGGAAGATCGGGGTACAGTGGGTCATTGAAGATCTTTGTGGTTCAGTGTGTAGTTTTCAAATGAGAAAATTATTTAAAGTAGGTATCAAACAGGTTAATTCTGTGTAAAATGTTAAATATCTCACTGTGATTGTGGCGGTAAGAAAGAGCCATTTTGTTTTCTTATCATCTGCATGGAATTTGAAGAAAGTGAGACTGTACGTTATTACAAATGAAATTTGTCAGCTTAATTTGAGTTTTGTGGTATGTCTAAGTAGTCTAAATTACCTGCTTTTCCATTATTTTGTATTTAAATAAATATTTTAACGATTAGGAATTTTGAGGTGGAAAATCATACATTGGTTCATATGGGGCACACTGGGTCACCTGAAATGGGTTACAGTGGGTCAGCGATCCATTGTGTCCCCATTTATATATTTATTTTCTTTCTGTAAGTTTCTTACTTTTTAATACATAAATGATCTACATTTATCTAAATGAGTCTTCCACATCAGCTACAGAATCTTCAGTTTCTCAAGAAAATATTGTAAAAAAAAAAATGACACCAGCGATAGCAAAAGACTTTTCCTAATCCTGATGCAAAAGAGAAAAAAACTTCCTAAAAAAAAAAACAGAAATTCTTACAGATATACCTGTGAAAATCATAATCCGAAATGTGATAATTGAAAGAAAGAAGAGTCAAATACCTAATGACGTGAAGCAGGAGAGAAAAAATACTATAGGCAATTACGAGAATAGCTCAGCTGAAGAAAAGAAAGAATTAAAAGAATCTTCTAGTGAATCTGACTTTGAGGATTTGGAATTTGAAGATGTAGAAGACTTTGATATTCTCGTTGGAGGTTTCATATTATTCAACGTCTACGGCAATAAAAATTCGGTTTTAAACAGTATGTTATTGAAGTTGTAGGCAAAAATGAAAATGAATTTGAAGTTCACTACATGAAAGAACTTCAGGAAGTTTACGCACTTATCTTTGATGAAGCAAACATTTATACAGTAGACATTAAATAGATTGTGAGTAGCCAAAACCAAATGTATTGCAAGGAACTGAGAGAAAAGTGAAAAATTTGACTTTTACTGTAGACTTTCAGGTATATAATGTATTATAATTATTGTCAAATAACAGTTTCTGATTTAATGTCTTAAAAATAACGATGAAACTAAAATTTTGTAAACTTAACAGGAATTAAAATGGTATCATCTAAAACATTTTTCTTTAATTTTATAAACAAATTTAGTGTTTGTATATTTTAGAACTATAAAATTACCTTATAAATTTTGAGCTATTTTAATATCTAACTTAATAATAAATAATTTCAGGCAATAAAAAATGTTTTAATTACTCATTATCGATTTAAAGAACATTTTTTATTGTGTTTCTTGTTAGCTGACCCACTGTACCCCATTTGCTGGCCCATTGTTCACCTTTACGGGGTACATTGGGCCAACGAAAAGTACTTTAGAAAAATATTTTTACTGTACAAACACTTTTCTTAGAATTGAACTAAAATTAAGTAAGGCAGCCAATAGATCAGAAAACATAGTACATCAGTTTGATAGTCTGTTTTTAAAATATTTTTAGAGTTACATTTAAAAATCTAAAAATTGCCTCACTGTACCCCTGACACCCCTATTTACTGCTTCTTTCATTACTTTTAAGAGGCCTTCTCCTACCTTCTTTGTAATTTCAGTACACATTCCGTCTTCTAATACTTTGCACGTATAATGTAGCTCTCGACAGTAAACATCTCTTCTAATAGCAATGAAATTTTATTTTAATTTTCCATTTTTAAATATTATTCTCAATTTTATATTTGAATACTTTACAAGCCTGCACTTGCAATGTATCTTAATCACTCAGATAAAACACAATTATTTTTTCTTTTCACTTTTCCAAAAAACGATGAATGAAAAAGAAAATTTTAATTATTTTAAGCGTGGTGTTTCTGATTTTGATCCATGTATGTTCAGGTCATTTTCTCGAAAGTGATAATGTCAAGGTCATGAATTCTCAACGTAGTAATATCAGGGATATTTGAATTTTTCCTTACAGACGAAGACATCGTTGAGGTGTATTTTCTTTGTTTTGTTTCATAATAGAACATTTTTACCTGAAAGGTTTAGTGATCAACATAATTCTCCCGACAATTGTATAGCGCTTAGTACCATTGTATAATCACCAGAACGAAATTTGGCAAACCAATTTTGACACTACCGTTCTTTTAAGGCTTCGTCACCATAAACAGCAAATAACTTTTTATGAGCTTGCTATGCGTTTTTCCCTTTGCGGAAATAAAAAAGCAAAATATGACGAAAATGTTCCTTGTGATTTTACATTTTTCAACGAAGGCCAAGCGAAAACTACGCAACCGATCGAAGAACTTTTTTTACTGATTGACAGCTGCATTGCCAACTATCAAATAACAAAATGTGTTTTACATTTGTAAATCGTCTACAAACTTAAAACTTCAACTGAAGCCATCTATGAGTGAAATCCGCAATTACTTAGTTGCCAACCCAATATTTTAACAGGAATGCCTTTATATTTTGCTCATTTACTTTGTTCTTTGAACTTTTTAATTTCATTACAGTTATTTTTATGGCGATATTACTTAATTCTGTGAAATATTTTATCCAATCGGTAGTGCTCTAGAAGATTTGCGTTTTTTTTTGTTGTCAATTAAAAAAGGCATTCTACATGTAATAAAGGTTTACTTTAACAATTTCAACTTGAGGATTGTACATGTAAGGAATTGTTCACTTAGAAAAAAGAACCGACTAAAGACATGCTTTGTCTATACTCCTGGAAAGGAGTGTCGTATACTAGATTTTAATAACATTTAAAGCAGTCATAACTTTAGTGGAAAGAAATGTTTTAGTTTAAGAATATGATTTACAGTAAAGCAAAACTTAGAAATTTACTAATTTTTATGTGAACATTGTTTGGCTCTCATTGTTACTTTATTCACCACTTCTATCGTTACATATTAACTTTCAGTTGACCGGGGCAATATCCTGTTCATTATTACCCTACTACTTAAATCCTTTTCACATTACATTATATTCAACCAATCAAAAACCTTCAAATACATACTTTTCTGAATAATCTGTTGAAAAAAAATATCCCTATTATGTATTTTTGATAATATTCAACGAGTCTTTTAAAAAAATCAAACACAACAACAAAATTGAGTTTACAAAAGATCAATTTAGCTAGGATTATGTAAATCCCCTCTACACTGCATTCATAATTACCATTCGTTCATGAAAATACATGCAGCAATATTTTCTTGGTATCCGATTTTTCTGCAAATGACGTTGATGTACATTTTAATTCTAACACGTTTTCTTTTGGAAAACTGGCGCTGAAGCATTCTGAACTATGTCTTGTTTGTATATTATCTTTCTTCCTGTGTTTACATATTCAAATGAGATTTCATTTACATTTATCCTTTCAACACGTCATATCAAGATGGTAGAGCCAAGAGAAGAATCAATTTAAATTTAGAGGAGGGAAATTAAATGCATGGAGTGTGGGATCCTGATGACTTTATTGATTTTTTTAAATATATTTTCATGTCAGTTATCTCTTTCGCCTATATCATTAAAATATCATGGGTATTTAGAATTCGTTAGGAACAAAAAAGAGTTTCAGAATAAATAAAACTTTGGAATTTTGATGAAAATGTATGAAAGAAAGCAAAAGACTTATATTTTTGAAAATTCCAGAGTTTTAGCTAATGATATTCTTCTTTTTTAAGGAGAAGGATTTTATTCTGCAATTTCAAAACTTATTACGAAATCGTAAGTTATATCACTTTGTAAGGGAATATGCATTTATACCAACGAATACAAACCAAAAATATGATGTATTAAAAAATTTCTCAATTTTTTTCTCTACCACAATAAATAAAGAAAATACATACATTGAAGTTCTAAGAACGTAGCACTTAGGCACATAAATGCATGTAATGTCGAAGGGTTGGCAGAACTAATGGGATGCTATTAAATTATATTAATGGGGTGGCATTAAGTTATATTAATGAAATAGTATTAAGATATATTAAGGGGATTATATTGCTAACGTAAGTATATAATTTGTAAACGACTGGAAATGAAGAGGCTGACTAGTATGGAAAGCTTACAAATTGTAACTATTGTTGTTACTACACATTGCTATTTCTGAAAGATATGCATTTTAAGCATTTTTATTTCGTCGCACTCTTCCTAATCCAGTCGTAATGCCCGCGTTTCTATTTTCCAAGACGAATTAGCTAATTTAAAACATGATCGGAACTATGAAACATCCTGGATGCACAGTGGCATTTTGTAATGATCCTAAGACTCACAAAAGTGTCAAGTTCCACAAATGAAAGACCGCAGTTGTTCATTAGAACTCTAGATAAAGTTATTTGAAAAAAGGTCAGATATTACGCATTTTTCAAGGAGTAGAAATGCGAGAAAACCTTCATACAGAATATTATACGTCAAATTCAAAAGGCATATTTTTTGCAAAAAAAGGGGGCAAGCTTGAATATCATTTTCCTGACAAAATCCAAATTTAATTGCGTCTTATCTATTCGATCGTAATTTTGTTCACCTCAGTAAAGACGTCCTGAAATCATTTGCCTACTGATTTATGTTTATAACGTACTGTTATACCTTTAGCATATATCTACCGAATCAAGAATTGCCAAGAATAACAACTTGAAAGTGTTACTTTCCTCTTGTTTTGGTTTGACAGTTCATGATCAGTACTCATTAATATATTGTAGAAGTAAAGTAAGAAAAACGTAATAAACAAAACCTATACGCTTAATTTTTCTTAAGAAATTCAGAAGTATTTAAAAGAGGGTAACAAACAAAATTGAAGAAGTCAAGTACTGCTTTGAGACACTCACATTGAAGAAATCTAATCCTCATAAAATCAACGTCTGAAATTCGTTAATGATCATATTATGCTTCGTTGCCAGAATATATATGATAAAGAAAGCGGAAAGCTATATATTTAAAACAAGCTTACTTCAATGGTACTTCTTACTTTTTATGGTACTTTTAAGTACCGTCAGCAGATAAAGGGTATGATGAAATCTTAAATGAAATATTTTGTACTGATATATTTCAAAGAAATGCTTACAGTGAAAAAATGATTTTTTTAAAGCAATTTTAATTTTATTGTACTTCTAAGTACCGTTAGCAGATAAAAGTGTTAAAACGCATGCTACTTTCATTTTGCTTAAAGTACAGGAAGGTCTATAATATGTGCTTTAAACAATAACTTTCCATGTTCTTAAGTATTTCAGATTCAATTTTTATGTATTCAAGAGTTTTTAAAACAAATATTTAAAATATTTACACTTGTGTGCATGTTTTTATAATGCATACTAATCAAAGAATACATGGTGCATACTATGGTGAGTGTTTTTTAATATATCTCAGTACTGTGTATTAATTTCGTTTTGTGTGAAATGGGTTTATGTATCGAAAATTCATTTTAAATAATTTGTTGAAGAATGGTATGAAATTATACAGGTAATAACATTGTTGTCTTATTTTGGCATAGAACAGAAAGTTTTCTGATATAGGTAGGAATTGGTCGGAGGACTTTTTAAGGGTTCAAAATCGTACTCAATTTATATGTGGAAGAAACCGCCAAAGACTTCCATCGGGTGGTTAGTTCGACAACCTTAGGGTAGGGCAAAATCCTGGACACTTACATTTTAGTCATCTATCAAAATTCAGAATTTTATCAGTAAATATATATAAGTAAAAGTTTATAAGTAAAATAAACATTATTTTTTTCATGCAAGAAAAGGAATACCAACACAATGTTCGGGCTATTAGTTATTCAAATTCTCATTAAACTAATAATGCGGCAGAAATTCTATTCGTTATTGTTAAAGTACTCATAAATAACTGCCGAGTAGATAAGACACTGAACATAGTAGACGGTTGAAGAGTGAAGGCCTAGGGTTCTGGCCTACCGCGTGGCTGTCGATCTAGCAGTCTGGAATTGAGGGGGTTTCTTCCAGATGTAAAGTGAATAAAAGTCGGAATATCTTTAAAAAGTACTCCACTTAAAGCCCCCTCCCATTCAAACGCACCTCGTAGGGGTTTGCCTTAACACACTAAACACATACCAGTAAATAAGGGCACAAATTGATATGAACATCCAAATACTAGATATTTTACATTAGTCAAGAAGCATTATTCCAGGTAAGTGCTTTGATGGAAAGATGAGAAAGCTTACACCCACTCCTAAATCGCCTGCGAGGGCTTAAGTCCCTTTCTTATTCATCTGAGTGGCTAGTGGGCTCGTGGCTCATCAATTTCCCTCTCTCTCTATCAAATAATTACAGATGAGCAAATCAAAAATTATACTGTCAAACTTTGGTCTTTTTGTGACTACTTTAGTCCAACGCGAAAAAGAAATTTCCGCTTAATTCAAATTGGTTAAAAGAATACCCAACTTATTGTAATAAATTTTCAATGTACCAAAACGTAATAATTAGTGAATGTGATAAGTTAAAGTTTTTGATATTGGTAACACCTGAGTTTTGGTAAGCATTTGTTTAAGTGTGAAAATTTCTCGCCTTCAAGTTTTCTGCTGTGAGACAATCTATAAAACAGTTAAAGAAAAGATAAATAACAAAATATTACCTTTAGTAGCCTCTGACCAACATTTAATCATAGTTTGTCCTTATATTTTTTACGGTAAGTTTTTGAGTTTCCGTAAACATAACTTAGAATCTAAGCTTTCTGGGTTGTACCAGGCTGTTAAAGTAAAAACTTTAGCATTGTCAAAAATCATGAAAGCAAATTAAATTTTTCAAAAAATCGTTTTTCATATAGAATTCGTTTATTGTATTTCAGTCTGACAATTTGAACATATTTTTAGCTAAAAACTTTTTTTCGAGTCAATTGATTAGCAGATCCTTTAGTTTCGGGTTACAAAAGTTCAGCATACTAAATCCATTCAATTTGAATGAAATCAAGTGAATGGACAAAATAAATCTTAAGCAGAAGCTATCGTGGCCCAAAACATTAAAATTAGTAAATTAATTTTGAAAAAAAAATATAAATATCTTTAAAAAAGAACAGTTTACTTCTTTATACTATGTTAACTGGTGAAAACTCTGTTAGACGTTGAAAATTGATTTATTAAATTTTATGGTGTCAAAAATGCTACTGAAAACATAAAGTGAAGCCCCATCCAGTACCGGCTTACATTAAAGTTATTCTGTTCTACGACATAGTAAGTTTTCAGGGAAGAGTTCCGTGCTATAAAATTTCGAATTGTCCTAAAAAAGTTTTCTAATGCATTTTTGTCATCATTTTTTTGCAGATATTTTTTCTTTTACTAAGACCTACAATGTAGTTCCGTGTGCAAGATCCCGAGCCCAAAATGTATGCCTTAAGAAAATCCGAAACTTTAAAAAGTTTTAAGATATTTTTGCTTTTCTAACCATTCCTAACTCATTTTCAAAACTACCTATCTTAAAATAAATTATGAAAAAAAAAACTGCTATCCGTACTTTGTAATACTAATACATGCATTCCAAATGTTAGTTTACGATGTTTAAAAGACAACTGTACTAATATTGTTAAAGTTACATAGTAAATACAGTAATACATTAAAAATATACGCATGTCAGATGAATAAATTCAATAATAGGAACACAAAATATTTTTACATGATAGTGATCTAAGAATTCTAGAAAAATAATGCTGTAGTTATCAGAAATCAAATTTTTACTTTGAAACTGAATGAATAAATCTCTAAATGTTTGAAGCATAATTGCCATGTAAAATGTTAACATATTTTTTTCAGCAGAAACAACTTATAGCTGATCTGAAATTGTAGTATCTCATGTTACTAGGAGTAAAAAAAAATACTTTTGCATTCAAAAATTCCATTTATTCGAAGCCTAAAAATGTGTGTTTCTGAAACTAGAAAATATGAAAGTAACTGTTACTGAAATGATTTTTTCGCTACAAAAATTTATACATTTTTCTTATGCGTATTGAAGGAAAAAATATGAAATACTTTCTTTTAAAAATTAATCATATGCTCATAAAGAATATTAATAATATTTAATGCATTTTCCATTTTATAACATTTTAACATGAAAAATGCAAAATAATATTATACTGACAATTGATTAAAATATAATATTTAAATATGAAACAAATTTCTCGTTACAACAACTCTGCAAAAATATTGGCTAAAAACTAATCTTTACTTTACTGTTAATTTTACTCAGTTTGAGTGTAGAATTAAAAATATTTATAAAAATAAAAAGACCAATAAAATTTGTACGAACACGTAATTTCTATAAAATATGCATGATATCTATTTTCATATATATATCTATCAATTTACATAAAAAAGTTGCAATGATTGCTTACATGTATAAACGTGTATTCCAGGTAAATGAACAAAAAATGTGTCTTGGTGGTTAGTTAAACATGTGGTTAACATAAGTGGTTAGTTAAACATGAAGCAATGGTTTTAGCACAACAGTAACTGAAAGCAAAATTTCCAAAAGTCTACCTTATAGGATTATCGTTAAATTAAGGATTTATAGTATTCAGACATCAGAAATAAATGCATTAGTACAGACTATTTTCGTTCGGTTGAGTACGCAATTATCTTAATGACTATGCCGATGCACTGCGAATGGAAAATGCCAATTTTGAGGTTCGTATACATTCATTTTATATTAAATTGTATGCAGCATACAATTTTATATAGAAGTCCATGAGTCAGATAAAATATGGAAAAAAATAAAAATGAATGCATATCGGTTTGTGTGCACATACACGTATGTATCTTTGCAATAATGCAAGTAATTGGCATAATTAAATATCTTCAACGCTTATTTGTCCTTTTTTTTTCTTGTCTACGGCTTCCTGATAAAACAAACTCATAAGAAAATTATGTTTCTTTTTTCATCCTGCCATTTTCACTTAAGTCCCTATAAAAATCCCATTAAGTAATTAGAAAAAAATATGCGCATATTTATTTCATGACACTATATTAGAGAAGCTATAAAAAGACATGGTAAATATTTTTTTCATACTAAAATGATTTATTTTTTCTTTTCATGAAATAGCTTATGCAGCAATATCAGTTTATGATTTGTCTTTATTCTTTCCTATGCTATAATGTCAGTAGTTTTCGAGACTTTTCGAATGTATTATCATTAAAATTGTACTAAGAATTTAAAAAGCATTATTTAAAATTTACATAAAAAGGGTGATGGCATAAATATACTATTTTGAAAAAGGATATTTACAACAATACATTTATTTTTATGAAAAAAATTTAGTGGAAAGAAATGCCATGCTGGTACAACCGGAATATTTTTCGCTCACAAATATGTGACTCTGGTTGCTCATCAGTCAGTTTTAGCGACGTTGTTTCAAAAATGAAGGACTGCCCAATCCCAAATTCAGAACATATTGACCAGACTGTAGCATCTAAATAATAAACGTCTTGTCTAACGATTCCGGGATCGACTCATCGCTACCGATGCATTTGTCGCCATATTGAAATTTTGATAAAAACGACATTTTTATCTCTATATCTATATTATTTTTTTGTAACTAAAAGCAAAAATTTTTTGTGCAATTCAAAAGATCTCTAAAATATTAACCCTTTTTTTAACTTGCGGCTACATTCAACGCTAAATATCTAGCGAGATATCACGCCTTGAAAAAGTAACCACAGAAGAGAAGCAAACGATACATTTCTTGATTCTTTAAAAAAATAACGGAACATAACCTCTCGCGTTGATTGATCAGAGAAAAAACGCAACAGATTATTTTGTGGCGACATGTATGAATTATTTTGTTAACTAAATCATTTAAAATGTCCGTTTGACTGCCTTTTCCTTAATATTAATAATACATTGACCATAAGCAGATTTTTGCTTTACCTAAGGAATAATTTATTACAAAATTCAAGTATAATTAATTACTTATTCAGTAAATTTCTTATAATTTATATAAAAAGTATATGAATCATTCAAAAAACTGCAAAAATTTAGTATTCAAAAGCATTAAATAATTTTATAATTGCGCAAAATGATTTCGAGGCCATATTTTAATTAATCAAATCTATTAATTTACTATAGTTAAGAAAACTACACTGCTGGCCATCGTAAATGCAACACCCTGAAGGAAGCATGCAAATAATATGAAATTTACAACATGCATTAGCTGAGGTGAGATATGCAAATGATTAGAATTTCAGCGCAGACGCACATCAAGCGCGCCTGTGGCGCCACCTCAAAGCGCTATTTAAGGCTTGGAGATTTCGACGGTTTCAAGTACAGCAATTGTGTTTTTCTTGCTTTTTTTTCAAAAAAACGATAAATTATGCCTCGTAGGAAACAACGATCATCTTTTGATCAAGTATCCGAGTTTGACAGAGGAAGGATAGTGGCATACCGAGATTGTGGGTTATCTTTCAGGGAAATCGGTCGTCGTATTGGACGAAACCAAACAACTGTGATGCGGATATGTGATCGTTGGGTGCAGGAGGGTACGACGGACAGACGTGATCGACCGCATCGACCTCAGTGCACCACGTCACGTGATGACAGGCAGATTGTACGCATGGCAGTGACGGACCGCTCAGTCACATCACGAACCATATCACAGCAGATTCAGTCTGTAACGCATCATCCAGTGTCTGCGCGTACCATTCGACGTCGTTTACAGCAGAATGGTCTGTCCGCAAGACGTCCGTTGCTTTGTCTACCTCTGACGCGGAACCACAGACGTCTCCGCCGCCAATGGTGCGATGAAAGAAGGATGTGGACGACAGAATGGAATGAAATTCTCTTTACTGACGAGTCACGCTTCTGTATGCAACACCACGACGGTCGGATTCGAGTCTGGAGACACCGTGGAGAGAGGATGCTGAACAGCTGCATTATGCACCGTCACACTGGTCCTGCACCGGGTATTATGGTATGGGGCGGTATCGGATATATCTCTCGCACTCCTCTAGTACGCATTGCCGGTACTTTAACCAGCCAGCGCTACATCTCCGAGGTGTTGGAGCCAGTTGTCCTTTCTTACCTTCAGGGCTTGCCAACAGCCATATTTCAGCAGGATAATGCACGGCCACACGTGGCACGCATTGTCCAAGGGTTCTTCGTCAATCACCAGATTGAATTGCTTCCCTGGCCGGCGCGCTCTCCGGATCTTTCGCCGATAGAAAACATGTGGTCCATGGTTGCTCAACGACTGACCCAGAGTTCATCCCCAGCTGTCACACCAGATCAACTTTGGCAACGTGTGGAAGCTGCTTGGTCTGCTGTACCCCAAGAACACATTCAAAGTCTCTTTGAATCAATGCCGAGGCGTGTGGCAGCTGTGATCTCCAACAACGGCGGCTACTCTGGGTACTGATTTTGGCAGGAACCACGCTTCATAGAATGCTGTAAATTTAATCATTTGTTACTTGGTCAACATGTTATCTACACAATAAATTTTGTTGTGATATCTCTTGTTTTTCTTGGTGTTGCAATTTGGGTGGCCAGCAGTGTATATAAAAGCATTCATTATAATTTTTTATGTTAGTAATTTTTCACTAATTTTATTTATTTAAATAGAAATGCACGTTCGAGCGAACGTTTTATTATTACAAAGAAAAATATTTTTTTAAGACACAATACAATGCAGCAGGAATGTAGTGATAAATTCTCGATAGGTTATTTTTCTCTTCAACAGTAATCTCCCAAACCCCGCAAAGAGATTTTGCTACTAACAATTGTATGCATTCGAGAATGGATTATAAACGATATAAATGGATTATAAACGATATTATATTCTCGATAGGTTATTTTTCTCTTCAACGGTAATCTCCCAAACCCCGCAAAGAGATTTTGCTACTAACAATTGTATGCATTCGAGAATGGATTATAAACGAGAAAGTCAGTTATAGAATTATTTTAGTATGTTGCAAATTTCGGTAGCAAAGAGGGTCGTTTGCTGTGGGTTGCACAAGCCAGTCGCGAAAAGGCGCGTGAGCTTTAGATTTCGCGGCCATCGACGGCCAAAACTGGTTGACGAAGGCGGCTAGTTCGAAAATTATAATTATACATCTGAATTTTTGATGAACATTGTAAATCCTAAATTTGATATAAAATTATTTAATAATTTTTTTTCATACTATAATATATTTAAAAAATAAAGCAATTTTTTGAGATTTTAATTTTTCAGTATTTTTGAGGATTATATTTTTTTATATTAGGCACAACGGACGGCTAAAAATTCATATTTCAAAAATTCGTGAGTAGGAACGTAAAATTTATTTTCATTGGCATCAATAAACTTTTAAAACGAAAAAAAACAGTTGATTCTGTTGTGAATATTAGCTTTAAATATTTGAGGTGGCATCGTCAAAGCAGAAAATTAAAGTCCCACTTTTGATAAATACTTTGGATCACTTTAGACGATTGTACACCCGTAATACTGTTTTTATCTTGAAAAATTTATGAAAGTGTACTTGCATATTTGATGTCAGCATAAGCTAAAACATTCTCAGATTATTATATGTGTCATTACATAACGTGGTGTAATTACTGTGCATTGCTCAAATTTATATAATCGATATTGTATTACAATCAATCCTAATAATACGCTACGGTCAAATTACGAGATAAACGGAATTTAGTTCAATAGTAGTCAACATGCAATTACTTGGACATATTTAATGATAGGGAAGCATGCCGAAGTAAAAGTAAATGCAATATTATATGATTGCATTTATAACTGATTTTGTTAACACTGCAGTAGTCTCCCATGCAGACTTTCTTCCAATTCCTGCGCCTATCAGGAAAGATCGATATTCAAAACGTAAGTGAGAAATGTCAAAAAATACAGGGATAGCCGTAAATCTTCATACAAAATGAAAATGCTGCAACTATTATACTATATTTAATTCCTATAAATGATATAGGAGAACGGGTCACGTTTTCCAGTTTTTTTTAAATTTTTATTTATTTTTTGTACTTTTTTTATTGCTTTTTTATTACCCTTTTGAGGTAAACAGGGTATTATATTTCTTATTCCTTTTCTTTACAAACAAGAACTTTTATTTAAAGTAAAGATACATTTTGATAGCAAATGGTCAAGTCTGATTAATGTAAGGTAGAAAATTTCTCCCACATGAGAGGACAGGTTTTCCATCCTACTAAAAATGTACAGAGTACGTATTCAGACTTTTGAAACCATTTGTATTGAGACTTGTGAATCACATGTGCTTTTAGTTGAATAATAAATTGTTCACTGGAGCGAGAGAGAAGTTTTAAAAGGCTTGCACAATTTAATGCACACAGACATTACGTTCGACTCAATGCAAGCTGATAATCCGCTAAATTTTACTGTTTTAGATTGGATTACGGTAAATTAAATTTTGTATTAGCAAACAACTTGAATGCTATTGAGAATTTATGTATTTATCAAACGCATGCCGCTTGGCCCCTACACCATTAGACTACCGGTTCTCCAATACTTGTTCAATCGACAGGAAAAAGCAAGTAGTGCAGGCCACTCGTATAAATGCAAAGCAGTCATATCTTGTATATTCGTACAAAGAGGACACGTACGAGAGTCTACAATCGGAGAAGGCTGTGGCAGATTTATCATCAGCAAGGTTGCACCATAAGGGGGAGGGTTGCACATTACTGCACACCTAAACAGATGCATGGTATACAATGACAATTTATAAACCACGCATATGTTTAGAAGTCTATTGTGCATTGTTTTTAAAAGCTATTTAACCTTTTACAGGCCAATTCTCCCAATTGGGAGCATGTAATAAAAAAAATTATTCAAAAATGAAATTTTATCAGTACTGACTTGACAAAATTAGCAGATAAAGTTAAAAAGATGGCTTGGTTTTTTAAAATAGAGGTTGCATTTGTATCATTAGTGGAAAACTGAAAAAAAAAATCGTGAAAATAGGCATTTTCATAATTTTTACAGAGCTATATTAATAACCCCCAATCCCCTCTTCAAACTTAAATCATATCTTTACCGAAATAAAAAAATAAATCTGTTATTAAATCTTAATATTTCACTTATTATTTAAACTACTCCTAACTATATTCAGTTTTTGAAACCAATGTAAATTATAGTTAGAAATGACACTTACTCCCATTTGGAAACACAGTAATAATGGTATAAATTTTTTTCCCCATTTAAATGACAAATATTCATTAACATTATCTACGGCAAAGTATGCAAAATACTAATTTAAAATATACCTGGATCTCTATGCGGTCTTTAAAAAATTAAGAAATATTTCAACACTTTTTATTGTAATTATTGATGAATTTATACAATATTTGCAATTGAAAATTTGTATGTAGCTTTGTATACCCTATTAATTTATTTGATTCTTAGATATGTAAACAACATTTCGGGACACTCAATATAAATACTAAGATAATTCAAAAAGGCTTTTTTGATGGAAAAAGATAAAAATAAATCAGTTTCTTACAATTCCACTTACAGACAACGTTTTAATTTGCATAAGAGGCCAATCATATTTAGCAGCAAAAACGCAAACCCTCTTTACCGCGAGAAAGCGAGATTAGAGGAAAATAATGGACTGCAGAAGCAGAAAGAATGCGCCTCCTGTTTCTGCTTTATACGTGATTCCCTGGATAAAGTTAACTTAAAGTAAATTAAAGACTGTGTTAACGGCAGATGCAGAGATTAACTAAATTTTCGTATATTTGTAGAAGTTTTATTTGATATTCTGGTGAGTTTTATAGCACAGTTTGGTAGATACCAATGCAAGCTATACTACGCTTTTATGCATGGTCAACTTCAGATACCAGATTCCCTAAATAGAAACAGTTTAAAACATAAGTTAGACTGATATTTAAGTAACTAACGAAATGGAACCTAGAAATGTTTTGTGTTTCTGCACATTTCATTTTTTAATTTAACAAATAAAATCTAATCATCATTACCACATTTAAATTTATGAATTTTACCACAAAATCTTTTTTAAGGTTTAAAGAAAGATATTTAAAAGCTAAAAGCAAATATATAATAAGAATAATATATTCTAATTAATATTCACCATGTTCAGAGGTTTATACACCTTTGCATGGTGTCTTTTAAATTTATAATTTTTCCATTAAAAGATCAGAATACTTAAAATCTTTTAAATTACAATTGTTATGAACTCTTTAATAGCAAGAGAGTCACTTTCGCAAACAGACTTGCCACAAAATAAGGAACATCGATTGACATTTTGCATCGGTGCTATGTCAGTCTCCCGACATAGAAACACCAAGCATACGTCATCAACTCTTCACAGTATGACACTGATCCTTTTACGTCTATCTATCAGGATTATAGGGATTTCTGCTCATAGATTAAGCTGAAAGTCTCCTGTACTTCAAAATTTGCGTGGTTAGTTATCTGTTAGCTATCATCATAGCAGATTATAGGATACGCTTTCGTATTAAATCAACTATCGCCTACTCAAACAAGTGGTATGTTATTGATACGATCTATAGTGGATTAGATTAAATGGGAATGTAACTAGCTTTATAATAGTTCAATAAAAGTCCTTGTTTTAAAAATACTTGCAATCGAGTTTTTTGTAGTATTTTCTAAAAGTCTAAATTCAAAAATATGCTTATGCAATTTTATTACCGCTTTCTTGCAGGTATTCTGTATTACTGTGTTAGGTTTCATTTCCCATGAAATAATAATAATAATAATAATAATAATAATAATAATAATAATAATAGTGATGATTATGATAACATAAACTTTCTTTGTCAAGCAGATTTTTTATGAATAAAATCAGTTTGAAGAATCATAAATAATGGCATCATACGAAAAGTAGCCATGATTATCTATCATAAATTAAATTTTATTAGAATTAGTTTAAATTTTATGTTATCTAATTTCGTTATTATGAAATTCTCAAAACCTTTTTGAGTTATTTTCCTTAAATGTTTGCAAATATTTTCTGTTGTAAAGCCGTTAAATCAAAGCCAAGTGCTAATTTGATTTGAGAAAGCGAGATATTTTTAATTGCAGTAGTGCATGGCAATATCTGTTCACTAGGAATAATGTGTTTATCGCAACGTTTCACTTCTTTCGAGCTACACAGCTTTCAATATTTTTTATAATTCAATAAATTGTTTTCTGACGACGAAATTAGTTTTAAACTAACTATAAGATCTATAGTTAATTAAAAGAAAGTAATTGAAGGTTTTCAAGTTTCTGAATGCTTTCAGTATCAGAGTAATTATTTATTTTCCTTTCGAATGTTCAATGCAAAATAAATATTTCCTGTACAAAGTATTTCTTTAAAATATTTAATTATTAGAAGCGTTGCAAACATACAAAAAAATAACTATATACAAAGCTACGCTCTTTTAAAACAGTACTATGTACATTAAAAAATAGTGATGTAATTTGTTCATTCACAAGCATGTCAAAATTAAATTAGTTTCTTCAAATTAAGTTAAGTATTCGAATAATCTTTATCAGGTCGTTATTGTTACAATTATTATTATTATTATTATTATTATTACCAGAGTTATATAGTATCGCAAATTCATGTACCTGAAACACATTTTCGAAATACATTTGTATCTTGTATTTTGTATTTTCGCTAGTTAAAAGCAAAGTGTCCTGAAAATGTATTTTAAAATACATGTTCAATGTATTTTGTAGTTTCGAAAGACTGAAAATATATTTTGCATTCCGAGATTAAATTAATCGTAACACCACAGACTGATAGGAATGAAAACTATAAAATTGCTGATATTCACTCTCCCACCTTCTCGATATGTACTATGAGCTGTTCTTTTCAAGCGTTGCACGTGATAAATGAAGAAGCATTGAAAATTTTGTCACCCTTAAGTTCAACTAAACAGGAAAGGTGGTGGAGGATAAATTGGGATCTTCAGTTGAAAATTTAGCTTATTCTCAATCAATAATTTAAAAATTTCACACATGATTTATATCTTGAAAGTAGATCTATTTTGTCTCTTGTATTTCCTCAATTCAGAAAGTATTTTGTATTTTGATGGGTTTGGATCAAATGCATCTTCTATTTTGTATCGAAAATACATTTTCCATACATTTTCACTACCTCTTGCTATTAGTACCGGGTGACCAAAATTTCCCCCAAAATTAAAAATTCATTGAAAAAGAAAAAATGATGATAGAAAATTGCGGTTTGCACAAATAGATTTAGAAGGTGATCGGATTTTATTTATTTACTAGCTGAAGTACCCGTCCTCGACGGGTTAGTGAATGCAAATTTCCAAAAAAGCAAGATCTTTCGTCAGCATTGTATGAGTACACAGAATGGATGTAGTATGTTGCCAAAGTAAAGAAAGTGAAGTTATAATTTTTATGTATTGTTAAAATATTACAGGTTAGAGAGTAACTAAGTAATATAATTTCATTCGCATTAGTCGTAATTATGTGATGCGCGAATGAATATTTACGCATATTGAAATAATTTTCGCAAAATCTAAAAATTTAATCAACATTTTTGAAAAAAATGGAAGCCTAGAATTTAAGTTGAGTGACAACCTATCCTGTCACCCAAATTCGTTTCATTCCCTGCAGTCTTTATTTCGTGATGCTGGAACAAATTTTCAGCATTTTAAAACGATTTTCGCAAAATCTCAAAATGTAATCAAAATATTTTAAAAATTCAACGCCTATAAATTAAGATTAGCAACTACCTATCATATCACTAAATTTCGTATCATTCGTATTAGTCGTTATTGCGTGATGTTTGAAGAAATATAAACGCATTTTGAGAGAATTTTCACAAAATCTCAAAATCTAATAAAAATGTTTAAAAAATTGGACTCCTATAGTTTATGTTGAGCAACCATCTATCGTGTGACCAAATTTCATATGATTCGCTTTAGTCGTTATTACGTAATGCGGGAACAAAGATTCACTCAATTTTAAACGATTTTCACAAAATCTCGAAATCTGATCGATTCTTTTTTAATTAGATGCTTATAGTTTAAGTTGAGTGACCACCTATCATTTTACCAAATATCATTTTTTCGGAAAATCCAATCAAGATTTTTTAAAAATTCGACGTCTATGTTTTAAGTTGAGTGACCACCTATCATGACACCGAATTTCATATCATTCGCTTCAGTCGTTTTTACGTGATGCTTGAACACAAATTTAAGCAGTTTGAAACGATTTTCGCAAAATCTCAAAATCCAATGAAGATTTTTTAAAAATTGGACGCCTATGTTTTAAGTTGAGTGACCACCTATCATGACACCAAATTTCATATCATTCGCTTCAGTGGTTTTTGCGTGATGCTTGAACACAAATTTACGCAGTTTGAAACGATTTTCGCAAAATCGGAAAATCTAATCAAGATTTTTTTTAATTGGACGCCTATGTTTTAAGTTGAGTGACCATCTATCATGACACCCAATTCATATCATTCGCTTCAGTCGTTTTTACGTGATGCTTAAACAAAAAAAAGCGTCACGGACAGAATGACAGAATGACAGACAGACAAACTTTTTTTTGAGGGTCGCATCGGAATCCCGGGTGCTTGAAACGGATAGAAATCGCAAAATTTTTGAATTCCAAGAAATGTACAGACAAAAGTCTAATTTTATTTATATAGATTTATTTTTTAATTGCAAGAAAGTTTGTAGTTCCAAATGTTGCCCATAGCTGGTCCGATGGGAAGCAAGTCCCCCCCCCCCCAAAAAAAAAAAAAAAAAAATCTGAAATCTCTGTAATCCTTTCCATGCAAATTGTAATTCTGTATCATGATTTTTTTTTCAATGATTTTTGAAGTTTTCACAAGCTTTTGACGCATCCTGGGTGCATCAATTTTAAAAATTCATCTAAAAAGAGCAAATGTCGATACAAAATTGCAGTTTCCATTGATAAAATTAGAGATATTTCAGATTTATTTTAATGGAAACTTGATTCCAATGTTCATGTCAACGCCACCTATCGAAAACATTTGGAACTACACACTTTCTTATCATTAAAAATAATCTGATCACTTTGTAAACTTATTAGTGCAAACCCCAATTGCCTATCATTATTTGTTCTTTTTTAATGATTTTTTCAATTTTTTACAGTCTTTTTGTTCACCCGATATTTATCAATGTAGTTTAATTTGGTCTTTCTCTTTATTGCTGCAAAAGTCATTGTTACAGCTAAAAGTAAATTTATGCAGTCATGACACCACTTCAGATATTGTTGAAGAACGCAATTTCCCCCTTTTTTTGTTGTTTCTTAATACTATTTTACATATGACGGAGTATTTGCGTTGTGTTTTATTTTGGTACAGTGAAAATAACCTTATGTTTGCATATTTTAGTATTATGTTTTGCTGGAACTATAACCAATATACTATTTTTACTTTGTAATGCTCGTGTTAAAGATCTTGATTAATTTTATTAATTTATCCTTGTCTACATTTTTCATTAATTAATCTTTTGAAGTGCGCAGTAGCAATATATTACTTTACAATGCCATTCACAGATATAATCAATGCAGGGACTAAATATAAATCGGCTTTCATATATTTATAACATCTAAATAAATAAACAAAAAAAAGGCAGCTTTCTGATGCTGTGTTATAAACAAACTTTATTTTTGCTTCTTTCCTGGTCCTACCAGACTGTTAATGTCATTTACAAAGTGTCATTAATCATTACTCTCTTCAACTGCAATTGAATTGGTACATTTATACTAAGTCAGAAAGCTTATAAGAATATTTAATTCAACTGTATATTTATGACATTTCAAATTACAGTCGCGTTTAAGTGCAGATACATATAACATTTAAGTCTGATAGTTTACATAAAGCGTATTTGTCACTTTGAATTAGAATATTTAGAATACAAGACATGCAGGGTTACTGGTAACTCGACGCATTCCTAGTAAGACGTTATAGGGAAGCCAAACTGCTGCAATTTCAACCCCCCCCCCATATGTATGGCCGAAAATTGATACTGTTCAAGAGTATTGAAATTTTAACTTTTTTCTTGAATATCTCGAAAGTTGTCATTCATATGCGAATTTAAAAGAATGTACTCATTTACGGTTACGCTTACAGGTATTTTTGTCCTCTCCCAACGTACATGTATTGGTTATTTTTATGTGTAAGAGGAAAAAGCTTGTCTTAGTAGGTTCACATATTTTATTGAAATAAAATATTATAGGGAATTATAAAAATTAGAAAATTGAGAGTTATGTGATATGTTGTAAAACTAGCATTATCTCATAGCACAACACATTAGGGAGTAAATCGTTTTATTTGCGAAATTAAGTTCTTAGATCATAAACAATGAATTTAAATAGGTATAAATCAAAAATATATGAGGCATTTGCACTTTACAAGGAGAACGGTTTTCTTTACCATAACTAAATGTCTAAAGGAAACGATAATCTAGTGTTGAAATAAAGATACTTTCAATAGAATAAAATAGCATGAGTGTCCGAAAGTATAGAATTGTCATATATTGCTAATTATTTTTACGGACGCCATTTTAAGCTTAGATTAAAATATTCTTTCATATTTTTTTCTTAGACACAAATGTTTTCATATGCTTAGATAACGGTTTTGATTTTATTTCAGAGCCGTTTGACAGAATGACACGGAAAATTCTTTCAGAAAATTTATGTTTCAGTCGGCGTATAAAATAAGACTATTTACTTTGTGCTTCTATTCACACAGATAGTACCTGGAAATACATGTTACATTATTTATTTGAAAAAAAAAAGTTTCTTATTGTAAAGTTTTCAGACATTGTATATTTTAGAAAATTTGAGAAGTTTTGAATGAAATTGTGCAATACTGCTTGTCCTGAAAAATAAGAGAGAGAAAATTTTAAAAATTGTATAAACTATTTAAGTATTTAACTGAAAGCATTTTTACCAAATTTAGTTCTTATTATAACGTATAACTTTCAAAAATTGTAAAGAAAAGGAATATACCAAAACTAAAAATAAGTTTTAGAAATTCTTAGATTACTTTAAAGGTAAATCCAGACTTGCATATTGATTTATATTTTTATGTACTTCCTATTTTAAAAGTAATTATAAAGCTAAAATAATAGCAAAAAATAGGCACAGTTGTGCATATGTGAATTCATTTAAAAACTCACAGAAACAAAAATATTTATGTTGAGGTGTTGAATTATCAATTGAATTCTAAATTCTCTCTGTGTTCGAATCAGTCCTATATTGACTAAATAGCGTTTTTCATAAACACTAAAAAATTAACTTTTCAATGCAATGAATATTTTTAAAGCAGAAAAAAAATATGTATCATTATTCAATAAATTCATAAATTTAATTTTTATCTCAGATGGTTCTCCTTTATTTAATTTTTCTCCAGAATAACTTTTGTTGAAGCAACTCAATATATAAAATTCGTTCATAACAATGATCTTGACAAAGACTCTGAATGCCAAAGACTCTGACAAAGACTCTGAATGCCAAAAGTATGAAGGAATACAAAATAAAACATAGTTGCTGCTGTTCTGAAATTTTAGGAATTTTGTATTTATATAAGAAAAAGCTGAATTTATTAAGCAATTTATTATTAGTGTATTTGGTTGGTTTTAATACTTTAAATTTTAATGACTAAGTATATGATTTTTACATATTTAATTAAAATGTCCCAAATTATCTTTCTATAAATTCAAATTTAAATCTTGTAGGTTAATTGACTTTAATTGTGATTTCATTACCATGCTGAACTAAGAAGAACTTTTGTAGTGAGATTCATAATCTAAGAAAGCAATCCATTTTGTCAAATATGGATTTTTTTCCTCACTGTCTTTATTTTACATTTAAATGTAAAATTTCCTTATTAATTAAATTTATCAGCTAATAAATCTTACCAAAGCACTGCTGACCAATAATAATTAATTCCTTGTTTTTGGCTACAATCATCCATTCAAATTTGAAATTTAATGCTTCATAAACAGTATGATTAATCTGAACGCACTATAATAACTTGTGCCTTGCCATTAAATATTGGTTGTGTTAGCTGTAACGGTGTATAATGATTAATGACTACGCTGAGAACGACATTAATGAGTGGCTTTCAGTGCAGCACAAGTACAGTTCAGGTACTGTTAATTAATTATAGTTTTATATAAACTGTCCAATGCACATTTATGAAAGTTAAATGTTTATCGGCTTTTGGCATAATATTTTAAATTCTGTTGTATAATTAAATCAAGAAAGTATATTGATAATGTATTTCTATACAGTTATTAGGGATTTATTAAGACAGTAAAGGAGATTCATTATTTATACTAAATTATTTAACATGCAATTACAAATTTCGTGTTTCTTTTAATTTACAAGATATACTGAAATTTTAAATGCTTACTCGATTTTAAAAATACCCAAATCCAATAGAATTTTCTATTTTAATGATTATTTGCTCAAATAGGACTGCACTTTCATATCAAAGTCGGGTGACTTTCCAAGCAAATAGGACTGCACTTTCATATTAAAGTCGGGTGACTTTCCTAGCAAATAGGACTGCACTTTCATATTAAAGTCGGGTGACTTTCCTAGCAAATAGGACTGCACTTTCCAAATCAAGACCTTCCTGTCACGTGAACTGCTAAGTGAATTCACGAAAGTGTACCTAACTTTTCACTTTCTACTCTATTCTCACCCTCTGTTGTCAAATATTGTGTAAATCTTTAATGAATGGCATGAATATAATAGAAAGAGTATGAACGAATATGTGGATTATTACTCAAATGAAGTACGTGAAATGTAACGGCAATCTCTGTAGCACATATCTGAAAAACACCAAACAAAATATCTTCATCTGATTGCTTATAACAGTCCTACTAGAGTTCAAAACAAACACAAGTAGCGAATTCCACACATTTTCGATTTTGTCAGGGTATTTTTTTAAATTTTAACACGTAACTTTTTAAATTAAAATATCATGAAGAAACATTATAGATTTCATATTAAGAGGGTTAAAAAAAGAAATACCTAAGCGACGAATAAAGCATGGGTTATGCTATGTTAAACACCATGGAACTTTAAATTAGCATTTCACTGGGGAACATCGTTTTGTTTTTTAATTGTTTGTTTTGTATTCTGTTGAATGAGATTTTTCGAAGTATCTTAGATATTTTTGCATCTCGGATTTCAAATCTCTAGTCACTTTCTCTCTAAGCTACATTTTTTATGCATTTTAATAATTTAATAATAGTTCATAACAAAAGTTTTGAAAATATTTTTGAGGGACTACTAGATGTTTCTATTTATCTGATATTTAGCGCGTATCCTCAAGAAGCGATAATACTTTTCAGTCTATGATGCTACAAGGTAAGGCCATACTTTTCCTTTCTCAAAATTGTTAATCTTAAAGGAGCAAACAAGTGCGTTTTGTAGACGTTTGTTCACATCTGTTCGATGACTTCTTCAAGTGGAAGTAGATGCTTAAATAGCCCTGATTAATTTTTTTATATATGTGACTGTCAAACACCTCTTCGTTAGAGGCTCAATAATACATCTGTTTAGTCACCTTGGACGATTTTCTGAGAATCTCGGTGCTGTAAGTAAGGAACAGAGAGTGCTTCCATCATTATATCAAAACGATGAAAGAGCGCGACCAAGAGCTCTGGGACAAACATATGTTGTAACACTACTGCGGAAGAATCAAATGAAATTGCTGTCGTCAAGTCCACAAACGCAAGCTCAAATTCTCCCTTAAATAGTGCCATTGACTCAAGTCATCGGTACTATTTAGGCACTATTTAGTCACAATTATTTTTGATTGATTATATCCTATTTGTAATATCGATTGATTATATCCTATTTGTAATTTAATCCTATTTGTGTCCTATTTGCTTGATTATATCCTATTTGTAAGTTTTTGCCTATGCCGCAAGTTCAAATCATTTCATATGTAGAGGAAGGTAGCCTAAAATTATCCTAGCCGGTAAAAAGATCCACATATGTTTTCTTAGATAGTGGTAGCACTGTCTACCGAGTAGCTCATAAGCTAGCTGTGCCAAGTCAGGAAGAAACAATGCCGATATTTAAACGATCGGTGTATTACGTGTCTGAGTATAAATCTTCAAAAAATTGAGCTTTATCATATCTCTTATAAGGTAAGCACTAACTTTCCTATTTATTTAGAAATGAAGTCTTTAATGTACAGAAACATGGCTTGGTTTACTGAATGATGTTTTTAGGTGTGCATTACACTTGCTTAGTTTCTTATATTTATTGTAGTGTCATGACCTAAAGTGGTCAGCTACACTGTCGGGTAAAAGGATCCATTTAACTGAAGAAACTCCAGTACTGGGTCCTAGTCATCGTAGCAACCCTGAACACTTTATGAAAATAGTGAATCCCCATTACATTATTTAACTTATGCCTGCATGCACTTTGCCGATAAGAAACAATTTAAAAATATTTTCAAATGAAGGATCATTTTGCCTTGGTTGTGGGTAAAATGATCCTTTGGACTCTTTTTCCAAATTCAAATTCTTTTGTTACCCAGTTTGGGTTTAAAATGTTATTAAGATATGTTTATGGTGCAAATTATAGTGTAAAATATTGTGGCAAATAGCCAAAGTTTGATTTAACATTTTTGCTATTTTATAAAAGTTTTCCTCTTAAGGGGGATCATTTAAGGCCAACGTCCCCTATAAATATAAAAATATGTTCTTTATAAGCATGTACCGGGTGTTCCAAAAATGACTGGTATATTTGAAAAATCGATAAAAACCAAACGGGCAGCGATAGAAATAAACCGTTTGTTGCAATATGGTTGGAACAACAGTAAATTTTCAGGCAGACTTACACAAAATTAGTTACAATTTTCAACAACAGCTGGCGCTGCAGGCGATTTGAAAGATATAGAAGAAAACGCAGTCTGTGAGTTCGCCATTTTGTGTCTTTCTGCTGTAAGCATGTGCTGTTCGCAGATTGGAAGCTTGCTGTGATATGGCGGAACTCACAGAATGGCGAACTCACAGACTACGTTTACTTCTACATCTTTCAAATCGCCTGCAGCGCCATCTGTTGTTGAAAATTGTAACTAATTTTGTGTATGTCTGCCTGAAAATTTACTGTTGTTCCAACCATATTGCAACAAACGGTTTATTTCTATCGCTGCCCGTTTGGTTTTTATCGATTTTTCAAATATACCGGTCATTTTTGGAACACCCGGTACATTCATGCAAAAAATTAACTAAACTGAACAAAAATGGAATTTGGAAAAAAAATAGTATCTTTCGGAACAAAACTGATTTCAGATTTGAAATCAGCACACCTGAATTAGGTAAGATCTAATGCTTGTATGCATGCGACAAGTATTTTGTTCCCCAGTGTTATCTACATAACTCTCATAATTTATTTGCCTCAAAATTTTCTTTTTTTTTAGTGCCGTTTAGTTTTATTATATTTATGCAAAATAAGTCTAGTTTAATAATAAAAGAATGTTTGTATATAAAATTAGAAAAAAATCATTTTCTTAAATGAGGATCTTTTTTTTTTAGTTCATTAAAATACAGCATATCCATAATAAATTAACTTCGAAACGCAAAAGCATAAAAATTTGCACAGCAATGTATACTTATTTCTGCATTTATTTCAAATAAAATTCGATTAGGTAACTCTCCCCCTTTTTTCATATATTTTATTAAAATATTATAATAGAAAATTGTGATCGAATTGTTTTTTTTTTTTTTTTTTTAATAACACAGGTTTAAAAGGAATGTCTCAGTGAGATATGAGCCAAATTGCTAAAAAAGATTTCAATTGCGAAATTCATAGAAAAAGATTTTTCATTAATTTATTAGTTCAAATTAGTTAAAATGAGCTAATTTTATTCAAATATGAAGTGATAACTACATCATATCTGATAACCACATCTGAAATAGCTGATAACCACAAAACAAAACCTTTGTGAGGTAAAAAATGTTCTAAAGACTTGTTTGTCTCTTTTTAATCTGGTAACATTTTATAAAATTTTAACTTGAATTTTCCAATACGATATTCAAAATAAAAATATTTTTTAAAAGACAATTCTACCCTCTGCAACTTATGTAACACGCACATCATATTGAGTTTTGCAAAGTCAGAACATAAACCCATATCTCATAGTTAGGAAATTTTATTATTGATCAAAATTTATTAAAATTACTTTTACTCATACATAAAGACTATCTTTTTGACTATATTTTATGTAATGAAAAGTGTTTATTTTCTTGTATTTTATCACTACTTAAAATTTATCATCTTATTAAGAAAAGCTTTCTTATATTTTACGGTTATTCAGTTTCATATAAAACACTCGAATTATTTCATAGTAAAATGGCAGATTAAATCCTTCAATTAAAAAAAATGTAATTATGAATTTCGCGGTAATCAGTTGAAACGTGTAGATTTCCTATATTTTGTTCTTCACCTATTTCTCGCATTTTTTTGAAATAAATGTTAGAGAAAAAATAATAATTCACAAAAGTCGAGCTTATTATAGTTGAATTGTATTGAGAAATTATGCTCACTTTACTACTACATCTGAATTAACATGATGTGTGGAGTTCTTCTGTTTAACTTATTGGATATGAAAAAATAATAGATAAAAAGTATAACATCAATATGTCACCAAATAATAACATTTTAGGAAAATGTTAAAAAAATACCATATTACTACAGCCTTGAAATTGCCAGATAATACGTTTCCAAACGGTCCAAATATACAGAATAAAATATTACTTTTCATACAACCTTAACATTACGTAACACTTTCGTTACCTAAAAAGAATAGTTTCTCATTTCTTACGATAAGTTGCAAGACACGAAACGGAGTTAATTATGAAAAAGGATTTACGTGGGAATTAGTTGCTTCCATACGTCTGATGCAAGATGATCCCGCACTTTTACGAGGTTATGAGTTATCGGTGGCATTTATCGTTGTGTAAATTCCGTTGCGTTGCAAAATAATAAGACCATCAGATAATAGTGTAGCGCTGATTTTCCGGTAAATGGTTGGTAACGGAATGTATTTTATCGTAACTTATATAAATGTTATGTTATGTTGAGAAGGAGTGAAACATACTTTGTTATACAAGTCCATATCATTACGCATTATTATTGCGTTTTATACGTTTATGATTTAGATGTTTTAACATTAGCAGTAAAAAGTTTTAGTCACATCTTCAAAGGGTCAATAAGATGCCCATTTTGAAAGAAGTAAATAATCCAATTTTTGGATTTATAGAAGTTAAAAACTCTCAGTGAGTGTGTTTTTGTAGTATATATTTATACTCAAGGTGATTAGATGCTAAAAATGTTCATTTTTACGTTTCAAAACAAGCAGTCTTTTCGACCAACCACCATAGCTCAGTGTAAACTCAAAACGCCATAATACTTGAGGTGCAATATCCCATATGATTCTTAATTATCTCAATAATATATTTTCATATTTACAATAAAAATTTACCACTTAAACATAACAAAGACAAATGCATATCCATACGAATAATGTTTGTTAAAACGTCTGTTAGCGGCTTTTAGTCGCCAATATAAGTTTAAACAGAAATCACATCTAAATTATTTTTTTAAATGGGCGGAATTTTATTTATGTATATTTTTATGCACTGATAGAAAACGTCTTAGAATTGAAAGAAGTCATGTAAAAATTGGAATGTTGTAAACGGGTTATGTCAGGTAGCGATCAAACCATCCTCTTCTTAATTGTGTTTCATGCAGAGTACTTCCATTTATGTATAAAAAATAATGTCACACTAATAAGGATTCCTAAAACAGACGAATATTCTAACAGTTTTGAAAAAGCATAGTACTGCTTCTACCGAAACATTCGAACCGATTCATATTCGCAGTGAATCTGTGTTTCTGATTGAAAGTTCAGATTAATAATCATCTTAAATGAATTATGTAAAACGATTTCAAGAGCTTCATGATTCCGTACAAGAATAATCTTAAAAGGAAATGAATTTTACAGAGCAATGCTAAATAAATTAAAATCAATACTGTTTTGAATAATTTAAAAGATATCATTTGTAAGTTTGTCAATAGATAATGTGCACAAAAAGTTCCGAGTGCGCATCAAAAATATTTCTTCAAGCAAATGCAACTATATAGATATAGTAATTGTAGGCAAAATTAGAAATAGCATTAGATTATCATTTTTGCCTAATAAAGTAAATAATAATAATTTATTGCATGAAAAACACCCACAAAAGGAATTTTAATAATTTAGAAATGCAATAGATAGAGAAAACAAGCTTATGTTCAATTTACGAACAAACAAACAAAAAGCGTTTATATTGAAAATAGTAACAAACCTAAACAGTTTTCAAGTTAAGAATGTTTTAGTAAGCTAAATTTCAATGTTTCTTCAAATAAAATAAAATTTTTATTTTTTTTTACAGATAAAGAATGTTACTGTAGCAATAATTTTTATTAAATGTTTTATAAGCATTCTGGTGTCCAAATTTAAAATTTATGATAAATGAAGATATATTTGGTTTATTGTCACAAAATTTACACACACATGTATTATCAAAAACATGTAGTAACATTACAAAATCAAAAAGAGATGAGTTGCTATTTAGTATACAGGTTTTATCAAAATCGGTCAAAGAATTACCCATCACATCTCGGGAAAGATCCATCTTATATGGAGTGTGCCCTGTAGGGTGCCATTGTGCCCTGTAGGGATGGATGCGAGACGATTTTTTGCAAGACAATCATTTTTAGCATCACGATTCAGGGATTTTGCGAGACGAGACAAAGCTTGTAGGCTGCTTTGCAAGATACGAGACGCCTAATTTTTGTCTCGCGTCTATCCCTAGTGCCCTGTTAACAAGCCTGAAAACGAGGCGTCATACTGCTAATAAAAGTGACGAGAAAAAACTTGCAGCAATAAGCTATATTTTTCCAAAACGGGGCTATTAACTTGTCTAGGAAGTGAAAGGGGTGTGAATGTCGAGCGAAGCCTTTCCTAGACCATTCCAAACAAGTTATATAGGACTGAAATCCGGAGACCTCGCATACCAGCCAGGAAATACTCTCTGATTCATGATCATCAACAAAATGGCCTGAAATTACTGTCCATAATTTGAGGCCATTGCAGGTGACGAAACTCATATAAAAGTCGTGTACTGGTGGACTGTGGAAGGTTCAACACAAGTTATATAAATTCATATTTATTACTTTTCAGTTAGCCAGATGGTTGCTATATTTGATTAGATTGCAGTAAACTTTCAAAGATAAACGTATAGAATGCTTCAAGCTTAGCTGGTTTCTTAAATAACCAAATCTTGATGAAGTAGAGCAATTTTGAAATGAGGTGCGGCATCGATAATATGCAGAGGGTGTGAAATCTATTCGTAACACTAATGTACTGATTCGTTACACTATTACAATTCAGCAAATTACGTAAAAGTTTTCTGCAATTTAGCATTTCAAATTGTGTCAATCATCCCAAGTGTGGGAATCTTTTGTAAAACAATTCGCGCACACATCTCATATGATACAGAAAAATAACATATAAGAAAATAAAAGTAACACATAATGGAAAATTAATAATTTCTTAATTTAAGCTATTTAAGACTTAAGCACTTATCGCCTAAATGTCTAGCTTTTATAAATTGATACATTCAGTAGTATGATATATATGATACATTTATACTAACAAACCCCATTAAAAGCTGTCCGTTATTGATTAAAGAAAAAATACCTGATAACAATCCTAAAAAGATGACAAAATAAATGTAAGTAAGCTTCTTATTAAGAGTATATAACTGTATTTGAACTGTAATATATCTTACATACAACTTAAGTAACATTCCAAAAGTATTTCCGTACTAAAATACTAGTGTTTGTGTAGGGGAAAAATTACACATTTTTTTTTCTCCAGGAACTATTTGAACTAATATACTTATACTCACGTCAGTTCATCAAATATCACATTCCCCGAAGGTACACGCTATTTTAAAAGATCAACATTACTTTTTTCTGCGACACTTTTCAAGACGTGCCAAAGAGTGTTAAATGAAGATAGATGCTCCTAGTAAGACTGTTAGCAAAATTCATTTATCTGAAACACGATGATGCGACAATTTTTGAGGATAACGTAATATGTAACGCTCACTAAGCCGTAAATTATTTTACTTTTAGAAATATGGATAAAATATTTTGTTTCCCTGGTGATATTTTTTACCTGGTAGATAAATTGCTTCGAAAATGTTAGCAAATTTTCTCAAATTTGCAGTAATTACTTGTCTTTTCCGTATTAATTTTTTTTTCTTTGTGTGCCTATGATATTTATAGACTTTTTTCAACTAAGTTACTTTTTACAGAGCCGTTGGGTATTTATTTTAATTTTATGGTATCTGATTTAATATTTAGTTGTATATATTGAATTATATAATCTACCCATCTATTTTGTGAAATTTAATAATTTTTCTCATGCTCGCTAATGAGAAATGCCTAACATATAGTCATTGTGTTTTTTATATATTGGAATTGTAAGTGAGTTTAATTTATAATAAAAATTTACATTGCCGATCAAAGAAGAAATGTCTTATTATTGCTAATATAGTTATTTTTGCCACCATTTTAAAGATTTTTCACGTCACCAATAAAGTTTTAAAGTTAATAGTGGTAAATTAAAGGTCAAAATGACTACAAACTCGTCAGTAAACTACTCTAAAGTGTAGCAGCTTTATTATCATTAACATATAGCCATAACCATTTTCATTTTCAATAAATAAATAAATATAGAAACTATATTTATTTATGGTTTCTTATGGTTTTAGTTATGGTTTTTATGGTTATTTATGCAGGATTCTGACCTATCGCGTGGTTGTCAATCGAATGATCTGGAATTTTGAGCTATATTCTCCAGATGTAATGCAAATACTTGTTCTAGACCCCTGAAATGTCTTCTGTTTAAGGCAACCCTGCCTAGGCAGATGCCCCTCGTTTATGGTTGTCTTCATACACAATACGCTTATGTATCACTTGCAAAACCCTTTATTGACGATAACGTGGAATTTCCATTCATAAATATAAATAACTTAGCATTACGTATTGACATTTTTGTTGGTAATTTCGGCATTTTTGAGTCACAGATGCCAATGTTTCACTATCAGTATACATATAAAATAATACATAATGAAATATTTAATAAACAACTTATTAAAATCTAAATTTAATGAATCTCAAAATGCAGTGCCAAAAAAATGACATTGAATGTAGCAATAATAATGTTGACAGTTAAATTGTGAGCAAAAAGTCATTGAGTGTTTTGAAGGAAATCTGGGTGTAGATAATGATCACCCGATTCATTTGGAATGCTTTGATGTCTTTTACAGGGTCGACACCGATTCAGTAAATCTGAAATAGACAGGAAACTTTATTTTAACAGAAAAAGAAAGTAAGCAAAAACTGTAAATTTTGTCAAAAACATTGGAAACTCTTGATATAGTATCTTGAAGTCAGCACTTATCAGAGTCATTTTTCGTGCTCAAAATATGAGTTCACACAGGTGAGAAGAAGTGATGGAAGCAGAAATTTTTAAATGAAGGAATACAAAGAAAAAGAAAGAATGAAAGGGGGCATTGCTTCGAGGTAATATATCATTTACGATTTGTTTGGTTTAAATAAAGTTTAAACCAAACAAACCTTTTTTTAAAATCAAGCCTTTCCCGAAATCTTTCTGTATCCGCCACAGTTGCATATTCATGTCAAGTCATATTTGGAACGTTTTCATGTGTACGGAAGGAATAATTGTTTTAAAAGGCACACTTCAGGTAATTTCCGAGCCCATATTTATGTAAAGCCATGCAGTTTTCTTTTTATCACAAATTATCTTTTATCACAATTTTTTTTACTGCCACTTTCAATGTCAGCTTATTCTTACCGGCACTGATTTTTTTAAAAAATATTTTGATTCTTTCACTTTTTCCTTTTAAAAAAAATGCCAGCAACATATATACTTTGTAAAATAATAAAATATTTTTATTTAATATAAAAACAAACATTAGCAAAATTCAGTAAAGAAAAACAAAGATCCATTTATTTGAACATTTAAATGACGAACTTCATTATTTACTTGAAGAAGCACATTTTCGTTATTTCTTGTAAGTTAAATACGAAAATGGAACGATTGGCTGCATTCATTTTTACTTAAAAGAGCTTAAACTTCAAATTACTATTATACTTTTTTGCGTACTGGTATAATCAGCCTGTCTTTGAATGGCAAGAATTAAAATCAAAGTACTATATTTTCACATACAAAAAAAAAATCTGAAGACGAGACGTATTGATTTGAAGGTGTCGCCAGTTTCTTCTACAAAAAAGCATTTGAATTTTTTCAGTGATTCTTAAAGTATGTACAAATCACCAAAAGCTCTTTCGTTGAATACACGTGTGATAATCGTTGAAGTATGGTTCAAGGGTAAATATCAAATAAAAGTTGCAGTTGTTGCTTTTTTCATGCGGATTTCTTAAAATTTTTAAAACAAGTATAACTTTTAAGAACTCAATAGGCAAATATACGCAAGACATAATATAAATTAGTGTTTGAGCATCTTTTGGACCGCCACTCGTGTGATTAGAGATATTTAAATATCGTTACGTAATAGTATACAAAGTTTTTTTAGGAAGACTTAAAGTAAAATTATGAATGAACTGTATACATGTTTCTCAGAATACAAAATTTGAAACAGTAGTAGGCCAAAAACATTCATCCCTTCACTAAACAAACTTTCCTTACCTTTTGAAAAAAAAGTAAGTATAGAAATGTTGATTTCGATGAATTTTTATTTAACCGGTACAATTTCCATTGATAGAACACTTAAGTTTTGCAATCAGATTTTACTGGATTATTTCGAATTTTAAGAACATGAGGAAACCATAGGTCGATCTTAGAAGCTGTTCAAATGATTATGAATTGTCGAATTTGATAAACTTAATCTTTTAGCGATTTCAAGAGTTGTTATTTTCCGGCTTTCATCAATTTATGCATTTACTGTGTCTTCATCAGCTTCAACTGGAGTTCCAGAACGTGGTGCGTCTTCAACCTCAAAATTGACGGATCAAAAATGAAAATGAGTTTTGGCACTGGCGTTCTCTGAATATATCTCCTACATACACATAGAATAATTTCTTTTCTTTCTTAAACAGTATTTTTTCCTTTCGGTATAGAAAAAAAGCAAAACATGTCGAAAATTTCGCTTTTCAGGCGCTTTTCTACTTGGCCCATGCAGTGTCGCTTTTCCGTGTCTACGAAAGGGAACCAACGAACAACTACTGCTCAGAATCAATCGAACATTTTCGCAAGGAAGTTTGCTGTATAAGCTATTAAAATATATAATGATTATGCGAATTCAGAGTGAAGTTGGCTGTGGAAAAGTACAACTAAGTCCTCTGTTGGGAGAAAAAACGAAATTGCTTTCAGAACAATCTAATAGAAGTTAGCGCCGCTGCGTGCTTTTCGTATAATTTGGGCCATTGCCATGCTTCATTTAATTAGTATTTTTACTGTGGAATATTTTAGTTTTGTTTCCTGAATTTCGATTTCTGTTTCAGATGATTTTCAAAACGATTAATTGATTTTTAATAGCATCAATAATCGATTAATCGAATAGTGAATATTCGCGATTTCACTATTCGAATAGTTTTTGCGTTTCATCGCGATTAATCGTTTCACAATTCGAATTGTATTCGCGATTAATCGTTTCACAATTCGAATTGTATTCGCGATTAATTGTTTCACTATTCGAATGTTCGAATGAATTGTGATATTGGAATCTATGAAGGGCTCGAAAACATTTCCAATAAACTGATTGTCCCGAATGGATTTAGTAATGGATAAATTCGAATACTTTCATCCATACATCCACATCACTGCCCTTTTCCCCCACTTAGTTTTATACAATCTTTCTTTACACATACAGACTGCGATCTCGTCTCTGAATTCAGCCATTGAATGTCATATGATCTGAATTTTTTTAATGCAAAATTCATAAGTTTTTCAAACCTACATGCATTAAGTGACAAAAAATTAAAAAAATATATTTTTATTTTATTTTATCTTATGTATATGCAGTCCTAAATGGCTATGTAATAAGTATAGGCTGCTCATATGTTCATTATACTGCTTTTGAAATTAATGGCAACTGATGCTGATTTTAGGCTTGTATTTCTTCATCTGTCACACCATTTCGAGCCATCTGTCACTTCGACATATTCCAGATCTGGCACTTTCAATAAAATTTTGCTTTGAAATATTTTGTAGAAATACAGGTGTTCTAAAGTATATTTAATAAAAGTAGAGAGATGCGCTGTTTAAGTTTCTAAAATTTTACGAACGATATCCAATATTTTTAATTATTGAAAAATTAAAAAACCCATGAAAACTGCTTTTCTTATTGCGACCAATCACATTTTTCAGAGAACACAAAGCCATATAACAAGCATGGTACAGTCAGCAAGTGAATAAAAAACATACAATTATTTTACCATTACATAATTGACACAGAACTCCAATCGCCCAAATTAAAAATACGGAGAAAACTAGAAGGATTTTTCTGGTACATGCAGATTATGGCACATAGTGCAAAAGGGTTAAAATGTCGACGAAACTGGATTTACAGAAAAATATCTTTAACTGTAATTATTAATGAAGAAAAACTAAGGCGGTAATACACTCTGTGTTATTTAACTACAGTATGCCTAGATTATAGAAGGTATTTCTATTCATAATGCAAAAATCAAAGTTTTTACGAAACTACATAGAAATCCTTTCCTTTCCATGTGCAGCAATAAGAAAGTCCATGATCTATCAATTAATGTTTATTCAATGACCGAAAGTGAAATAAAAAATCATAAATACAGAAAATTTTCATTATTATAGACAAATTTTAAGAAATCAGTTGATCAAAAGAAACTTTTAAAAAAATTTAATTCTAGGTCGTACAATTTTAAAGGAAACATAATACATAATAATTGTTAGCAAAAATCTGTGTGGATGTCTGCTAGTATGAGAAGTTCTTTGAAATAGCCGGCACTAGACAAATCATGACTTTAAAATTTGTAAGTACTTAAATTTTAAAAGTATATTATTGTACCGCAGGCGATCGGATTGTATGGTGGGTAAAGCAGCGTACTACGGTTTCGGGTTCAACTTCCCCGGTCGGGGTTCGATCCTCGACTGGGCGTGGTTGTCATTGTCCGTCCCTTCGTAGGGGGCGACGTTGGTCCACCTACTAGGTGCCCCATAATAAACAGGCCAACAATTCCGGCCTGTTGTGGCCAAAGCCTTCAAGGCAGCGGCCGAGAATGGGGAAAAAATATTATTGTACCGCACATCAGTAATTTTTTTATATAAAATACGATTAACTCCAAAATAGTTCTATATTCAACTTAGTCAATCTATGCGAAAATAAATAAATGTAATGACAGTAATAGTTAAGATAAAAATAGTTACCTATAAGATATTCTTTAGAATTTATTTTGGATAAAAATATCTTTTTCTGTATTCTTAAAAGTACCTGAATGGTATCTATATTTTCCGTTTAAAGAAGATAAACGGAGCAGGAAACAATTATCCTTTAATATTTAACCTGTGCTCTAGACATATAAACAAAAAAGTAAGAGAAAAGGTTTCCACCAAATTTTGAAACTGTCTGGTTGAGCTGCTCCAAAGAGTACACAACCAATTTAATCTTGGTTTCATAGGAAATGAATAAAACAAATGGAAAGCTCCCTTACAGCGATTTACTGGGCACAAAAGGAGGAAATTTGAACATTCCCCTTTTCTAAAATTCGTTAAATTTTCAACAGTTTTCTTAAATATATTCACATAAATAAAAGTAATAATTAATAACATATCACTGTTCTAAAGAATGTCTTAAAAGCAATTCAGTCCGAATAACTCTTCCAGCTTAAATCCTTTGACAATCAATACGCTCCGGAATGTCAAACATTCAAATCTAAGCTTGAAACGCTATAATTTCGTCTATGAAGAATGGAAATCGAAGAGAAAAGTGCACAAGGATGGGCAGACGTATTGATTTCAATGCGTCGCCAACTTCTGCGATATCAAAGTATTTGTATATTTCGCTGATTTTAAAGTGTATACAAATCAGCAAAAGTCTTTCTTCATCAATATAAAGGTGATTGTCTGTGAGCTGGAGTTGAAGTGTGAAAATCGAATGAAATATGTTTTGGCTTGACAGCTAAGGTGTGATATTTTTTGGATTTGGTGCTGCTTTTTCGGAACAAAACAATTATTTTATTACCTCGGTAATAATCAAAAGCTTTAATGGTTTTAGAATTTTGGGGAGTATAGATATAAACGCAAACAGATGTGACTAACAGTATTTCCATTAAATCCATAAACTTAATAACACATTTTTTTCATATCAATAGTTTTATCATTAGTACGTCAGTCTTTCTTCTTGCAAATAAATAAATACAAGTATAATATTGGAAGATCATAAAGAAAGAATAAAATTGAATAGAAAGATTAAAAAAAATTTAAATTACTATTTTTTTGTTAACCTATATAGAATGATAATAAAAACTAAAAAAAAATTAATTAATTTGATGCAATTCAGATATGAATTTGTATATCGTGTCTGAGGACTTATCACTAGTACGGAGTTCTAAAATATATTAAGGAGTTCTCGTTTCTCTGTAGATTACATGTAAATGTGAATTATTTTAAAGAAAAAAATTATTCGTCTCCATGCTTAATGCCCCCTCCTACGTTTTCTCGCCTAATAAAGACTTTGCAGTATTATTAAATTTCGTTTAAGATAAATCTATTAAATTTTTATCTGTACTATGATTTCTTTCTTCTATTAAGCTGTAATCGTACTTCTATAAGACTTGGTACACTTTGTGATAGTCAAAGAGATACATTGGTTTTCCTGATTTAAACACGAAAGATAAATCATTCCAAAAACTTCGATTATAAATCAGTTTTCATTTTTTTCCCAACAAATTTGACGATATTTGACGATATATCTTCGACAAACTTAGCGACGTTTCCGAGATGTCTTCAAAATAGCTGTAAATTTCTATAGTTTTAATTTTGCGAGCTTCTCTAAAAGAACTTGTAATGTAACTTATATAATCTAAATGAGGAGTAAGCTGTTGTAAACGTTTATTACATAAACGTTTGTAATGTGTTTGAAGTGAATGAATGCCTCTAAATTGCCTCGAGACTTTGTGCATTGATATTGTATTGTTTTTTGAGTGATATTGTAGGAGACAATAAAATATAGCTATATAGTACATTTTTTATAGAGAACACCGAAGCTTTGTGAATAACGTTTATCATTTTGTTTGAAATAAACGAATACCTCTGAAATATGCTTACAACATTAACTGTTCACAGAACATGATGCACTGGAATTATTTTGCGTTCTCCTGTAAAAAGAATTATAACTGCCGTATCTTATTTCATTGAGTAAATGATGCAAAACACTGGAATGAAATATATAAATTTTGTAGTAATCATTTGTTATTTAAGGCAGTTAAAACAAGGACGGACACACAGGCAAATTGAAATCAGATTTTTATCTTAGTTTTAAAAATTCTTTTAAAAATGCGCCATACCTCGCAATAACATACAAAGAAAATTTTAATTTTTAACAGAAAAAGTTTGAGAAAAACAGTTTTCGGTAAAACCAAGTTAGGAAAATGAGCAATTCTTATACAAATATGTCATGCTTTTAATTTGATTTCCATTGCAATGTATTAGTTTGTAGTCGGTCAGTATAATTATGTTAATTTTTACTTTTTTACATGTTAAGTAATTTTGATATTACGTTGTCTGAGCTACCCAATTATCCAAAGAGACGCCAAAGATAAACTTTTCTTATCTTTCATTAAACAATTTTTATTACATATATTCAATGAAACTTAAAGAATGTATAACTTTAAAAAAGAGAATAAAAAATAAATGATTTACGACAATTTCAAAACTAAGACATTAGTTACTGTTATGCAAATCTTCAATTCCTTGCATTCAAAATGGTACTTTGTTCATGAAAACACATGCTACAATATTTTCTTGATATCCAATAGTGCTGCACATGACGCTGATGTACATTTTAATTTTCGCATATTTACTTTAAAAAAACTGGGATGTGTTGAAGTTCTCGAAACTAGAGCTTGCATGTACATTATCTGTCTTCCAGTGTTTACATATTCAAATGAGGTTTCATTTACATTTATCTTTTCAACACGTCATATCAAGATGATAGGGCCAAGAGAAGAATCAATTGAAATTCAGTGGAGGGAAATTAAAGGCACAGAGAATGTGGAAGTCTGATGACTTTATTGATTTTTCGATTATTTTTTTCTACCACTTCTGGTGATTATCTCTATATTTTAATATGTTAAATTCGAATGGGTGTTCAGGATTCATTAGACGTTGGAAAGGGTTTAATAATGAATAAAACCTTGAAAGTTTCTAGAAAAAGAAGATATGATTGGAAGAAAAAAATTATGTGTGTAGAACTTTCAAAGCATTCTCCATTTCTAACTAATGTTTTTTTTAGAAATAATGACGGTGATTTTTATATTCACTATAAATTTTCATAAATATTCTATAAGAATGTTCATGAAAGATGTATCATCTGCAAAATCAAATAAGACCTATTGAGAGTTATTTAAAAAAAATCTATATTGAAGAATGTTAAAAAAATCTATAGAGAGCTCATCTTGGAATTATGATCTATATCGCATCTCATGAAGCAGATTTATGATATACAGGGTGTACAAAAACGTTGGTAATACGTTTTTATTCTTTGTCTGTTAGAGATAAGTGGGCAATATAAACTGAAAAAACTGTTTAAACTAGCTCGGATACGAGATTACACTAAAAAAATCCTCTCGTTAATTTTCATAATTTTACAGTGCTTAAATTTATATAAAACCCCATACAAAAAAGAAAAAAAAAATATGAATTAGTACAATCTGCCGCATACAGTAGAGAGGTAATGTACAAAAATTGTGACTTGCATCCTAGAAAGTGTAAGAGGTTCGAAGATAAATATATGATGGCTTAAAACACTTTTCAATGGATGATAGTATGTCGGGGGCCACTCAAAAATTATGAAAGAAAAGAACATTATGCACTCAACCAACAAACGTTCATAGACAAATTCATGTACAGCCGTATGACTATTGTTTAACCCTTTATAAGGCGAGTTTATGCGCAGAGATTCGAAAGTACTTGCCTGGCCCTTTTCTTATGATTAATTCATATATTTTCCCTCTACTGTAAAATCCCACGTGAAAATTGGAGAAACAAATATTAAACAAGCACATGAATTTTTCAAGAGAATACATTAATTAATCACAAAATCAATGTCGGAAAACTAACTGCTGTCTTTACATGGAATTAAACGCAAAAATATATATTTTAAAGCGGTGATTCTTATGCTCAATTTTCGAGTAATTATTCGCGCTCTCTTTAAAATTACGAATGAAAGAAAAGTTCATAAGCCAAATATAATTTAGAATCTAGATGTATGGAAAAATATACATCGAATATAACTGAACAAAAATCAGAAAATTCACTAATGATAATTTATTTCTGTGTTTAATTGACCGTAGGAGGTAAGTATTCTTACCACGGTCTTATAAAGGGTTTAAAATGTCTATTAAGACATTTCATGGTGGAAGGCTGAGATTTTGTGCATCCCATTATTACCGTATGGGGCACATTTTGCTTATTGGAATTTTTTTTAATGGTGATCGTATACAAACTTCAAAAGTGTAACTTTACAACTATTAAAGATAGGAATTTTTTCTTAGTGTAGTCTTTTTCCCTATTTTATTTTGAACATTTTTATGATTTTCATTAGCACTTATCTGTAACAGATAAATAATTACAGCGTATTACCACCTTTTTGTATATTCGGAAAATTATAATGATTTGTGCTGTCTTTTCATCACTATGATTCATGAAAACAAATATGTACAGGTAAATGTTACATAGGAGTAGCAAGAATGTATATGAAATTATTGTTGCAAAAGACTTAGCTTAGTTCTCGGGTTTATATAATAAAAGTCTAGCGTATATGGAAAGTTCTAGTAATTAGTCCAAATAGTAGTGTTAACACGGATTTTATTGGCGCTTTAATTCTACGAACAATCTACTATGCACAATTCATAGAAATTAACAAGTAATTAGTTGATTTAAAACAGTCAGCTAACAGATGCTTCCTTAAATTATGTATTTCTCATACAATACTTTCACACTCTAAAGACTTCGTAGAATCCTCGAGCAGAACGATTAACTGCTCCTCAGTATATAGCAAAGAAAAATTCAAGAAAAAACATCAAGAGTCTTCGAAATACAAGCAGGTCACTTATGAAAGCGCACTGTAGAGCGCTATTGCTAACTGCTAATGCATTCTCAGCGAGCAAGACTCAGAACTACATTTCTCAGGAGGATCCTAGTCTCTTATACAGTCTCTCTAAACCTTCTAGAAACTTCAACGAGATTCCATTCAATAACACCCCTCCACCTTAACTAATCGCGCACCCCGATTATTGCGCGATATTACTATTGCGCAATGCTTATAACAAGAAAGATGACATTGCACACTCCATTAATGAAATCCTTTCAAGTGTCAACAAGCTTGGCGAGGTTTTGGCGAAATATAGCCAAAATTAGCACCTAAAATAAGTCCTTATAAGTCTGAAGTCATCTTAGTGATATCCCTAATATTTGTCCAGAAACCGCCAAAAGTCATATTTTACTGTGAGGCAACACAAAGATTCCTATCTCCCTTTCATGTTCATCAATTACCATGCAACGAATTACAAATTTTTATCATTTGACGCTTAGTTTACGAATTTTGGCCTCAAACAGACCCCCTCAAGAGCAGATCAACCACAAATTTCGTAGCAGTATGTAAGACCTATTGTCGCGAATAGAATTCTATAAAAGGATTCTAAACGTATATTTTTTTCAGCATTATTATTATTATTCTTACAATGAAATATATATTTATATATTGTATACATTTTTTTTTTGGCATTCTACTTATTGATCCAAATATAAGCCATACTAAGTTAATTGCTACAAATATATTATCGAGTAATATACGCACTTTATAAAATAATTAATTACATATAATTATTATTATAATTTTTTATTACTTTGACTATTATTATTATTAATTTTAAATATTTAAAAGTGATTATTGACAGGTACACGAAGACATATTTCCAACCCCAATGCTGTATAATTGTCTTGGTCTCCTCTACCTGCCTTTGCATTTCTGACATATAGTTTAGGATAACCCTATATGTATATATGTACATATTATATATATGTCAGGATAAGACCATGAGAGTGCTAGAAGAAGAATTTGAAATAGAAGAGTAAAGGCATTGGGGCTTATCCAACTATTTTTTGAAATGTAAAACTAGTTCAGTTAAAAAAAAATATTTCATGAAAAATAAAATTCAATTCTTAGTTTTGTAATGCAAATATATAAATTGAAAATATTAGTTTAGCAGTTTTCAGTGATAAATATTCTTATCATTGTTGTTGTTAAGTTAAAAAATATATATATACAGTATCGCAAATCAGATTGAATAAATTCCAGGTAAGATAGACAAAATATAAGCAATATAAAACATAGTACACTGAGAACTTCAGAGAGAAAGAGTCTTTCAGTTCGGAGATCAAATTTTTGCTTTTAAATTGAAGAAATAAATCTGGTAGATTCCGTAACTTAAGCTTATGTAAAATGCTTAGTTTTTCTCAACGGAAACAGCTGAAAAGGGATCTTACATTGTCGTGTATCATATTGCCGAGACTAAGAAAAAAAACTGTATTCAGAAGTATCATTTATTCGAAAGCTACAAACCATAAGCTTTTGAAACTAGAAAAATTCCAGAATAATTATTTATTTATTTTTTTAATATAAAGATTTATATTGTTTTCTTATTCTGAATTTATTTTTTAATAAAACAACAACGAATGAAGAATGTATGTTTTGCAATTATGAAATTTATTTTTCTGCTTTATGAAACGTTAATATAAAAGATACTGAAAAAAAGTAGTTATATGTTGTACTGACACTTCATTTAAATATATTATTCGAATGTTAAAAAAAATCTTCTGTACGGTAACTTTTAAAAAATATTGGATATACACTGTATTGTAGATTATTGTTTGTTAATTTCAAATAAGTAAATAGTCAAATTCAAGTTATCAAATTAATAACCAAAATCAGGAAAAATTAATTTAATGAGCTAGATAATTAGCATAAAATATAACATTATACAATGCAGATGACGCCGCCATTATCATATGAGTTATTTTCCATGTAAAAGCGGACCAACAGTGTTGTAGTTAAAGGAAAACACAATCTCCAGCAAAAAGTACTTTGTTTAGCTATGCAGCTGGTAATGATTTTTTAAAGCAAATAATAATGCTCACATTTCTAAAACGATTGAGAGAAGAAAAAATATTAACATAATGACGATGAAAATGCAATGTGGATACAGATTGTAAATTCTCTAAATTTTATAAATCCGTTTTGCATCAATATGTATTAGAAGTTAAGTGCTCCAGTACTGGGCCATATGAAACTTTAAGTTGTAAAAAAAAAATTCAAAATATCCATTGAGATAAGAGAAACACCTCTGATTGATTGAAACCCTTATCAACTAAATTCTATCATTCAGCCTTGGAATTTATTGTTTTTCCACTTTAAATTTCAAATGGACCACCACTGGTACATGTCCCACTGCTGGAACACTTACGTTATACATAGAAAACAATTTTGTTTCGAAATTTACATTACCCGATATAATAGGAAGTAAGAAAAAGTGTAAACATATCACAAATACACAAACATACATAAACTCTTATAAATTGTAAACATTTATTTTGCAAAAATAAATATACAGGGTGTCCAGCGAAGTATTTAGTTTATCTCATTTCAAAATTACATATTTCGGAAGCAAAGTACAATGAGGTAAGCCGTATATTTATTATGAAAGCTATAAAACTGAGATAACCAAAATCAGGAAATTGAAAATAGTAACAGTTGTTATCAAAAGATGGCAATGGATTATGGAAAATAAAATAAAAGCTTTTCTGCAAGCAGCCCATGGAATCAGTGCAAAATCTGCTACAATTGTTCTCCGGTAGCTGTAGATAGGTGGAGTAAACAAACGAAATTCGCCAGCACCCCCTGCAGTGTGTCAAGAAAAATGAACACACAAGACGTAGATTGCTTCCTCAAGCTCACCCATTGTCAAATAATCGTTTTAGTACGGTCATAAGGAGTCTAGTCCAAGCGTGCACCAGTGAAATTGGAATAATCCTAACAAATCATTCTAATCCCGTAGTATTCGTCGTGGACACGCTGTATATTCAAACATGCATGCATGCATCTTTTAAATAAAGAAAAATAACATGATTAAAAATATTTAACGCTTATTTGTCATTTCTCTTATCTCGGTATCAATAATAAAACGTGCTTATCAGAAAATAACTTTTTTTCAACCTGTCATTGTATACATTGTTATGCCACCATAAAAATCTCATTAAGTAATTAGATAAAAGATGTTAATAATTATTTTTCGACGCTCTGTACTATAAAAGCTATAAAAAACGTAAATATTTCTTTCATAAAGGAAACTCTTTTTTTTTCTTGACTCGTTTCGTAATAAGAGCTCGTGCAAAATTATCACTTTATGGTTTCCTTTTCCCTTTTCTCAACCTCTTTCAAGTCAGAAGCTTTAGTGAGTTTTCGAATTTTTCAGGGTAAAATTGTTTTATAAAAGTAAAAAAAATAATTTTAACTTAGCATATATATAATTATAATAAATGTAAAATTTTACAACATGATTTGGAAAATGTTTCATTTTTCTCCATTAAGACGTCTTCTCACTTTGAAAATTAAAAAAAAATCGATTTTTTTTTTTAATTTTGAAAGTACATGTCATCAAAAATGTTATATCAAAATTTCATAAAGATCGGAGGAAATACCCTAAATAACAACGAGTGTTTCAACAGCTGTGTCTGGGCAATGGCACCGAAACACGTTTTTACAGGAAGAAAAACCCTGGAAATTGCTTGTCAAACAGCAGCATGCATTTATAACGAAGGGCTACAACCTGTTTTAAAAATTTTTGAGGTGATGGGTGTCAAACTTGGCCCTATCGCCGCTCAATACGCCGAGAAACGCGACAGTGATCGCGTACGCGTAGGGAACCTCCGCAGCTCTAACGCTTCAAAAGAGACTAGGTCGAGACGAAGGGAAGCTATTTTGGACGAGCACAACTTCTACGAAGAATCGGAAGGTCCATTGTATGGAGCAGGCATCGCTGATTAACCCGAGGTAAGGTTTTTTCATGATTTTTCTGCAACCAAAACTTTAAACGCGTTTATCTCAAAACAAGGTTTTCCAGTGCCTTGTTGATGAAATTTCGGAAACTATCCGGCCGATTGTCATGAAATTTGAATGACATATTCTTCATAGTTATGGCTATAGCGCATACCATCAGATTTTTGAAATTTTGATTTGAAGTATTTTTTTTTTTTTTTTTTACAAAAAACTGCAAAAAAACGCGTTTTTTTTTTTACTTTTTCGAAAAACGTGCGCCATTTTGTTATTTTTGCGAATATCAAAAATCTGATGATATGCGCTATAGCCACTGACATACTGAATCAAAAACTGTTTTATTTTTTTTTGTTTCAGATGACCTGTCTCGGAGATACCATCAACAAGGCACGAACATTACATTTCTACACGGGTTTTTCGATGCAACTGTTTTATTATAATAATTGTTCAAAAAATTTTTTTAAAAAATTTCTTCTACTTGAAAGATGTGTTTATTATATAGGATCCATTTTATCCCATAATTGTTTGCAAAAATCCTCGAAAAAAAATCGCGAAAATAGCCTATTTTCGAGGTGCCTAAAGTGAGAAGACGCCTTAACGCTATGCGTTTTGATCCATATGTACAGCTGCGGAAAAAAAAGTCCCACTTGCTCTTTATTTCGCCGTCGTTCGTCGTACAGTAAAGTTATATATACCATTCGTTTGCAAACAACGCGTACTTTAATTTACTGTTAATTTAATTTGCATCAGGGGCCGTCTTCATATTTAATTCTGCACCAACTTCGTTTTTCTCAATGGCAACCCCATATTTTGACTTTATTAAACAAAAGAAAATCTTCAAATTACCCTAAATATAAATTTTCACCAATTTTATACGATAATTTCCGGAGATATTGCGAATTAATTTATTTTTAAGGGACTTCTGCAAATTGAAAAACGCTATTTGTAGGTTCCGAACTTTTCGCCTTTCATTAATTTCGCTCGCGAGAGTTAAAAGAAATTAATATTATTTTCAAGGAAAATATTGTTTCCATCTCTCTTAAAGTTTTTTGTACTGAGAATATCAAGGGTAGAATAGAATATTCAGTCTGTGGTTCAAATGACCCGCGAGTTCATAATTTCCTTGGTTCGTACGCATGATTTAAGGGAAAAATGCAAAATGACTGCTCACGATTTTGAAAATCTTTGTAATTTTGAAATTGTTATTGAGTATTTCCGTTGATGGTTCTCTTAGTCAGGTGAAATGTTGGCAGGATTGAGAGGCTGTTCTCTGCTCTTCTGACTACAAGCTTGAATATTACTCAGCTATGGTCGAACTTGAAGAATGATTTCCTGATAGAAAATTTATTTGTTTGAATTTCATGTAAAAAACGCAATTACTTTTTTGCCGACCCAATATTATCATTGTTTTTGTTATTTCAATTTCTTCATTTAATACTATCATTTGCAATGTGCAATATTCTTAAGACTTTTGGCGGTATTTTAATTTATAGTCAGATGAAAATTTAGACAGAAAAACGTGACTTTGAATGTTTGATAAAGTATGGGGAAGTCCAAAGACTTAATGTTTCCGATATTAATAAAGTTCACATTCACGCCTGGAAAGTTGAGGATGTTAGCTTCTCAGAAATAGGACGCTGTATTAGAAGACATACATCTACTGCATCTATAACTCTATAGCTGGAAAATATTTTATTTTTATTTATTAATATTTGGGGGAATATGGTAGCGGACGCAACAATACACGCTTTATAGAACCCCTATCAAACTGTAAAATCCTCTAACTGAGTTGCTTCAAAATTTGATATTTTTTTAACAGCGGAATCTTTTACTGTGTTTTTGCACAAAATAAATCTAATTTACGTTTATTTTATGCAATTTTCAAAAAATTGTCACTTAATAAATTTATACATGGTCCCTTAACTCATGAAAATAACACATTTTATTTAATATAAATTAAACTACTGAACGTAAAAATTTGAAATTTTGCACAGCCATGTAATATTAATTTCTGCATCTATTTCCATCGAAATTTGGCTAGGTCGCTATTCATAATTTTTTTAAATATTATATAATAATTCATAATTCATATTAATAATTTATTAAAAATCATAATAACATTAAATTATGTTTGGGTCATTTTGTTCTAATAGTACGAATAAAAGTCAGCTTCTTACTACCAATATTATATAAGATATGAATTGAAGTATGAAAAAAATATTTTAACATAGGGGGAGGGGGATTTGGGGTGCTCATAACTCACTCATTTTCTGTCCAAATTTATTGAAAATTGGTGTCCGGGGTTAAAATGAGCTAAATTTTTTAAATATGAAGTGAAATCTAGGGATTGCTATTGAGAAAAAAAAGTTAGTGCGGATTTTAATATGTAGATGGCCCCTTTTGCAATTTTTTTTGCATACCAAATTAAAGTGTACGTCAATCGTAAACGATTGGTATCTGTAACTTTGCTGTACGACGAACGACGTCCGAAAAAAGTACAAGTGGGACTTTTTTTTTGCCGCAGCTGTACGTATACCTTACTGAAAATTTCGGATATTCTTCATAATGTACTCTTAAGTGTACATTTCATTGATTATCAACTTGCTGTATAGTTCTGTATTTTTCCATTCAAATATGACACAAATGTATCTAGTTTTTAGTTTTTATTCTGTGTTTTACGATGATCCTATGTAGTATTAAAATCCTTCCTTTGAAATAAAACTCTTAAAATTTTCAAATTTATCATTCTAAATATCTGAATTTGCTTTAGAATCTTCTGTATTTTTTAAATTACGCTACAAGAACCGGTATTCTAAGCAATTATTGTATAAAAAATAATAATAATGAACATGCAGTGTTATTTAAATCAAAAATAAAAGGAGGTTCTAACCATTCTTATTCGAATATTTGTTTTTTCGTATCATTAAAATATTTTTTGTATAAATTTTTAAAATTATAAACAACGTTTGAGAGAAAACTTGCCTTCAGACAAAGCATCGTTAGATATTTGCTTTTGTTAACTAAAATAGAGAAGATTCCGGAATCTTTCTTTCTTATGATACTCATAATTGTACTCTACGAATTATACCTTAATACACATGCAGTACAAAAATCAGTACAGTATGCAAAATATTTTTATTTTCATATTTGACTTATCAAATTGGTTAATTCAACCGTGCAAAACTAATTAAAAATTATTAGTTGATTTTAACTATAAAATTTTAAAATGGGTATCGAATCAATTGCATTTAATTTTTATTTATTAAGATTTTCCAATCGGGTCAAAAATTCTAATATGTAAATTATACTGTGTGTTTCAGAATGGACATTGCAGCGCGGTATTTCTTAAACCGTAAGTTATCGAAACATATTTTCAGCTAGAAAAATTTGTAAAATTCAGATGTGGCATGTTTTAGATACGGCAGTTTTTACAATGGACACATACACATTAAAATACCTTTTATTGTTAAAACATTTTATTATTGAAATACGCTCTAAAACACGAAAACTAATTTTTATATGTTTCCTCATTTCTTATCACTTACAAGTGAAAAAATTATTGCTGTGTGTCGATTCCGTATACTTCAAATTCAATTTTTATTATATATTTTTTACGATTTTGCCTAAATGGCTTAAAATTAGAAGTCGGAAACCAATAAGATTTCAAAACTTCTGTATTTCTCGAAATAATTATGTATATATATATATATATATATATATATATTTCTAATTCTTATTTTATGTTTTTAAATGAATAAAACATCCAGCTATTAGTACATTCCAAATAATTGAATCTAAATATATGTTTAATAAACATTTTGCAATTTTCAAAAAATAATGAGTAAATGGGATTTAATGAGTAACGTTTAAATCCCATTTTTAAAATATTTATACTCCTCTATACTGTAAAAACGACAGTGAAGTTTACGGTGGTAAAACCTTAAATGCATACTCTAAATCGCCGTAAAAGCTAATAGCAACTATTTCGAAGTACTTGGTGAATAACTTCAATTACGAATCCCGTGCGCATGCTCAGTCTGTTTCCTCGCTTTCCTTGTACCTTGAGTTAAAAAGCAGCCATGCCAAATGCACTTATTTCGCCATATGTTTGAAACTGGACGAAAAACGAAAGAGTATTCGATTTTTTAGGACTCGTTAACGCCACTACAGACTTCTAGGTGGGAAAATTTCTAGTATGACTTAGTAACGTCATTCAGTACTCACTATACATATATATATTATTTTTCGGAGGTAGCCATCGTTTCGACAATTTAAAGATAGATGAAAATTCTACAATTGTGGGCAAAAAAAGGCATTTTATTGCAACACAACATGTTCTGTCCACACAAAAATGGAGTTTTTCGAATATTTGTTTTTTTCCCCCTGCATTTGACTCTTTATTATTTTAGGGGTGGAAAGTAAAACTATAGTTTAATTTTTAAGCTGTAACGCTTTATAGTAGTATACTTCCACTGAGAGTAAAAAAAAATTACTATCGCACAAGAGATAGCAGGCTGAACTGAAAACTGACTTTCATATTCTGGTATGTTAAAACTGGATAGTTAAAATACATCAAGTTCGTTATAATAGAAGAATGTAGCACTATATTTGAGGGTGAACGATACAAAAATTTATATCAAAACTAAAGTTTTACATAATTCTATTTAATTTACTCTATGTTCGTTAAAAATTTTAACAACAGAGAAAAATATATTTTTGTAAACGAATAGAAGCTATACACTAAACCCTTTGCTATCATTTATCACTTTTCTTATTCTAAGTTAGTGAAAGAATTTAGCAGTTGAAAAAAAAGATTGCAGATGTGTATAAAGGTTATAAAAGATTAATAACTGTACTTCAAGATTTAAAAAATTATTATTTCTTTCTAGTATCCTATCTCACAGTAAATATATATATATATATATATATATATATATATATATATATATATATATATATATTACTATGAATGTGATCTAAAGAAATATATGTATATTTCCATGATAAAGCTATCTATGATTCTATAATAACATACAGGTTAAAATAAAACCTAAATTGCAGTGATAAAAAACTTCTCATGTAACGGAGAATGAGTGTAAAAATACGGCTATAAAATAATTTACTCTCCGTATTTTTTACGGTAATATATTTTAACACTGTAAATATATTCATAAACAAAAAGACTAAGACATAACGAAGCATAATTATCGACTTTGAAGTATATTTTTCTTTAGTACTATTATAAAGCCTAGTTTGAACGTCTTGTAACAAGCAAAACTTAAGTATTAGAAAAAAAAATATTTTACTTGAATGATACTATTTCACGGCATAACAATAAATCTGAAATTCAAAATTCTTTAAAAATAACTTTCATCATACGAGAATTTTAAATCAGTGCAGTCGTTTAAACATAGTACTTAAGTCAATTCAAAAACTAAAACTGCAAGCAATAAAGAACTATACAAAATCGACATTTTACCCTTTTTTTGTAACAAAAGACGGTCATCAAAAGAAAATCAATCTTAGTCATCTTTTACTGAAAGAAACTGCAAGCATGCATCCCAGATGAAACTTTCAACTAACAAAATATTAGTCTGAAAAGAGTAACAAGTAACAAAGCAGAAATATTCCATCCCTGAAAAAGACTAAATACAATGTGTGCCTTATAGATTTATATAATTTAGCCTTTGGCAGAGATAATAAGTAGTTTGTTTTAGAACTTTATTCGACAGAACAAGATTTAAGTACTCATTAGATCACGCGTGTTATTTCTATTAATTTAAACAGAGTATTTTTTTCTCTTGAATTATTTTGTAAAACTTTGATGAATTATTGATTAAAAAATAACAATACGTTTCTTAAACATTATTTGTGCTGAATAAAGTTGTATTATAGCTTCTTTATTAATTTCCGTAGAAATTTGTAACTTTTTATACTTTATGATCATTTGTATGTAACAAGTACTGTCACAGTTACCGTGGATGGCAGGATATACAGACGACGGACATGGCGTTTAACGGGGATGGTCACAAGACTTAATAATAATAATAATAATAATAATAATAATAATAATAATCAGTATGGCTCTCAAAGAGTCGTGACCTAAATGTTTAGACCATTTCAATTTGGCTATCTCGGGCTAAGATATTCACATACCCTTGCTCTCATGACTTTCCGAGTGCAAAAGGGATGTGACTAAAATGCCAGCACCTTAGCTTGTACCAGGTGACCAAAAAGTCAGTATAAGCTTTAAACATTCATTAATAAACAAATAATGATAGAAAATTGCGGTTTGGACCAGATAGGTATAGAGGATGATGGGGTTTTTTTTTTAATCACAAGAAAGTTTGTAGCTCCAAATGTTACCGACAGGTGGCGCTAATATGCCAAGTTTCAAATAAAAAATTTCTGAAATATCTGCGATGCAAACCACAATTTTTTATCGTTATTTGTAATTTTTTAATGAATTTTTAAACTTTGATGCACCCTGGATGCATCAAAAACCGTGAAAGCTTAAAAAATGTATTAGAAAAGAACAAATTATGATACAAAACTGAAGTTTGCATAGAAAGGATTACTGAGACTTCAGGGTTTTTTTTTTTTTTTAAAACTTGGTTTCCATTGTGCATGTTAGCGCCATCTGTCGGTAACATTTGTAACTTGTCATTCAAAAAAATCCCATCTTCTAAATCTAATGGTGCAAACCGCAATTTTCCATCATTCTTTGTTCTATTTTAATGAATTTTTAAACTTTTTGCGGACATTTTGGTTACCCGCTATAGCTCGTTTATCTTGCGTATCAAAATTAATCAGTTATCGTCATCGTTGTAACTATTTTGAGAATTCCCGTTTTGACATCATAGAGACTCACGATTTCTGACGCCGCAATGACTGCGTGAGATCCGTGTTTCACTCCCTTGAGACTTACTTACGGTTTCAAAAAGTCACAATGCAGTGGTATTAGGGAAGTGGCAGTGGAAGAAATTAAGTATTAATAGTCTATTTAATGGCTTTATAAAAAAATCACTAATGCATGTAAAAAACAAAATAAATATGTGTGCACTAGAGATGAGACTGGTTCAGCCCGAGCCCGTTCTCGGTCCGAACAAAGTTCGGGCTCTAAAATTCAAATTGTGTTCGGATACGGGCTAGTGAGATATTTCTCCTTTATTGAACAGACCCCTTGTAAACAGACTTTAAAAAGTGATTCTTTGGGAGGAATAAACTAATTATTATTATTTGATAAACTTGAATATAAAGAATTAGAAAGTGTATTAAAAGTTTGCTATTTAATTTGCCGAAACGGCAAAACTTATGATATTCTGTCAATGATGTCATTGACTTTTTTTTTATTTACCGATTAGCTGAAATTTCGGACTCGGGCTCCGACTTAAATAATATCGCAAGGGCTCGAATTAAAATCCTCGGGCTTTAAAATACGAGGTCGAACTCATCTCTAAAATGCACGAGTGTTTGGAATTTTTTATAACTTTATATTTTTTTAAAGATTTTAAGAATTGCATCGTAAATATCTTTAAAAGTTATTTTATTCCGTGAAAGCAATTCGTGGTTCTAAAGAATACAAGACACTTTTCTGTGATATGGAAATATCTAGAAATTTGGATGAACAAATCCTTCTCTTGATCAGCTGTAAATGACAGCTCATGTAGAGATATCAATATTTTGTACGGCATATTGGAGTTCAAAACTGTGAAAAGTTTTAAGGAAAATAGCTGCAGAACTTACAGAAAGCTCTAGAAATGAAATATCACGAACGGAGAGCGTTACGTCGTTGCATAGTTTAAATTTCATTTGCAGCAATGTCTTTTCACAGCTGCTTTTCTGAAGTATTCATTTTTGAGACGAACTCAGAATCTCGGAAGTACGTTCATGCTAATGAGAGGTTTTAGGCTGGCCTTTTTTAAAAAAAGCTTTTTTAAACTAAATACTTTTGTATAGACGATCAAATGTTTTGTTTACACCAGATACATTACATTTGTGTCGGGGTGGTTGTGCTTAAAATATTATTAGGTTTAAATATTTTATATATGTAGTTCATTTGAAAAAAATATTGAATATTAAAATCATGTATTTCAGATAATTATAAAAAATTGTGTCATTGGAAAATTCAAATCATTGTCTTTTAAGTAAAATACAGGGTGATTCCAGGAGAGTCGCCGCATCCGGGACAGATACCGCACCCCTTGTGTTTCTGGTAAATGTTGATAGATGGCAGTCACAAGTTCTGTATAGGTGTGCACTGTGCAGTGAGATTTCCTTAACTATGGTGTATAGCAGGAATCCCATTCAATACTTTAGCCTTAACGATACAATCCTTATTTAAAGAAAAGCGCATGATTTCACTATCCACATTTTTAAACATGTTGCGCTTAAGTACTTTTTTATGCTAACTACAGAATCCATGCATGATTCCGAAGTCAAAACTAAATGTAGCACCTGTATAGAGTACTATGTGTATAGTTACGTATCTTTGCGTTCCGAAGACAGGCAAGTGGGATGTGTTAAATCCGTACCGCACAAAATGGGATATATGTCGCTCTGCCATTCCGGTATACACGCCGCAGTTCTTTTTTAAGGTATGCCACTTTTAGTAAAATTTTAATTTATATTATCTCTCCGTCTCTAATTTTTAATATTACTGAATATATGTTAATGGAGTAGGAATCCCATTCAATACTTTAGCTTTAACGATACAATCCTTATTTTAAGAAAAGCGCATGGTTTCACTATCTACATTTTTAAACATGTTGAGCTTAAGTACTTTTTTATGCTAACTACAGAATCCTTGCATGATTCCGAAGTCAAAACTAAATGTAGCACCTGTATAGAGTACTATGTGTATAGTTACGTATCTTTGCGTTCCGAAGACAGGCAAGTGTGATGTGTTAAATCCGTACCGCACAAAATGGCATATATGTCGCTCTGCCATTCCGGTATACACGCCGCAGTTCTTTTTTAAGGTATGCCACTTTTAGTAAAATTTTAATTTATATTATATCTCCGTCTCTAATTTTTAATATTACTGAATATATGTTAATGGAGTATATTTGCTGGGTTTAACTAAATGTTATTAACTTTTTTCCCCTTTCGTTTTGCACTCGCTCATCAAGTTGGGCATGTTATCAGTATTTAATTGTAATTATAATAAATTTGCATTTTTACTATCTGGCTTAAATGATATATTGATCTTAAAAACCAGATTCATTTTAAATTTGTTTACAGACTGTATTAAAAACGCCCACATTTTATAAAAAATAAAATTTTGTTAAAACAAGTAAAACACAAATTTACTCTTTTCCCCCCCTCTCAGATACACTGATTATACGTTGTTGATTAAATGAAAATGAAAATGAATATATATATATATATATATATATATATTTAACTTTAACAGTGAACTAAGTTCTCAGACTACTCTTGATTGAAGCCTACTAATACATCTATTTGCATTCATTTAGTTTCTTTGTTTCTTTTTGTTATTACGTAGGTAATTATAGTCCAAATATAAATATTTATTTTTAAAATTTTATTTATTACTTCATTAAATGCTTATGACAGACGCGGCACAACTCCCGGACAAGAGTAACATCTCACAGGCAATGCAATGTTTTAGAAAATATTGTTAAATATTTATTTTATTTATTTATTTATTTTTGTTGAAATACACATGTTTTATATTTTACATTAAATAGCGCGGCATGATTTATTTTATTGTGTGTGCACGCTGGGATTTTTTCCCCCAATTCAAAAGAATGTGCGGCGTAAGTCTCGGAATATGTCTATTACGGGATTTCAGGTTGGAGCTAAGCTAAATTTTCGCAGTCCAGTGCTTTTGGTCTGATACAAGAGTTTCAACCGGAAAAATGTATTTTCAATGAGTCCTACTTGAATTAAAAATTAAAATTGATTTTGGACATGCAATTTCGGAAATATGCTAAGGAAATCATTATTTTCCCTCAAATTCTCACAATCAAAGAAATATTTTCGGCTCAACTTATTTCTCTTAATTAGATACGTTTATCAGTGATGTACTAGTTAATAATAGTACATACGAAATGAAATTTATTTTACAACATATACTCATTACACAGACACGAAATTTTGTGACAAAATATATTTTCAACTCCTTATTATTAAAATACGTTGTTTTGTGTCCTTTTTATTCCTAGGGCAAGTACTTGACCATCAGTCAATGGCTAAGACTAAGGATCGAAGTACTTGTTACTTTATTATGGAGACACCTAATAGGTGTACTAGCATTGCCGCCTATGAAAGTACAATAGGGATATGAATACAAGGAGATGACATTAGGCTATTTTCAGCATTCGACGAAATGCTGTAACTGTGTTCGTCTAAGTATGGCGGATCATTTTGTTGGTTTCTTTTTAAATAACAGTGAGAGTTGCACGATTCTACGGATTAAGAAATAAAGATGCACAACTATACGTTACAGTAGTTCAAAATACAAAATCTCAACATTCTGCAGCTAAAGGTTTTACAGTCAAATGCGTAATTATTCCTGGCGCCAACTTTGGCGACATTACTTCTTTAAAATTGAAACTGTCACCATAGACTGTCACATTAAAAAACTGGGGTCAAGTGCCCCCTCTGCACCCCCTCGGTTCTGGCACTAATGGCGTACAGAATCCCCAGTTCATGCATTTAAAAAACTTTAAAATGCTTTAAAATGCTTTTAATGCTTTAAAAGCTTATCATGCTTTAAAAGAAATCTCATCTCGATCGATATAACTTAACGACCAAGAGAGGTCCATATATAGGCAAAGTCTTTTTATGACCATCCTGCATATAATCCTAGCTAAATACAAGTGAAATTCTGAAAAGTATTTTTTATAGTCCTGAGTAAAATATTGATTTTCATCGTATGACTACAAGATCACTGCCACTAAACTCACTGTTGTCCGAGTTGTGCAGTAACAAACCTATGCAGCATACTTTACTACAAGATACTACAACATTCACCATGAGAATGACAATTTTCATTCAATTTTTTTCAAATTCCAGGAAACAGTTCCACTCTTTTCAATTAATCTGAATTTACAAGAGTGATGAAACTTAATCATGCGGAAACTACATAATATGAATAACGTATAGTGTGTTGTATTTTTTTGTATATTACACTTCTTAAGAAAATCCTGTGCCATTTGAGAGTTAATTTACATTGTTTTGTGCAGTAGCCCATATTTAGTGAAAAACTATGCAGAAAGAATATGAAAAATCATATTTTAAAGATAAGCTATAAAACATTTTAAAATTTAAAACAGTAAGTTATGTACAACAAAGACAGCGCTTCTGGGGCAATAACATTTTGGTCAGTCATAGATATTTTATTTAAAAATGGATAGAATGTTCCATGTAATTTTCAGTAAAATGTTTTTAAAGAGCTATTGTGTCTCAAATCGCTAAAAATGAAACGTCAATGTAAATTGATTCATTAAATATAATTTAAATTTCTAACGTGTTTCTAACTATTCATAGAAAAATATTTAGTTCTTTGTTATCAAAAGCCTGAAGAACCGAATACAGTGAGACTATGCATTCAAAAAATACAGTTGAATGGGTTTTTTCCATAAGAAAAATTACATTAATTTGGTTATTGTAAATAAAAATGTTCAATTTTCTTGTAACTAATTGTAATTTAGCTGTTAAATCAATTGAATATTTTTTCACAAAATGTGATGAAGCTTTTAAAAAACATTCTGTAATTTAACGCTTTATTTGAGTTTTACTTAATGCAAGCATATTTAAATATACGAATGAATATAATTAAGATTATTAAAGTAAAACTTTCATAGGATCTATTATAATTATATCTTTTCAAAATATCGTAAATGCGTAAGTTCTACCACAGTAACTATCAAAGATACAAGACACCGAATCTTCTACAGAAACGAGGCAATTCCTTTGAAAATTATTTCTATAAAAATCTTCTTTTATTAACAGAACAGTCGAAGAATTCTTTGCTTTTCTTCCCACTTAATTTTAATAGATAATCTGCAAAAGCCTCCGAGCTATTTGTTGTTCTTTAATAGAAACTTTGCGCGCATGAAATATTTTGAAAATAATTTGACTGTGGATTTTTAGTTTCGTTTCTTTTCAAAGGAAAGTAATTTTAAATTTGATGTCAAGAAAGAATATTTGTTTCGAAATACTTTTTTCTTAATTAGTTCTTGCAAAAATATATTTAAGGATTGCGCATTACTCCTCAGACGAAATTATTATGCGCGTAATTATGCAAATATATTATTTTAACTTACAATTTATTTTATGAATAAAATTTCACACAAGGATTATTGCATGAAATTTCTTTAGAGTATGTTTCTTCCATAGTATTGCAAAAAGAAGAGGAATGCCATCAGATTTCACATTTAAAAATATTCCCTACACCTTACAGGCAAACCCTTAGTACTGAAATTATAACGGTAAGCAGAAAAATAGAAATATTTAAGGAAAAACGGAAACTTACTTTTGAGATTTTTGCTCCTCATATTCTGCTTCGTGACAATATTATTTTTGCATGCACACCATGCGTGAAGTAAAGAAAGTGTGTTTGGTTGAGGTGGCTCGTCCTTAGGCGCCTGTAAGGACTTAGCACCACCTTGTACACGCTTAAAAAATAACGAAAATTCACTCCTAAGGACAGGAAATCGAGACAGACTTGTCCCGGTTTTTGAGCCTTATGAGTTATCCTCGTTCATATATAGTTCCCTTTTTTTAAGCGTGTACACTGTTAATAAAAGCTGTTAATGTTTCACCATAAAATTGTGCAGAATTATCTGCAACCTTTCTGTGGAGAAGCATTAAACTATGATTTGGTGCTTGAACTAATTAATGGAACCACATCATGGTGAAACGTTTCTCCATAGAAATGATACATCTAATTTAGCTACATTATATGGTGAAACGTTGAACTACTTCTTTTAACGTTGTAAGATCAGCGCTGCCTACTACGATGGGATAAATGGATCAACAACCAAACCCATTCCGGGAGTCGAACCTATACCCGTGGTGTGGTGGAATGGCTCACTATTCACTACACAAGCCGAGCCGAGCACTAAATGTTGGAACAAGGATATGCTATCTTATGGAGTCAGCATTTCTAGTATCATTTTTTTGTGAAATGCTGCATTAATATTACATGAGTGTAGGTGACCATGATGTGCTGAAACTCATTAATCAATAAATCATTAGTTTCTGATAAATACATCAAACTTCGAAAAACATTATTATTTAGCGATATATCCCACAATGCATGTGATATCAGGAAGTTTATGGAAATTGGAGGGCTTCACCAAATTTGGTGTCTATTTAAAAAGTAAAGAAAATTGTCTGGCGTTTGTTGAAATGTGGATTTCCTGAGTGTTATCAAGTGTAATTTGTGAAGTTTTCCTTCATAGAAATACCTATTTCGTACCATAGCATTCCAGATCGAATTATAAGAGCCATATAAAAAACCGAATATCATCTGTCGCTTTCAATTTAGTTGACAGTTTAGTATTTTCACTTTTGTGAGGTGATTACTTATATGGTGTTCGTAGCGATATAATAATGAATTATGCAAATAGGTGTGGAAGACGTCTGAAATAAGTAGTATAAGGAAATTTTATGCGTCGTTGTTTAGTGAAATGTCTTTATTACACATTTAAAATTTTGTTATGTTTGAACTTGTAGATGAAAAAACAAAATTTAATAAAAAGTAACTTAATAATTTTAAAATTTATTTAATTTTCTAGGGTGATTTTGTCGCGGTTATTTAATTCTTTTGATTATTGCTGGTTTTAAAAATAAGGTTCATTTCTGAACATTTACAATATTTATTTTTTAGTACATATCGGTAAAAACATCCAAACATAATTGTAATTGATAAAAATTAAAATGATCATTAAATTTTCAACAATTGCAGCTTTTTTATACTGTCTTCCTCTTCATTTACTACTACACATTGCAACTAAACCATATCATATAAGTGCAAAGTGTTTCATTCAATCACATGTGGTGATTTATATATTATAATCATTGGTCTGGACGAAAAACTGCAAAGCCTGAAAATGTTGTTATAACATATATACACTTTAAATTTGTTATAAGTACATTCATGTACATCTTATTCCTACAGTTTTAATTCCTCACGATGTATTGTGTAGACTGTAAACACGTAGAATGACGTACTTAGAAACACAATTACACTCCGTCAAATGACAGTACACAAGTTTGCTGCTTTGTCAAGTTATACAATGAATTGCGATCCATGTTTGTAACGGTGGCTGCAGTTGCTGCGGTAACAGACAGTGATTTACTGTTCAGAATTGATGGACTTGTAGGAACTGTAATAGAGAAACACATCGAAAACAAGAAGTTATTTATTATAAACTATTCTTTTTCAGTTACATAGAACAATAGTTTTTTCTTTAAAAAATATTGTTACAAATTCCAACTAAAGATATATGTTTTAACATGTTCAATAAAACTTTGCATTACTCCAAATTTAATAAATTTAAATATAAATTTCAGTTATAGATTTCAAGTAATTTATTATATTTTATAAGTTTAAAAACTGACTAGTAAATGTCTATTTTAATGCTGGTTTTTTGTGAATATGCAGAAATTATCATAAAAAATAGCTGTATTATTAATAAAACAACTTATAAGAATGATACCTTTGAAATTATGCGCAAAAGCTCACTTAAAATAAAATCTTGTCATATATAATTTAGTTTTAATTTCTTGTCATTTGATATACATATATAAAAATTCAATTTGAAAGTTCGTCAAATGAAGAGTATCTTTCAGATCGGGCATTTTTTACGAGGGTTGTATACGTATTAAAATACTAATTGTAATTTTTATACGGTCCCTCATTTCCTATCAATTATATTTAGGAAAATGTTACCCCGTGTCTAAAAAGGCAAATAAAAGAATCCCCTGTCTCTATGTGAAATAGTTAGCCAGATTTTTAATCTTAAAAATGTCAACTTACACCACTTTATTTGCTGTGTTGGTGTCTTTTCAGTCGGAAAAATCTTAACTTTCGGAGACCAACTATGAGTTGATAAAAAGGTATTTCAGTCAGTTACACTTTAAAGGAAGTATTTCATTCCTATCTTTTTTTTTTTACTTCTGAGATTTAAAAGGAAATGTGAAAAGAACGTTAATAAACGTTTTGGCCCCTTACCCCCGTTCGAGTTTTCCAGTTCTAAAAAACCCTGAAAAGGATTTTTAGATGTTTCCGTTAGTTAAAGTTTTAATCAAGAATTTTGCAGCATCTCTCTTTTCTTCTGACGAAGATGACGTGATGCGAAGAAAAATCTGAAAAGAACATTTTGGCTCCTTACCGCGCTTTCGGTTGAAAATTAAAAAAAAAAAAAAACTTGAAAATTATTTTATGTATTTCTGTTAGTTACATTTTAAAGTAAGAATTTTACGGCTGTCTCTTTTATCCTCTGAGATATGAAGATAAATATGCAAAGAACGTTAAAGAACGTTTTAGCCCCGTACTCTCGTTTGGAGTGCGAATTCTAAAAAACCCTGAAAATGATTTTTAGGCATTTCAGCTAGTTACATTTTAAAGCAAGTATTTTGCTACCATTTTTTTTTTACTTCTGACATATAAAAGGAAATGTGGAAAGAACATTTTGGCCCCTTACCCCCATTCGGGTTGGAATTATAAAAATCCTGCAAACGAATTTTAATTATTTAATTTAGTTATATTTTTAAGTAATAATTTTGCTCGAATCTCATTTTACTTCTGAGGAATTAATAGAAGGCAAATTTGCATCAGGGAAATCTATATAATAAAAGCTGTTGTCTGTAACGCTTCCGGGATGGATCCATCGTTCCCGGTGCATCTGGAGGCCAAGTTGAAATTTTGATAAAACGATATTTTTATCTCTAACTAAAAGCAAAAACTTTTTGGACAGTTCGAAAGATCTCTAAAAAATTAACCTTTTTAAGATTTGCAGCTACTTTCAACTCTTAAATATCTCGTGAAATATCACGCTTTGAAAACGTAAGCACAAGCTCAGCAAGTGAGTCTTTCCTTGATTCTTTGAAAAAGAATCACGGAATATCATCTCTCGCGTAGAACGTTGAGAGAAAAGCGCAGCCGATTGTTTTGGTGGCGACATCTATAAATTATATTGCTAACTAAATCATTAAAAATGTCCGTCGTTTGTGCTCTAGGGTTGCACATTTTGGACGCGAAGCGGCCTTCGATGGCCAAAACTGGTCGCCGAAGGTAGCTAGTAGTTCTAATAATAAGCGAAGTTGCAGAGAGCTCTTCGGTTAAATAAAAATAAAATAAATAAATAAAAAATCTTCCGTAAATTCTTTCGTAAAAGTTCTTCCGTATAAGATTCTTCCGTATAAATATTCCTTAAACAATTTTCTTACCTCATAAGAAAATGGTAATCTCTTCAAGAAGTTTAATCATGCTTATCTTTTAATTAAACAATTATTTTTGCTTTCTTATTCTAATGTACACATGAGTTTGATGCAATAACATTTTATCGCACCAAACTGCTTGAAAACATTTTTTAATACCATTTACAACAGTTTTTACTAAAAGAAATAAAGGGATAATGCGAAGTTTTTCTTTTATGACAAACTCCAGTAGTAAAATTTATTGGAGATAAGAACTGTCATATCTATGAACTGCTAGGCATTCGCCTTTATTTATGGCAATGTAAGTCACCAGAGCAAGAAAATATATGTAGCTGTAACTGTCACCGTGGTCAATATTTTAGCATTCGAGATAAAGACAAGAAAATCAATCAACTGCGTCATATCCAAGAAGCCGAAAATAATCCCACTGATAAAATCTAAATTCAAAATTTAAGAAGTAAGATTATTGAGAAAATAGATATAAACTTTAAATTTGCAGTTTAACTTTGTGATCTGTATAGCTTTCGGAACATCTAATTTCTTTTCTGTTCCGAAATATGTTGCTTTAGTAGCTTGGGATTCCGAAAGTTGCGGTTGTTTTCGTGTTAAACTAAATGTTTCTTCGCTAAGCATACAGAAATATTTTTTTTTCCATAAAATCACTGCACTTGAAATATTTTTACAGTGAAATGTCTTTTTGAACTTTTTAAAACCATTTCTAAATTTTTTATACTTACACACTGTGATTTTCATCATACATTAATCATCACATAAATTTAAATTCGCTTTTAGTGTTCCATTTATTTTAACATGAAAATAATAGTATTATATTTGTGACACGTCGTAACTTTTTTTTTTCTCATTTAACAACTTTTTCAGAAAATAAGTGTGCGAAATTTCTGAACTGTTGTAAAATTAACGCAGAGGAAAATGCTTATGCAAATGAGAAAAAGTTTTTATTAGAAATTCAAAAGTAAATTTAATAATAAATATGTATGTTCATATTTTGGTCGAAAAAGTGTAAAGGCATGGATTTTGACATTAAAAAAAAACCTTCTTCAAAACTTTTTTACCGCAAAAGTTATTTAATCGCCCCAAATAGTTTACAGTCTGTCGTAATGTTTAACAGCTTAAGGTGATAAACATACGATTGTGTCTGTACTTGTTAGAAAAAAGTACAGAAGATAAGACTCCTCCTCATTTGGTATAATTTGACAACAATAACAGAGATTGATTAAATCAGTATTATGATCTTGACATAAAAAGATAACAGACTGGTTGTGGACTAGCTGTTGTCAATACAGAACATAATCAAAATTTGCCTGCTAAGATGTCACCTCTATTTTAGGTGAGTTAGACCCCCATAAAAAAATAGAGAGATAAAAACATTAAAAAGATTGAGCCTAGAGAAGAATAAAAAGGCCATAAAAGCGAGAACCTGGAAAGTTACATGCAATTTCCATAAGGAAAAGGATAATCCTGTCATGCTGAGACTAGCTTTTGAATTAACGAATAAAGGAAGTACGAAACACCTAGGGTTGAAACATTACTGTAAAACCTCGAAAGCAAGGTACTAATGACAGTGTTCAATCCGTAGCTAAGATCCATTGACGTAATTTAGGCGAAGCCAAATAAATTTAATTTTATTGCGTGAATGATGACTGCAGCCAGTGTTTACTTTCCGGAAACGATTACACATATTTGTGAGTCCATTATCATGCACAGTAAGTCTTAGTATTCTGTCACATGCAAAACAACTGTTACTTATTCCAGATACAGTTTTAATATCTATTTTTATGAAGTAATTTTCTAAACCCAATATTACGAAATACCACATAGGCATTTTTTGTTGTTAAAAAGCTGGCCAGTAAATTTATTATACAATATTTTAAATGATCTAATTTATGTGTTTATAGTTTGGTTCTTGGAGTATATAAATATAACGGGTAATGCCAGAGAGGCTGTTGCGTATGATGGTTACTATATGGATTATCGTCATATTTTGAAAAAAAGGAAGTTTGTTAATAAAACAAAAAGATTATAAGAAAGTACACGTCTGTAAGAGCCCTTAAAAATTAGAGAAACATGAAAACCGTATACAAAAGTTTGAAAAAATTATTTCTGTAACAATTAGAATTTCAGGTATCGCTAAAGTTCTGAATTTTTTACTTAGCAATATTTATCATCTTCAATTCCATATGAAAGTTCTTTTACCCAGAGAAGCTAAATAAATAGGTAAATATATTTGTGAATATTTTTTTGATGTTTTCTTTTTGAAAACATGTTTTCTTCTATAAATTTAAATTTAAAAAAAACTTTGTTTTAGACTTTTTATATTAAAGCTAATTTCATACTGTCAAAAATACAATTCCAAATTATAGCTCATTTTTTAAAGCGAAATTAATAAATTTTAGTACGAAATGTCCAGAATATAGACTTACAGAGTATTATACGAACATTTTACTGGCTCACTTTTTGAAACAATCAGATTTTTTTTCCCTTGTTGCATATTTATCCTGCAAGAACCAATTAAAGCAATTGCATCGGAGCCAATTAAGCTTTTATACTGCATGAGATTTCCTGACTTATGCGATTGCAACGGATCATTAACTAACGCCGTTTTCAGTCTCTAAGTTCCAGTTCAAATCAATATACGACATTCAAATGTCTCCCTTTGGTACCTTGGAGGAAACGAGCTTGACTAATGTGTTCTGTTCCTTTATAAATGATGCAAATTAAACTCGATAGATCTTGTGCCTAAACTTTCCTAAGAAAACGTTTGAAACACAATATTTGAAGTAAGTTAATCCAGTCTACAAATGCACTTAGAAAACTTGATTAGTATGATACATTGTATAATTACTCGAGTACTTGACTTGTTAGATTCTAAAGGCTTTTTTTGTTGTTGTTTCTTGGAAGTATACAGAGCACACATGCAGATTGAATTCTCAGAATATTCCATGATAATGCAAATAAAACCAATTAAAAAAACACTTTAATTGCATTATTTAGTAGTTAAAATAAAAATGATATATAAAACTTTTGAAATTAAAAAAATTATATAATATAGTGTAGAGTCAAGTGCAGGAATGCTTATTCATCGAAAAAATAAGTTTGAAATCTTCACGCTCAGAACTAAAATATATCAGAATAAGAAATTCAATTTGCGCAATTCTGGTGAAAATGGGATTATGGAGGGATATTATTTCTTCAAACCCTTGCTTATTCTTTGGGAAGTTTTGGCACCAGTGTGCTTTAATAGACGTTTTTAACTGTGCCAGCTTGGACTACTATGCAAATCTGAGCTTCTCAAAATGGATCTCACTGAATCAACAATCCATGTTCAACTTATGCCGTTTGCTGTGTTCCTGTCACCAAATCTCGATTAAAATGGGCTTCAGCAATTATTTTTCTTAAGACTTCAGCTAAAACTGATATCGCAGATTCTTTCAGAATGGTCGATTCAAGCATACAATTCATACAACAGCTTGTGATGCACTGATACTAGATGATAAATGACTGAAAATGTAACTTTAAAATGTTACTTGTTGTAATAAAAATTTTTGGAATATTGTATGAAATTTTAAATCGACAATAAATTAATTTAAAATTATTCAATTGAAAATATTTTAATCTTACCTGACAGTACATTGCGTTTAACACCAGTAATTCATCTCAAGTTATGCAAATATTATTAATTAGATTACTCAGAAAGAATGCGATTTAAAGTTAACTTGATTAAGTTTATTTTTAAAAAACATATTCAATAAAACATTACAAGGAGATATGCATATCAAATTTCTAAGTTACACAATACTATCTATTTGAAACTACACAATTCTTAAGTATCTTACACACCTTCACTATTGAACAAAATTTATCAAATCATAATTTTTTGAGTTTTACTACCTGCTACACAGGAGAAGGATGAGGCATCTTTGGAAGGGATATTACATTCACATGTGACCACCTTGAAGGGTTGTCACGTGGAAAAAAACACATTTTTTTCTTCATGATATTTTCACAAACACTTGTAAAACACATATTTCACTAATCTGAATTACCAAGAATACAGTCAGCACTTATTCAAACAGAAATTTAAACGGTTGTGCTGGATTAAAAAAGATGAACTCCATCAGAAGCTTTCAAATAATAAACGCACGTGGATCACACAATTTTCTTCACAAATACATTTTCTTTATCTCATGGTAACACACAGGGTAAAAAAGTTCTCTTTCTCAAATTCATATACTGCTGCGTTTAGACACAAATTTTAAAAATATGAACTTCATTTTTCATAAGCAAAACTTCAAATTTTAGGCTTCACCGTCGAGAACGCAGACACACACACACACCAAACCCAAAAAAATTACGTGAACTGATTCCACCGGAAAAATGTTTTTTCCGCTCAGTTCGTTGTTGCCAGAAACAAAAATCAAAAATAATCCTCGCTGCTAACACGGCAAACCGGAGAGAAGTTGCTTTGCTGTTGTCATTCCGGCTGCGAAGCAAAACCGGTTCTGGCACCTGCTGCTTTGGAGGTTGGTGCGGGGTTTTACTAACTTGTGTATCGGCGCATGCTTTGCTTTGGTCCTTTCTTTGTTGGTAAACAGTTCTGGCGTAGTTCTGGCTTTGTCACAAGATTTATTTTTGTGACACTTGTTTAGTAAGGTAGTAAATGTTACTTGGTATGAAAGGAGTGTAATGTCATGAAAGATGGCAAGAAGGCACCTGTAAGTCAGATAAATGGATGAAATTCCAAACTAAAAAATAGGGCAACCAGTAGTTTAACAACATAGTGACCACAATTGCCAGTGTATTGTGCTGTAATAGCAACTAACTTATTAATATATTAATATTCAAATATTTAACCAAATATTCAGTGATATCAATTGTATATAAAAAGAAAAATGTAAATAAAAAGACAAAATAAAAATTCTATAAAATTTCTGCTTTACGTAAAGAATATTCATAAATAAAGCGTAAAGACCTTTATAAAGGTAAACTAAATAAAAATATAGTTTGAAGAACCATGTAATCTTTTATTAATAATATTATTAACTCATTCAAAAGTCATATCTGGCGTTGAAAATGCCTATTGTGTTTCTTTCAGGATAGATAGAAAGTGTATACAATAAACTGCAAGCACAAAACTTCTGCGAAGTTTGCGCTTTTTTTGGGTATTTTTTAGCTGATGTCCTACGACTATTTTCAGGTGTATCTGGTATGCCTACTTCGAAACGGATTTCTGGAAATCAATGAAACTAGATAGCGGAACCCTCGCACGTTTGTACCAATGTGGACTAGCAGAAAGTCATTAGATTTCTGCTAACTGAAAGGTTAAAACCAATATAAATTTACCGTCAGATGGCGATGCAATACCATGGAATTCACTTCAAGCAGCACTGCTTTGTGAATGTGACATACTAATCTCATGGCATCTTAATTTACTATTAGAATCCTCTATTTTCTCTCTTATCATATGCATTTAATAAAAATATATTCAGCTGTTCTGGTAGCTAACAAAAATACAACACTGCCTTTACAAAATGCAATACAATTGCATAAGTGCCTCATATAAAATTCATATATTTTCTATGCATTATTTCGTAACATTTGGTTCATTGAATAAATGATGTGGACCTGATTCCTCTAAAATATTCATATCGGGTCACTTTCGTTAGATGTCCATTCAGCGAGAATTCTGATTTATTTTCTTGGTCAATGATAATTTATTTACGTCTTTCCATTGGGATTTCTGCATAAGGAAATTTTTTCTCTATAAAGGAGTTGTGATGAATCGTTCATGAGAATTCCCGAGACATTCTGTCAAATGCAGATACATCAATTTGATATATGAAAGAAATTTACGTACATAACTTCTGTGTGGTTTTGAAAGAAACACAATTAATATTCTGTACTTTAAAAATATTGGAATTTGCATTAAACATCCCCAGAGTAGTTTCTGAACAACGAGTACCTATAATCATACAGTGCAGAAAAAATATTTGAAAAGCAAATATCTTCGCACTTTTAACTACTCTGAAAATTTAACAAGAAATGTTTAAGGTTAGGAGAAAAATATCAAATTTTTAATTCAACACACTCTATAAATATGCTATGCAACGTTATTATAAATATAAATCAACCTTAAAACAATCGTAAAACATCGGAAAGACCGTATAGGTAATACAGTCTGTAACGCCGAAATAAAGCCACCGTAATTGTGTGCCGTAACTGGATACGAAACCGATAAATCAGAAGAACAAAAATTTATTAAGAAAGAATACAAATGTGTAGTTGCAAGGAAAAAAAAACCTCCCTAGCCTTTCTGATCAGAAATTTAAAAAAAAAATGTATATGAGAAGAGGAAAAGTGCCTCGCCGAAATAAAGTCAGTACTATTAATGCCACTACCAATAAATTCGCCATGTATACATACGACTTTGAATAGTCGATGTGGGATATCTTTTACCAATCCTTGAAGGACATTAACATCAATATTATCTCAAATTTTAATAATGGCGGTCTGCAATTCTGCCATAAGCTAGGCAGTCAGACATTTTCACATGCATCCTATTAAGGATAACCCTTTTTCTTTGAGGGGGGGACTGAGATCAAGCGGAAAGGGCCGGATATCTCATCGCATGCACCCCATTACTGAAAAACTATTCTCAGGGGGATTTTGCAACGTGAATGGGTATGTTATCCTGATGGATATTCAAACTTCGCTCAGCAATTCTCCATGCAAATATCAGAAAATGGGTTTCTAGCATTTCTTGGTAATCAGTAGCCTTGATGTGGCCGGAAGGATAAAGCAAGTTAAGTTTATCACCAGGTAAATCCTCTCCGCATTATATAATGAGCCTTTCTTGTCTTTTGGAGAGGAAACACCAGTTTCTGAACACCATTCACTATCAAAGAGTAGATTTTGGCCGAATATTATCAAACCTGGGAAGAGCAGTGGTGTGGAGTTATCGTCTCAGAGGAAAAAAAATAACAAATATAACTTGGATGCCTCACATGGTGTTGCATTCTACTGACTTCACACGAAGACACCTTCTCCATAAACAAGAAAATGGAGGCTCATTATACGGTGTGGAGAGGCTTTAACTGTTGGTAAGTATAACGTGGGACTCCTCAAAGCTATATGTGAACATGGCGAATATATTGGCTATGAACAATATTTGACTTTATTTCAGCGGGACACTTTCCCCCCCCCCCTCTTCCTTTAAACATTTATTTGTTATACCTGCCATGGTAGGGCAGGAAGTTAGTTTTTTTCTCTTTCTAAATACACAGCTGTGTGTATACTTTTCTTATATATTCGTCAGTTTCGTATCCAGTTACGATTCACAATTTCGGTGGGACACATTGTGCTTGTTATGTTAAAGTCTTTACAAATTCAGAAGAATGTAGCTTCATCTATTCACTATACTTCGAACTGTTGTTTTTTTTTTCCACCAGATAAATTTCATTTCCAACGCTTACGTTAACACCAAATTTAACGTTATTATTTTTGATATTGCTTTCCTTACGATCTATTGAAATTGGATCTTTAATTAAAATCACTATTTATACAAAATGCGCGATACTGTGCGTCACTCTACATTTCGAAATTACCAGAAAGTTTTAGGAATTGCTATCAATGGCGGATAAAATACTGTAACAGACAAACTCTAACATATCAATAAATTAAATTAAAATAAAATAATAACTTGCACGAATAAGTTGTTTTAGTTAATAATTCACGTTTTCCAAAACACTTATTATTATTTTTTAATTACACATGAATAATGTTCTAAAAGTACATGTTTTGCATTTCTTAAATATATAATTTTAGAATAAGTCCGACTCAATTACATACTGTTGACTTTCATACGGATTGGTTAAATCCTCGCATGATATTTACAATTAGCTAAAAATATAAAATGAAATATATCCAATTTCCTGCTTATTTTTCTTCATGTGACTGACGCTATATACGAGTATTCACAGCAATCATTGCCACAACAATAGGCAAATATTTGAAAATTTTGCAGGTGTTATATGTTTCAAATAATGTAAAAATCCTAATATAATTCTCTCTGTAACAGCTGAAAGGTACGTTATTTATAGTTTTGTTTTTCTTTTTTATTATTTAAAAGATGTATAACCATTAAAATATTAAGTAAACTATCATAAAATGATAATCTTTTGTAGGCATTTATTACTTATAGCATGGTTTCAGGTTAATTTTGTATAATGTCTGAAAGTGTGTATGATAATGATATTAACAAGAATAACCGCATTAAAGTGATTTCTTTATTATGATAATTTCATATTAACACAAACACAGAACATTTGAGAGGGTTTTAAGTAAACTGTAAGGATTAGTACTGTAAGGACGCTGAATTAGAGAATTCGCTTAGTATTAAAATGTATTCGTAAACAAATATCTGTTATAATTTTCAGATTGCTGTTCTCGAATAAGCTACGATTTTGTGGTTTAAATGTTGAATTAATTTTGCAATATTCGGTTTCGGAATTTTGCAGGAAAAGTCCTTTTCTCTTCTTGTATCGATCATTAAATATTTGAAAAGCTATTGCATATGAAGCAGGGTATGAATCTCCTATACCGTACTGGGATATTTTATTTTTGGTTGTCCTTAGGAAAGTTAGAGGCGTCCAGGCTGAAGCTGAATGCTGTATAATGAATACCATTTGAGTACACCTTGCGTCGGGTTCGATTAAAGGCTTGTGATTGATTGTTAACTAGTCCGTCCCTTCATTAGAGGTAACTTTATTTGCCTACAGGGTGCCTGCCTACTGAAATGGCCAATGCGTCGGGCTTTAGCGGTGAACGCCTGGTGGACAAGGGAGTGTCCTCCCTTGAAAAAAAAATAGAATGCTTCATTAATGCTGTTCTATACTTTACATTTGAGAAAGATATTTCTGCGATTAAAGTATATTTGATCACTGTAGCACAACTAGTTCAGAAGACGGTCAAAAAACGTGTTTCGAAAGTACTTTGGACGCTTTTATAATTAGTTATGCTACTAGGGTTAGTTGGGAAGCCCAGTGGTGTAATGGTTAGCGCACCGCGCTATCATCCCACAGGTCCGGGGTTCGAATCCCGGGCTGGGAAAGGTCTACTTAGCCTTTCATCCCTTGAGTGGGCCGATAAAATGAAGACCAAGCTTACTTGGGGTCAAACACTGGGGGCTTCGCGTCACGCTGACCACCTGGCCGATGCATATGCATCCACACCCCAGAGCCTATGGTCGCGAAGCACGGTTGGGCAGCGCAGGCCTTGGCCCCGCAGAGGGGCTGTTGCGCCATTGTTTGACTTTGACTTTGACTAGGTTTACTTGTGAGTGCTTATGCTGTTCCACCTGAGGATAGGAAAGGGCTCAGAATAGGAAAATAAACTTATAATGGCACAGATATGAGAATTTCCAGAATGTTTCCTCTAAAACTAGAATAAGAACTTCATTGAGATAAAATTTGATTAGTCATTTAATTTAAAAAATATTATTAAACTTCTCACTTTTTCAGAGAAAATGTTATTTCTCTTGATTTTTGCTCACGATAAGAAATAAATTTACGATGATATATAATTGTGATCATTTTTAGAATGTTTCCTCGTTAAACTAGATTGAGAACTGACATTGAGATAAATTTTAAAAGACTCTTTTTTTTTTTTTTTTTTTTTTTTTGGGTGGAACTTGGCACTTTTTCAAGACAAACGTTCTTGATAGACTTTCACAAAAGTTCAGAAATAAACTTACGATGCTAGAACTATGAAAATTTTTAGACTGTTTCCTCAGAAACCGTACTGTGAACTGAAACAAATTTCAAATTAGGAAAGTAACTTAATTAAAAAAAAATATTAAACATTTCACTTTTTCAGAGAAGTCTGCTTTTTGGTTAACTTTCACTCCAGATAAGAAGTAAACTTACAGTGTTAGAACTGAGAATTTTTTCAGAATATTTCCTCGGAAAAATACTGTTGAATAATGCAAATTTAAAATTGGAATAAAAAGTCAGTTTTCATGAAAAGAAAGAAGAAAAAACATTATTTTTTTAACTCAAATTCAAAATTGGCAGACTAAACATTTTTCTATCAAGCATAACTTAGAAATATAAATTTGGATCACGTCATAATACATTTATGAATGTTTTGGGGCCAAATTTTGTACTATATTTGGTTTTTACAAATTTTATAATTTTGAAACTCGTAATGGTTTATGAAACTTAACGTACATGACTCCTGATCAAGATTTAAAATAAAATTACAGTAGGAGAGCTACTGAAAAATTTATATGTTTCTTCTGAAACTTCTATAAGATATTTTATGAATATTAAGTTTATACGAACGATTTAATTAAAAAAAATAATGAAGATGGTATTTCACAGTGAAATCCAATGCTACTTCAGCAGTTCTACCGAGTTTCAATCGAATTTCATTTGAAAAAATAAACTCGCACTGATCTCTAATACTTATTACAATATTTTACATCAACAAAAGTCCATTTTATTGTTTCAATTTTAGATTATTAATTATATTTCTAAAATTTTTCGGATTTTTTTTTTTTATACAGCTACCATTACTTTCCATTACATTAATAAAGATGACGCGACATGCATCCTTAAACCCCAAAACACTCGTTTTTCGAGATTTTCCCCTAATCCCTAATCCCATTATCCCATTTCAACTTTCGCTCTTGAGATTAAACAGGCTTAAATGCCAACCAGATTGCATGGTGGGCAACGAACCGTATTACGGTTTCTGGTTCAAGTCCCGGTAGCCAGGATTCGATCTCCGAATAGACGTGGCTGTCATTGTGTCCGTCTCTTCATAAGGGTGACGCTGTTCATCTACTAGGTGCCCCCATAATGCGGCCTTAGTAGTAGCCAATGCTACCAAGGCAGAGGCCCGCCATTGGAAAATAATAATAATAATAAGTGCTTCAATATCCTCTTCGGTCCCAAGGTAAACATATTTGGACATTTTTCTTTCCATTCTTAAAACGGTTCTTTATTTTTTTTTATAGTTCTGACGCTTTAATTTTGTATAAATCATGTTAACGCATGTGGATATGCAAATCCCACACACTGGCGCACACATTTTACTTTTGTTTGCCGTTATTTGTATCTTTGTTTTCCGTTACACAAAAGAATATTTGAATGTTAGTGAAATTTCCAATGTCGAATTTGTTAATATTTTTTGCTTTTTTTACTAAATTCAAATAGCTGAAAAGAACTTGTAGGACATCCTTTACTTTTAAAAGTGTCTTGTCAGTCTTGTCTTATGGGTGATAACAGCTTTTTACTACTGAAATTGGGATTGGGAATGAAGTTTTTATTCTAAAAATTATTTGAAAATGCTCTTTCTACTTGTCATTTTTAAATGTAGTAGGTTTTTTTTCAAAACAATTATGACACTGCTCTTTAATTTGACACTTGAGATTTTTGTCAGGTCTGAAGAGGGTATGAGCACCAATATTTTCTTTTATTTATTTTCTTTCTAATTTTATTATTTATTTATTTATTTTGGTACAGTGGAAAACAGCAATTTAAAGATATTTACAAACTATATGAAGTATATTAAAGAATTTACGGTTCATCTTAAGGAAACGATCAGTACTGTCACACTTGTTCATGTACAGAGTGGTTATAATTAAACTTCCCCTATGAACAGTGCTCTATAGCTAAAACTCGCGAGCGGATTTTAACTTGGTATATTGGCAATACATGATATGCAGTCAACTAATTTCGAAAATTAGTTTAAAAACTGTCCACTAGGTGGCATTTTGCATAAAAAAGGCAAATTCAATGATGGAAATCGCTAATTCGAAATATACAAAGAATTTTAACATTTATTCAATAGTTTTTGGGCCTTTATTCACTAATTTGGGTAATATTTCAGCTGATTTGACCAAGAAAAGTGCCATCTAGTGGACAGTTTTTTCACTATACGTTCTAAAAATTCCCTTGAGAGCATCACGCGTACAGTCCATATTCCAAATTTGGTATCAATCTGCTCACCGGTAAGTTTAATTATAACCATCCTGTACAGTTTCTTATAACACATATAGCTTCTTAACATGGAACATAACAAATTATTTAGTGATCAGAACTTTAGAAATGGCTTATAAATATTAGGTTAAAAAAAAGATTTAGTCAAGCGCATCTATGGAACAATATAACTATTCCAATATTCAAAAAATCAAAATACTGAAAGCATGTCTAATTACATCATACGCTTTCTAATAAGACCATTTTTAAAAGCTAGCTCTTGTATATTGCTGTTACGAAAGTGTTCTAACAAACACTGAGCGGAGTCAGATCCTCTACACAGGACGGCAATAGACGAAAGAAAGCGACTTTCGTTTAATTGAGCCCCAGTTGAAGGAAGGCCGACTTAGCTCGGAGGTCTCTTAATTTTGAGCCAATTCCAAATGAGAGGCCTAGCACTTGGTTCGGCACCCCTAGATATATGGGTTGAAGATGGAAGACATTGGAGCCACAAAGACATTTTGCGTGCACCAGCTCCCATTAGCGTACACGGTTCCACAGCAGTCCATCCGAGAGCAGCTATCGCCTCGGATTGTCGACGCTGCTTCAAGGAGCACGGAGACAAGGCTAATGCGAGATGGAAATAGTTGTTCACGCTAAGAACATTAAATTTTCATTTATTATCAGGCATCGCCAAGAAATAATACTTTCTCCATTATACATATAACCTATATAAAGTTGTAATTTACAATACAAATTTTCATTTAACTATATTTCATGAGTTCTCATTACGAATAATATGCAAAGCTACATGTAAAATAAGTAATAACAATCTCTGCAATCGAATTTCTTTTTCAAGAAGAAAGAAAACCTATTCGTTTAATGTTTAAAGAATTTCAACAGGCTAGAAATCACTCTTACTTATCCATATTTCACGTATCCCCCCCCGACTCTCTCCAGATCATCTAAAAGCAAATATCTTCTAAATAAGCATCTGAGAGTCCTATTTCGCCTTAAAAGACTTTCGCTTCTTCTTTATGACACCGGCATTTATTTTTATGCCACATACACGCTTTAGTAATGATCTTATGAAATATTAAGGCCGATATAGTTTAGGTGATTTATGGAGCTACTTCCTTCAGCCGTTTCTCTACAAGGCAGCTTTCTTAACGTATGTGTTATTCTATGGTAAAATCCGATGATATTTCGTTTCCATTGTGTCTGGCGTTTTGTGACGTCGGCAAGTGATTTCAGACGTCATTACACAGACATTATCTACAGTTTTAGTGCTGTGCGAGATAAGAGGCTTCATTCATCACTCAAGAGACAACGAAAGTAGTTAAGATAAATTTTTGAGAGAAGCGTCTTAGAGACAGGATTGATATTGAGAATTCGAAATTGTCCCATTTGTAGGAGGGGACTAGTTCAGTATTTTGAAAAATTCATTGATTTCCATTTCAATTACATGCTGTAGTTAATACATGAAATTTAAAGAAAGATATATGAGAATATCTCCATTATACGCTTCTTACAGCAATACGTATGAATCATGATTTAGTTTAATATTTAGGGAAAGGTGGGCCAAAATGATCCCCTCAAGGTTAAAACTTGTATAAATAACATAAATGTTTAAATAAAGCTTTCGCCCTTTGCTATCATATTTTACTCTATAGTTTGCATTAAAAACATATTTTAATAATATTTTAAATGCACGTTGTAATGACTTTGATTTCCTAGGTGCCTTATGAACCTTATTAATATTTTTTTGTCAGGACTGTTTTGTGTGACTACTCAACTCAACTGAGTTCGATGATGGCGTTCTATCATTACTGATGTTCGGTGTTCTTCGTTAGCTGTTCATATGTCTAAAGTAATTTATACTGATGAACTGTGTTTGTGAAACAAGTTTAGTTATTACCGCCATGACAACAATACTTATTAAAGAAATAGAATTTTGAAAATTGTCCAAAGGATCGTTTTACCCCCAAAGAAAGGGCAAAATGATCCTTTGGACAATTTTGACATTGAGAATATTTTATTTGTTTCAAAATGCAAGATGTAAAAGAAATTATGAGTATTCATAATGAAATAATATAAACTACAATCATATGGTATGCATAAATTTATTTTACGAAAATTTTAAATTAAAAATGTGTCCCAAACAATAAAATGGAGTATTTAAAAATTATAATTCCCAATTTATGGCCTACAATAAACGCGGAAATAAATTAAGTAATTTAATAAGGAGTCACGATTTTTGAGAAAGGATTAAGGCCTGCCATGATGGCTAGGTAGAGGCAATAGGACGTTTTATTTCAGAAAAACGCAGAATTAATCGAATTCTAATATATGTATATATGTAAGGAAATTTATGTAAGGAACCGCTCTCTGAGTAATGGTTTCGCCACTCTCCGAAATAATTGCAATCGAAGCTAGTTGAGGTTAATCTGGATCTTTATTATTTCATCTTAGTTGGAGAATGACCGGCGACCTACCGACGTACTTGTTGCGTGTAAACTGGGCAGTTACTATAGCGAAAGTCTCCGCACTTTTTTCTCTCCTGACATACATACCCACATCTTAGTTCCTCAACTCGTCGCTAGGGTCAAGACATATAATTAATTGGTTTTCTAAGGTGAGGTCATTTATTCGTGGATAAATGAATTAATAATGGATAAATGGCCAAAGGCTATTTTATTATTACACACCCACACACACGCACACACCCACCCACATATATATATATATATATATATATGTATATATATATATATATGTATATATATATATATATATATATATATATATATATATATATATATATATATATATATATTGCAAAAATCTATGAATATATATTTTTGCAACAGATATTCATTTCGAGACAGTCATTTAATGAAACATTATATAACATTAATTTGCTTAGTGTTAAAAATATTTAATTCTAATTTAAGGTTTTATCGCTACTCCCTTCTAAAAAGTTTATCCAGCTTTAGATCTTTCTCCTTCCTATTTCAAGCTATCTACTGTTTATCAGCTTCCCTTAAAAGCATTGCATGGGCGTCTTTCCACAAAAGAAATCCCATGCAAATACCTTTACGTTCAATTATAAAAATGTGGCACTCCACCTCAAAGTTTCGCTTTCGATAATACCTCATCTTGTGCTCCACCTAAGGTAACTAAAAGGTCCTTTCCTAGCCCCACCTTTACCACTATTACGCCCATTTAGATGCTCATTGGGCCTGCATATCAGAAAAATAATTTGGATGGATGAGTTATCATTTATCATCAAACTCCGATGAATAATACATAGTATTTGCATTGAAAAGATTTTTGGGGGTGACGTTATTTTTGAATAAAATTTTTGAAGTAGTATAAGAGTGAGTATTAACATTGACCAGTGATACGCATTGTTCGGGATATTTTCACAGTTATATGTTTGTAGAATATATTTCTGTTTCTTTATTAAATGAAAATTTGTAACAGATATCTATGTTTTTTAAAACTTCTTTCTTGTCCGTTTTTTTTTTCCTTTTTTGGCTGTAATAGTGGAATTGCGAACAGTAAATAATAAACTAAGTCTCTCTACATCATTGACGTAATTGTCAATGATGTAGTTAAATTTTCTTCAGTTGATTTTCCACAGAAAAAGTTATAGAAAACCGTTTTATCAGGAATATTCCAACTTTTAATGCTATTTCAATTAATCAGCGTAAATGTTTAATTATAATTGAGCACAAAGTTAACATGTTTAAAATTTCCCAATATGTTTTCAAATTAAATGAAATATTATCCTTTTAAATGCATTGAAAATAATTTTGCACAATGTTGACTTTTTTTCGCATGTATATATGGCATTCTATATCGAGTATTTTTAAGTTAAAAAAAGGGGTTTAAAGCTAAATTACATTTCACCGCATTATTTACATTGTAAGTACTTTTTAAAAATTTTGTTTAGTATAACAATTTTAATTAAATCTAAATAAAATAAACAATTTTATCACGCAGCAAGCACATGAGAAATCGAAAATCCAAATTTAATAACAGAAACTTTTGAGGAGGATTATGGCAACGTAATATGTTAAAGCAATTAGATAAATGTTCGATAAAGGTTTCACTCCGTAATTTATTGCACTAAACTTGAGTATTCTACAATTTATTTTATTGTATTTGACATCATGGGCCTCTTTTATTACAAGAATCGTTGCATTTCTAATACTTACTCTACTTTACATGTCGCTTTATAGCTTCTAATATATTCAAAATTATCTAAAATTCGTATTTATCGGTAATTGAATCGTATATTTCCGTCACTAAAAGTACTGGATGCATTGACGTAGGCTACTTATGGTTTAGTCGCAGGTGAATTAGGTATCTGTTGAAAAATGATAACTAAAACAAAACATTTTTAAATTTCATGTAATATTTATTTTACTAACACTTTTCTACTTTACATGTTGCTTTATAGATTTTAATGTATTCATAATGGAAAAAAAAACTCTGTAATCTCGAGGAAGTATTTGGAGTCGTACAAATTGCGATTATGACATAGAGTTAGTTGAAAAGTTTATGAATTTTAAGCCTTTTTTAATTTTTGACATCACACGTTTTTGACTACTGTGAACAAAATCCTGATTAGTTGAGTCACGCTTCCACAGTCAGTTTTCCAACAAAGTAATATGGAAACTTATGGAAACGATTAAAGAAAAACATTTGCAAATGTACATTATGGAAGAGCGTACTCTCACATTAAGAAAATAATAATAGCAAAATTAATAATAATAATCGAAGATTATTTACAATGATGTGCATAGGTATTGAGTCTCTTTATACACTAAAGTGAGACTACACTTGCGATTTTCAAAAAGATGCGGCCAATGTAATCAGATGAAAACTTTTCTTCCTGAATAAAGTATAATCATCTTATCAACAGAAATGATTGATCACTCAATCTGTCAGAAAGTTTTTTGCTAGATGTTGCCAACTAAGGAGACTAAGAAAGAAACCATTTGGACATGATATTGATAAAATCTCACTCTTCACGCTGACAAAATTGCGATAACTGCTATTCTACGGGGGGTTTTGAAGTCTTTAGGAAGAGGTAAAAAAAAAAATCGTACAAAATATATATTGAAAAGAAAGTCAGTGATATTGATGAGTGTCGTTTGACCTAAAAATTTCACAAGGTTACTTTAAAAAGTAGCAGTTTTAAGACAAGTGAAAAAATACTGTGACAGATTTTTGGATGTTTGAAAACATTTTACAATTCGGAAAAAATTGCCAACACAATTACGGTATTCATGAACATGCATACAATTTAATTTGGCAGTTTCCTTAATATATATTTACCTATATTACTTTTCCTAAATAAGCTTTTTATTTTCTATTTTATTCTCAACGTTATATTTCATTGGCGTTTATCATTTCTGTCTTCATAAATTCTTTCACTGTGATAAAATGTAGAAGCCAAAGTTCCTGTAGTTGTGAAAACTCCGTAGAATTGGTTTCTTTTCCTATTTTGGTGTTCTCTTTTTGAAGAAAGAAGGACACAGTTTTATTTGAAATGAGACATTCAATAGATTTTCCCCCGAGGTCACTCACTTGAGCTGATAGTTGATCTCAAACAATAAAAATTCAATCATTCGCTTTTGAATACGTACTGGAAAATTGACACCATAAACAGAAAAATTTCTATTACTTTTATGTTCCAGTATAATTTAAAATGTGCTGATTTCTTCTATAAATGAAAAAAAAAAACATTTAGAATACTTAATTAAATAGACTAATTTCAATCTATAAAAATAAAAATGACGGTATGTGAGTATTTTTAACGTTTACACCTAAACGACATGACTGCTAGGTTTCAGTGGCGACTCCTGCATTTGAGAACATAAGCATGTGAACTCCCAAAGGAAAAACTAAAGAATAAACACATTAACAAATTACATTAAAAAAACATAGTAAACGCACGTCTAGATTTTTGTGAATTTAAAACTTGAGTTTTACTCCTTGTTCCTTTAACTGCACACACACCCCTCCCGCCACTATTATTAAATACGCTTGTTGTAGCTAACGCACTGTAGTGCAGGTTACTACAGCACAGTCTTCAATCGATCGCACTAGTGAACCTATCTCTGAAACAGAAGCGGAGAGTTTCGAGAAGACGCACTACGCTGCCGCTATCATTCCGTTCGCTCATTTTCGGTGTGCACTGGCCATTTTTCTTGCGGTTATCTCTTCCTGATCTTCCCTTGTTTTGTTATGTTCGGTTAGTTTATCAATTTTTTATTTTATTTCTTAATATTTTCTTTATTTCTATCATTTTTCACTACAATAATTTTTTACAAATTAGTGTAAATAATTAAGATGCGAGTAAAAGAAGAGTTAAAGCAATTACATTTTTCAATATTATCCTTTGAAAAAAATGAAATAAAATTAATCAAGGCAACATCTTTGCTAAAACTTATCTTGGTGACGAAATGCAAGACAAAATATTACTTGTTTTCTTTTAGTTGCGTACATTGTTTCCCTGTAACTGCTGGTAATGCAAATATATTTTAATTTGTAAGGTTCGTCGTATCTGTGTTTTTAATTTTCGAAATTTGTTTTGTGAACCTCTATTTAATTAACCCACGAGCTACCACTGCTTGATTAAAAATTTTGTACAGATATGCTGGCAAACATAGAAAAAAACATAGCTAGTAATTGCCCAGTTTACACGAAACAAGTGCGTCGGTAGGTCGCCCGTCATTCTCCTCTTTTGCTCAACTATGAATAAACTTTCAGGTACTTACACTAAGTTACAAATGAACGTAATATTAGTAAATTCACAGTTTTGACATTCCATACATTAATAAGGGAGTTTTGCAAACATCATGCACTGTTACTTTTCCAGGTCGATAGTAACGTCAATAATCAGCTAAGACCCTATCTTAATTAAAATATGATGCTGCAAAATAAATCACAAAAAAGAAGACATAAAAAAAAAGCCAGCGTCGGCTAGGCACCTATTTGGACCTTCATTGCCTACTATAAAAGCATGAAAGTGTTAAATCCCATAGAAGAAAAAAAATCAAGTTATGTAGTCTGAGACAAAAGAACTGCTGATGAGGTGTACCATGTGCAAGAAGTATTCGCATGAAGACTGCACCAAAGAACATGTTATAGATTTTTCTCGCGTTCACTGTGATTCAGACGATGACGTGTTTTGTTAGAAAAAAATTCTGCATTCTTTAAATGTTTAGTGACAGTCATTAAGTAACATTTGTTTCCCATATCCAGTTACTTTCTCTATTAGACATTCGGTTATTATATTACCTATTGTTACTATGCCTTCTTAATTTGCAAATAAAAAATACATATTAAATAACAAACAAGGTTTATTACCTGTATTTTACCATTTAATGTACAGTTGGAAAATTCCCCCAGTACATTTTTTGTAGTCTGGAAAACTTGCCCATGTACAAGGCACAATTTGCAACTGAAATTGATCAGAATTAACCACTTACTGCCAAAACGTATGCTTACTTTCAAAAAAATAATTGTGCTAGTTTGTAGATAAAGGTATAGGAAATACAAAGATATCATGTTCACCTCAAAACAGATTTGAAAAAATTTCAAAAATTAAATAAAAAGATTTTGAAAAATGTACACCTGTTCCCCCTGCTATTTGAATTATTGGTGGAAAATTTGTAAAGCTTAGGAGCAAATTTTTCAACATTACATGATCAGACTTAACCATTTACTGTCAAAAATTTGATTTACTTTCTGAAAAAAAAGTGAGCTAGTTTGTTAATAAAGCTATAGTAAATGCAATGATATCCTGTTTATACGAAAATAGATAAAAATAAATAAAAATAATTGGAAAACTTTCCTCAGTCTCCATATGGGATTCCGCACCATACGGAAAGAAAGTGCACTTCGCCAATCCTGGATTTTTCTACTGCTGTTTTGTTCTTTCTAACATAGTACTCACATGTTGAAGCAATGTCGGAGACGTTCTCTTTACGCACTGTATTAATCAGTTTGGTATAATAGTGAATATTCCAATCATGGTTTGTCAAAAACTAATGGATCTTTCCTAGGATTACTTGACTGAAACTTCTTATTATCTGTATTGATTTTCAAAAAGAAGTTACTTATGGATTATTCTTTAATTTTTAAAATAATTAATGAAGTGTTTGCCTAATTACTGTTCTGTGCTTCGCTGTACGAGATATTGAAAGATACTCTGTTGTTTGTAAGGTTAAATAAACATTTCCTGCATTCTTTTGATAATTTAAAATTTTTCATTGAACAAAACTAACAAATCAAATCTGAAATGAAAAGCACTGACTTACAAGGAATATTTGGAGGCCTGGGATTTGACCTATTTTCATCTTATTGTTGTTAGCCTGCATCGGCGCCTCGAGGCATTTGATCATTTATCATTTTTCTCTCGCCACAATGACTCCCCTCTGATTCACCAATTAATCAAGGAAGTGCCGGTGTCAAAACCCATCTCCTTCAAATTGAACTACAACTATAAGATTTTGTATTGTTGAGCTAATTTAAGAGAGAAAAAAAAGTGATGGAGTCATTTGAAGTTTAGGTGATGACATATAATTTACAAATTCAACTCCTGAAGAATTATTGTAAGAGTGAAAAAGGGCAGGTAACATTCTAATACGATAATGATTATGTTAGAATTTGTCCTACGGTATTACTTCAGCGTATAGTGTATCGTATTAGATTCATGATTTTATTTTATTGTTATATTAAAATGGTAGTATATTTCTTTCATTGGTACACATTGTGTGAATTTTGATTCATAAAATATACGGATAAATATTGTTTCACCTTTATTCTTAATACATGGCAGAATATAAGCGTTTTAAATGGTTGCAGTTGATAGTCACCATTTTCATCACAAACATACATACATTTGTGCACCGTGTAACACCGTGTTTCTTCTAAGATGATTTTATCTTTTGTTACTCCGGTAAGCGGCTTCAGAAATCGCAAATGAACCGTAAGTTTATGCTTCAAGGAAAGAACCTTCATATACAATGTCTCCATTCTGAACGATTAATAAAATTTCACTTTTTTCGTTGTATCTCTCCGTAACTACAAATACGCCATTAACTATCCAAACAATAGTTATTTTGATTTTTAAAAATCAGGCCGTGTGAATGGTTATATTACGGACCCTTGAAAAATGGCCTCAATAAACTAGATGTAGAAAACTAATATTTAACTGAGATGTCAAGTTTCTATTGCATTTTAACAACAAATATACAAATATACAAATAGTAAAATTTACAAATTATTTACTCTCTAAACTGCCTGATATTTTTTTCTGTTTCGTCTAATAAAATATTTTTAGGAAATATGTTATTATATATAATTTATATTATTATGATATGAAGCATGTTTCAAACTTGTTCCAAAATTATCATCCTGTAAAGGACGAGTATATATAAAGCAAAATCTGACTCATAATTATTTAAACATTTTGTTTTTGCAAGGCGTTCTGGAAAGTTTGAAAAATATCAAAATTTTATAAAATAAACAAATTTCACTTATTTTACCAATTTTTATGAACTATTTAGAGGATACTTACTCCTAGTTTAAAATTTTATAAACATGAGACTTACAAAACTTTTAAATGACTTTCACTAGGTCAACAAGACCTTACGCCGAGGACCAATGACACCACGCGCTTTACGAGACATGATAAAGAAGTTCGAAAGAATCGGACAGCTGGGAATTTTACCACGTAGAGGACGACATGTTGTGGAATCTGCACGCGTACAAGACCATGCTTTGGCGGTCGTAGACGCCACTAGCCAATCGCCACATGGTGTTGTCAGTGTGCCAACTGTTTCTTGTGCTGTTGATATGCCCTATTCGACCGTCTGGCGTGTAATGCATCGAATCCTGGGTTATTTTCCTTACAAAATCCATAGTCTTCATCAGCTGTCCGACGGGGACCCTGCAGATCGGGAAACATTTGCGCTGCAGTTCATTCCCAGAATGGAAGTCGATACTACTTGGCCGTGGAACATCCTTTAGACAGATGAGGCCCATTTTCACCTGAACAGTCAAGTGAATACGCACAACTGCCGCATTTGGGCAAGTGAAAACCCGCGCGCAATCCATCAAGTGCCCTTGCACCCTGCAAAGTTCACAGTATGGTGCGGTTTCATCGCAACATTCGTCATTGGGCCGTATTTTCTTGAAGAGGTGACTCCAAGAGGGTTCGAAACCTGCTCTGCCACAGGAAAACGGTATCAGAACATGTTGCAAACATTTGTGATCCCTGACCTACAGCAACATGACCGCCTCAAGGGCACGATATTTATGCAGGATGGTGCACCTCCCCATATTGCTGGTGTCGTTCAACAGGTGTTACGGGCAACTTTCACCGATGCACGCGTGATCAGCCGCTGTTTCCCAATAGCTTGGCCTCCTCGCTCGCCTGATCTTACACCGTGCTACTCTTCGTTATGGGGATTCTTAAAGGATAAGGTGTACCGAGAACACCCAGCAACCTTGGTACATCTGAAAGACGCAATTATTCGGAATGTTCCTGGAATTAATGTGGACTTACTTCGTTCCGCTGTAGAACACACAGTTTTCACGAATGGAAAGAGTTATGGAGAACCACGGCACGCTTATAGAACATCTGTAGAACGTCTTCTTGATCTCTAGCGCCACCTATTGGAAACTTCTTGTACTCATACTTTTTAATAAATCACTAGCGCGTGATCTGAAGTGTCTGTTTTCAAAATTTCATCACATTATGACCCATGCAACATCCTGCTATGCCTCTGAGTTGGGAAATTTTAATTTGGATATCCCTTTGCATGATCTGAAAATACCATAAATTATATGAATAAATAGTTAAGTACAGTCTGTGTACATATTTCATAGTTAAAATTATTAGCTCTAAACAATTGAAATTTGTAGTCCACTTTAATGGAACAAACTTTAAAAATATTTCAGAGCGGAATTACTGAACTGTTGCGATTCTATTTTTAACAAAACTTTCAAAATGAAATTTAAGAAAGTTTTCTTTCGATTTCAACAATGGCTCTTGTGACATTTCAGCCATTAATGCGTTCTAAACAATTAAATAAAATACAGAGAGTTCCTAGAACTATAGAATAAAACTTCCACCGAATAAATTCGCCGACAACGCTTCAGTGCATTTGGAACGGGGAGTGCTTTTACAATAGCACGAAACTCGTGCAGTGGTACACTGTTCAGAAAGCCTTTGCCTTCTGCTTTGTTCTAAGATCATTTATTTGCGATTACTCACAGTACGCTGGTACCATTCACCGAGTTAAGTTACCGTTCGAAATCAAAGACAGCACAGATAACACGTTTTATAAAGGTTTCGCCGAGCACAGCCACCAAAATGTTTTAAACAGTCTAATTAAAGTGTTTACTGTCTGTTAGAATAAGCGTTCAGAATTTAGAATAAACTAGAGGTTTTATAGTTTCACACTTGAGTCTAGGGTTCGTGAGATGATGGCTTGCATTTTTACAGGATATAACATGAATGCGTTGGCAACACGCTTTGAGTGAGATTAACATCCAAGGATATTTACAATAGCATAATTCAAGTTAATTAAAAAGTTTATTATGAAAGTTTATACAACAGGAAATTTTGATGAAAGTTCATAAACTATAAAATGCAGTGTTTATTTTTTGTAGTTATACAGAGACTTTAATTCACATTCGCAAGCTGTGGTTTGCAATTAATTGTTATTTTTTTAATGATTAAATTTTCAATTACTAGCTAGTATAAATGGATTTGTAATCGAGCACTAAAACTTGAATAAAATTATTATCACATACTATAGAATAAATTTAACACATTAATAACGAAGTGAATTGAAATAATTTTATTTATTTATCCTATCAAACATTAAAAAATAATCAGTTTCATTTTCAAGATAATTGCTATACTGAATGAGGGAACTTTAAAAGAATTACATAGTAATTTAAAATATTTCATGAAGTTTGTACATAAACATTGCTTATAATACAATACTTTGGAGTGTGTCTCATTCCCATAATGTGCCTGGTATTCAGCTTATAAGTGTTAAACGAATGTGAAATAATACGCTGTTCTATTATTTCAAGAAGTGGAAGCGACGGACAATCTTTTCTGGTCAAATTATTCTGCAGTGCATTTAAAGATTTTAGTAAAACCAATATAATTATGCCTCGAATTAATGTTAAACGTTATGAGGGGTATTCACCTGTTGAACTATAAAATATTAATTATTACCATACATTTCAATGCACAAAACAATTAAGAAATATACTCTTGAGCCCACGAATTATTAGGGCCAAAAACAATAGAGTTTTACGGCTGTTGGGCCGGAAAAATGATGCTAAAGCTGTGTCCCATAAAACGTTTATTGGTATAAACAGTATAATTTTATAGTCACAATGTAAACTTATAACTTTCACGAATTACTATTATGTTTGAAGCAAAATCGTTTTTAAAATCAGTTTGATTTTTCCACGGGGAACCATCAAAGCCTCACAAGGCTTTGTTACATATAGCTTGTTTTTAAATTTACTTTACGAAACATACTTACATTTAAATGAAGACTGCACAAAATGAATAATAAAGTTAGGTTAACTCTAAGGAATAATAATATTCAATTTACACCAGACTTTATAGTGATTAAGATATAGGTTGACTAGAGTAAAAGCCTTTCCGCCATACAAAAATGTGAATTGATGAGTAATAAAATTGTTGTGAATGTGAGGTAAAATTTTGAGACAGCAATTTTACATATTATTATACTATGCAATAAAAGTCACATAAATTGCAGTATGTATATTTTTTAAATATTGAATTTAGTTTATTCCATAAAAAGTCACTTTGCTATCCTTTCCGTAATATACAGTGTGAAGTACTTTGTCGGCCCCATCAACACTAGAATGGAGTGAGCTCATAGTCATAAAATTGGGGCCTAAGTATGTTAAAGTGTTTGAGCTCTTCGCAATAAAAAATCTTGCAATGCCACCTGGTGGCAAAATTCTATTTAGTTCTGTTAAAAACTCAAGGCTCAAAATACAAGGTGTTAAAACATGTTACTGATTTTTGCGCCAGCATGTCATTTGCCAGATGATACAATAATGTGCTACGGAAATCATGATGCTACAATGTCATTTGCCATTATGATACAATAATGTGCTTTGAGCATATAGGATCAGCGAGCCTGATGTCACGCAAGTGGAATTTCGGAAAACTTGACGAAACAAATTTGCTTCATGCGCCTTAGAATTTCCAGCATTATTGTGCACAATATTCTTTGCATTATTGTGCGGAAGATGTATTTACAGATCTCATTTTTCTGGAGCTAATGGGGTAGCAACGGACTTAAGCGGGAATGCTGTATACAACATTTTCCGCATTATTAGTTTATTCGTTAAAAATTACTTTTTTAAAAACCTTTACAAATAAACGGAAATATGTATTTTACTTGCTTTAAAAAATAACGAACACTTTAAAGAAATAGGATATATTTTGAAGACTACCATGAAATACTGCTTCCTATGCTTACACGAGGAAATAAAAAAAAATAGGTGTTATTTAACGTAGATTTTTATTTATACGTATGAATAAAAAAAATGAAAAAAATTGTAGCATCAAAAAGTCGTTTAAGTTTCAACACTATATAAATGAAATATGTTTATAGTAACATGACAAATTCCTTTAATGACAGAAATTGACTAACACGAATTGCTAAGCTCGGAAATTTTGCACAGTTTCTAGTTTAGTACAGAAAAGTAACTTTTCATAAAGTTTCACGATTTATTATGTGCTATACTAACTTCCTGAAGCAAGAGCATGATAACCTAATAAATCTGTGCATTACCAGAGATATGATGCTTTGCACAGGCACAATATTGAACGTAAACAAGATTTTTCTGTAAAGTATCGAAGAATTTTAGAAATATTTTTTTTTCTTAGAACGAAGAAATGTGTTTTTTTTAACAAACTTTGAAAAATAGGTATATTTATTTAAAGTGATTCATAAAAATACAGGTACGTCCAGTTTACATACTTAGTCTATATTTTTAGAGCACTTTAAAGTTTGTTTTAAGGAGTCATAGGAGTATTAAGGTCTTAAAAAATCCATTTTTCAATTTTAATTTTAATTCTAAAATTTAGTTATTTCTGAGCATTTTGACCCCGGTTTCATGTAATTATTTCAACTAGGACCGAAGACACACATAAAAACGTTTTACGAAATTTATATATTTGAACACAATAAGGTAAATTTAAGCTACGTTTTCTGAAAATGCTTTTTTTGTGAACTATCCGTAAAATATCAAAATTTCTATGATTCACATCTTCACGAAACTTTGTATAGTTATAACTGGTATCAATATCTATAGAATGAATTCATATTAAAAGTGAGAGATTAAAGACTTTTGAAAAATTTAACAGAAATATAAGAGAAAATGGGAGATTTTTTTAAATTTCAATTTAAAATACGCAAATTTAAAAACGTTTCTTAAATATTAATTCATTCTCTATATATTTTTTTTTATTTTGCAACAAAAAATTTGTTTATATGTGTATTTTAATTTGACTTATCTTACGGACAGTGATACGCACGATTGAAAAAAATACATATTCAGTAAAAATTAGAAAATATTTTTGCAACATATATTAAAGGTTATGGAGCTTAATCTGAATTTTTACGATGTGTTATACTGTATTACTATCCAAAATATATTCATTATGCTGTGACGATTATTTTGACCATAAAATGTAAAAGCGCAAGGTTCTAAAATACGAGAATATTTGCTTCTCAAGCCTCCTAAGACCCCATAACTCTTCTGAAAAAATAAAAAATTACTTTTAATTTTTTCAAAAGCTATTTGGTCAAAAATATTTAATTAACTTAAAACTGTTTAATTATTGGAGTAGTCAAGGGCCAATAGTCCTTTCTAGCAATTTTAAAGTGAATTATTTTTTATGAAATCCACGCACATTTAGCAACTGTCGTTTGACCAAAGCATTTTAAGGAATACATTTCTACAAAATTTAAGTTGATAACATCATTCCTATTGGGATGGAATAAAACCTTTACGAATCTAAGTAAACAACTGCATTCGCACTTTAGCTAAAGTATTTACTTTTAAATTCCTAAAAGAAGTACTATAAAATTTAACTCTTATAAAGTTATTGGCACTTTATTAAATTTCGATGCATTTGCAGTATAATATGTCACACAAATAAAGATCTTTACACTAACTTTTGTATACTGTTTAATAATGCATTGTACGTCTCACATCGCATACTATATCCAATAGCTGATAAATAAATGGCAGCATAGAAGAAATAAATCTTCTTTTCAATTGAAGTAAATGGGCTTAATTTAACTTAATATTCAATCTCTATTATTTATTTAATGTTTATGATGTTTCTATTTGGTTTCTTTTCAGAAATTTAATCTGCAGAATGCATGAATTGTGAGTGTATTGCGATTCAGTAGCAGCATTCATTTCCAGCATTACCCATTTTTACTGAAAAACTACCAGACGCAAATGAAAGTAATAATTTTTTTTGCATGTGTGTGTGTATGTTTTATTGGAGTCATTTTATTAAACTTACATACAGTCGAATACGCTTACTAGCCAATTTCACTGAATAATATATTCCATTATCCGGAGTAACATCGACTAATTATTACGGTTTCCTTTAACCGATATTGCACTAAGCGAGTTCGACTGCACTTAAAAAAATTATATCACTTACTGTACAGGGAATACAAATGAAGAAATTCCAAATGGTATATATGTAAGACACAGAATTAAGCTGCATCTTTCTGGGGGGAAAATAAGAAAAACGGAAAGAAAGAAAATTATATCCTTTTCATCGAATTTTATTAAAAATGTTTTTCTTTTCCAATTCATGCATTCATTCATCCATTATCTTTCCTTTAATGTGGATTGATAAAAACTTGTAACAGCATGTAAATTATGATTTCAAGTTACTGTTAAGTTATGATTTCAAGTTATACCTTCCTTCACCCCAATGAAGGAACAATGGATATACTTACTCAGAAGCAGAGTGTGCAGTATTAATAAAAAGTTTGGACAGCTCTACTTATTTAAATGCTTTTGATAGCTATGATACATGCCATTTTTTGTCAGATAAATTAAACAGGCAGATTTTAGACGTTCACAATGTTTTGTAAATCTGTGTTTGTTGAATGCATATGATACCAGCAACGCTCGACATTCGGTCTATGTAAAACCAAGCTTTCTATAGAATGTTAGGCTTTCCACAGAATGCCGAAAACTGACGGGCAATGTATGGAACTAAAAGCTTTTCACACAGTCTGGACCGTTTGGCCAGTCTTTTTCAGTCTAGTGTAGGAAGAAACTAACGTTTAATGATGACATATGAAAGGGCATGGTATGGAAAAGCAGCGCAACATTGGATGACAACTAAATTTTCAGTTAATTCTTAAAATACTTAAATTTTAAATTATTTTTCAAACCTAAATGGTTAAAATAAACATATATGCATTAGGCATTATAATTTATATAGTAAATGCACACTTAAGGACAATTCTTTCTTTAAAATATTTGTTTTAAATGCAACCTTATGTATTAATCTGTGTAAACTTTTTCGAATTAGTAGTGTAGTCGTCATACACTTCTAATTAAAAGTAAGGGAGAGCACTTAAGTTATTTTATTTGGGTTTCTTGATTCAAGTAAAAAGTGGAACAATAGCTAGGCCAATAAACAGATATTGACATTGCATGCAGGGACGTATCCAGAAAAACATTTCGGAGGGGGTCTAAAAGATAAAAAAGGCAGAATGTTTCACAAAAAGACTTATTATCATTATTAGTAACAAAAATTAAAATATCCCGGATGGGGGGTGGTCCGGATCCCTGGACCCCCGCCTTAAATACGTCCTTGATTGCATGTTCATTAAATGGAAATACATAATATTCCCAGTAAATGCTTATAGTAGAATACGCATCAACATATGATTATTTTTCAATGGAAGGACATGTGACTACTGTAACTAATATTTCATCTAGACAGATTCATTTTGCAAAGATGGAAATTACTGTTGCCAATCCATAGACTGAAAAGCTTTTCAAAGAGTAAATGAAATGTAGAAAATATTTGTTTACTGCTTGTGTTAATGCACTGGTAGTGGGTGGGTTACCCAATTTAATATTTACGGAGAGCATCGAAATCCATGAGGAACGTATGTCGAATTCTCAAAATCAGTTTATTTTGCATACCGCTGTGTAGAATTTAAACATTTATCGGCTGCAGTATCATGTTTATTTCACGTTTCCCAAATATTTTGTTTTACGTGGCATTTGGAAAGATTTCAAACCTTTTTAAACTCATTTTTAAACCTTTTTGTGAATATATCGGATGAGAACGATCGAAGTTCTGTGAATGAGGTTTCCGTTAAACAGCTTTCAACCGAGAAATAAATCAAATATCATTTTGTTTACAAACTGCATTGTTTACAAACGCGAAAAATAAGAAATCACCATTTCAACCTGGTTTGGTTTTAGATATAAACAGCTGAATATAAATTGGAGTATTTCCATACATAAAGCAAATTGAAAATCGCTTCATTTAAAGGAATGTTTAAAGTATTTCTCGTTTAATCGTAAAACAAAAGAAGATAAAACTGTTGATATCGAAAAGCACAACAGCGTCACCCTAACACTTACATGATAAATTACTTCTTAGAAGATCAGGGTTAATTCTCGGTGTTGAAAATGATGAATGACCTGCTAAGAGAGCAAAAAAAAAGACAGATTTGATGTGTGAAATTAAAGATTTTGTGCCAGCAAGTTTTTATTTTAAGTGAACTGGGATGTTGCAAACCCCTTAAACGAAAATGAAGTCTTAGATATTCTTAACTGAATGCATTTGCTTTTATATAAAAATATTTTAGGCAAAAATAAAAATATATAAAAATATATAAAAATATATAAAAATATATAATAATATATAATAAAAATATATAATAAAAATATATAAAAATATATAAAAATATTTTAGGCATGTAGCTTAATGTACGTCCTTTGTGGAATTATTATTCTAAATTTTAAATAAATTGTTCCAGAAATTTCTTATATGCATGATTCCACCGTTTTATATATAAAACGTCTGGGCTTGGCAATGATTTATTTCAGTTAATTAAAACTAATTCAAGGTGGAAAATATTCTGATATAAATCTTGTTTGAAATTCAAGATTTACAAAGACGATGTCTGCTTACTAAAATTATGTATCGATATACATGCATACATACATAAATACATACATACACACATATATATGTGTGTGTAATTTTGATTCAAAAACAGAAACTACTCTAAATTATAATTTTACTTTGGCTTCTTAAACGTATGAAAGCATGTTCAAATTTATTTATGCTTCACATGCCCAATTGGTACTAAAATATGCAAGCATAAAATCAATCGTTATCATTTAGTGTTTAAAATAATTTAACAGCATACAAAATATCAGTGTACTAGACACGTCGAACTGTTAATAAATATGTTACATTAATAAACGAAAAAAGCTGAAATACAATGGGGCTTTCAGTCCAGAAATTTTGAATACATGCATTTTTTCGCCTTTAAAAGAAAAATGAAATGTCATGATTTAAACTTGGAAAGCAAATTTCCGATATAAAAAATAGATAATTACGCTTTTGTCAAAGTCAACAAATGTAGTGGAAATACATTTTTTTTCTACACATTTTTTCTTCCTTTTAAATTTTCTTTATTTTTTTCCGTGTATGTGTTTTTATACTTTAACATTACTTGCGGGGAAAAATCAATAATTTGTAGAAAATTCACAAGTTAATCATAAAATCAATTCAAAGTATGAAAAGAAAATTCATTCACAGTAAGTGCTTAATTTTTTCATATTTTCTTCTACACATTGTTAAACAATGCTTTTAAGCCGAAAAAAGATTGACATTGAAAAATGAATAAAAAAAACGAATCATCTTTGCCTGAGGAGGCAATCAAATTTCAGTTAAGAATTTCCCTGAAAATTACTCATTATAACGTATTTGAATATTTTACATGCAGTCACATTTATTTAAATAGAAATTGGGAAGCTAAAGCTGCACCTATCTCATGAATTAATCCCATTTTACCGACTTGTCATTATCTTAAAAGTTTTATGTAAGACATAAAGAACTTTAAAGAATAAAGTTTTCTATATCCATACATTATAATAAAAGTGTAAATTCACGTTTGCTCCGATCTTATACGCAATATACAGGGTGTCCCAAACACACAGACCTGAGCTTTTTTTTCTGAAATACAGATTATATAATAAATTGCAAATTTACGTCAAAAAAAAAAAAAAACCTTCATGGTATCGAATGAAATATTCAAGAAATTAAGTTAAAATAGAAAATTCAAATTTTATGCAGCTCCTGTACATATAGAGTACAAATTAGTAAAATGTGACACATGCATTAATTAGGTGATGCACAAATTCCAGCCTTTGATAGTAAAAAAGCTGTATTCTTGCGTAATTTGTGTAAGAACTTCAAATGCGAATCATCAATCGGTATATCTCAATAATACTCAATCGGTAGATCTTGACGACAGCTGACGATTGATACGCAAACGAACGTTCTAGCTTCACCGAATAGTAATTTATACTAAATGGACATTATATGACGCAGCAAAACAACCACATAATGGCGGCGCTTCTCCCTCCGACAAAAGAGATGTGTCACAGTCCTAAACAAAAAAATAAAAATAAAAATAAATATGATACATTATTGCATATTCATGTATTCTTGTTACATGAAAAATATCCGTACACTTTAAGAAATACCCATGCACAAAGTAATATTGGATTTTTATTATTAACGTATGTTTTAATCAAATAAAATTTATATAAATTCATTAAAGTCAGTTTAATTTAACTTAAACACATTTATTAAAATATGTGAACAGCACGACTCTCGGCTGAATAAACGGGAGCGTGTAATGACGTGCGGGGTGTTTACATAAATTATTTTAACTGAAAGTGAAGATAAATGCCCGTCAAATTGTCAATAACAATTATTTACAGCCAGTCTTGAACTGAAAAGTAAAGCTCGATATGAAATATTTATCCAATAAATTCCTGCCACTTCTCCCATATTTTACGTTTACTAAGAGCAGCATGCAGACCAGAACAGCTTTCTAACTGGAAAGTTTTATTTGATTAGCGCGTTTTATGAATTTGTTAAACAAATCAATTAATTAAATGACGTTAAATATTGCATTTTAAAGAAATAACACCGTGTATAAATGAATTCTGGTTCATAAATGAAAAGTGATAAACTATGAAGCATGGCAAAAGTATAATGCAAGATATAAAACCTTTTAATTGATTTGTCGAATAATGCTATGCGCAGTATTATCGTAATACGCGTTTATAAAAGTAGTTAACATTTCGCCATAAAATATTACTGCATTCGCTGTATGATTTCCATGTTGGAACGTTGAAGCGTTATTTGGTGTTTAAACAGATCAATGAACTCCCAAATCATGGTTCAACGTTGCTCCATAGAATGGATGCAGCTAATTTAGCTACGATGTATGGTTAAGCGTTGAAATACGTCTAATAACGGTGTACACAGTTGTCAAGATTCCCATATTAACAAGGTCCTACATTGGACAAGTGGATAAGACCTTGAACATGGTAGATGGCCGAAGTGTGAAGGTCCGGCATTCAGCGGTCTGGAGTTTTGAGCAGTTTTCTCCAGATGTAAAATGAATACGCGTTAGAATTCCTTTAAAAAATCTTTCGCCCAAGGTACCCTCCATGTAGGCAGATGCCCCTCGTACAGGCGTGCCACAACAGAAAGATGCAAAACAAATCCCATATAAAAAGCATTCTGCACCTGAAAGTGATTGCCATCAAATTTAGCATGTTGCTACATACACAAAATATTCTCAATGAAGACATAAACAACGAACTGGGTTTAAAAACTGACCCAGTTAATAAATGTTCAAAAACTATTGAATAAATGTTGAAACTATGCATTTTTAAATTAGCCATTTTCATTCTTAAATTTGCTGTTTTTCATTTTTTAATCTTTTTGCAAAGCCAAATAGACATTTTTTTAACTGTTATTCTTATCTCAAAATTCCTTGAAATCTCATGATCCTTGAATGATTTCATGTATAGTCTATATACAAAATTTTATTACAATTCGTTCCTCATTTTTAGCGGTAGAAACCACCTTAACCACCCTCTACAATTAACTCCATATTTTTCTATAACTAGTTCCTAAGTCAAATCAGGAAGCAGAGAAGATTAAAGTAATTGACTATACAACATGCAAAAATGCGTTTTGTTTACTTTTCTACTACACTAAACTTGTTTTTTTTTATATAAAGTAAATGCTACACTTTTTGTAATTTAGTTTACGTCCACATCTTCTATTTTGCAACTTTGGGGTGTTTTAAATCTTCACTCAGTAACATATGGAGACATTTTTGACCTAATATTTGTGTAAGAAAACCTATGAAATTCACTAAAAAACAGATTTCCATTGATGTAACAACCTCACACGGAACCACGACCTCTTTGTACAATAAGAAAATCTCAAAAATGTTATATCCTCGGATTTAGGTTGGCAGTGGCGTTGTGGCGACGTTAGATCTTCTCACGTTCGTCACATCTTAAAAGTGATATAAATGTACGCCTTCTCTGACGTCCTTTTATGTCAAATATGTCACGTTGAAGATAAACGTCACAAAAATTGTCCTAGTCGGTCATTTGTCCGTCGCCGCAACTTCCCTACAAGTTGCTAAGACTGTCATATAAAGCCACAAATTGACAGTGTGATGAGTATGCATTCCTGTTGCGACGTCACAATACTATAAAAGGCAGAACAGAAACGGATACCATTTCTCTGGAAACAATGATGCAAGAAGATAGTCGAAAGTATCTCACTCATTTCAGTCGCTAAGGATATAACATGGCAAATTATTCTCCTTCAAAAGCTAACACTTATGAAACAGATGACCTTATGCTGACGAATTGCATCGGACTGGCAGAAAAACTTACAGCACCATTATTACCAAACTTCCTAATGAGTTAACAAATACTTAGTGGTTGTTTTTACGAGCAAAGATTCTATTTAAATTTGAAAGCCAGCCTCTATTCCAAAGTAATACTACCTTCAATCAAAAAAATCATCGACTCTAAATGATTTTTACTGTGGGAATTTACACGTGATACTAGATTAAGTTTAACATATTCAATAAATAAATGTTTTTTTTTTTCTCTGAAATCAAGAGTAGATTAATTTTATAGTTCATTTATTTCTTTAGATGTAAATTACTATCGTGTGTGTGTATGGCGCAATTATGAATGGCTATTGCATACGTAAATTTTACATAGTCGATGCGACCAATTTAGTTTAAAAATAATTATTATCACCTGTTATTTTTATAAGATTATAAACAGTTTAAAAACCTTATTACTACACACTGCTCAATAATTTCATAGTTTAAAAGCTTCCAAACAATAGCAGAAAAATTCCAAACAAAAACAAATCATGAAAGCGTAATTTCTTTTATATTGCACTAAAATCAATATTCCAACAGAAAACTGATTATTTATGAAACTTAATTATTTATACAAAACAACTGAACTTTAAAATTTAAACTGCATTAAGAATTTAAATATCATTTCTTTATTATGTAATTTAAATATCATACCCTTTACTAAAGGATAAAATGAACGGAAATACAATTTCATTTTCCTTGAACAGAACGTTATTCTGTAATTAAATAAATTGTCTTTATTTCAAACTTAGCATCAACACTTCCACAATTCAACTGCATATCTAAATTAAACTTTTAAATAAATCAGTTGACTTAGAGATAGGAACTTAAATTCCGGGAGTTCCTTTCGGAAATTTTAATCTTATAAATCCATCAAACCGAAAGTCTGAAAGTTTTGAAGTACTTTAGCTGTTACCCTTTGACTCTGGCCTTTTGAGACGAAAATTTTCGCGCTTAATTGACTATAATATTTGGGAATGATAAGAAAATTGATGTGAGAGGCTGACATAGCATTCAGGAATCCTGGAAATTCCGGGAGTTTTCTCGTTTTCTGTTTGTATAATTTCGAGTTGTTTAGTAAATTTCAGTGAAGTTCGAAACTATATCAGGACTATTATTAAGGCAAGAATATGCATTGTTGGAAATAACAACTGCGCTGTTCATCGTGTGTTAAATTTTCTGAATAAATATTAGTTGTAACTTATTTTATGCTTATCATTAAAGAGGCAAGTTCGCAAGTCAATAAAACGAAACATAGGTTCGGGTCTGTCGTTTTTCACTCCATTTAAAAATCGAAATCGTTTGTCTTTGATAATGGCAATCAGTAGGCTTTCTGGGTGACCACATAAAAACCATGTCTTTGAATTACAGGATCCAGAAGTAATTTGAGCTCTTCGCTCGTATATCTTTAGTTATGCAATAACTTCCCAAAGATGCTGTGCATTGGCTTTGCATAAATGCTCAGTTTTAATGACAAACCGAATTTGATTACAATTTTAGAATATATTCCATAATACACTCACTTCCAAAAGTTAAGCACGAAGATGTAAAATGCAAAAAAATCAACAAACACTGCTTTGATTGACACAAAAATCGGCAGGAAAGTAGAATATATATTTATGCATAAAACAAAATGAATAATTATATACAAAAATGAAAACAATATTAAATTTTAGTAAGTTATCAGATAATGACATACTGGAGACTTAAACAGAATTGTGTATAAGTTAAAATAAACAGCATAAAATGAAAAAAAAGACATTAATGGTATGTGATCCCCTCATCTGTATACAAAGTTTACACGCTGTGACCATGCTTTCAATTAGGTGGTCAACCACCGCAGAATTAAGCAATTGCCATTCTTCTGGTAGAGCCGTTTCCATCTGAATAAGAGTGGCTGGAGGTGGGAAACGTGAAGATACAGCACGGCCGAGAGCATCCCAAATATTTTCAATGGGATTAAGCTTGGGTGAATATGTTGGCCACGCCAAACGCGCAATCCTTTCACTCTCCAGGTAGTCATCGACGATGTCAGCTCTATGAAAACGTGCGTTATCGTCCATTAAAGCAAACGTAGGGCCATCTGCTGCAGCGTACAATCTCACAATGTGATCTAGGACTTCATCCCGATACCGGACAGCCGTCACAGAACTGAAATCCCTACCCACACTATATAATGCTCCCGCCTCGGAATGCATGATGTTCGGTGATGTTTTGGGGCTGATTGCGTGTTCCTTGTTCACGCCATACCTTTATGCTTGTCATCTGGCTCCAGAGCAAATCTTGACTCATCAGAAAACATGGCATTGCCCCAGTCAGACACAGTCCAATTGACATGTTCCCTGCACCACTTTAATCGTGCCCCTCTTAATTGGACGGATAGAAAAACACAAACTCGAGGTACCCGGGGGTAAGGTCCAATCATATGTAATCTTCGGCGTACAGTAGCTGCAGATATCGCATTATCAATGGGCGCTGTAACTATAGATGTCACACGTGTGGAGGTCGCTCTGCGATTCCCCTTGGCTAAAATAGCAATATATCGATCTTCCGCGGGGGTTGTAACCCTTGGGCGACCAGCTACGGAACTTCGGACAATTGTCTGTGTGGTTTAGAATTGTTTCCATAAACGTGAAATTGCAGAATGATGAACGCCGAAGAAAAGAACAACATCTGTGATAGACTGTCCTGCTCAATACATCCAACAGCTCGACAGCTCTCAGAAAATTCCATTTGTCTTCTGAAAGCCCTAGAAACACGTCTAGCTTGAAAATGAATCGTACGAATGTTCTCAACACCTTTCATTGTCACTTACATGCAACTCCTGAAACCCTTCACAATGGCGGCTTCTTATACAATTGCCTGTTTTGCGTATTTCTTAGCGAGAACCCGTGATTGGCTGTTACCTAACATACCTGCATACTTCCTTCTACTTTTGCAGCAAATTTCAGCTTCTTTAATTCAGATTGATTTACTGGCATTAAAATTTTCCTGTCCGTGCTTAACTTTTGGAAGTGAGTGAGTTTCTTTTTCAAGTCGGTTCACCGGTCTTCAGTATCTTTTTTTTTACATCATGGCTTTTCTGTACCAATAAGTAGACAAAGCTCTCTATTTGCCAGTGTAAGTCCCCTGGCATGAGAGAGCTTTCCAATTGATATGGTAGACAATGTTTTCGACAGGACAGTTTCCAGAGGACATTGCTTCACAGCTTTGATACAAGTATTTTTGATCAGTACTAAGTCCATCTACATCTCCTGTGGACAGATCAACAACAATTTTTCTAAACTTCACAATCGGTTTCAGATGAGTCCATAATTTTCCCTATAGGACCACTGTTTGTAAAAAGACCTGCAATGTTTCCATGTAGATACCGTACTAAATGAAGTAAATGTTGCTCATGTACAACGGACCTATCAGCAACTGCAAGTGTCTTCTTACATACAATTCAAACAGGCGTATCACACAACCTTCAACACCAGTTTTCAGGGCTGTTCCATCCAATCCAGTTGCAGCTAAATCCACGGTAATTAACCAATTTGTTTTCAAATAATTTAAAATGCTAGACAGCTCTTCATTAGCTGTGCCATTTCCTCGTGATACATGACGAAGGAAATGGCTTTCTGGTCCTTGCAATAACCCTATATATCCTTTGATTCTTTTGTGTGAAACTCCCACTTCCTTAATAATTGCTAAGGTTCAGTGCTTTCTTCCATCTAATGTAGTGCCTGCAAAGCTATCTTTCTGTTAAACTATTTTGCAAGTCATGGCGATTATTCTTCCATCGACTGTATTTTACTACGTTATCGATAACCATAATACAACCGGTCTTCAGTATCTTTTTTTTTACATCGGAGCTAGTAGGTAATTTTAAAGAATCAGCAGTTTAGAGTTTATTTTTGCGCGATTCAGTGCCAGTTTGTAAATCCAGGTCAAATGGGCAATTGAAATCGGAATTTTCGTTTGACCTTGAACGGTGTTGATTGGAAGCTAACTAAAGTATCGAGAGGTATCTATTTTTTTTAAACCTTCGCGGTCAGTAAAATCAGCTGGGCGGTGCGCCCTTCTTTAAAGGTCAGCGGAGGAGAATACTGTGATATCTATCAGTAGTATTCAAAACTAAACTGAACAAAATCGTATACAGAAAATGGTGCAGAAAGAGATGCTTTATTAAAAAATAGCAAACTATACAAATTTCTAAAGTCTGGCAGGGGATTTAAATACGATATGATATCATTTCTTTTGTTACAAACGAAGGGTCTTATTATTCAACAATTTCTACTACAGGCAGTTAAAATTTAAATACATAAAAAAATTAAAAAATAAATTAAAAAAGAACATTGAATTTTACATATCTGGTGAAACTTCATTAAAATATATTGGTCTTAATATATTTTAATTAAAAAAAATTGAAGTCAATACACAACTATTCCCACTACAGGCGATTTCGATTTTTAAAAAAAGTAAAAAACGACCCATCCTAACATACCTATCAATTTAATATTCATGTCTGTATTTTAACGTTCTCTAAAATTCAGTGTGTATCACGTTAAACTTAAAAAAATACAAAAAAGGCATGTTATGTCAGTTCCAAGGTTGAAATATAGGATTCAAAACATATTGCTCTAATAAGATTTTTTTGTTTAAGTTAACAGAATTTTAATTATATTTTTAAAATACTTCATTTAGGTGGACCATTTACGTCGCTGTTCTCGCTGTTTTCTTTTCCCAGGAAGTACTTCCGAGCCAGGTCCAAAAGCAGTGAGAGTTCTACATTCCACTAGACTTCCTTTCTTTCACACACCAGTCAGTATACAGAGGCCGAAAGCATTGTGTTGGCAAAGCCTCCCAGGTGGTGTAGCGGCTTAAGAACCATTCTATCGCGCCTTGGGTCAGGGTTCCAATTCCAGCTTTTCATGGATGTTAACTTCTCCGTCCTTTCACAGGGAATAACGTTGGCCGCCCACTGGGTGCCCCCATAATAAAATTCCACAATAACTTTGTTGGCAATTGTAGTGGACAATGCCAAATCGGCAAGTGCCCGTTTGTTAAAGAAAACAACTGAACAAATGCTCTGAATTTAAACATGCACAGCTAATTATTCCTCCTTGCAAAACTCCGTGATAAGGGAGCTTAGGCAGCAGCACCGGCCGCGACCTTGGAGAGAAAGATCATGGGAAGAGAAAGACAAATGTATTGTTTACATTAATATTTCTTTTCTTTTCATTTTACATACTCACTGCCGTAGAAGAAAGTTGAATGTCAACGAGGAATAACCCAAGTGTCATTTTTGCACCGAGGAAAAGAGGCTTCGACATATCAGGCAAAATATATCTCCTAATCTAATTTAGTTTCTTGTTCTTACAATTTGCTTTAATCAACGAATGATTTGGAACCTTTCTTTAATCGATGAATCCGATTAACATATCTTGTATTTTTCAACACAGATGAGTTTTCTAAATCCTTCTTCATAGCTTAAATCTTTCAGGGTACACTCAAATACCATGACAAACGAGTATACGGAATTTTTAGCTCTAGATCTGGTAATAGGGCTATCACACTGGGACAAATCCGACGAACTTTCCTTGCAAATCAAGTTTCCAGCCGATTTTCTCCGCCGTTACCTTGACGACCGCGAACTTCAACTTTTTCCTTTCCGAAAGAAAAAATCCGAGTCGGACGAAATTTCGGCCTATCAGAGTACTTTTTCCTGCTACGTCATAAGCAATTTCGAACAATGGCGACTACTACTATGTTCGAAGCTTGGCTGGATGTCAGAATGAATCACGTGCAAATAAAATTATGTCCGCGTTCAAGTGGACTTTGGAATTAGATTACTGCCCATCCGATGCTGCCGAAATTGCTGCCGATCCGATGTAAATATACCAACGCACAATAAGTAAAATAAGAACCTGCACGCCAAATCAGCGATGCGATGACTATTTGGCGTCGGAAAGAGTTTGTTTACTTTTGCAACCCTAAAAGACAACCACGCATTCAAGTTTGCGGAAAAGTTGATCCAGCGCGATGTTGCTCGGATTTTCCCTTTATTGTGATAAGGCCGTTTTAAACGTTTAATATAGCTAAGAATTGTGAAACGTGAGAATTTCACCAGTACGGTACTTTTACTACGCTACTTTTACCGACTACTTATCTAATTAGTCTGTGACTGCAAGTAGAGAAATTCATATTTTGAAGCAAATAAATTAGAGGTTTTTACAGTTTTATGGTGATTCTATAAAACGTCTATTGTTGCGTCCGCTACCATATTCCCCCAAATAAAATATTTTCCAGCTATAGAATTAGATACATTAGATGTATGTCTTCTAATACAACGTCCTATTTCTGAAAAACTAACATCCTGAACTTTCCAAGCGTGAATGTGACCTTTTTTAATTTCGGAAACATTAGGTCTTTGGACTTCCCCATACTTTATCAAACATTCAAAATCACGTTTTTCTGTCTAAATTTTCATCTAACTATAAATTAAAATACCGCCAAAAGTCTTAAGAATATTGCACATTGCAGACGATAGTATTAAATGAAGAAAGTGAAATAACAAACACAGTGATAATATTGGGTCGGCAAAAAAGTAATTGCGTTTTTTTACATGAAATTCAAACAAATAAATATTCTATCAGGAAATCATTCTTCAAGTTCGACCATAGCTGAGTAATATTCAAGCTTGTAGTCAGAAGAGCAGAGAGCAGCCTCTAACTCCTGCCAACATTTCACCTGTCTAAGAGAACCGTCAACGGAAATACTCAATGAGAATTTCAAAATTACAAAGATTTTCAAAATCGTGAGCAGACATTTTGCATTTTTCCCTTAAATCATGTGTGCGAACCAAGGAAGTTATGAACTCACGGGTCATTTGGATCACAGACTAAATATTCTATTTCTACCCTTGATATTCTCAGTACAAGAAACTTTAAGAGAGATGCAAACAATATTTTCCGTGAAAATAATATTAATTTCTTTTAACTCTCGCGAGCGACATTAATGAAAGGCGAAAAGTTCGGAACCTACAAATAGCGTTTTTCAATTTGCAGAAGTCCCTTAAAAACGCGCAAAAATTAATTCGCAATATCTCCCGAAATTATGGAAGAAAATTGGTTAAAATTTATATTTAGGGTAATTTGAAGGTTTTCTTTCGTTTAATAAAGTCAAAATATGGGGTTGCTATAGATAAAAACGAAGTTGATACAGAATTAAATATGAAGACGGCCCCTGATGCAAATTAAATTAATAGTAAATTAAAGTACGCGATATTTGCAAACGAATGGTATATATAACTCTACTGTACGACGAACGACGGCGAAATAAAGAGCAAGTGGGACTTTTTTTTCCGCAGCTGTACATGCTGCATGAATATGGATGCAAGTACTAGCTGTACATTAAATTCAGTATAAAACTGTTATTACATACCTGTTGTGTATTTTGTTTTCATGCAGTAATATAAGATGCTGTATTTTATTTAAATCTGACTTTTTACTGCCGATTATTACGAAAATGTAAGTACTTTTGACAATTTCGTTTATACGTTTATCCCCTAGTCAATAGAAAAAAGTATATATGGTGCTTCTCTGCACTCGGAACATAAAATAAATGTATAGATACTTGCCATATGTTTCTTTATATAGATTTTTAACTTACGTACATTTTCATTTAATTAATAATTAAATAAAAACTAATTTATAATTAAATAAAATTGCATATTGAAAAATGATAAAGATACCCAATTGATGTACCTTACATTAGTTTATTATCACATTTAATGATTTAAAATTTTCATGTGTAATCTGGCGGAGTGACAGTGTTCCTTTAAAATAACAGTAAAATTTTCATGACATTCTCTATATAGAATAACAAATATCATGCATTTTCGTTTTCGCCCTTAATATTCTACTTTTGTGTTTTACTGTAAATATTTCAAGTGGAAATTTCAAGTTGATGTGCGTGTAGTGAAGTAAATGATAGGATGTCAGGTACTGCACAAAATTAATCATTACAGCGAATCTCATTTAAATTAAATTAAAATTTCCAGAGTTCGGATTAAACACGCAAATTTTGATGCAACATAAATAGTTGAAAATTACTACTTGGAAACGATGTTAGAATTTATAAATCGCCCTTACTTTCGTGTGTCGTACTTACGAGAGTTATATATTTAAAAACATCAAATCAACTGAACATTTCTTTGAATCAAATACATAAATATTCATGAAAATTTTAACTTCGAATGTAAAGACTAACAGAATTCAGTAACACGAAAAATATGTATTATCTATGTATTAATATAAGAAACAAAAATAAGTAATTTTACGCTAATAAATCCCGTGGTATTTTGAAAATGAAGAAACTACCTGAGTGTTTTTATTTATTTATCTGCTTTGTCTTCTGCCTTTTTTATTGAAGTAAAACTTCTTTAGGCACAACTAGGGAGTAACTCAGATTTTTTTTCTGACGGAAGTAATGCTCAGTAAAGGAAGTAACGCATCTTTTTCCTCCTTCCTACCTTCATTTGCGGAACAGCTCTCGGGCGTTCGTTCCTACGAACATCGAATATGCTCCCTGCGCGTCGACATTACACCCTACCTGTTTTGAAGCAAGATCTTGTCTGATGACTGTTCAGTGGATAAGTGGACCGGCTATTGTCAGAGCCACTGTGGGAAGCCTTTCGCTGAACAGGCGGCGATCCTGCTGACTGTCTCTCACTGTTGTTACAGGCGGCGACCCAACCCGTCACCTCCGATAAACAAGGCCTACGCACCGAATACAGAAAGTGGCACAATGGTGCATTTCGTGCTCCAAGTTCCGTTGCTTTACTGACATGTTTTCAATTGCATTATTACAATATTTAATGGAATTATGAGTTAGACCTCGACATGATTGGTTGCCATGATACATAAATACTGTTTGTCTGTACTTAAATAGTATGTAATCTTGCTTTTAATATTGCTCATGTGTTTTTGATTCATTTATAATAATGAGCCAAATGTAAATTTTTAAACAGAATAATACTTCGAGCAAAACCAGCAGAGGAAAACAAAGGTTTAAGAACGCTGCAATTAGAAAAACGCAATAATAGATCCTACGTGCATTCGATAGCAACCGCCAGAATAAAACACCAGTTTAGGAACACAGTTAAAAAAATACCACAACATAGACATTCTATCGATTCAAACCCTACGGGAAAACGTTTTAAGAAAACAGTGAAAGAATAATAGTTCAACACGGCCACTTGCTGGATACTAACCCGATATCCAGACGGAACAACAGTTTAAGAACACGGGTATCTCATACCATAAAGAAACAAACACTGGCTGCAAAAGGGGTTAAGAACAAAATAAAAGAATAACAAATAGACACTCCGTAGATTCTAACCCAACCTCAAGACGGAGCAATGGTTTAACAAGGGATGGAACACCACAAAGAAACGGACCCTGACTGCAATCAATCCCAAACAATACACAGGACCTGCAGTTTAAAAACACGGATACAGAAAATAATTCGAAACCTACCAGCAAACGAAATCAACGCTTAAGAGCACTGTGATAGAAAAACACAAAATAAAATTACACTACCTGCATTCGAACCCAACAGAGGAAATCATCAGTTAAAGAACACAGCTAAAGTATAATACTAGACTATGGACACTCCCCCTATGGTGTAAATTCCGATGGGAAACATTTTACACTCGCGAAAAGTATTTTATTCTATTCTATCCTATAGTGGAAGTAAGCAATAACCCGGAACTCTATGCCGGAACTCTATGCTTCGGAGTTATACTATATTTTATTGACATTATCAATAATTACAAATTATATATGGTTAGTGCGGTGGCTGGCAAAATAGCGACCTGAAACCTGACTCACATCCCCATTCAAACCAAACCTCCAGACTGAACAATGGTATAAGAAAACAGTTCAAGAATAATACTACAACATGGACTGGACACTTCTTGGATTCTAAGAAGTTATCATGAATTACCTATGATTCTTACTGGAGATTTTAATGTTAATTTTCGCTCTCAAGAATCTCAGATGTCAGTTGATTTTTTTTTTAATTTGATCTAACTATGAATACTTCTCGACTTCAATCAGCAACGCGTTTCGGTACAACGATGGATGTTGTATTTTCAAGAAAATTAGCAAATTTAGAGAGTAAATTTTATGTTTCACATTATAGTTCCCACAAACCTATAATTTCATATGTAAAACATTATGATGACATTCAAGTACCTATTTCCAATGAATGATGTGAATATAACATTTATATAATCTTTGTAAAGTACATGGATAATAAATATAATTAAATTATAATATGATATTTACTAAAAGTTAAAGTTTAATCATTTCAGTGATATGTGTCGTAAACAAGAAGTTTTATTTCAATCGCGCGTAAAGATTACATGCACACACTTTTTTTTTTGACAGTTTCTATACAGTCTCTAATTTTGAATTTCACAAAAAAAATTGCGAGCAAATTCCATGTATTTATCACATTATGTAATACTTCACAAACGTTCCTAATGCCGGAGTTCTTCATATTTTTAATACGCTGTTATTAGCTTCACCTGTATGTATATTTGTATGCTTGTATGTTTGTAACCGACTCCTTTAGACTCGATTTTGACTCACTTTAAACGGACAAATTTAATTCAAACTTTGTACATTTATGAAGAACCGCTGACAATACAATAATTTTATAAGTTTATTTCATTATCCTGATCAGGATCGCCAAGATTAAATAATTTCCTCATTTCTTATCCTGATTGAAAATAGAACACTTCCAAAGATTACAATCTTAAGAAAACCTTTTTTTTACTGTGGCTGTGATCGTATAGTGGTTAGTACATTGCGTTGTGGCCGCAATAACCCAGGTTCGAATGCTGGGCACGGCAATATTTTTACTTTTACAAAATATCGTGATCCATCACATTATGGAGGAGTTGAGTACAAGAACATGTTAAGGCCATTCTTTTTAACACGCTTTTATTTGTTGATTAGAGACCTATTTTTCCTTTTTAGTGAGGAAGGTAGCATTTAACTGCAGGTTGATTAATACTTTGGTGCACAGCAAGGGCGTAGCAAGGGGGGCTTAGGGGGCTGCTCCCCTCCGAAATGGGACCCTTTACTTAGCTTACAATTTGATATTTAGCTTACAATTTGATATTTAGCTTACAATTTGATATTTAGCTTACAATTTGATATTTAGCTTACAATTTTATATTTAGCTTACAATTTGATATTTAGCTTACAATTGAACTTTAGCTTTATATTTGATACCCAGCCCACCCCGAAATAAAATCCAGGCTACGCCACTGTTGCACAGTGAAAATAAATTAACTTACAGTTTGTACTTTCCAACTTAGTGTTCATTAGTGTCTTATGAGAGATATCGAAAATTAAAAATAAATTTTAAATACATACAGTTTAAAAAGAAAACTAAAAAACACGCTTTTATAGCAAATCGAACTACGTGGGGTGCTCCATATATCAGTTTTTGAGAATATTCGATCGGTACGATTAGTACAAAAATGATACAAAAATTATAGCACAAAGCACCCCACGCTTTTTTTCACAATAATACTATTTTTCGTTCACTAATTTATCTCTATTAAGAATTATGTTTCGATTTTTAGTTAGTTCCATTTATCACTAAAGCGTGTTTTTTGGTTTTTTATACTATATTTTTTTATAAATGTACAACATACAACTTTTACAAATAAAGAGCACAGTCATTAAAATATCTTTTTGCAATAAAAATAGTTACCAGAAATAGAGTTAAAAAAATTCTAAGCTATTTATACGTTTTTTCCAAGATTGAAAGGAATACTTTTGTCTAAAAAAGAAAATCTTTGGAATTTACTTTTCGGATTCAGTGCATAAAGTGCTCCTGGGAGTTTTTCTGGCCACGTTGAAGCTTCAGACATCCTTTTTTGTGCGTTTGTTTGTCAGATAATAATGTCCTCAAGTGTAATCAAAGAATTCTTCGCACATTTCCAATTTATTTGCGTTACGTTTTCAAGTTAGTCTTTTAAAGTCAGTTATATATAAACAAGCCGGCTTTGTAACGAACAGAAATTTATTTAAAGGGAAGAAGCTTTCCTCCAATGGATTTCTGCGTTACACTTAGTGAAGTAACTTATTTTATCAGTCTTTTCTATCTGCATGCGGAGAGAGCTTTATTTTATTTTATTTATTTTTTATAAATAAATTCTAATTGTCTATTGAAGAGATACAATATCAAGAAGTAGAATTTATTCGTTTCATGTTACAAACTATTAATACGTATACATAAGAATTTAGTAAATTTAGAACAGGAACCATTTTGAACATGAAAATGCATTAATACCTACGCCAACAATGCTTCAAAATTGCGAAACTTTATTAGGAACTTCAGTTTTAAAATCTTATATCCACATTCATAAATGACATAGTACAGGGTGTACAAAAAAGGGCATACTGATTTCAAAGTTTAAAATATTAGAAACAAAGATTAGTAGGAGGGTGCAGCAAACGGTATGTTTCTTATGTAAGTTGAAACATTTTAAACAGAAGTTTCGAATTGGCAGTTACAAAAACCGCTAACGGATGGCGTTGAAATCGCAGGTCTCTATATTTTCCCGATCAGACTACTTATTACTACGTGATGTACGTCCACTTGAATGATGCTGTCTACGAAAACCGTCCCAACATGTTGGATGAGCTTGAATCCTTGATTTGTGTTTCATATGAAACCGTTTCCATTGAGACACTACGGGCTGTGATGACAAACTTCATTATTCGTTTGCGACACCTCTGTATGTCAAACAGTGGACATTTTGCGATAATGTTATGACTGCTTGCTGAAAACGAGGTTATACGAATACATGACGATTGTCCATCGATTTTGACGTGCATCGATATCTGTCATCAGTGGCTTAAGCAAGGGGGTTCTTTCTAATCTCCCTTGCCAATTTTTTAACAATATATAAATTTTTAATATTTGCAAGAGAAGATTAAGCCTTTTAACACTCTCCATAACACCTCCACTCTGGAAGGACGTATGTACAATACTGTCTGTTATCAGCTATTGTAACTTCTGTTTCCAAATTTCTGTACAAAACTTTTACAGGTTACATAATAAACATACCATTTGCTGCATTCTTCTATTTATTTGAAGATACGTAATTTTGAAATGATATACCCTTTTCGGGACATCCTGTATTAATATTGTCATTTTAATGAATTAAGTCATTGAGTAATCTGTGGAATTCCTCATGCACATTGTAACTATGTCTGCCATTTTAAACAGCAACTTCCAAATAATATTAATACTTGTTAAATGCTGCCTACATTTTAGTAAAATCATATTATGATGGTCAACTTTAATTCAACATTTATTGAAATGTAAATATAGAAACGCTAAGTATAGATCTAAAACATGAACATTAATAACCAAAGAAATTTATAATTATTACAAGTATATTCTTGTTCTTCCTATGAACTAGCGGAGCTAATTCTGAAACAATAACCAATTCCTATCAAACAGGATTGACAGCTTAATGTTAAGTTATTCGTTTGGTGTTAGCTCGCACGCTGTTCTGTGTTGTCAGCTCAGAAGTCTGTTTCAATAGAACATATCGAATATTCGCAAACTGTACTGCATTTCCGGCAGAATCAGTATGTAAATCAGTATGGATATGACTCCAAAATCCATTGCAAATGCTAATTACATGTATTCACAGTGAATTTCTAATGTATGCCTATTCAGTTAGTTCTCACAGATCTTATGCAATTACTGGATACATTGTCTTTCATCCTCCGAGGTGCAGCGTTATTTATAATTGAGTGTTCGAATAATATTAACTAGGGAAATCCTTATAATTAGTAGAAATACTTTAGTGAATCGCTATGAAGCATCATAGAATTGGTAATTTGTCTGAAACACAATCAAATTTTTAATATTATGTGAAATTAAAGTATTATAATAACTATTGCAAAATCACCAATCCAATGATATGTCTTAAAAGTATTTTCATAATAAAATTTTAAAGAAATGGCATATTGAAATTCATTTGAAGGAAAATGCATTGAACATATGTTTTAACTGTTTCAAAGGGTACTTCTAATCTATTTTTTATTGAAAAAGCGAAACATAAATTATATTATTTCGCTATGACAAAAATTTCATGTCCCGTCTCCAATAAATAAGTCTTGACCATATTAATGTGACCACCAGTATATATGGATTTCTTCCCCCCCCCCCCTTTTAAGGTAAAATTTCTATAAATAAACTGGTGTTTTGCATATGCATATATATATATATATATATATATATATATATATATATAAGGTGTTTAAAAAGATGGTAACATTCTTTATCAAGTAGAGATAATTAGACAACGCACATATGAAAATGCACAAAAAAAGGTAGAAAAACAGACTCCGTTAGAAAAATCCTCTATCTAATTTTCAAAAAGTGACACTTTTTAATATGTATACTGTCCCCGTACAAAAAACTTCCAAATAATAAAATGTTCTCGATACACTAATGGAGTAATTCACAAAATTTAAGCCTTACATTGTAAAACGTCTCAGAGATATGTTTTAAACAAGATGGTCAAAGGCTATATATGAATGAGTATAAACGTTTATGCTAGTGTGCAAAAAAGAAAAATAAGTATTTTGTAATTTCTGTACGGCTTCCGAAATATGATTATCCAACGAGATTTTATCCCTTCGAGAGCCATTGAAACAACAAAGGTAAATCATGCCAAACGCCTCGATTATAAAACTCTTTCCAACACAACTTTATTTTTGCGTCAAATTTGGAGATGTATTGACCTTGATTCTGGTGAGATTTTGAAGGGAATACTTAAAAAATGTCGTTTTATCAATAAAAATGTAATTTTGCGAGACTCTAAAGGAGCTTCAAAAGTTCTTTTCCATCGTTTACCTGAAGAATAAACTGTTATAAATATTTTTATACTTACTGTACTGCGCTTGAAAAATGGATTAACGTCTTTCAACTGCCATAGATCGTAATGTATTGGAATTCTTTTGAGTATTTCTGTAGAAGAACTATTAATAACGCAGACACTATCTTTGACGGTTAACATTATTTTGTGAGTCTTAATAACGTATATGTAAACTTTGTTTTCGTTGAAAAAAACGAATACCTCTTAAATACGTTTTCAAGAATGACTGACCATAGGGCGTGATGCGTTGAAGTACATAAATAGTGTACAGTAGGGGAGACCGGGGCACTTTGGCCCAATTTTTCCATTAAGATTTAAAAAAAAAGAAACTGATATTTTAAATATTTTTTTTCAGCCCATATATTAAGTTAAACTTCAAGCATAATATCGGGTATTGAAATTTGAAAATTTCTAAATAGTAGTTTTGACAGAATGCACAAAATGACATCAAGCCAGTGGGCCAACTTGCCCCAAAAGTCAGGGAAAGTTGGCCCATTGACTTAATTGGTTAGAAATTCAGATTCCAAAAGCTATGGAAGAACATAAATTAATATCAAATATTATTTTATTCGTATAAAAAAATGCGGAGAATAAAAAAAATATTACATGTTATTACTCTTTTAATGGTAAAAAGATCGGAGAATGAAGTAGTAATAAAATGAATTAAATGAATTACTATTTTATTCAAGATCAACTATAATGGATATAAAATGCCATGTCTCCAGTCACACATAATTCAAGGTCCCACTGTTTGCACTGCGTGCATTAAATCCATTTTTCTCCAAGCTTACTGTGTTCAAATGATTTCAGACAACGAAGACATAGTTTGTTCGCTTCTTCCTCTTCTTCACTATCCGTATTTAAATTTTGTGTATTTTACGTCGTCGTTTCGGTTTCTTGGTTTTATTTAGCTCTTTTGGATAAAGTCTCTTTGGCAATCTTTCCTAAAACTTCCTTTTTCTGCTCTTTTGCCTTTCTGTGGTCATCTTGAAGGGCTTTCTTAATTGGTGTGTTTGTCAGAATTGAAGAATTCCGTAACTTTTTTCACCGTCTGTAAAACTTTTTCATTGGTTCTGACTTTTCAAATGGCCTCACGCCTTCTGGCAGAAGCAAATAATGGATAAATCAGAACAAATTTAACTGAGGCTTTCAAATATTAAGGTTTATAGATTAATTAGAACTCAGTGGAAATAAATAATTAATTAAACTTAGGATATTTTAGAGAGTGATACAGAAAACTCCCAAAAATTCTTATTAAATAAAGTATGTACGATTGCGTTTAATTTTGGACAACCGGATGTTGTCCTTAAAATTTTGCTGCCCTAGGCTGAGACCTACTTGGCGTAATTAGAAATACGGTCCTGCAAACAGTGACATCTATCATAAATCGAACCCACAGATACCAAACCAAATGGCAGCGGCCAATTTCTTGGATATCATCTGGCTCATCGAAAATACACATAAAATATTAAGTATAGGAAAAACATATGCTCAACAAAACAGTAAAAATCTACCCCTAAAAGCAAATTAAAAAGATTATTCTAAATGTATAGCATACACAAAATTTTCTTACTTTTGGTTTTTAAAAGAGCATAAAACATTTATTATTTGGTCTCTACTAGCCTATCAACAAAATAAAACCATTTCAGATAGTTAAATATTTGGTCTTTATAAAACCAAAAATAAATTTTTCACAAGGGGCAACTGAGCCCACCGGGCCATCTTGCTCTTTCTTCAGTGGGCCAACTTGCCCCTTATTCAATGGGCCAACTTGCTCCATATCGCCATTTTTCTTTAACATCGCTGTAACAGACTATTCGGGAATTATTTCACAAAATAAATAGATATAAATACAATTTTGAAGAATAACATTCTGAATATCATGCTTTAAAATGTTGAATTTTATTCTCTAACAACAGAAACAAATATTTAGAACTTAAACAATTTACTCACCTGCAAGAAAACTATAAAATTCCAAATATCTACGGAATGGCTATTTCTTCTGCTGTGCCGCAGATATGGAAGGGTTATGACGTAGCAAGGCAGGCATTTATGGACTTGTATCGCTAACTCTTCGATAGATTCTAAAATAAAGCATATGGGCCAACGTGCAATGGTCTCTCCTACTGTACATAGAAAAAATATAATTTTCACACTAATCCATGTATATTTACAGCAGTTAATACACGGATCGGTGGGCAGAAGAATGAGGATCTAGCATGTCTCAATCTTGCCGGAATGTTGAAAATATAAATATTCTTCTTATACAACAAAACGGTATCGCATGAACAGGGTGAAAAATTTGTTCTTTTCAGGGTTAGCAGTCTAAAATTAATCTTGCACACGCTAAAACATCAAAGTTTGCATGTTTTGTTGCATCTAAATCGGTTAATGCGTTATAAACAAATAAAAATTATCCTCCGACGAACGCAACCCCTCCCCCTCCTAGACAGAAAGTCTTTGCGTAGCTTTGCCTTAACAAAACACAACCCACTAAATCGGTTAATTAGAGAGCGAGTAACGAATTTTCAAAATTCCCATTGAAATCGTCATTGCTTAATATTATCACATTGGTATTTTTTGATTTCTCGCCAAATAATGAAAATATCGCCAAGCTGGGTTTATTTTTCGAATAATTTTTTTCGCACCACATTTGGCGATTTATCGGAAAAGTCGCCAGCAGCGACTTTTGGAGCAATTTTTGAGGAAAGCACGTGATGGTCGTTTGATCATCTCTACTTATTATTTAGTATCATCTACTAATTATCTAGTAAGATAATATTGTGCTTTAAATGGATGCCTGTCTCTAAACTGTGATCGACCGTAATTTATTGGAATTATTTTGAGTACTCCTGTAGAACTGTTAATGTTACAGACACTATTTTCAATGGAGATCTTGTAATCCTTAATTACATATATCAGTTTTGATTCGTTTCAAATCGCCGAATATTTCTAAAACATGCTTTAAAGAAAGACTGACTATGGTGCGTAATTTATTGCAAATATTTTAAAACATCTCATCCTGTAGTAGAATTATACTTGATACATACACCATTTTCAATAGGGCACATGATTTGGTATATTGGAATAATATACATAAATTTTGAAGAAAACTATGCATATTTATGAGAGTTAGAGTGGGGATAGACAGACAGAGAAACCGGAATCATAAACTTTTTCGGCCTTGCAATCAGTGAAAGCAGTGTGCCCTTTTTTCTCATACAAATGAACGGAATTTGTAAAATATAGGTACAGCTGCGGAAAAAAAAAGTCCCACTTGTACTTTTTTCGGCCGTCGTTCGTCGTACAGCAAAGTTACAGATACCAATCGTTTACGATTGACGTACACTTTAATTTTCTATGCATAAAAATTGCATAAGGGGCCATCTACATATTAAAATTCGCACCAACTTTTTTTTTCTCAATAGTAATCCCTAGATTTCACTTCATATTTCAAAAATTTAGCTCATTTTAACCCCGGATACCCCTTTTCAAGATATTTAAACTGAAATTGGGTGAGTTATGAGCTTCTAAAATCCCCCTCCCCATATGTTAAAATATTTTTTCATACTCATATCTCATACGCATTTCTCATGTTCATATCTCATATAATATTAATAATAAGAAGCTGATTTTTGTTCGTACTATTAGAACTAAACGACCCAAACATAATTTAATGGTATTATGATTTTTAATAAAATATAAATATTAATTATGGATTATTAAATTAATATTCCAAAAAATTATGAATTGCGATCTAGTCAAATTTCGATGGAAATAGATGCAGAAAGTAATATTACATGGCTGTGCAAATTTTCAAATTTTTACGTTAAGTAGTTTAATTTATATTAAATAAAATATGTTATTTTCACGAGTTAAGGGACCATATATAAATTTATTAAGTGAAAATTTTTTAAAAATTGCATAAAATAAACGTAAATTAGATTTATTTTGTGCAAAAACACAGTAAAAGATACCGCTATTAAAAAAATATCAAATTTTGAATCAACTCAGTTAGAGGATTTTACAGTTTGATAGTGATTCTATAAAGCGTCTATTGTTGTGTCCGCTACCATATTCTCACAAATAAAATATTTTTCAGCTATATAGAGTTAGATACAGTAGATGTATGTCTTTCAATACAACATCCTATTTCTGAAAAACTAACATCCTCAACTTTCCAGGCATGAATGTGACCTTTTTTAATATCGGAAACATAAGGTCTTTGGACTTCCCCATAGTTTATCAAACATTCAAAGACACGTTTTTCTGTCTAAATTTTCATGTGACTATAAGTTAAAATACCGCCAAAAGTCTTAAGAATATTGCACATTGCAGACGATAGTATTAAATGAAGAAAGTGATATAAGAAACACAGTGATAATATTGGGTTGGCAAAAAAGTAATTGAGTTTTTTACAGGAAATTCAAACAAATAAATTTCCAATCATGAAACCATTCTTCAAGTTCGACCATAGCTGAGTAATATCCATGCTTGTAATCAGAAGAGCAGAGAGCAGCCTCTAACGCCTGACAACATTTCAGCTGTCTAAGAGAAACATCAATGGGAAATACTGAATAACAATTTCAAAATTAGAAAGATTTTTAAAATCGTGAGCAGTAGTTTTGCATTTTCCCCTTAAATCATGCATACGAACCAAGGAAGTTATGAACCCATGGGTCATTTGGACCACAGACTAAATATTCCATTCTACCCTTGATATTCTCTGTACACAAAACTTTGACAGATGGAAACAATATTTACCTTGAAAATAATATTTATTTCTTTTAACTCTCGCGAACGAAATTAATGAAAGGCGAAAAGCTCGGAACCTACAAATAGCGTTTTTCAATTTGCAGAAAGTCCCTTAAAAACGCTCAAAAATTAATTCGCAATATCTCCGAAAATTATCGTAGAAAATTGATGAAAATTTATATTTAGGGTAATTTGAAGGTTTTCTTTCATTTAATAAAGTCAAAATACGGTCTTGCCATTGAGAAAAACGAAGTTGATGCAGAATTAAATATGAAGACGGCCCCTTATGCAAATTAAATTAAGAGTAAATTAAAGTATGCGTTATTTGCAAACGAATGGTATATATAATTTTGCTGTACGACGAATGACGGCGAAATAAAGAGCAAGTGGGACTTTTTTTTCTGCAGCTGTACATCTTAGAAATTGGACGTGGGTTAGGAAAGAGGAAGATATTCGCGTATTTACCAGAAAATCATTAGTATATTTATATATTAAAAATGAATTGCTTAGTTGTAATTAGTGCAACATATTGCATATTTATTATTTACATTATATAAAAAATAATAATTTACTTGAAGTGACCACGCCTCAATTGGAGGCCCTATTTATCTAATGTTTGAACAAAAAGGATTGTAACTGAGAACCTGGAAATGTAGCCATGAAGGGCCTAGGTGTTTCACGAAATAAAATTCTGTCATATCATATAATAAGCGCATTATTCTAATAAAGATTGTTGTTTCAGTGGTTAACACACACTCAATACATTAAAAATTACATCCTATTTTTAGAGTGAGCATTTTCAATTAAGATTTCGGCATTAATTATATTATCATTTTATACTACATTTTAAAAACTGATCAAATGTATGATTTCTCTTTCTTTATTATTTCATTCCTCTCCTGGTTTTCGTTTGGCAACATTCTGCATTTATGCTCTTGTACTGGCATCATTTGAAAATGTTTTCTTCCTGCCTTATTATTGTTTAGTTTTTTTTTTTTTTAGGAGCATCGTGCTTTCTTTGTAATTTGCCGCAGATTTCACCTATTGATCGTTGTTGCAATCGCGGATATAAACTACTCAAAACTCAAAAAACAGTAACGCTAAATGTATAAGAAAACCGCTGTGTGAACAGTCTTTGTTAAATAGGTATTTCTAAATTATTCCATTCACTTATCAAATATCAAACCTATTTCGATCGCTTCTTTCTTTACAAATTCTAAATACTGAGGATAACGTATCAGAAATTGCATTCCTACGCTATTTCGACGTTGCTAAAGCACTTTTCCCACAAAAAGTTATTCCTAATAAACACGGTGAATTTTCTAGCGTATTATGTGGTAACACACATACTTTATAAGCTGCTATTGCTGCTATGTAGATTAATCGTTGTCTACAGCTGCTTGAGGATAGACATTTTAGAAGAAGGTTTGATTAGATGCTATGCAATTAATATGTAGCGCACTTTTGTGATTGAATTTATTTTCTGTTATTCAAAATTTCCTATGTGTTTAAAGTTTGCAGAAGATTAGCTGCGAGCTTGTTTCACGTGGAAACGAGTTCTCACAGGGCATTTCTTCACACTTTGCATACAGAGAAGGAAGGTTTACTGCACGAAGAGGTCATCAACCAATTTTACGCACATAATTCCTGAATGGAACATGATTGAGAAAAAATAAATAAATTTCTGTGTTAAAAAATGTCTTTAAATATGTAAAATAGCTATGCCTGAACTGACTAGATAGCCTAATGTTGCATATATTTTGCCATGCAAGTTGAAGCTGAAGCACCAATTATCTTGGGTATATAAAATAGCCGCCGGCGTATAAAAAATCTGACTCCAACATAGCCATAATCCCAAAATAGAATAAAATAAGACTACATTCTAAATTCCTGTTCTATGAGTGTCTTCGTTCTGCTTCGCTTCCATTCATACGCAAATTCATACTCAAATTCACCATTCATATTCAAATCCCCACATATTTGAAATTAAATGCTAATTTACAAATGACATAGCAAGATTCCAAGAATGCACATGTCTAAACTATCACATATTCTGTTAAAAAATGAATAGCAAAACATCAAATACCTCGCCCACAATTTATGCGCGTACTAATCGGAAGAACGTATGGGATGTTTCAAATTAAAATGTAAAAATGACAGGATTTCGGAATTGTGGTTTAACAAAAGTACTACTATCTTCTTAGGCTGACTCAATTCTGCTAGAGGAAAATTCGATGTGTTGAAACATTCTGATAGAGCAAAATTCAATGAGCTGAACTTAAAACTTCAATGTGTCGTCAAATCAAAACCAAAAGTAATCAAAACCAAAAATGCAAAAGTAATAACCGAATAAATAAATAAAATATTGAAATAACATACTTGTCGTTGTGATTAAGCAATTTTCTTTTCAAACTTAACAATCTACATATCATAAATCCAGTCTATATTCTTAGAAAATATATGATGATTGTCATCTTTCTTTTCCAAATAGCAAAAGTCAACTTCAAAATTTAAGAAGCTTATTTCGTACCGTGGTTCCATAAATCAGGATTAACATGGCTATTCGATCGAAATAAGTAAAGTTGTTTTGGAGCCTGTAAGATTTCTATGAAATTGAATACTTTTAGCAATATACTGTATTTCAAAAAGACAAATTCTTTTTATAAAGCATAGTTAAAAAAGTATGTAAGAAAGTTTATATTGAAATAAATTATAGATTTAGCGCTTGTAAAAAATAAACAGTATGTTTCACGTTATTAGTATAGCACATAATCTATATAATTCTGTGAATGATTTTCATGATTTTTACAGTGTTATGGCTTCTAAATAATGTATTAATTGAAATTTTAAATCAAAGTATGCACATTAAAGTAAAATAAGCCATTTAAAAGTTTTTTAGTTGCAATTATCTAGTTCGGTTATTGCATTATATCTTTTTATTGATTTATTAAAACTTATTTTTATTAGATATACTCATGTCTTCTTTTGAAATGCCATCATTCCATTGTTTATCCTTAATTGTATTATATTATTTTTTAATATTTCTTAATTTGCTTTATCACTGTTTCTTCTTTTAACATATTTTATTATTTTTTTCAATTTTTAATTACAGTTTAGAGATTTCAGAATATCTATATCAGTGCGTAATATCATGATAATTCAATTCATACTGTTGCACGCATATTAAAACAGAACTGTAAAATTTTAGCAAATATTAAATACTTTAGTATTATTGTATGTCAAAAATCAGATCAACCTTATTTTGTTATAATTAAACAGCAATAACGAATAAAATGAAAAATGAAAATCTAGTATCTAGTTAAATTTTAATCATCAAGTAATAATAGTATTAGATCCGTCTTACTGGCGTTCACAACAAAGAAAATTATCCTGTAACAGACATCACGTTATCTGTAAGTTACTTACGTTACCTTCCCGTTAAAAATGAAGATTATAGCTCATTTATAGTGGTTTTTCATACAATAGAGCACGATGAACAGCTATGCTCGTCATGTGACTAACTTATTATCATATTCATTTGAAAATGGTAATAAATTTCATTTAGAAATTCCAGTGCACTAAATCTGGCAGTACCTTTTGTCTTCATCCTGGATTTGAATTCAAATTCTTCTTGAAATGCCATACCATTTTTTATGAGTCTTAGTTGGTGTTTACCAATTATATAATGCTCTCTGCATTTTCGTTAGACCTATGTTTCCATAACTCTTTCTACAATTTGCTTTCATTCTAGCTGCATAGCTTTTTTGTTTGCCATCGTAAATGTATTACCAGCCTGTCTCTTATAGAGTTTACTTTTTTAGTTCTGTAAATTTATTAACATTCCTGTTACTGCAGTACGGGGCTTGTTGGTGATATCGCAGTTGATGAGAACTTAGTCTAGTACAGGTTTGTAAAAGATCAACTTCTTTCACGATAAACAGACAGAAAGCTACCAACTTTTAGTGAAGAAAATCCTGCGGTGCTGTAAAAGACTGGGGTTAAACTTATCCCCTAAGTTACATTTTTAAGATTCCTATTTTGTCTGACAGCTCGGAAACTCTGGTATTGTTAGACACAATCATGGGAAACGTTCGCACCAAAACCTTTTGAGCATGAATAAATAATACACGGAAAAGTAAAGTACATCTACTTTTGTACATCATATCTAAGCATGTATTCTCAGCAGTAACACAATGCAAACGGTAGGTGACGTGATTCCGCATTCATTGACAATTTCTTCAAACTATACTCTTCTAAAGGAAGCCTAATTTATTTTCATTAACTAAAAAGTAGGGCTATCATGGTATCACTTTCCTAATCAGCACTTAAAATGCATGGATTTTAATTCTTTTATCAAAGATCAATGGAAAAAATAGCAATTTTGATTTAGATATATGGGCCTAATCTATGAAATTCAATTTTTCACAATTAAGATTACACAATCTTTTATTCATTGTTTAAATTTTTTTGAGCTACAGAGATTATTTTTTCCAGCATTGTCGGTAATAGTATATCAGAATTTATTTCATCTTACAAAAGGAATAATTAATTAGCTAATTTCGTAACTTCATTTCAAGCTTTAAATAACAGCTTTACGTTAAACAAAACTGCCATCCGCCACACATCCGGAAACCATTTTCAACAATCGTTGAAATCTTGACGTTAAAAACGTCTTTTTACAAAATGTTAGCAATTTCAAGGTAAGCTCTTTACGCATAGAATTGTAAATATGGCAAATAAATCAAGATTAAGATGTCCGTTTCACAAAGCAAAGAATCTCAGACGGTGCCAAGGAGGCGGATTGACAGAAATGCTCTCCCCAGCAGAAATTAAAATAAGCCTTTTCATAAATCTCCGCTCTGAAAGGTTTGTCATTATGAGGTTCTTTAAATTCAAAGCTCCATTGTTAGAAAAGAATGACTGGATACTCAACTTTTTTCGATTCTTGTTATTCAAAATGGCTCTGAATATGTTTTCATTTCGAAGTATAGTACTTACGTACAATATATATATATATATATATATATATATATATAGGCTTAGAAACAAAATCTTCAGATTTTGTTTCTAAGCTTCAAGGAATGTTAGGAATATTTTTTTCATCAAACATTCTACACAATCATATTTAATGAATAAGTTTTGAAATTTATACTCCTTATAATTCTTAGAATAATTAAGATTTGAAATACTTTTGAGACAAAACATTTATAGAATTGTTGGCACGAAATGATTTCGCATAGAGTTTCGTTATATTCGAACAAATTTCCTAGTATTATAAAGTGATTCTCTGCTGTATATCTAAGGAAAATCAGGACAATTTATTGGAACAAAAATTTATCGCAATTTCTGTTAAAATAAAGACGTGTTTGCATTAGCTTTACATTCTATTAATTAAGCTAGTATTATAAAAGTTAAACATACTTCCTTTTAAAAGCACGTGCGATTGGAAAAGTGTTTTATTTTTTATTCACAAAAAGGAAATTTTGTTCTAAAAAAAATAACTCAAAAATCAAGTACAGAATTTAAAGATGGCACAACATATTATAGTTTTACTGAACGAATTGTTTCTATTTAGAAAAATAGACTAGCATTAAATGTTTAAATGGAATAAAACAAAGAATTTGTCTTATTTTGTTTAGCGAAACGCTAGATTCTTTATATCCTGGTTCATTTCTACAGTTAAGCTCTAACAGGCAATCTTCAAAATTAATTCCTTGTTGCTTCTTATGCCTATAAGTTTTGCTAAGAATAAATCGACAATTTAATCCTCAATTAGAAGAGAATATATATAAAGGATTTTAGAAATTCTTCTTAAGTTATGATACATTTAGATGATTGAATTTTTGTAGCTACATTTCTTATTAAGGAAATATCTTCAAAATATCTTATTAGTATATTTAAGTGGAACATGAGTTGTGAAGAGCGGTCGGAATTTAAAATTGTATACATTTTAAATCATTATTTTATCAACTGCATTAAAAACGTTTTGAAGGATGTTGGTATTTCCTGTTGTCACTGAACAATTTCCATCATGTGAAAAGTTATGTAAAGGTCTTCCTTACACTATTGTATTTAATATATAGAGAACTGGCAATGGATATGTAACAATTCCGAAATGGTAATTCTGATATATCAAAGCCCCAAAATTATCGTATATCAGCGTAAGTTTCATTAATTGAATTTTTCATTTTTTTTACATAACTCACAATCTCTTTCAAGAAGTAAGTATAACGACAGTTAATCAGCTCAATACGAGTTATGTATAGATACGCAATTGTGAACTCAGCGCTATTTTATCAAAGAAGTTTATCTCTGATGCATAACCTAGCAACTTCGAAACATAATTCTCATTCTATACTTAAAAGTTGCATGTTACCATACCGTACTATGTGATGTCATGCCTAAGCACTTCCTTACTAATATTTAGTGACTTCTACATTTCCTTAACTATGAAAGGTGTCACAAGAAAGCTGGATGCATTAATAAGTGTTGGAATGGATTATTATTCAATGATTAAATCAATAAAACATCATGAAATTTAATGATAATCTCATGTTGACGACTTTTGTTTTTTCTAATAAACCATTCTTTAAATTTATTGATCTGTTTATTTTTATTTTTTATAATCGATAAAGAAACAAACTGAAATGAATCATTTTATGTAAGAAATTGACTAATTTTGTTGTTTTTTATTTCATTTAAAGCCCGTCAAGCTTCTTCAATGTAGTTATTTGGAACATGTTTAACATCAATATGAATAAAAAGTAATCTTTGATTTTTAAAATTAAAATTAATTTTAACTTTATTTATTTCTGAATTTAAATAATAATTTAAAACTTTATGTAGATAAGTTTCATCGAAGTATACTATCTTTTTTCTGTTTCACGTATAGTTCAAACTATGCATATCACGCAAAATTTTGTATTATTCAATATTTTTTTAAGTTTTTCATGCCTTTTTACGTATCATATATTTTAGAGAACGAACTTTAAATTTTATTTTTATCGAACTATTTTAATAAGTTAATCCGAAAATTATAAAGTCCTGTATGATTAATTAATGTACTATGTCTATTAAAAAGAAAATTATGCAAAAATATCTGTTAGTCACATCATACAGTCTTGCATATGATTATCATTTTTATAAAACAATAAAACAATTTTTTTTTCAAATCTGTTTTTTTCCTATGCACCAGCTGTTGAAATTTTAAATGAATAAATATTTTGATATTAATCTTAGCATGACAGCTTAGGATTTGAAGCATGAAAAATATTTTTTCTCTTTTTTCAGCATCAAAATTTTACTTGCGATGCTTAAAAATTCTAAACGAATTACTTTTTTGCTCTAACGTAATTTTTTAAGTTAAAAAAATCTTAATAATAGTAAAAATAAAACATCTCTAAATATGTAATTTACTTAATATTGCTTGCTTTGAACAAAACCGCCTGGAGAGATTCACATAAAAAAGTGTATATTTATTTAATTTCTTCGATATTTTGCCTAAGGTTTCTTGCCATAAGGAAAAATTTTCAATGAGATGTATTTAAGAAAATAAAAAAGAGATAAGTGTCTGATGTATAACATTTACTTTGGCGATTAACTTGCTCTATTATGTTGTCTTGAAATATTTCAAAGTGTAATATCGACTATTTGAATCTGGTTGGAAGTACAAATGAAACTGTTTCTGTACAAATACCTGTTTGTGTATTCAGGTTCATCCATGGTATATGTGTGTAAGCATTTCAAGTAATGTACATTTATATATGGTCTTCACAAACATGTTTGTAAGTGCTTAAGGAATAAAACAAACATCATAATTTATTACTGTATATAAGCTAACTCATTCTTGGAAGATATTTTGCAACTATATATTGCATATCTCTTAAGTTTCAACTTCATTTTCTGGTGAATACTAAAACCATCAGCCTTTGATCTGACAATTGGACAGTTCTCCTGGAACGCATTTGTTAATCTTGCTGAAAGGTACAGCGCATAGACATATAATTTGAATCACCATTATTCTCGCAACATTCAGTTCTAGATTCTTACTTCTAGCTACAAAAATGCTCATAATTACACGCAGTGTGAAGATATTAAAAACGTGAAGAAAAAAAGATATAAATTACTAAAAATATGCACAGTCTAAATTTGTATACAGCCCCCATGCACTTGCATTCATATTTAGTAATGTCTTGAAAATACAAATTCATTGCAAGCACACAAAATTTTGTACTACTAGTAATCAAATCAACGAGACATGAAGCATAGCGTTTAGTGGCAAACCAATTTACACACACGAGCCATATAAAAAATAAAGAAAACAGGCAATTTCACTAAAAAATTATTCGAAAATCAGATTTGTGAAAAGAGTACTATATTTATAGAATTTTCACTAAACTAGAATTTCAGCTCAGCAGACTGTGTATCTCGTCAGCTATGGACAACACAGTTGAATCACATCAATCATAAATCACAATTTGACTAGTTTGTGGCAGTCCTGTGACAGCTGGGACTCTATGTGATTTCATGGCTACTCTTGTGATCCTCTGTGCCATCAGCGATTAACTAAGCCTAACTGCATACCCATTTAACTACGCCACATTAAAGCATTAGTAGAAAGAAATATATTTAAATAAAATTCTCATATTTTCGAGTAATACGCTGTTTAGACATTTTTTTGAGTTGAAAATAGCAACAGAACTTCTCAGAATTTCAGGAATGCATTAGTTTCTTCAAAGTTTTTGGAGACACGAGAAAGAACAGATGAATTCATTAAGAAGAAACAGGCTAGTATGATGTTTCTAAATTAAATTAATAATTTTTTAATAGTTTTAAATCTTGTTGACTAATGTCTGAAAATGTAGGATAAAAAATAATTGTATTTTAAAGCTATTAATTTATTTTTTCATAAAAAGGAGAACTTACAATTTTTATTTCTACACACTCTACAGTTTATGGGAAATATGAGCAGTACTCGTCTTGTCACTCTTCTTCCAGTTGATGTTCAAAGCTCGACCATTTGGAAGGTAAATGTTCTGGATTTTACAGGACAAACAACGTTATAAGTATTATTATTCTTCCAACCCACAACACTTAATACTTATACTACAATGATCGTTCATACAATATCCTGATAAAGGTTTATTACTAAGAAACTCTTACAGTTTGATAAATAAACATGGAAGAGGAAGAATCAATGGCTTGATCTTTGATAAGATTTTTGGACGCTCTTTGTATAAAGCTGCAAAATTCACCTATGCATGTAGTTGTTTCAATGTATCTGATATTTTTTGCGCTCATCATTCAGATACACCAGATGAAGCATTCCCCACGAGACATCGCTACTGGGACTAATTTCAGTTAAGCCGTCTACATGTTTGTGAAATTGACGCCAATATCTCCAGCAGCCCGGTGAAAGACCACGACAGTTATGTAGATGAAAATGATTTAAAACAACAACTCCAAGGGCACAAATTTTTCCTTCGACCCCCATTCATGACCTTCAGATCAAACCTGAATTGTGTACTGCGGCTAAATTTTCACAGATGGATCATCTGTGATTATATGGTACATTTCTATGGATCCCCATTTTCTCTTCAGTTCATGACCATCTCCTGCATCGTGGGTGTAATATGCTAACCATGGTAGTTCTTAAATATAGTTACATGCATAGTTCTGGTATTCCATGCCTTATATTTATGTTTCTTTATAAAATTCACGATTTTTTTTAATCATTCGAAATAAGCATGCATACTATGAATTCAGAAGGCTGACTATATTTTACATTATTATGTTAGAAATAAAAAAATAGATAATACACTAACAATAGATAATCACATACAATGTTTAATCATTCACATTTTGTACAATTTTCTTTTGCCGAATGTGCCATGTAAAATCATGAATGTTTAGCTAAAGTCTCTAGGAGATAAAGTTTTTTTTCTTTTACGTTCATTAGAATTTAAAATTTTATATACCATAAATGATGGTATGTTTATATTAGTGAGATTTTGATAAAGAAAAAAAATTTAATCTGAAGCCATTAAAATGGCATAACAGACCATTATGAACAACAAGCTACTAATTGGGAAGGAAAGAAAAAGCGTAAATTTAAAGATTTAGGTCAAATTCTTATAGAAAGAAAGTATGCTTTGTCTGAGCTCATTACAATCCATATGAATAATCTTATTTTTGTGAATAGAAAATTTGAAAATATCTTTACTTTTTTATAGAATTATAAGAAATTCTCAGATCATTAATTTAAAAATGCATTATATCATTAAATTACTAATCGGTAATGCTCAAATTTTGTCTTTAAGTAAGAAGGAATAATCTTTGAATGTTGCTTCAGATTGAATCATTGAGCAAGGATATAAGAAAATACAGTTTAAATCCATTAGTATCTTATTTATTAACATAAACATGGGGAGCAGAGCCTATATCATATCTGCAGAATGCATGGTTATCTTACATACCTCAAATCCTTAAAATATAAACGATCAGATTGATTTATTGGTTTCTTAATCTAATCTTGGAGTGCCTCCTTTTTATCGAATGTTCATTGACGTATTCAGTTTAGATGGCCCTGAATTAATGCATAAGTAGAATAAGTGCACTTAAATATTTTTAATAAAGCAAACTCCTCTGTATTATGATTTCTGGTTATTTGAAAAATGTTGTGAATCTTAAAAAAAAAAAAAAAATGCATATCTCGTCGAGAAAGTTTCAGCCTTTAATATGTCTCCAATCGTTTTGTACTGTGCCCGCTATAAAAAAATTTCGATTTGCTTGACACTTAGGGTTTTCATTGTTAAACAAGTAAGCTGTTTATACCTAGTTTTATAGTTTATGGTTCTTTATATGTGAATTTAAACTTTTTAGAGCTGGTGCACGTAAATTCTGTCATTGCTCCAGTGTGATCCATGTTCAAACAATATCTCTGGAAACGCCAATCCAAGTACTAGGTCTATTATCTGGAATTGATTCAAAACTAGGAGATCGTTTCTTAGGGTTCAACGCTCGCATGCCTATCAAGCAGCGCCGGCCTTGGTAGCAGTCAAGTCTATAGACGAAAGCTTGACCGCTGTCCCAGCCATAGAAGCGAAAATTTAAACATTTTAAGAGCTTGTGCATTTTTATTTTAAAGTTTAAATTTTTCATTACACAACATTTTATTTTCCTTCTTATCAATCGCTACTTTGAGCCTCATTTACTCTGTATGAAGTTTTATTTATCTATGGCAGTGATTCTCAAACGGTGGTTCGCGAAAACAGCATACAATTACACAGCGGCTGTGCAAAGGGCTCTTAAGTTTCTTACAGATTTTTTGAGGGGTTCAAAAGGCGATAGAATTCGGTAATCGCTGCTCTATGTACGGGGGCTGCTTCAGGGCATGTACGGGACCTACATTTGCTAAAATTCCTAACTTTTCAAAAATTGTCCTAATACGTCGTACTATTTAAGATACTCGAGGAAATTTCTTTTTCGAATTTTGTAAAAAGAAACAAGACCATTTTTAAAGCAAACCATTTTAGAAGAATATTTAAAAACGTCGGAATTTTAACAAATCTAGGATTCGTACGGACCTCGAAGACTACATAATTATATAAAACTGTTTAAAATATTTTACAAATTACTTTTGGAACCCCTTGATTATGCATGTCTTTTGCTCTTTGACTATTGTTTCTGAAAATACCCTCTTTTGGCTTTAATTCTTTTTCACGCTGCACAATAAGTAAATTAAGAAACCTTTTTAAGAATTTTAACATTTGCAGATTGAGTTTTTCAACAAACATAAAATTCCTTTTGACACATTCCAACAGGAGTACATCAAAGTATCAAATTGCTTGCAGAACGTTAAAACATTTCGGTATCCGGCTGTCAAGCATTTGTAAAACGAGCAAATATTTATGTCATAACGCGTTTCAGAAATAGAGGTAATTTATTGTTATTGTTTTAGATTAAATCCTACAGAATAAATAAAACTTTCTCATGAATAAAGAAATGATTAAATGATTTATCCTGCGACCTCAGCACAGGCAGATTATAGAATGTATTGGATTGAAAATTAATTTTTGAATAAACCAAGCTATTCTAAAATTCATGATACGTTACCACATTTATCTTAAAATTATCATGTCAAGTTTTCAATCTCGGCAAAAGGACATTAAAAATCACTCTGTCAGTGTTTACCAAAAAGATTTTTTTGATGTAAATACATTCGGATGACATATAATACAATCATCATATCTGTAATTGAATGAGGGATAAGCTTTACGACAATTAGCATTCTAATACATTGACATAATCTCAAGCGTCAATGTTATTATCTTATCTAAATCACTTTGAGTAGTTATGGACATGCCTGGCAGATAGCGTTATCTCTAATTCTGTGTCAGAAGTGTAGAATTTCGAAATCAACTTAACTTGAACAAAGAATGGTGATAATTAAATGCTAGAGAAATGTCATTTCTGAACATTTCTAGTGACATCGGTTTCCATTTGTGGTGGCGAATACTATTCGTGAGCGAATTGTCTTGTGGGGATAGTATAATTTTTAAAATGGAAAAAAAAAACATCAATATTTGTTTTTATTGACCATTGGTAGTATGGGTACTGACTTCGTTATTTTTTTTTATTTGAATGTGTAAATTCTGCACACTGACACACCCATTTTATTTTTGTTTGCCTTTATTTTAATTATTTTGCCGTTACACAAAGGAATAGCTTAATGTTATTGAATTTTGCTAAGTTGAATTGGCGAGAATTTTTAATAAATTCATATAGTGGAAAAGAACTTGCAGGACACCATTTGTCTTTAAAAAATTCTTCTTCGTACAATCCTCGTTCATGGGGGATAACAAATTTTAAATCGATCAGTGAATAATAATGAACTAAGTATTTCCACATAATGTAGCAGTGAATAACAACAATATGCAATACGTTAACCCTGCATTAGGAGACCTGAAATTAAAATTTTTAACTCAATTTACTCAGCAAATTTGTCATGAATCAAATTCTTGTAGGATTTTTTAATGGTTTAGTGTTGTACGGGAATATACTTATGAATCAAATAAATCCAGTATAACATAGTAAGTTATCTAATGGATGTTTTCATACTCAATACACTACCAATATTTATCGTGTCCTCATATGCGCTCTGTACAAAAACTTCTGAAACTGTGTGGCTCTGGTCAATTCTGCCTTCTCGACTAATACCTTTCATTAGTTTTGTCCGTATCATCTTGTGATAAAAGTAAGAAGTGTAGACAAAGAAGTTGTTCGAAGATGCACGAAAAAAACTCGTTTATTTCATCCCACTTCTGATATTTATCTCGTCAAACAACTACATTACATCTGACTTCATTGACCACAGTTTTAATGTGCGGTGTTGCCCTCAATTAATGTTTTAGATTTGTTGAGACTAACTTGTTCCACATACTGTCAACTCACAATAACTCAACGTCCAAAGGGACCAGCCAAATAATTTTAGCTATCTGGATTTGTCCTATTTCCCCTAACTTTTTTATACGGCAAATAATGTTTAATCGTTTTCTGACAATTACTATAGTTTGAAAAAAAAATGAATGTTTTATGACTTAATTGATATAGATGTGAAATATATTTATGGGAAGCTCCTCCCGCATTCCTGAATTAGTCATTAGGTCTCAAAATTCGGAGAAAAGATTAAGACTGTATTAAACTTATTTCGTCATAACGTGCTGCTGATAAATAAATTCAAAAAATAAAACATTTTAATTCTTAGATGTTTGATTTATAAACATTGATGAATTCATATTACTTTCATTAAATAATCACATGGCTGATGTCGGTATTAAAAATTTGTAAAATACTATAATTGCCAAAGGGTAAAAGCCTTTTAGTGCCTAACTCATTATCCCCGATTTTTTGAAGATAACTTTTTTTTTAAATTTAATGCTTTTTATTCACGGTGTCGCTTGCTCATAAAAGTCAGTGCTCGAACTACTTGATCTATAACGATGGGTTACTGACTACAGCAAGGCTACAAAAACAAAACAAAAAAAAAACTATTTAAGGGGCTCTAACTCGTATCGCGATATTTTAGGAGAAAAATTTTCAAAACTTCAGACCGTTAGATCGACACACGTGCAGTAGACCAGAATGCTGGAACTTCACCTTTCAACCATCTACCGTGTTCAGTGAATTATAAACTCTGTCGCTGCAGGAACTATCGAAAGAAAGTCGCTAGCACTGTAGATGATTCTCGAATGAACTGAAATTGATGTGTAACCGTCCTAATATCCGATATAGGGATAACAAAATGAAAAAAATTGAATTTTCATCCAAGTTCATCCAGTAAAACATGCGCATCACAGATTATCAACATACGGATATAAAATTAATGATTTTTAAAAATAGCAGTAAAATGTTATCACTCTTTGATGCCCAAAGAAAAAAATAGAATTAAAAGAATTGTATACGAACCAGCATTTTGGTATGGAGAGCAGTGTTGCCAACTCTATCGGAAAAAAGAAGGCAAGAATGAAAAGCCCAAATTCGCGCGCTAAAAAGGACTTAAAAATGTTTTCGAGCTAAGAAAAAAATAAATTGCTCATATCTGATTCTAATAATATAGTAAAATTTTGTTTTTTCCTCGTTTTAGTGGAATGTCTGTCCTAAAACTTATGAACATGACGTCAAGTGAACCTGCGCAATTGCGTTGTCGACATCCGGACAGTCGTCTGCGTTTCTTGAGTGATGAAATTTGATACCCTCAAGTTTCTGCATGCGCATTAGAAAATAAATTAAAATAACATTTAATAATGCACTTGGAAAATTACAAATACGACCTAGCAGAACGGACAGTATGATCAACGACGATAGAAAATGGATAGGAATTGACTAAAGGTATATCGCCAGAAATGGCCAGAGATTGCTTAAAATAGAAAAAAAATAGGGCTAAAATAGCTACTAGTAACTTTTTAAAAAAACTTGTGGCTAATTAAACTCGTAAAGGGGCCAGATCTAGGCATAAAGTGGCTAAGTTGGCAACCCTGATGGAGAACTTCCTACCCACTAGCCTCTAAAACTTGTAGTCAGTAGTCGCGTTCAGCTCGCCGCAGCTGGTTAAATACTTGGGAGGGTGAAAAATCTGTGCGCATGGAGGCAGTCTGAGAAAAGTCACACTCGCCGTAAAACAACGTCAATGGAGAGAGGCTATGACGTCAATAAAGGGAGGCAATCGTCACGTGACGAACGCGTTTGCGTTGCGTCATAACACTAGTGAACGTATCTTTTGTCCACGAAACAAGGTCATTGGTAAGAAATACATAGTTGAAAGAGAGATAAAATAATTTTTATCCTGCTTTTTTTTCTTCTTCTACTTATTTTGTGGGTTTTTCAAGCATGAAATGAAATTGAAATTGAAACTCTTATGAAATCTTCGACTAAGAGGAGAAGACTTCGAGAAATTTAGAGAATATTGTTTCAAAAATAGAAATTGTTCTAAGACTCCATTGACATTTCGAGATGAAAGAAATATTCTACTTAGGAGACTTCGAGTTATCGCGAGTTCACTGTACGGAATCTGAAAAAAACTGTACCCCCTATTTTAAAAGACAGTATCTTGTTTCTTTTTCATGCTGCATTTTTCCGAGAAAGGAGAAGATGAAAGAAAAATCTAAAAGTCAGTTCACCGTTCAAGTTTCTTTACTATTCACTATTGTAAGCGTTGGCAGGCATCCTGCTCTAACCTGAAATGAAAGATTTTCAGTTATATATCTTACACTTGGGAGTAAAATATTTCACGAAATGTCAAAGATTAAAAATTTCAAATATTTTAGTCCTATCAAAGCAGCTTTAACACGCACTGTTATCTCACCTAAAGAGATTTCGTAATAAGGAAATATTTCTTTACCAAGTTATCAATGAAAAGAAAAGGAATAAACACACCAAAAATGGAGAGAGAAAGCATGGATACTTTTATGGCAACATTATCATCCTACTTTTTTACCTTTTCGGCAGTAATCTGATATTAAAATATTAATTTGAAAAATTTTAAAAAATAACTTTATTTATTCCTTTCATATACCCACAAATTATAGAATAAACTTCCCCTTTGCTACTGAAAACTTGACACCAGTATTAAATTGAAAAACACAATTTATTGAAAACAAAGAGTCTATATAGTTACATTGATTCTGTAAATACCAAACATCGTATCGAATGCATATCACACACCATCTCACAAAGTTTGCTTAACATTATCTAAGATTAGAACGTTACATTATGTTATCCATTACCACAATATGAAACAGGGGTCTCGTGATGTCCACATTTGTCAGAATTCCGTCGCGTTGGCATAAAATAAGGCAAACTACAATTAGTATGTTGAATCATTAGCCTAACACAACGTGTTAACGTCATTATGTAAACGAATAACATTAGATATTGTCTGAAATGTCCAGAATGTGCTATATATTTGGTGTCTTTATTCCCATACAGTGGTTTCGCGGTTACACAGCTGTATACGAACAGAGCTAATATGTCTGTGTATAAATCGTGCAGCAAACTTTCAACTATTAATAACTATCGTAACTGAGTAATAACGAACAAATAAAAATCATATTTTACTTATTTTAAAGAGAATATTTTCAAGTTTCTGCATTATTAAATGATATTCAAATATTAAGTTGTATTTTCAACAATTAAATTCACAACACAAGTATGTTTATAAAAACAATTTCCAGTTTTTAAAAATTCTATACAATTTAAATAGACTATATAGCAAATGATTTTAATTTTACATATTCAAGTTAATTTTTATCCGTCAAATCTAAATTATACTTCGTTAAAAATTAAGAAGAGTGAACATGAATGTTATTATTTGGAAATGTACAGCTGCGGGGGAAAAATGCCCACTTGCTCTTTATTTGGCCGTCTATTCGTCGTACAGCAAAGTTATATATAACATTCGTTTGCTAATAACGTATACTTTATATTTTCTAGTCATTTAATTTGCATAAGGGGCCGTCTTCATATTTAATTTTGCATCAACATCGTTATTTTTCAATGGCAAAACTCTACCTTTGACTTTATTAAACGAGAGAAACCTTCGTATTCCCCTAAATATAAACTTTCATCAATTTTCTATGACAATTTCCGGAGATATTGTGAATCCTTTTTTGCGCGCTTTTAAGGGACATTCTGCAAATTGAAAAACGTTATTTTGAGGCTCCGAACTTTTAGTCTTTTATTAATTTCACTCCGATAGTTAAAAGAAATAAATGTTATTTACAGGGAAAATGATGTTTATAGTCTTAAAGGTTATTGTACTGAGATTATCACGGGTAGAAATTAGAATATTTAGTTAGTGGTCGAAATGACCCGTGAGTGCATAACTTCCTTGGTTCGTACACGCGATTTAAAGGAAAAATACAAAACGACAGCTTACGATTCTGAGAATTTTCTAATTTTGAAATTTTTATTGAGTATTTGAAGGTTCTCTTAGAGAGGTGAAATGTTGCCAGGAGTGAAAATCTGTTCTACGCTCTTCTGACTACAAGCATGGAAGTTACTCAGCTGCGCTCGAACTTGAAGAATGGTTTCGTGATTGAAAATTTATTTGTTTAAATTTCATGTAAAAAAACGCAATTACTTTTTTGCCGACCCAATATGATCACTGTTTTGTTATTTCACGTTCTTTATTTAATATAACCGTGTGCAGTGTGCAATATATTTATTTAACTTTTGTGGTATTTTAATTTTGTAGTCTTATGAAAATTTAGACAAAAATGTGATTTTTTAATGTTTGTTGAATGTTTGATAATGTATGGGGAAGTCCAAAGACCTGATGTGTTACCTGAGCTATTAAAAATAGTGAGATTCATGTCTTTAAAGTTGAGGTGTTGAGGATGTTAGTTTTTAAAAAAAAGGATCTTTTATTGAAAGACACACATCTACTACATCTAGTTCTATACATGGAAAATATTTTATTTGGGGGAAATAGTTGCGGACGCAACAATATACGCTTTATAGAATCACCATCAAACTGTACAAACCTCCAATTTAGTTTTTTTCAAATTTGCAATTTTTTTATTTCGCTCACTTTTCCTATTTTTGTGCAAAATAAACCTAATTTACATTTACTTTACTCAATTTTAAAAAAAATGCCCCTTAATAAATTTATACATCGTCCCTTAACTCATGAAAGTATAAATTAAACTACTGAAAGTAAAAATTTGAAAATCTGCACAGGCATGTAATATTACTTTCTGCATCCATTTCCATCGAAATTTGGTTAGGTCGCTATTCATAATTTTTTTAAACATTAATTTAATAATCCTTAATTCATATTAATATTTTATTAAAAATTATAATAATAGTAAATTATTTTTGGGTCGTTTAGTTCTAATAGCACGGATAAAAACCAGCTTCTTATTCTCAATATTATATGCGATAAGAATTAAAGTGTGAAAAAAATATTTTAACATAGGTGGAGAAGGATTTTGGAAGGTCATAACTCACTCATTTTCAGTTCAAATGTATTGAAAATTTGCTTCCGGGGTTAAAACGAACTAAACTTTTGAAATATGAAGCTAAATCTAGGGGTTGCTGTTAGGAAAATAAAGTTGATGCGAATTTTAATATGGAGATGGCCCCTTATGCAATATTTATGTATAGCAAACTAAAGTGTACGTCAATCGTAAACGATTGGTATATGTAACTTTTCTGTACAACCACCGACGGCTGAATAAATTGGGCGTTCTTTTTCCCAGCTGTACATGTACAAGGGGACCGAAAAATTCGCCTGCATATTTTTTAAAGTAAGGTGAGTGTTCTACGAAATGATACGCTTATAAATACGTAGAAAGTTCTGTCACAAACATTGTTTTAACCATTTTTAAATAATGTGCAGAATGTTTATTGTTATTATTATTAAAACATAACTTTTGTAAAGAAAAATCGTGTATAAAGTACTTTTTTCTTATATTCATTCTATTTTATAAAGGTTTTTAAATTTATATTTAAAAGTTTTGTAACTGATTACCAAGGCTAGCATTCAGCTTCTGCCGTTTGCATCGTGAGCTGACGTCGAATAGAAATATTAATTTTACTATGCCGATGCCAAAAATTAATCGACATTGTCGATTGTTACTCCCCTTGCTACCGAAAAGATAGCTCTGTTTGAGGTTCTCTGAAGATAGGACTTCTGAAGATGGATAATACATATTTTTGGAAACAGATCCTACTTAGAAAAGTATCATTTCGTCTTATTATAAAGGGAAAATAAAATGTAAGTTATTATAACAGATTAACTAACTATTATTTAACTAACAAAATATTGGTGTAAATACAGAGGAATTAAGGAAACTTATAATTATTTATGAGGAAAAGACGCGATGACATAGAGTTTCTGGTATAACGCGTATAAAAAATAACGCTGGAAGGTATTACTACGAAAACAGTAAATTTAACTTTGGAAAGGATATTATTAAAATATTTAAATCTTTACTTGTATATACAACGGTGTCCAAAATTGAAGTTACAAATTCGACGGTAATCTGTTAGAAGATAGTACTCAATGCATGGAATGGCCAGCAAAGTCTCTAGATTTATGTCCCGTACAGCACTTGTCGAATGATCTAGGAAAAGGTAACTATCTACAAAAACCCTTCAGAAGTTGTAATCTTCGTTTTTGGAAGAGCGCAACCTGAGTTGATCAAAAGTCTCTTTAAAAGTATAAGACCTCAAAATGACGCTTGTACACACTAAAGTAAGTTTGTTGAATTTAACGAAACTTGTTTGGTTAAGATAGTTTGGTACCTTTGTTTTGTTCACTTAAGAAAAGTTTTTTTTTCAACTAAATTGATTTGAAAAATACTTTTTACTTTAACAAAACGTTTTTGTAAAAGCTCAGAACGAATGAAATTTGAAATCACTCGACAGTCAATTCCCGCATGCGTCAAGGACATGCGCAGAACAGTGAAAGAAAAGAGCCACATCTAGAGAACAAACCATTATTGATGGAAAAGCGGAGGACCTACACGAAAGTCTGTGAACACGTTTAAATATTTAATAATATCAAATACAAAAATAAACTGGGTTTTTTTCCCTTGGTTTGTTAAAAATTTCAGAGGGAAGCCTAATTAGCTTATCTGCTTATATAAACTTACATTTTTATTTTTCTGTTTTTATAAGTTTAAATATTTTACAAAGAAGCTTAAAGACACTCAATGTTCATTAGACTAATTTAGTTAAAAAACTAAGAATCACTTTTCAACGATGTAATGTGCTGCAAAATATCCAAGGATGTAAAAAATCTTAGTTTGTAAAAATGTTAATTTATGTATAGGCTCAATGAAGATATTTGGGGGGGGGGGAATCTTGAATATAGACTAAGCTGGACAATACCAGCATTATGTGTATATATATATATATATATATATATATATATATACATCAAAAATATTTTTGTAGATCTAGTTTTAAAGCGGAACACACATTTTTAAAATCCATATCGGTTTTATGTAAATGACAGTTTAATTCGTACACCCCGCTGGAAAAAAAAAATCACTTACGATCAACACTCATTTTTTTACCGTATATTCCGTCGTATTACACGCTCTAGCATTTGACACGCATCAGTAAATTTAGGCTATGTGAAGAAATTTATTTTACATTTTATTTTATGCATTTTATATTCGGCTGATAAAGTGCACACTAAAAAATGAAGCAATTTTTTGAAGTTGAAAGTGCGTGATATATGCCGAGATATACGGCAATTCTTTGTAAGAGAAAATGCATTCATTTTACAAATGAAACCCTTTTGCGATAAAAATATTTTGTAGATTCATATTACGCTTATAAAAGCGCTTTAGTTCTCCTAGCTAAGTGATTATATACAGTTTTCATGCCGGAACACATACCATAAAGACTCTTGACCTTGTAAATGTGTATTTGAAAAGAGTTACGACATTTTAAGCTGACGTGCAAATTCTTTTTCCATCTACTGCAATCTGATTTTTATTACTAAGTCAAATAAACTAGGTCTCGTTATAATATAAAATTTGAGGAAATAGTATACATATTTATCCGTATTAAGAACTTGAAATAGATTTTGGCTTGCCTTCCATGTTTCTGTATGAGAAAAAAGAAAACTGACATTGAGCTTCTATCTATATAAAATCACCACAAGAAAAATGTTAATTTTGACGAATAGATAAATTATTTAGTTCTACCTCTGAAACTTTCAACCAATAGTTTGTGGGTTAAAAAACATTTCAGCAAAATCAACAATATAATTTTGTTAAGTGATCGGTACAACACCAGTTAGCAAAGAAATTTTTTTGATTCAAACACATAGTTTAGTTAGTTTTAACCAAATAAACCATTTAAACAAATAATTTGGTTAAATAAACAAAACATTAGTTTATTTTTTCACCTTGTTTGGTTAAATTGACAAAATTTACTGTTTAAATAACCAAGTAACAGAATTATAAAATTCCGCTTGCGCTATTTCAACCAGATAATTTATTTTATTTTTTGTTTCAACAAAACATTTACTATTTGAGAGTATAGCGGAGCGTGACATAACAATCTGATAAAGAAAATAACAGAAACTAGTTTTAGCTATGCTCAATATTTCTTTGAGATGTTCAACCTTCTCACCGTTAGCTGCAATGCATATTTGGATCCTCGTTTGAATGCCACGTTGCACATGCACACGGTACAACGCATACGATGGCGCAAGCGTCCGTAATGCGTCATTTAAGGTCTTGTAGTTTTTGCAGACATCGCATACACCTGATGTTTCGTTTATCCCAACACTATAAAGTCCAGCGGAGTCAGCTCAGGAGAACGTGTAGTCCACTCTTCGAAATCGCCATAATTTTCGAAACCGCTAATCTCTATATGATTTTTTTAACATAAAGTCAATAAATTTTTAGTTTTCAACATAAATATTAGACTTTTAATATTTCTTTGAACAATCTTTGTAAATTACAAATTTATTTGGACTGGCTCCTTAAAATCAGTTCTTACACCCTTGCTCTACAAAGGAAGTCTGGGCATAGCACTGTCTGTTAACCGCTATTGTAACTGCAATTTTGAAAGTTCTGTATCAAATTTTAACTGGTTACATGATAAATATGTCATATGCTGCATTCTTCTATTGATCTAAATATTTCAGATTTTTAACTTTAAAAGCCTTATATTATTTTCTGGACACTCAGTATCATCGTGCTGGCTAGCAAAAGTTGTACTATTTAGCAGGAGAAACGATCCAGGCGATGTGTGTAAGAAGAACATATAGCAACTATTAGAACCAAGGTTACGAGAACACAAAGAATAGCTTTCAGCAATCTGAGGATTGTTGAAAGCTGTTCTTCCTGTCGTGAAAACAACGTCGTCAAATGGTATGTCGTCAACTTGTCATGTCGTCAAAACAACAGTAATGTTTTTTTTTTTTTTTTTTTTTTTTTTTTTTAAGCTCAGAGTCTCCGACTAGTGAAAGGTACATGTGTATTGGTACCTATGTTATCTACCGTCAAAGCGTGAGAGATTTTGGGAGAATCTAATTTATAAGTATAGCAGTCTAAATGACGCTAATGGGAAATAATTATTCTTATGTCAAAAGCCAAAGTCCAAAGAACATGCATTAGATCTGATTTTGAAGAGCTAGACCACAAAAATTAGGAATTTATAAAGGTTGTTCAAAGTACTGAATTTAGAGCATGAGAGTGAAATTGTATATTAATTAAAAATATGTTATGAGTTGTGTTACAGTTAACATGTTTGATAATTTGGCAAACATCTTTTTAACTGTGTAAATTCTGGCGCGAGTTATATGGCAATTAACGGAAATTAATCAATAATAGAGCATGTAACACTTTTTTATTACGATTAATATTGACGCTATCATGATATTTGAAATGATTATGCTTTAAAATGTATGACATGTAATGATACCGTTGTAACTCTAAGGCCTTCTCTCAATTGATAACAACAACCTAGTGTTCAGACAAACACTTTACTACATATAATCACACCAAAAAAACATTTTCAGGTGTAAAACATATTTTAGTTTACACATCTCTCAACTAAAATATCAAAAACCCTGAAACAGCGGATAAAACTTTCAAACATAGATAATGTCATCCTCACAAATACAGTTTTGTAGCGAGCGTGCACAACAAACAATCGCTGGAGAACAGAAGTCACTTGCAAATACGTACAATGTCACATGGTTACATATGACGATACATACATGGTTACATATTGTCATACAACGTCACATGGTTAGATATGAGTATTTTCTGTGGTTATATTAATGACGTGAGTATTTACCACTGTTACACCGTTCAATATTGTTTCATATTGTGATGGAAACGTCGGTGTTCGAAATGGGAACATTTCGTTGGCTGGCTTACACGACGTATACTGTGTTTTTAATCCATTAAGGAAATCAGAAGCCCAAGGAAAACAGAGACGACCTTAATGCTGAACAGGCTAAATTTTATTTGACGTTCAAAAGTATAAAAACAGTGCCAAGCATCAGTTCACTGTAACACATTGCTTTGCCAAAACGTAGCACCAGGTTCATATCTAGTCGTTCCGCAAAGCCACACGGCATGCCGGAGTTCCACAGTTAATCAAAACGCAAACCTCCTTGAATGGAGAAAAATGTAGAAGTCCCTTAAAACCTTTTATAAAACGGCCAGCTTTTCACAGCTTGGAGAGAAAAAGATGAGCTACTCATAGGACACTGCCTATGTGACATCAAGGGACCGGTAGGTGTAATAAATAGAAATACTTTGAAATTAACTTTTAGAAAAGCATATAGCCAAGGCAGAAGTGGCAGAATTTGGCGAACGCCATACCAAAAGCCTACAGCCCTGTGAGAACCGAGACCATACGCGACGGATAGCACCATGGAACATGCATACTCTAGACCGAAATTATTTTAGAAGGGAAACCGCAGACGGACCGTCGCAAAAAATAAAAAACAAACGCGCCTTTTATCAAGAAGAAGACCTAAGTGGTGAGAAAGATTGAAACTGAATGCACAATATTTGATTTACAGAAACAAAAGAAAAGAAGATTGCTTTAGAACCGAAAAATATATGATCTTCATCACATATGTAATATAGCAATGTATACAAAACCGATATTCCAAAAGAGGTTTTATTTAATACATATTTGAGTAAAATTGGCTGATATTATTTATTTAACTATCTATTACTTAACAATATTATGTAACAATTCGGAAAAGTTTGTTTCAAATTTGTTTAACAACAAAATATCACTTTGTTTGAGTAAAAGAAAAGTTCTATACGTATATCCCTCAGTATTTAATGGGGAAACGAGTTCCACTAGATAATTACTCAATCGAAACTATGGAATAACTTTGCTGAAAGTATAATACTGTTCAGAGAACATCACCTGTCATTGTTACATAATTCCGAGCAACTCAAAAAAAAAAAACTTCTTTGAAACAACGGGGAAATTACTATGGAAAACTTTTTAAGAGTAGTTATTTAATATATTATCTCTTTTCCCTTTAAACAAATTTATCTTCTTAAACAAAGCATGAAGAAAATGATAAAATAGTTGAAACGAAACGCAAATTGTAGTTTTGAATTAGAATGAAGCGTAACAAATGGGAAAGAACATTTTTGAAATGTAATGAATATGTTCTAAAATCCTATATTCACTAGTTTCCAAATTATTTTTTAAAATTTCTTATTCTTTTTCGAATTTTTAATATATAAATGAAAGCTTCTTTTATTAGATTTAGATTATTTCTTTAAAGAACAGCAATTAAATATGTCAACTGTTAAGGAATATAAAAGAGGTTCATTGGGTGGAATATAAATTAAACGGTCTTTAATATTTACTTCGAAATTTCATTGAATTTTGATTTTAAATTATGCTAATCACCATTCTATCTATTCCTACCTAAAGTGATTATTCATACTTTCAAAGCAAAACGCACTTCAATCTCACTAGTAATTAGTTTCAATTTTAATCTCTTCGTTCCAGTAATCCACATATGTGGAATTTTTTCTTTCCCATGGAAAAAAGAAAACAAAAAGGATTCTTTAAATTTTTTGTAGTATATATGCGTCGATGCTTTAATTTTAAATAAATGGTTTTAACACATGTTAATGTGTACGTAGGCACTGATACACAGATTTTATTCTTCTTTGTAGATATTTGATGTTTGTTTGCCGTTACACAAAAGAATATTTGAATGTTATTGAAATTTCCTAAGTTGAATTTGTAAATATATATTTTTTTCCGAAATTCACATGGCTCAATGGAACATGTAGGATGTCGTTTGCTTCTAAAAGTGTGTTGAGAGCCTTCGTTTATAGGTGATGAAAACATTTTACTACTGAAAAAAAAGAGAATTAGGCTTTTTTCTAAAAAAGAAAAATAAAATATGATTTCTGTTCATCGTTTTTAACAGTAATAGGTTTTTTTAAAAATAATTATGAGATTGTTCTTTAATTTGAGAAGTGATATTTTTGTCGGTTGTTAAAAGGTTAAGACCTTTATGAAATATACATGTGATAATATGTGGTAGACCAAAACAGTTGTTTTTTCTCAATAACTTTATGATAATAAGTTCAAATTGATTATGTATACTTACAAAGTAAAGAGCATTGCAATATCACTATTAATTATTTTCCTCTGTTGAAGATAGATGTAATAAAGAATGCGATAGATGTAATCTTCTATGCCAAATCAAGTGCTTTTTCTCAATAAATGTGCGAAAATGTGTTTCAATTCCAAGCTAAATCATTAGTATATGGTACAAGTTTGACGTTTGAAACTTTACTATTAAAGTATAAGCCCATGTTGTAAATTTTGTTTTATCATATGAAGTATTTGTACTTGCAAATGCTTTACAGATTAAACTACGACGTGTCAAAGTAATCTGATATTAATATTATTTTCTTAAAATTTAGTTCAAAAACTTATAATACAGAACATTTTATGTTTCTCGATTAAACTAGCTTAGTATTTATAAATTAAACTATTTCATAAACATTTTTAAAATATAAAGAATAAAGTAAACATAATTTCAATTATAAAGAATGAAATTTACTCGTAAAGTATTCACACACCAAGCGGTTCAAGTTAATACACTTCTGAAAAAAAAAGTATTAAAAATGTAATTCTTTGTTGGGCTGCTTTGAGCTTTTGGATAGTTTGAATTATTTTTTTAATGAATTATGATCCTGCTTTGTCTCACTCATGTTGTATAGTTACTTTGAACTTCTGCTTTCAAGAATTAGCTTTTTTCCGAATGTTTTATTCTAGTTCTTTCCAAATGTGCTCTGTTCCATTAGGATCTGGAAAGTGAGGTGGGCATTTAATTGTTTTGGGACAATTATGAAGTAGCCAGAGGCGCACATTCAAAGCAGTATGCCTCAGATCATTGTTTGGTAGCATTTGTCCCTGAATATTTAATAAATGTTCCAAAACAATTAAATGTCCACTTGAATCTGCATAGCTAACCCAGCTAGCACATTTATAGAGAAATAGTTTTAAGACTTCGAAAACATGCTATTTCTTTTAAAAAAGAAAAATTATATTTATATTAATGACTAGCTGAAGTACCCGTCGTTGACGGGTTAGTACTGAATGCAGATTTCCAAAAACCAAGAACTTTCGTCAGCATTGCAGGAGTACACAGAATGGATATAGTATGTTGCCAAAGTAAAGAAAGCGAAATTATAATTTTTATGTATTGTTAAAATATTACAGGTTAGAGAGTGACTAAGTAATATCATTTCATTCGCTTTAGTCGTAATTATGAGATGCGCGAACGAATATTTACGCATATTGAAATAATTTACGCAAAATCTCAAAATCTAATCAATATTTTTGAAAAATTGGAAGCCTAGAATTTAAGTTGAGTGACAACCTATCATGTCACCAAATTTCGTTTCATTCCCTGTAGTCTTTATTTCGTGATGCTAGAACAAAATTTCAGCATTTTAAAACGATTTTCACAAAATCTCAAAATGTAATCAAAATATTTTAAAAATTCAACGCCTATAAATTAAGATTAGCAACTACCTATCATATCACCAAATTTCGTATCATTCGTATTAGTCGTTATTACATGATGCTTGAAGAAATGTAAACGTATTTTGAGAGAGTTTTCCCAAAATCTCAAAATCTAATAAAAAATAGGACACTTATAGTTTGTGTTGAGCAACCATCTATCATGTGACCAAATTTCATATCATTCGCTTTAGTCAATATTACGTAATGCGTGAACAAAGATACACTCAGATTTAAACGATTTTCGCAAAATCTCGAAATCTGATCGATTTTTTTTAATTAGATGCTTATAGTTTAAGGTGAGTAACCACCTATCATTTCAACAAATATCATTTTTCCATCTTTGCAGTTCTTACGTGATGTGCGAACACTTCTTGACGTTTACGACACATATCACTGAAATGATTAACCTTTAAATTAAAATAAATATCATATTCTAATTTAATTATATTTATTATGCATGTACTTTACAAATATCATATAAATGTTATATTCATATTAAATAGGTACTTGAATGTCATCATAATTTTTTATGTATGAAATTATAGGTTTGTGGTAACTATAATTTGAAACATAAATTTTACTCTCTAAATTTGCTAATTTTCTTGAAAATACAGCATCTATCGTTGTACCGAAAAGCGTTGTTGATTGAAGTCGAGAAGTATTCATAGTTAGATCAGATTTCTCTTTTAAAAATCAACTAACAGCTGAGATTCTTGAGAGCGAAAATTAACATTAAAATCTCCAGTAAGAATTATCAGTAATTCATTATAATTACTTAGAATCCAGGAAGTGACCAAGTTGTTGTATTATTCTTTAACTGTTTACTTGAACCATTGTTCCGTCTGGAGGTTGAGTTTGAATGTGGGAATGTCCATAGTCTAGTATTAACTTTAAAAGTATTCTTTAACTGATGTTTTCCTCTGTTAGTTGGGTCTGAATGCAGGTAGTGTAATTTGTTTGTGTTTTTCTATCACAGTATTCTTAAGCGTTGATTTTGCCTGCCGGTAGGTTTCGAATTATTATTGTGTATCCGTGTTTTTTAACTGCAGGTTCTGTCTACTGTTTGGGGTTGATTGCAGCCAGTGTCTGGTTCTTTGTGGTGTTCCATCCCCGTGTTAAACCGTTGCTTGCTCCGTCTTGAGGTCTGGCTAGAATCCACGGAGTGTCCATTTGTTATTCTTTTATTTTGTTATTAAACCGTTTGCAGCCAGTGTTTGTTTCTTTGTGGTGTCACATACCCGTATTCTTAAACCGTTGTATATATATCATTATAAGTATATATATCATTACTATACATAAATGTATATATATATCATTACACTATATATATCATTATAAATATTGCGTTCACAGAAACACATTTTTCTAAATTTACTAACATTTCTTAAAATGCAGCTTTTGGGCAAAATAATAACAGACATAGCAAACATAATATTTAGGAGTTTAACGGCCTAACGGCCAATGTAACTGGCATTTGACAAATAATAATATCACTTCGCTTCGAAACTACTGCCTATAATCATTACGAAATAGTATTCTAAGACAATTATGTAATTAAAACAAATCTGAAGCCAGTAACTAATATATATCACGTTCTTATGTATTTGATTTTTTGAAGTTCTGCTAATTGAACGATCTCCATTTACTTCGCCTCGATGGAAATATAAACAACCTGAGACGCGCAGTTACCCAGTGTGCGTAGCGCCATTTGATTCTACGGCGTATTCAACTTTCTAAGAAAAGTGTCCCCTCTTATTTACCTTCGTGGGATCGAAGTATGATCCTCCAACAGTGTTCTTAAACGAAAATTTCTCACTGCTGTTTAGGTTCATTTGCAGCCACTGTTCCTTTAATTGTGGTGTTTCATCCCCTTGTTCTGTCTGGAAGTTGGGTTAGAATCCAGGAAAAGTGTTCTTAAACTGACGTTTCCATCTACTGTTCCCAGGGACCAATCTACACACTTGGGGGCCCAGGGCATAGATACTTTCGGAGACCCCTGCACAAAAATTTTCCGCAGAATATTACTTAATTAAATTAACTTAAAACCAATTATCATTCCTAAGTTAACCATACGTAAACATTTACAAATCAGTACAATGCCACGACAGATACCTCTAATATGAATTTTTCAATTTTGAAATGTTTTATGGGTATTTAAAGCCGTCACAAACCTTTGAAAAGATATAAGACGGAGTATGCTGAGGTGTCCGAACGAATTTGCAAATATCGAATTTATCCAATTTCTAATCGAATGCATAACTTTTAGCGTTACAAGTTACATTAAATTAAAAATTTCGAATATTTGTGATGAAATGAAGTAATCAGAAATTTTTCTCTTGGGAGATAATTTTAGTAGCTATTATGATGACATAAAAGGAAGTTTTGTGGGCCCCTAAAAATCGGGGGCCCAGGGCACGTGCCCCGAATGTCCCGCCGTAAATCAGTCCCTGTGTTCCGTTTCAATTGCAGGCAGATTCCATTTCTTTGTGATTTTCCAAAGCCATGTATTGCATATTATTCATCTAAAAATAAGGATTATCGAGAACCTACTGTGAGGTTGGGATTACATGCAAAATATTATGTTGGATGTACAGTGAAACCTCTGTGAGCGGCCACCCCACCGTACCGAGAATATTTGGCCGCTCAGAGGAGTGGCCGCTCAGAAAGTTTTTATTTACTATTATAAGATAACTCCTATAATGCGTAATATAAACAAATCTGACACATATTCCTTATTTAAAATAAAATTTAAAACTTATCTAAAGAGAAACTAGTACGTTATTTAATGCTTTATTACATTTTTTTTTTTTTTTAAAGGATACAATTTGTGTCTGTTTTAAGTTTTTACTTTTCTCTGAGTCTTTACTTTTCTCATATTTTCAAGTTCGTTTTTTAATTAAAAAAGCAGAGCTCATCCGTTTAACACCAGGAAGTTTGGAGTCTTCGTATTCCTTCAAAATCAAATCCTTTTCTTTAATAACTTTGTTGATTTGCGATTTTCCGCAGTTAAATAATTCAGCTAACTTTCTTTCCAATTTTCAACTCAGATCTCTGACCAACTAATAAAATGAAACTGGCGTGAACATAGACGTGAATGGCGTTTTTGCTCCAATGGACTTCGCAAGTTATTCCTGGGTCTTATATTCGACCACAAACCTGACCTAGATTTTTTCCGCTCAAAATTAAAGCATGGAGTGAGTAGAATTTCACAAAATATGAAATGGGCGAAACCCCTCGGTGTCCGTTTAGAAGGGTTTGGGTGGTCTGCTGATAGAGGTTATTTTAACGTTAGGTCTATGAGCCGAAAAATCCGTGCCATGAAAAACTGGCCACTTAACCCATTTATGCCTAGCGTCCCTTTTTTGGGACGGCATTTTCGCTATTAGTCGAAAACGTTATTTATTTTTCCTAGCCTTTATTCATGAGCATCGAGCCTCACCTCTACAAAATATTTTAACATGACCAAGTAGGATGTTGATATTTCGATTTTTATGCATAATGATTTTAAAAGAAATCATCCCTTGTTCAAGTCGTTGACGTCAGAAATTTATCTATTATTTCTGTTACCAGTAAAAATCGAAGAAAGTCGCAAAAATATCAAGGCACAAATGGGTTAAAGGGGTGGCCGCTTGAAGAGGTTTCACTATACCTTCAAAGCGCTTATTGATATATAAAAAAAGATACGGCTCCTGATACGGCTCTTGACTGTTTTTCTGGATTTTTCTTTCCCGATGAGTTCGGGGAACGGCGAAAGCAGGTCGAAAAGGTAGGTTTTTCAGCGATTCTTCTTTTTCCGGGAGTGCACGTCATTTCCCTTACCGAGTGTTACTTCCGTCAGAAAAAAAATCGAGTTACTTTCTAGTCGCCACTAAAGAAGTTTTACTTCAAAAAAATTAAATATACAAATCTTAAAATACACCCACTGACGGTATTTAAATGTATTTTAAAAGCTTTCAAATCATTTTAACTTTATTTACCCATAATTTATTTACCCCCTGCGGAAAGAAAAAAGACCCACTTGTACTTTATTCAGCCGTCGTTCGTTGTGCAGCAAAATTACATATACCAATCATTTACGATTGAGGTACACATTAATTTGCTATACGTAAAAATTTCATTGGGGGCCGTCTCCATATTAAAATTCGCATCAACTTTTTTTTTTCAATAACAACCCCTAGATTTCACTTCCTATTTCAAAAATTTAGCTCATTTTAACCCAGGATACCAATTTTCAATAAATTTGAACTGAAAATGAGTGAGTTACGAGCACCCAAAATCCCCCTCCTCCTATGTTAAAATATTTTTTCATACTTCAATTGATATTTCATATAATATTGATAATAAGAAGCTGAGTAAAAAAAGTATGATTATTCGTACTATTAAAACTAAACGACCCAAACATAATTTGCTGTTATCATACTGTTTAATAAAATATTAATATGAATTAAAAATTATCAGATTAATACTAAAAAAAATTATGAATAGCGACCTAGCCAAATTTTGATGGAAATAGATGCAAAAAAGTGATTTTACATGGCTATGCAAAATTTCAATTTTTTTCGTACTGCAGTTTAATTTATATTAAATAAAATGCGTTATTTTCCTGAATTAAGGGACCGTATATATTTATGAAGTGACAAGTTTTTGAAAATTGTTTAAAATAAACGTAAATTAGATTTATGTTGTGCAAAAACACATTAAAAGATAGAGGTATTAAAAATATCGAATTTTGAAGCAAATAAACGAAAGGTTTTTACAGTTTCATGGTGATTCTATAAAACTTCAATTGTTGCGTCCGCTACCATATTACCCCAAATAAAATATTTTCCATGTATAGAATTAGATGCAGTATATGTATGTCTTCCAATACAGCGTCCTATTTCTGAAAAACTAACATCCTTAACATTTCAGGCATGAATTTAACCTTTTTAATATTTGAAACATAAGGTCTTTAGACTTCCTCATTCTTTATGAAATATTCAAAATCACGCTTTTCTGTCTAAATTATTCATCTGACTATAAGTTAAAATACCGCCAAAAGTATTGCACATTGCAGACGATAGTATTAAATGAAGAATGTGAAATTACAAGAACAGTGATAATATTGGGTCGGCAAAAAAGTAATTGCGTTTTTTGCATGAAATTCAAACAAATAAATTTTCAATCATGAAACCATTCTTCAAGTTCGACCGTAAGCTGAGTAACATTCATGATTGTAGTCAGAACAGCAGAGAACAGCCTCTCACTCCTGGCAACATTTTAACTGTCTAAGAGAAATACTTAATGACAATTTCAAAATTAGAAAGATTTTCAAAATAGTGAGCAGTTGTTTTGCATTTTTCCTTTAAATCACGTGTACGAACCAAGGAAGTTTTGGACTCACGGATCATTTAGACCACTGACTAAATATTCTAAATGCTACACCTGATATTCTAAGTACAAAAAACTTTAAGACTAGAAATAGTATTTTCTGTGAAAATAATATTTATTTCTTTTAACTCTCGCGAAGGAAATTAATGAAAGGGGGAAAAGTTCTGAACTTACAAATAGCGTTTCTCAATTTACAGAAAGACCCTTAAAATCACGAAAAAAATAATTCGCAATATCTCAGGAAATTATCGTAGAAAATTGATGAAAATTTATATTTATGGTAATTGCAAGGATATATATTTAAAGTCAAAGGCGTATGTTGTTATTGAAAAAAACTAAGTTGATGCCGAATTAAATATGAAGACGGCCCTTTATGCAAATTAAATTACTTGAAATTTAACGTATACGTTATTTGCAAACCAATGGTATATATAACTTTCCAGTACGACGAATAACGGCCAAATAAACAGCAAGTGGGCCTTTCTTTTCCGCAGCTGATCATAAATCTTAATTGAGGCAGTACAACATTTTCTTGAAAAATACTTCATGCAAATCACTTTAACATATTTTTATACAAACTCTTCTTAGCTTCTAAATTTAAATTACATGAAAAAAATGGAAAATTTCTATTATGATATGGAATGGAAATTAAATAACATTATATTATCAGACACAATGAACTCTTATTTAAAGTCTTTACATTTTTGTCAAAATATTTAACCCTTTTGGATTTTAAATCGATTTTTTAACGGATCACTTACACACACAATAACAGCACGATTCATCTATCTATTGCTGACGTTGTTTCACATTTTAAAATTTTTCGTATGCCAGCATTTATCTGTTATCTTTTTCTCCCTCTTGAAAAGTATACCTTTTAGATATCTCGAGAACAATCGTTGTTCAATTTATAATATTGCCCCTGAAACGACGTAGAAGGATTTTGTTTTCCATTGTTCAAAGAGCATTGTAATCCTGATTTATCGGAGTTCTCTTAAAGTCCGGTGTATAAAAGTTGTTGAACGAATTAATTTCTCATTTAAAATGCTATAAAGAAGACTTTTAGAAGCTTATAAAGATCTATTAGAGTTCGTTAAACTTCGTTATATAAAGCATTCATTGTAAAATTAATATCAAAGATGGATTGGAAGTTTTATGACACCATATAAATCACCTTTGAAACTTTATTTAAGAAAACTTTCACGTTTTGGATCTTAAATCTTATGATTTATCGATTTATGAAACATGAACTATATGTGAATCTCATAATATTGCTTCTTCATAAATTTTATGATGAGCGAATTGTAAATGTAAAAATGTTATTTTTCAATAAAGAATTAATTTATGAGGTGTAATATATATTACTTTAAATAAAATTCCACGTCTTGATCTCAGAAATAATAATAAAAACAGAGAAAAGTTTGTCCATTTAAGTAGTTACTGAGTTATTATGACTTCTGAAAATCTGAAAATATAAAGATTCATTTTTGAATTAAAATGATCTCAAAATGTCTTTCATACTCAAAATGTTCATGAGCCCAATGTTTTCATAATGGAATAAACAAGGAAGCTCGCAACTTATAACCCGATGTAACCCCAAAGTATTTTGGGTATGCTTTGTCCTACGGGGGTAAAGCCATTTTGAATGGTCTTTCTTGTGTGTTATTATACGGCATTTTCAATAAAATGAAGGAACACTGAATAAAATTTCACACCAGAGACACTGGCAGTCAGTGTAAGACAATGTATTGAAATCTCTATTCAGCCTACTAATATTCTGAGGCCAATAAATAAGAAAATATTTCTCTCTGAATCGATTAGGTAACATTTATTTTTAATGGTTTCTGTCGTAAAAAAGCACCTAAACAATTTGGGAGTATACTCCATTACTCACAGAAGTACAAAATTATAATTTTTGTCACACTATAGAACTGCATTCATCAATAACTTCTCGAAAAGTCTGTTAATTGGAAACGTTACCACTCACAGATTTTACGTAGGACTTTGAGTTTTCGTTTAGTTCATCTTCAAAGGCATGATTTTTTTAATTCAACTTATAAAATACACACGCACACAATATACGCAGTGAGAATCTGTCGTATCCCAAGATGATTACGGTGATATTATTGAAAGATATTGAAAATCTTTTGGTTGCTCCTGTAAAAGAATTATATATATATATATATATATATATATATATATACATCTATGTGTGTATACATGTAAACATATATAAATATCGTCAAATCAAAAACATTCTTTAGCTTTGTTGAAAAGTCTTAATAAAGGCGATATATAAGCTATTTAGTTATACTTCGTTATTAATTTAAAATAACTTAATCATATATCAAATGCAAATTATAATAACCATAATGTACATCTATTACTTAAAATGCAATTACTAAAATCCATTAAGGGGAGTAATTAAGTCATAAATATATAACCAAATATATAACATAATCCGACGTATACTAATACAAACGCACGTGTAACACTAATAAATACTAATACTTAATAGGAAAACTCGACGATGTATTGCTGACAACTTGAAAACGCCTTGATATTTAACAGAATTCCTCTCAATCTAATTGCTATAATGGAGTTCTGTGATTACAAGGTGATACTTAGCAGACCTTACGTCGAAATGGATGATGAATGTTGTTTATGTACATATTCATCTACGTAGCATACATTTTGGAATGCAATAACATTTATGAGAGGTCTGCCATAAAACCTTTAAATCTTCAGTAGTTTACGTTCTAATGTTTCTAAAAGGTATTATCTATATTTCGAAACTTGCACCAGTTGTTTTGATGAAATACGCTTATTATTATAGGGAATGTTTTTTAAGGTTGCCCCCTTCATTTGAATTGTATCCGTAAGATTAGATTAACCCTTTTTTATCAGCGTGTTGCTGACCTTTAGCATACCAAATAAAAATATATAAATCAAAAATATTGTGTTAAAAAATATTTGCATGACTGTTGTGACTGCATGGCTAGATTAACGTGATCATAAAATAATTAAAAAGTACTCTCAAAAGTTGAGATATTTAATTAATATTTTATTACGTAACTACACTTTGTTCATCACCAATCGCACTATTCGTTATTACAGCACTTAAGAGTTTTTACGTGCGTAGGTCAGCCTTACAGTAATACTATGCCATTGTTGTTGCATTCGGAACATTCTTTTTTTGGACTTGTGCGGTTGATTTCAAGAAATCCTCTTATAAATCCTCGTTGAATGAAGGGAACAACACAAGGACAGTTTATAACAGCACTCATGGATGAAATTCACGGTTCATTAAACAAGCACAAACAGCCAGGAAATTAGTGGGAATTGAGCCCACGGCTGTACGCATAAGCGATTAGTGGAGAGAAGAGAACGGGCCTTTAGTGTCTAAGCCTCCGGCTCCGCTGGAATATCAATGATTATATATGTTTAAACGATTATAACGAGTGACACATTCGTTTAATGTTTAATTAATGCAGTCTTTAATTATTCACTTAACTAATACTTTCTTTAACAAACATCGAACTCCTAACCAGTTTAGGGACCTCCAATACATACGATAGTCTAGAGGGCATTGACGATGGCAAGATGACAACCATAGCGATATGAATACAAGGAGATGACATTACCTATCTAATAATAAAGCCAAAACTGTAACCTAGCCACCATATTGCCTTGACCAAAACATTGTTATTCTATGGTGATAGTTCTAATTTCCCCTTTTAATTGTACCAACAATTTTAATATTTCTTGAAATTGTGTTAATTTTAACAACTTTTTATTACCTTGTACCAAGTAAATGGAAGTATATTGTTGAATAGCATGAATATAGGCTAGTTTAAATATAGTCTAGTATTAATATTTCCGTCATCGACCTTGCCAAGTTTTTTTTTTTTTTATATCACCGAAGTTAGTTCCAAAATAACGTATTTGGCATATCTACAACTTTCAGCTATCGAATATTGAGATTTTGTATTTAGAACTACCATGACATATGGATATGATTTCTTCTTAATGCAATCGACTGGGTAACTTACTTATAGATTTAAGCAAAATACTTTCAATATATTAAGGATACATTCAATTCATGAAAAGTCTAATCAATCACCATTTCGGCTGTGTCAAAAATCTTGCAAACTAGCGTCAGTTTAGCAGCTTTTGGCGAAATATCGCGAAATGAAGCGCAGAAAGTAAGTTTTTTAAACTGAAACTTACCCGATCTTAAATGTTTGTCTAGAAATACCTGAACCTCAATTGTAATGCAGTACTGCAACTCTCTTAAAGTAAAATAAGTTTAGATAAAGTGTACTGAAATTACTGCACTGTGTTTAGATAAAGTGTTTAGATAAAGCAAGTTGGCGAAATATCACGAAATAAAGTGCCAAAAGCTAGTTTCTAAAACTTAACCGAACTTGGTGATATCTTAAATTTTTGGCTAGAAATCGCTGAACCTTAATATCATTGCAGCGTTAGATCTCTTCAAATGATATTTTCCTATAAAATTTTTAATATAATCAGTAAAATGAAATTATATAAGTATCGTTAAATGTGTAAAAATGCTATTTCGCTTCTAACGGCAAAATAAAAAATCTGCTTAATCCGTAAAATCATGAATTTTTCACTATTATTTAAAAAAGAATCGACTAAATATTCTGCCATACTGAGACCAACTCAGAACCAGCAGCCAGCAAAACTACATCTCGCCAAAGTTACACCAACCATATGAAAAAGCCCACAAGATTAATTTAATTTTTTATATCGCCGTATTGCAGATCTACAACATCCTAACTAATATTATAAATGCGAAAGTGAGTTTGTTTGTTTACTTATGACGCTTTCACGCCTAAACCGCTGAATAAATTATGATGAATTTTGGTTTTAGATATAGATGGGACCCTGGAGAAGGTTATAGGCTACTTAGAATTTTAGATTTTTAATTACTTTTTTAAATATTAATTAAAAACCGTTTTTACGTTGCCATGCTTGGCGAGTTTCGCCCGTATCAAGTGATTCATGTTTTGAGCTAACAAGAATGCTATTACTTCAATGAAGAAGCACGTGCATCTGTAAAACATTATATATTACGGAAATTATGCCAGTTTTATGCCAAATCTATCTATCTATAATAATAAATATGAATGTTCTCCAGACAAATTTACAGAAAGCAGAGCTTTGAAAATTTGAGGATGACTGGGCCCATGACTTCGGTAACGTGCACCTGAGGCTCAGAATTTTAAAATTTAAGTACTTTTCTAACTATTAATTAAAAAACGTTTTATCGCCCGCACCAAATGATTTATGCTTTTGAAATACAGCAGAAATTCTATATGCAAAAATCACATGCATTTGGAAAACATAAATTGGTATGGAAATTATGTTGATTTTACGCCAAATTAAAAAGCATAAGTAAAGAAAAGTGTACTTACGTATTATCCCGGCGGTCCGCCAAGACGAGCGATTTTTTGCCAAGATAAATGCCGGGCACATGAAATTATTAATGGTTTTGAATACGATTGGCAACAGTTTGGCAACTCATTTGACGAAAAACAGTTTCGCGGGAATGACCGCCGGGGTAATACGTAAGTACCAAGAAAAGTCTAGATGTGTTTCTGAAAGTTCATAAATTTGAAAATCCTACCAATAATATAATGTGTACGTTTATGTGTTTTGATGTTTTTGACTGAATCACACAAAAATGGTTGGAAAAATTTGTAATGAAGATAGCTTATGCCCTGGATTAACATACAGGCAACCTTTCAAGCATATAGCATAAATAATTATTTTACAGAGACGCTCAAATAATAATTCTAATGCATTGCGCTCTATAGAAATTTTGTAGCTATTAAACCGATTTTAAAACTTTTTTCACTGATTGAAAGTTACATTATTCCTGAGTATTATTGTTTGTTTGTGGATTAAGACCGATTGACTGCACTAGGGTCCTAGGCCTATATGGGGAATTCCTCTGTGTGGAATTTTCTAAGGGATCCTAGCGCGTATTTTCGCGAGGTTTTGGAGAAAAACACCGAAAATTGCGAGCGGCTGCGGCTTGGTCGACAGGCGCGACCGGGTTTTGAACCTGGCACCTCCCGCATTCCAGTTTTGAGCGCAGAACCTCCTAGACACTGGTGGGACCCTGGGTGTTATAGGCTACCTTTTATGCATATATCACAAATAGTTCTTTTACAGGGATACTCATAAGAATTACATTACGCTCTATGTGTATCTCTGTAAGTACTGAACCGATTCCAAAAGTTTTTTCAATGATAGTAAGCTACACTATTCTTGAGTATTATAGGCTAAAATTCATGCATGTAGCGTAAATAGTTACTTTACAAGAACACTCAAAACCGTTCGAAAATACTGTCGCAACTGTCTCTATTCGCCGAATGCCTGAAAAAAATCTAAATTTAGTAATTCTACATACTCTCTTATTTTAAATGAAGTATACTACCATGCATTATACTTCATTTAAAATAAGTAAAAAGGCAAATAATATTTAAATGCAGTTTCTTTAGTCGCAATCATATTTGTTATTCACACATGCTTCGTTTCCCTCTGGACCTAATTCTAAAGCCGACGCGGACGAAGTCGCGGGTAGCCGCTAGTACTTAATAAAACTTTATAAACACAGAATAGTGCGTTAAAAATATTTGAATGACTGTTTCTTTCCTAGAAAAATAAGAGGATTAAATAATTTTAAAATCTCTCAAAAGTTTCTGAATTAGTTAATATTTTAACACCAAACTGTATTTTGCTCTTCAACAGTCACAGTTTTGGTTATTGCAGAATTTAAGGTGCTTTTCCGTAGGTCTATCTTACTCAATTACTAAATATTAGGTAAAACGTCTCAGCTTAAACTGTTAGAAACACTTGAATAGCACTTACATAATATTATAAATATTTTCATATTGCGGAAGTTAGTTTATAAATATTTTCTGAATGTGGTTTTCTGCCATTTGATCTTCGTGAAGTAATGAATCACTTACATATGCTACAGATAGATTTTAAAATGATACAAAAACGTTCCATTTTGAATTCTACAACAAACACGTTGTAGACTATAACTGTGACATGAATTACAAAACTCAAAGATGAATTAAATTTCAGCATGTTCATTACGTATTTTTGCATATTACAATAAATAATTTTTGGATACGCAGCTGTTGAGATAAAAAAGGTTAAATAAGAATTTGGGCCAATCTAAGCACATCGTTGTAAAGATATAAAACACTTGCTATGCATTGCAAACTGATAGGAAAGTAAAGAAAAAAAACTGGAGTGACTCCACTCGACTTTCCGAACACTTACGATTAAGATCATTACCAAGCATTTAAATAAATTTTAATCGATGAATAATTCAAACATACATACCAAATTGAAGTTCAATCGAATGTACCGTTTAAACGCTAGCGCACTTTCAAGAATTTCTCCCCATAGGCCATAATGTAAAAGAAATCTTTGTCGTAGCCCTGTAGAAAAACTATAAGTCCTATACACACCAAAATCAATACCGGTCTTGCGACGGTGGTGTATGTTTGCGTAAAGCATATATACCCAATTTGAGCTTAATCGAATGCCCCGTTCAGGAGCTATCGTGTTCACTTTTATACACACAAACACACATACACACATACATACACACATACATACACACATACATATACACACACACACATACATACATCTCGTAAAAATAGCATAAATGAATTCAGAAGACCTCAAAACGTGTAAATACACCAAAATCTCGAATTCGAATTTTTTCATGATTACAATACTTTCCTTACATGGTACATGTTCAGAAAGTAAAAATGAAAGTCTTAAAAAATATGCTGTGGAAGCCAAGTTTTGCAAATCCGGTTTTTGCCCCATCAGAGAAAATCGATGAAATATAATCTGAAATAGTTTAAAGTTACTCAGAAAAATTAATTAATGTAAAGAATTGTTTTGCTATACTTGATCCAGGAATATTTGACAAAAAGCTGCATAAAATTGTATTGATTGGCATAAAGTATTTTTATTTGAAATGAAATGCATCATCATTAACTCACCTTACACTGTAACAAGATTTCCAGCAAATGTACATCCATTATTCCTTTACTTAAATATTCACTTCATCATCACCAGAAGTTACTCCATTTACGGAGATTTCAGTAAATTAGTTTAATATTATTAGGAAAAAAATCACGTAAATTAAAAATGAATACCATTCATTAGAATTTGCGCATAAAGGGATGAAAGAAATGATAAAGTAATTGTCTTATAACTTTAATTAACTTAGCAGCCTTCTGATCAAATTGCATTTAGGTAAATATATTTAAGTAAATATATTAAGTAAGTATATTAGATTTAAAAAATTACTCTGAATTATGTTACTTCTGTTGAAGCAAAATGCAAAACTACACAGAGATTGTTTTATCAGTATAGGTAGATTATGTTGAAAATAAATACAACAAAAATGTTGTCTACGTATTTCTATATGTATGTCCGGACGGAAGATGCCTTGTTAGAAACCAGGTCGCGTCTGCCGACCTAACACCGTTCGGAGTTCTCAGTGGTTTTCTCCAAAACTTAGCGTAAATTCGGGTTAGGACTCCTTAGAAAGAGCCCACAGAAGGCACCCCACCCATTGGCCTAGATCCCACGCTAGCTAACTGGCCGTAATCCCACAAAAACAGCATATCTATATGTATAGAATTTTATACATTATTATTATTATTATTATTATTATTATTATGTATAGAATTTATTTTTTTTATAATTTTAATATTTAATCACAATCCTACTTCACCGAAAATTCTTATATAGAACAAATTATAGTCTGAAAGAGTGGCAGTGCTAATGTGGAATATTAAAGGTGAAAACCCAGCAATATAGCAGAAGGTAGTTTGTATTTCATGAATGTGGTTTTCTACCATTTGATTTTTGTGAAGTACTTAATTACTCACATATTCACGGGCGTGGCTATAGCTTTCACATGGAAGAGGTAAGATTTGAGGTGCCATTTTTAGTAAAATTTGATCAACAGAAAATGTTGCTAAAACATTTTTGCAAAAAATTCCAATTGCATTAAAAGTGTTTAATCTTATTTGTGGTAATCTATTTTATTACTTATATACGTCCGTGCACATATTTATAACTAGGGAAAATTACAACGAGTGCTTCTAAAAATATAAAATCTGTGTAACATGTATGACAGGAAGAAATAACTGTATCTATGTAAAGAAAAATTTCCTTAGAAGCAGCATCTTTATCAGGTAACTCACTCACGGGTGATTTCTCACACTGCTTCATCTATATGGTATTCTTATAATACCTATTACGTACTGTATGTATGTAAAGAAAAATTTCATTAGAAGTAGCATCTTTTTCAGGTAACTCACTCACGGGTGATTTCTCACACTGCTTCATCGATATGGTATTCTTATAATACCTATTACGTACTGTATCTATGTAAAGAAATATTTCCTTAGAAGCAGCATCTTTTTCAGGTAACTCACTCACGGGTGATTTCTCACAATGCTTCCTCTATATGGTATTCTTATAATACCTATTACGCTTTCATTAATGCTCGTTTTTTGTTGTGAGCCCATAGCAAAACATGTAACTAAAGAAGTTCGGCTTACAAAATGCCGACAGTTGTCACTGAACTTGCTTTCGGCTAAGTCGCCCTTCATCTGTGGAAATTCACCAATATATACAGTATACCCACTAGAATTCCTTGCTGCCCTCTTAACTAAGGAACGGCTTCTGCTAAGTGTTGACTATGTATAGTTAAGTAGCCATGCGCTACGCAAAGAAACGCCTACAACGCCACCTAGCGTATAAATTCGGAGTTATTGTTTTTATCTCAAAAACGATCCAAGATCTGGAAAAAAAGTTAATTATAAAGTTGCTCAATAAATCAGTGATGCTATACAACTTCCCAATTGGCTTTTCTTCCCGTATCTCGAACCGTTTTTCCGATACAAATGCTAATACCACAGTTTTCCACCGGGTGGCGCAGTCGGCGGTTTCATTTAGTATAAAGCATGGCTACTCTACTTTATCTGCTGAGAATTTGTGGATTATAAAAAAAAATAATAAAATTTTTAGTGGCGTATGCTCGATTACAAAAGTGGGCTATCTCACTCCAGTAACGGAAGAGGGGGAGGGTACTTTTCACCGATTTCTCTTCAGAGTTATTATTTTCGCTTATTGGATTGATTTAAATATGTCAATCTCAAAATGTTAGGCTAATCGTTTAATGAAAACTGATATTCGTTGGGTTTATAGCTATTGGGACATTGTCGTACTGGAGCTAGATTAGCAACTCCACAGGGAATAAGCCATTGGTTATGACTCTTCAAAAATATTTGCAGTTGTAATACGAAAGTTTCCTATGCTCAGGAAAACTGAAAAAAAGAATAACGGGTGATAAATTAAACCATAAATCCTATGCGCAAATTTTTAAAAGCATTTCTATAAAACTTCTGTGCAAGAAAGAATGAAGCAATTACACCGATACAAATAAAATTGCGACTTTTACCAAACCATTTAGTCACAAGAAGAATGTACAGATGTGAGGTGAAATATTCCGAACTTGGGAATAAAACATAGATTGGTGACCACTGACGTATGGGTAAAACTCAATAACAGCCTGGGAAAAGAACGCAAAAAAAAAAAAAAAACAAGTACTAGCCGGCATACATCTGCGGCTTTTACCTATCGAAAAGAATTGGTTATTTAAGAGGCAACCGCATACATATACAGAAAAAATAAGCGGAAAGAGCTCTGAAATGGGAGAAATCACTAAACAGGCGAATGGTTGTATTTACTCCAGGGTAAGTTAATAACATACTATTCAGTGTAGGTCCTATCATATACTTTGTAATGTAATAAGCCCTTTGGAACGTATAATATGCATTTGACCTTTTAGATTAAGGTATTTATTCTTCATCGGGGGTTTCAGAATTTCCATTTCATATTAAAAAGTAGTATAATTGCATGCTTCAGGTGATCTGAATGTTCTGCATGACAGTGCAATTTATGTTTTTCAAACAACTATGCTTTGCTACAAAAACATCAAAAGACAATGCAAAAGAACACATATGCAAATACTAGGATAACAGTGCACCTACTACTAAGATAAGACCTACACAAATATTAAGAGAAGAACAGTTTCAGTAGGTATGACAATCCGTCGTCGTGCTAGAATAAAAATGAAAAAAAAATGCTGTTTATATAGAATAATTAGAGATACAAGATAAGGCTCACACGAAAGTTAATAGTGTTACGAATTTCTGGGTCTTTCTGCCGTTCAAAGGTTAAAAATAGTTTAAAATTCGTAGTCTACGCGTTAAATAATTTGCATTTTGTAGTATCAAAATCGGTTAATGAAAAAATGAGATATGGAGTTTTGGGTTTCTGCATTGATTAGCATATAGTTTTCTAGAAATCTCGAAAAATAATGGTCGTTAACCTTAGCTAACCTCACTTTTGGGGACTTGCTTTTGGTGCCAAATTTGGCAATATTTAGACAAAAAATTGCTAAGCTTGGCGACATTTCCGACATTTGGCGCGATTCTTCCAATTGGGCTTGTAAAGCTTGTTTTCCTGCATTAGCGCTGTGAAATAGCCTGGCATTCATTAATATTTCTAAAGGAATATTGTCATATTTGTAAAGGAATTTTCTTCGAATAAATGGGCGTAATTAAAACGCGTTCTTACGGGATCCCTTTATAAAGATCCCGATTTTTCTGGAATGCATGTCGAGAAGTATAAAAGGAAGTTAGACCGAGGCATTCCAGTCAGTTGCTTTTGCCTTGCTCAGAAAACAGAAGCTTCGTGAGAGAGCATAAGCTCCGTATTAGCGCTAAAAAAGCGGTATTTTTCGCTTTTATAAGAAGCTTGTTTTTAAATGCTGCGTGTAAATTCTTCATTGCTAAGTCTTGAGGGACTGTTTACGATTTCCCAGGTAAGTTTCCACTGAGTTTTTGCTTGTGGAAGTGTTTTATTTTGTGGGAGAAATCGGAAAGCGGGAAATCAAGGTAACTGGAAACTAGAATTAACATCGGCATGACATACAGGTCGAAACCAGCCAGCTATCTTAATTTTCATGTTAGTGCTTTTATATGTTATCTTTTGCTACTTCTGCATTAACTTTTGCACCAAGTTCCGTTTCCTGCCTATTTAATATGCCTCAATTTAAAAATAATTAGTCTCTCCCAGTCATTCACTCTGCACTGCACCTCCCATTAACAGTTAGATTTACTAAATGAGGTTTTAAAAACAAAACACCTCTGAAATTGAGCATATCTCAATCTTAACGCCTAACACTGAGCTTACAGTTTTAATACTTTAAAGTATGAATACAGTACATATACATATAATGCATTATAATATAAATAAATATTCAGAATTCATATATTCTTGAATGCGCAAGGTAAATGCTATTTCACATTGCCATTTAAATGCTTTAATTTTATAATTTTTTGCATTAATTAAACCGTTAATCAGTGAAGATCATTTCAGTAAGTGAAAAAGCTGTTTATTGATACAAGTTAAACGTGCGGTTTTAACTAATTTTTAAATGTACGACACAACATTAAACTTTATCTTATTTAAAATGGTTCTTACTTCGTTTCATTCCCTAGCGCATAGAATAATAAACGATGGATATCATACTTAGGTAGTTTATTTATTGCATATAGTTTATTTATTTCCGTTAAGACGAATGTTTTAATCCGTCAAACTGGATGCTAAAGAAATGGACATTCTTTTTCAAATTTCAAAAAGTTACAAATTAGAATTAATCACCTTACATTCCTTACTGGCTTATCCGGAATTTTTTAATTTTATTTTCTCCAAGTATAAATGAAGTTTAAAAAGTAACTTACTAGGACTTTAAAAAGGATTTATGACTTGATCTTGCCGACATGTAGTTGACCTGAGAATCTAAATGTGTGCTATTTACTGTAGAAGCTATGTATCTGTTTTCATGTGTTTTGCGCAATGTGTCCTATTATATTTAATTTTTGGATTCTTATAAAGAATCATACAAAGTTATCCCAATATAATTTTGTGTATAAACACATCAGCCATTACTTAAACTGAAGTTTATGGTTATCCTTTTCATATATAAGGAAATAAGTACTTATTTTTCATATTTGTAAAAGAATTGTCTTCGATTAAATGGGTGGGCATAAATATACTTATACAGCCCGTTATTTTGTTTAGGCGTTATATTTTTATACATAATACATAATATTATTGGTTAAAATCGCTATACTGCAATGTTGTCACACCCACAATAATTGTGTCAACGAAAACGTAGTTTATTAAAATAACTACTCAATATTATTCTTTATGTTTTAATTTGTCTTGAAAAACTCTTTGTAATTTAGTATGTTTTGAAAACTTAACGTTCTCAAACATGAACTTTAGTCTGCCACCGGTAAAATAGGTATTTATGTTTTAAATGTAAATATTATTGTTGAGGTAGTCTTAACCCTTTCAGTGCAGAGGAGCTGGCCACGATTGTACATTCATGGTACGAGGAAGTTTCTCACAAAAGTGGTTACACTGTACGTCAACGTAAGCCGCGAAAGCGTGTTTTGCGGCATTCATAGAAATCTCGAGCTTGATTGTCATTAAACTTTTAATTCGGTTCATGACAGTCATTGGTGACTATCGGTAACAATGACTGTCACATTAGACTACAAGCATAACTTATGCGTCTTTCAAAAAGTGGTTTAATATATTCTGGAATTGCTTAATTATATGCCGCGCCTATGGGTGGTGGTAGTACCCACAGAACGTTTCGTGGATGCCGAGAATGGCTGGTGGTAGTACCCAGAAAACGTTTCGTGGATGCTACCATTAGGCGGCAGGAGTACCCAGAGAATGTATCGTGCCCGCCGCAGATATAACCGTTTTTCTTTGGGAGGGGGGCACACTCCCTGTGATGTCCTGAATGGATCTGTCTATAATTTTAAGAATAGCCCAAAAGAGATTGTCACACAATTTTTCTTTTTTTCTAGAAATATTAATTTGATTTTATATACATAAAAATACTACATTTGTGTTTGACCAAACCATTTTGCACTCTTTGTTGACACTTTTCACCAAAAGCAAAGTTAAATGAATAAAGCTTATAATGTATGAAATTATTTAAAATTTCTAAAATGTCACGTACACCATCCAAAAAAAGTATTCGAGCAAGAGAGAAATTTCCTATTTTAGATTTGCGAATAATAATTGAGTTTTTGTAAAACGCTCAACTTGACAGAAATATGGAAAGTCATATTTATAGATAGTCTAATTCATATTCTATGATAAATAATTTTTAATATACGAAACCAATGTAGGAAATTTCTCTCTTGCTCGAATACTTTTTTTGGAGGGTGTACGACTACTTTTCAAATTCCTTACCAAAGCGAAAAACTAATTTTCAATTCTTAAATTCCAAATATTTATTTCAAAATCTTTTTCATTTAAAATGCTTCTTTTCGAAGAAATATATTTATGCATGCTATTTTATTAAAAAAAGGCGTTTTTTTATTTAATAAATATGAAATAAAGAGGATAGCACTGCTACATTTGTAATCTCAGGAAATAGTTCTCTAATGCGTTTTCCATGATCCCTGTGATTAAAGATCATCTATATTGAACATTCATGCACAAATAATTTTTATCCTACTTAAAATTGTGTCATGATTATATATACAATCAAAATCAATCTGTCTGGAAATATCACAGGACTGCGCCACTTGTGAAGAATTCCATTAAAAGCTTAACAAAAAAGCAAAAGAAATTTTTATGAGTATAAATAACAATTGTGAAACGCACCGAACCATAATATATTACGATGTATTAGTGTAATCAGCAAAAGACAAAGACCCCGTCAGAAATTCCTACCTTGAAGCATTCTGCCGTAAAAATATAGAGTGGTAACTACTGATGTGTAGATATAACAGCAGTAGCGTTTTCTCTCAAGCAGACAGAAATACAGTAGATGCTATATGAGTAAGAAAAGCACAGAAAATATTGACTGCATTAAGGCATTTTGTATATATATATATATATATATATATATATATATATCTTATTATTATTATTACTAGTATTAGTCATCTTAATATCATTATTGGCAGTTTGTAAATGTTCCCAAAATTAAAAAAAATTAATTAAACTCCTATCCTCCTTGAATGTAAGATGAAATAAAAAATAACTAGCCGCCGTATACCTTGTTCTTTTTTTATGATGACTGCAGTTTTGGCTATTGGACTCATTTCAAATAGACGAAAATTAAGTTTCTCTGCTTTAATGGTATTTGTCATTCAATTTATTTAGGTAAAGGTTACTACGAATTTAGGGCCGATGGTGACCATGCCAAGTACTGGCATTGCAAAATGTACAAAAAGACATAATTGGTGCAATTTCAACTCATACAATGACTATAAAAATATTGTATTGGGGGATACGTTGTGAAACATATTGTGCAAATTCCTACGGATTTACTTCTTAATTTCAGCAACTGCGGTCTTCCTCAAATTAGTATTTAGTATGCTGGCTTCCATTCATGAGCGCCATGGCTTCGCTAATAGGTACATTTCTTTTTGAATAACACCAGTGCTGTTCCAAAATTAGCAACCTGATGTTTTTGTATTTATAGTATGGTTCGATTATATAATACGTATCCCTATAGTTATGTAATAATATGAAAGCAACTGGAAATGGCTAAAATATTCTTTGGGCCACTACATGGTGACACTTTTTAGTTGAGCGATATTTGCGCCAAGTATCGTAAATTAGATATTTTAAATCTGTGAAAAGATTCGAAAGATCCTGCATTTTCTCATATACACTATTGTTATTTTGTAATCTAGCTACTGCGTGACATACGTAAGTAACGAATATGCTTTCTCCATTTGACGTCAGTGAACTGTTAATTTGGATTATCGCACATGCGGTATTGTTATTACGGCAATGTTTACATCTAGTTGTTGCCGCTCGAAGAAAGAAATATCGTCGATTTTGGTACTGTACACGTTAGCGTATTATATAAGTAGATAGCAGTCGCTTAAATAATTTCATCAAGAATATATTTGTTCTTAAATGCCTCAAATTTAGTTTTATAAAAAGTAAGATAACAGTATGATAATATGGATTTTTCGGGAACAAATGGACTTTTCGGGAGTTTGTGGTAAAAATTAACACCCTTGGAAAGTAATGCCACTATTGATTTAATCTTGATTTGGAATTGTCTGTCTGTCTTGTTTTTCTTGGATAATGGGGGCCTTTATACAGCATTTTGGATTTGGGGTTGGTGCAAAATGCTGCAATAGCAGAAGTGCCTAAGCTGCCGTAATCCATGAAAACAAGAGAGACAGACAGAGATATGACGGAGTAGTTAGTTGGGGTGATTTAAAACACTATTGAATGTTTACTTTCCGATTTCTTTTCGTACAGTGTTAGAGCGTTGTAATCTAACACAACGATGATATTTCAGGTGAATCACTTTTGAGAAATATTACGACTAATGTAGAAGAACAAAACATTTATTTAACGTCTTTGAAAAGATTACAGATTTCTCGTGGCTGGGAGACGCTTTGCTAGGATGGTCAAAAAGGGTCTGATTAATCCTAAGTGAAATTCACTCAAACAATGATCAAGAGGCTGGCGAAAAGTTAAATCGGCATATTAAAGGAACATCCAAACGAGAGAAAATTATTCATTCATTAGTATAGACGCCGAAAAACAGCAGTAAATTCTTAGTCAACAGGGAAACGTTATTGAAAGAGAGATGGCAAGACATAACAAACAGCAGGGCGCAGGTTATTGAAAGTAACCAAATTACTGTACATCATCACAATCTGGACCCCATACATTCAAATAACTGTATCTAAACTTTCATTCCCATTGGTTGAACGGTTCGGCCACTAGGGACTCAAATATAGGGATAGTTTCTTGGGACAATTTATATGTATATATATATATATATATATATACATATAAATTGTCCCAAGAAGACTGACCTAGGTTTTTTACCATCTTAAAAATTGATCATAGATATATATAATAAATTACAAAGTTACGTACTTTGATATGAATTGAAATTTTTCGGACATTGAAATGTATAACTACAATACTTAAATTTTTAGTCGGCTGCAAACAAAATATTTCCCAATTAATAAAATGCCATAGCTTAATTGCGTGATGTGCAAAATTGCAACCTTTCAGCATAAAAACTCTCGGCGATATAAAAATCGATGTATGTTGACTTAAACCACTTTTAGTGGCCACGCAGAGAAAAAATCGCACTGGAAGATCACATTTCAGGGACTGCAGACAAGCTATGAAAAGAAAAAACCCATTGCATAATTGCGTAAAATTTTTGCTATATTTTGTATTGTAGAGTCCCTTAGGATTCTTCACATATACCTCTGAGATTCTGCATTAGGGTGGATCGAAAAAAAAAAATTTTTGAAATCTTTATCTCCTGAGGTCTCAAAAGTTGTATATTGATATGAATAAAGCGTGTGTAAAATTTGAATGTTCTACGACAACGTCTTGGGGTTGCGCATCCAGCTTGAAATCTAGAATTTTTTTAAAAATATGACTTCTTTAAAAAATCGACCATAAAATTCTTTTCCGAATTATCAGGCTCCCGAGGTTTTAGGAGTTGTATGTTGTTGATAATAAGAAGTATACAAAATCTGGAGGGGCTACAACAATTTCTAGGGGTTGCACATCGAGCTTGAAATCTATAAAAAACTGAAACTTGTGTGGTTTTTGAAAAAATTATGTAGAAAGCAAACTTTATTTGTTAAAAATAATTTGGTCCTTTTGTACGTTGAAAGATATTCAGAGAAGCTCAGTAAATCTCAAAAAAATGGCTTTGCGAATAGTTTGATACAATGCACCCGTTATGCTGTCGTTTTGTCTTAGGCGCAGAACGCAAACTGTGCTCTAGACAACCAGCACCGGTTCGCCTGCCGAGTGATGGCGATGCACAAGCGCTCGGTTAAACCAGACAGGAGATATTTTGATGAAACAGGCATTTAGTTTGGCGTTCCATATAGATGGTGTTTTCAGTGATACGATCCTGAATAAAGTGAAACTTTCTGCTACAAGATATTGAAAAAAATCGGCGTTCTGAGAGAGCTGGGAATATCGAAAGAATTACCTTGTACAAAGTTGCCAACCCGAGGAGACGTACTTCTATATTACTTTTTTGTACTTAAGATGAAAAAATTCTGAGTAAAGGGCAGGATCCATCGGAAGGAGATATAACCTTAGTTGTGGCGATCAAAATACAGGAAATTTGGATCAAGGCCAGTATCCCCACTGTGTCAATCCAAAGAATTCAAAAGATAGTAGTGGTCGTGAGGAAGTTCAGCAGCTAAATAAATCGTACATTACAGACGGACATAAGGAATTGTTTATGAAGAAAGTAGGAAAAACTGTCTCTTACCAAGCTATTGAATATCGCAACTTCCAAACATACTCACTTTTCCTGGAGCAGGTGTGACTCAGAGAAGATCATACCTTATACAGAACGGGAGCCATTGGCAGAACAGAGGGAAGCTAGATATGTGACAATCGTTTATGGAGAATGATAGAAAAGTTGAAAGGTTGGAAAGAGAAATTTCGAGATTGTTGGAGAAAGAGGTGAAAGTTCCAATATTTAGTGTATGTCTCCAAATTAAGTAGTTGATTTGGAAAGAGAAAATAACGAAAGAGAAGTTCAAATGACTGAAGAAAATGCTGAATGTGCGTATCTACCGTCACTTTGGAAAATGCGTTAAACGATCAAGTTAGAATAAAAAATCTCAGTACTTTCACAAGTCTGCGACACAAAGTTACTACGGACTGGGATGCAGCAACTGTGGTATCAACTTTTTTCACAACCTAGAAAGCAAAAGTAATGCAGATGGAGAGAAACCTTCTCAACGGATTCTCGACCAATATAATAGAGGGAGGCTCGGGTGACTCGCTTTGAATTGCAGAAAGAAAAGGAAAAGATACTTTAAAAATTTCTTTGGATTATGTTTTGATAGGAGGAAGAACAGAACCACATACATACAAAAATTTAATCACGGTAAATTGCACCCAAGTGTTTGCCACAAAGAGCATATCTCGCTGATAATCTAATCTGGTTCAACATACTTTGGCCGTGTGTCAACATCTGATTTTAAGAATTTCACTGGAAATTTGGGAGAGTTTGACACGAAATCCACTGATCTTGGGACCCTCACATTCATTGGCGGTGGTGGTGAATCATCGAATTCTGGAGAGAACAAAAGTGTCATCCGAAATCTATAAACGCAGTTCTCTAATCTAACAAAATCTCTTCAAGATTGTATTTTCCAACTTCGCACCAGCAAAAAGCCACTCCGAAATTTGTCTATCCATTTATCAGATGGTGGTTTAATACGATCTAGATTATTACACTTGACATAAAATGCCACGGTTTAATTTGAAGTCGGACTTTACATTACTCATTCAAAAGGATGCTCCAATAATTGGTTCTTTGGCTGGCACGGGCAGGTCTCGGATAGTAGGCAAATCAACGAGGTGCGTCCTTTGTAATGTAGTTACAATTGTGGTTGTACTAGAGAAGTCCTGCGAACTTTACTGACTATTTTTCAACGGGACTAATTTATTAAAAAATATAATTTTTGCTTCTACTTTTATTTTTTCAAAAAACGCATATTTATAGATTTCAAGCTCGATGTGCAACTCCTAGAAGTTGTCACAGCCCCTCCAGATTTCGCATACGTCTTATTCATAACAATTTACAACTTCTAAAATGCCGGGAGCCTAATAATTCGAAGAAGTATATTTTTGGTCGATAGTCATATTTTTCAAAAATTTCTAGATTTCAAGCTCGATGCGCAACCCTAAGACGTTGTCGTAGAACATTTAAATTTTATACATGTCTTATTTATATCAATTTACAACTTTTGAGACCTCAGGAGATAAAGATTTCGAAAAAAAAAAAATTTCGATCCACCCTATTCTGCATATACAGGGTGTCCAGCCTTAATGTGACCCAATAGCTATTTCCCGAAACATTCGTTTTGGATATGCACTTCCAATTTGAAAAATGTTTTAAAAAAGGTAAAGAATGTTTTTACGTGCTTTTCGAACCAAAAATCCATTTAGAAAAAAATTACAAAAATTAAATTTTTATACGGTCCCCAGGTCCTATCACTTATATTTAGGAAAAGATGCAGTACACAAAAACAAAGTAAACACAAAAAGTTTCATTTTATTACGATAAAAACTGACCAAGTTATGGAACTTTGAAAATCATACATTTCATCCATTTTCTCGGCCAATTTCAAGAAGCTAGTAAGGGACCGTCTCCAAAGTGAAATTAATTGGAACTCTGCCAGGAAACATTCGCTCTTGCACGTCACTCTTATGTAAATCGTTTTTAAATTTAAAAGTACACACATTACGTTAATATTACAGAGTACTTAAGAAACAAAATTTATTCTGTGTACGTGTAAAACATAGATAAAATAAAATATTTTGGACGAAGAAAACTTTTCAAAAGCAATTCCAAAAACTTAGACTTATTTGCCTGCGGCTTCAGACTGATTTGCTGCGGTACTGATCATGGCAAACGTTAAAAATCTGTTGTGTAGTCGCTTGCAATTGCATACAGTCGTATTCTGATATTACGAATTCTAGTACAGGAGAACGAGATGTATACAAATGAAGAATACTGCGAAATGGTACTGTTGTATGGGCAGTGTAATCGAAATAAGAGAGAGGCGGCAAGACTTTATGCCATTAAATTTCCCAGTCGAAGACATCTATCTTATTGTACAATTGTCCGTGCTGTTCAACGCTTGTATAGAACTGGGAGTTGTCATAGACGTATTCCCTTGTCTCGTGCCACACCTTCAAGCTTGCGGATACCCGCTGAGGATGTTCTAGGATATGCCCTGGCTCATCCTGAAAGTAGTGTCCAGGATATTAGCAAGGCTTGTTCCTACTCAAATTCGACAGTGTGGAGCATATTACATACGTACGGTGCATTTCTTTATCGTCCAGTCCTGGCGCAGAAGCTAATGCCTGGAGACTAGTTGTATACATCTCGTTCTCCCACACTAGAATTCGTAATATTAGAATACGGCTGTATGCAATTGCAAGCGACTACACATCAGATTTTTAACGTTCGTCATGATCAGTATCACAGCAAATCAGTCTGAAGCCGCAGGCAAATAAGTCTATTTTTTTGGAACTGCTTTTGAAAAGTTTTCTTCGTCCAAAATATTTAATTTTATCTATGTTTTACACGTACACAGAATAAATTTTGTTTCTTAAGTACTCAATTATTGTAATATTAACGTAATGTATGTACTTTTAAATTTAAAAACGATTCACATAAGAGTGACGTGCAAGAGCGAAAGTTTCCTGGCAGAGTTCCAATTAATTTCACTTTGGAGACGGTCCCTTACTAGCTTCTTGAAATTGGCCGAGAAAATGGATGAAATGTATGATTTTCAAAGTTCCATAACTTGGTCATTTTTATCGTAATAAAATGAAACTTTTTGTGTTTACTTTGTTTTTGTGTACTGCATCTTTTCCTAAATATAAGTGATAGGACCTGGGGACCGTATAAAAATTTAATTTTTGTAATTTTTTTTCTAAATGGGTTTTTTGGTTCGAAAAGCACGTAAAAACATTCTTTACCCTTTTTAAAACATTTTTTAAATTGGAAGTGCATATCTAAACCGAACGGTTCGGGAATTAGCTATTGGGTCACATTAAGGCTGGACACCCTATCTCCGCTTTTGAAACGTATCATAATGTATTTTATTGTATATGCTGTTATTTCCGGTTGAAATTTTTTGAAATATTTTTGATTATTTTTTTCCGAAGATAACATAAATTATAACTAATAATATTGATTTGTGCTGATCTTGAAAAAACACTTATTTGTTTGATATTTGTACTAGATAAAACGCTTAGCTAAAATTTATTCAGTTTGTAAAAATGTATTCTGTTTAAAAAAAATTTCATCTTTCACTTTATTCACTTTAATTTTTAAAGTGAAATAAAATATTCTTGACCAATATTATTTAGTCAAATTATGATTTTTACTGATTTTTATTAGACAATAGAATATACGTAAAGTACAAAGTCAAAAAAATTTTATTAATTATATAGATATTTGCCTAGTTTATGTAGGCATAAAAAAAGGAAACTTTAAACTGATAAATAAATAATTAAATAAACTTTACTGTTTTACATAACTTATCTGTTATAGTATATAAATTCTACTGAAATTGCATATAGTTTGTGAATACAAGTATTTATCATTTCTTGAATCTTTTTGATTATGATTTATCTTCTATAACGGTATAATTTATTCTATTTGAAGATAAATCTCAGACATTTATATAATGCGTTATTCCATATAATTTAGATAACATGAAATAACTGAAAAAATGTTGTATGCAAAATGAATACAGAATTATCCATATTAATAAGAATTACTGGCATAAAAAATACAAAGTACCGGTAAAACTTATTTTTTTATAAACACAAAATGCATCGTTCTTGTACTAAATTGGTTTTTTTGGCATTATGATGAATGATTTGGCATTATGATTAATAAATTATTAATAAGTATTCGTGATGCATTTTCAATTCCATGAAGATCATATACTGTTTGCGAACAGCAAAAATCCTCGTTGGTAGTCCCAACACTAGTCACTATTTTCTTAGATTTTCGATTGGCGATGAAATAGTAAAAACAAAGAATGCACAATCTTAAATGAATTCGATTTTTCTTATTTTCTTACCAAGATAGAAAATTTTATAGAATATTGCTATCATATTCAAGATTATATGCACAATTATAAATGATGTATATCTACTAATCTTTCTCGTGAGTTTAACTGTATACCATTATGCAAATATTATGCGTTGGTATAAGCAAAATATTCTACCATTCTATTAACACAGAAAATAATTAAGGCGAAGCTATACAAGGAAACATCTTCTGTTAGTGAAATAACTTATGATTAGTAGTTTGCTTACTTCTTTCTGAAATAATTATTTTACGATCAAAATACCTCTAAAAGAATTACTACAGTTACTACCAAGCAAACGTCCAATTAGGAAGAAAAGAGACATATTCTGGGAAAAATTGCCAATCAAATCTGAAAATAAGCTTTGAGTTAACCATGGGTCAAACCATATTATGTATGCATTTGCATGAAGGCGTCATAGTTATACCTCTTTATGCTTCAAGTGTGAATTTTATCCTGAAATACGTAATACATCCTGCAATAAAACTCTCAAAATATTTCGCAATTCCACATCTAATAATGTAGGGATTTGGAACGAAATAGAAATTCATCTTTTCATGAAGAGACATTAAGAAATGGCAACTTACAGGGTCAGGGGGGATTTTTTACTATGCGTTTTAAGACACAGAATTTTTGCTATATGCCGTATTTTTATGTCCAATAACGTTTCGATTGGAGTAGCAAAATTTCGCCTGTTACACCTCCTCGATGACTCCTAATTAACGTCATCTACTTCTGCTATTCAAATCAGAGCTCGTTTTCTGCTTCTAAATAAAAGATCGAATAACAGGAAGAATGTTACCCTAATACACGATTTTGTTAACATATTTTTTAAATTCTAATGTTTCAGGGGTTTGCAATATTTACCTTTGTATTTTTGTTAGACACTGTGTTCACATAGATCAAATGAAACTCTGTTTCACGAGCATGATCCTACTGACAGATAATGGAGATACTAGATGTAGTAAACTTTTATAGTTGCTCAATTTGAGCGCAAATGAAAAAAGGAATTCTAGTTTAATAAAATTTGTTATTATGATTAAAAGATAAGTTATAAAATATATAAATTTTGAGCATTCATTCTGTAACAGTATGATAAAAGTAAAAGGTAAGAGAACACCAGAATAGACACATAAATTTGAAGGTACGACTAACAAAAGTTCCGCACATTAATGAAAGGTCCGTTATTTGTTGCTAAGAAACGTTGCACCTCAGACATAATCTTCTTTTTCATTATCATCTTTCTGGGAGTATATGTACGCTTTTCTACTGAACATTCCTAGAAGGATTTGAAATATACCAGTAACACATATAACAGTTCCTTATAAATTTTCTATTTAACTATTTAAAGTATATAATTGTTATTTCATTTTTAACTCCAAATAGTAATTTATAAGATTGAGTTATTGCAGTTTTCGCGTGAACTTCATATTCCATGCTTCCAGGATTTTTGATTTAAATATATCCAATACTTTTCTAAAGAAAAAATTTAAACATTGTCTTTTAATTTTTTAAATATATTGTTCGCTAAAGTATTAGGAATAATCTGATCACTACGCTATATCTGACATAAAATTCTTGAATATTCAATTAATAACCTTTCTACTCGAATGAATTTCCATAAAATAAAAACAAACTAAAGTTTAATCTATTTAAAACATTCTTGGAAAAAGTTGCCATTAAATTCATCAATTATTAATATTGTATCTTTTATTTAATTGCATAATGCAATATGATTCTTCTGAACTGAAATAAATAGCAAACTTTGATTTTAATTACTCGCCCACATTACATTAATTTGGGGAATTCGTGAACATTATTACGCTACGAATTGATAAGGCCTTCTCACGTTTCGAACACATAATTAGGTGCTTCATTTTTTTATTTAATTTCATTACAAATTGCAGAGCTGTGTTTAAAATGAATTTTATTTATTTATTTAATTACAATGTCAAATCCAATTTTGTTATACGAATAATGCATAAACAGTTCAGTTATTTTTTACGCTAGAAATGAATTTACATCTGTTAATTGAGACGATATTTCAAAGACGATACTTGAATGAGGATGATGAAATAAATATACCTTTTCTTTTCTTCAGACTTTCAATATATTCATAGTAATAAGGACTTCATTTAACGATACCTATACTGAAAAAAAAAGCTAATGTGCACTCGTATATTTGTTTTTATTCCTAGAACAAAATAAAATAAAGAACTTTTCTTTCTTGCATTTTGCGAACCTAAAGCTACACACGAAAAAAAAAAATCGGAAATCAAACTGAAATAGAAATGTCCTCGAGCAACCTTAAATCCAGATTCACAAGCTTGACATGGGTCCGGCATGACGACAGTACCTAACGACGTGCATATCTAATAACTGCAAAATTTGTATCTGTAAATATTGTAAATTTGTATCTGTAAATGTAAAAATCTATATTATCATTGACGCTATATATGCACATTATAAATATTACGTTTCACAGCATGAACTACATTCTTCTAAATTTTACTAACATGTTCTTAAAATACAGCTTTTGGTCAAAATGAATAACAGACATGACATACATAATATTTAGGAGTTTAATGGAGTTTAATTGCCTAACGCCCATTTTACTGCATATTTGACAAATAATAATATCACTTCGCTTCGAAACTATTGCCTATATTCATTACGAAATAGTATTATAAGACAATTATGTAATTAAAACACATCTGAAGCCAGTAATGTACGCGCGTAAAAGAGTAAAGCAGCACAGCGGTCGAAAAGGTAAGTTTTTCAGCGGTTCTTCTTTTTCAGGTTCAGTGTGGACTATAATGTGAAATATAAATTTGCTCTCTAAATTTGCTAATTTTCTTGAAAATACAGCATCTATCGTTGTACCGAAACGCGTTGTTGATTTCGTCGAGAAGTCGAGAAGTCGAGAAGTATTCATAGTGAGATCCAATTTTTCTTTTAAAAAATCAACTAACGGCTGAGATTGTTGAGAGCGAAAATTAACATTAAAATCTCCAGTAAGAATCATCGGTAATTCATGATAATTACTTAGAATACAGGAAGTGTACAGGTTGTAGTATTATTCTTTAACTGTTTTCTTATACCATTGTTCCATGTGGAGATTGGGTTTGAATGGGGGGAATGTCCATAGTCTAGTATTATACTTTAAATGTGTTCTTTAACAGATGTTTTCCTCTGTTTGTTGGGTTCGAATGCAGGTAGTGTAATTTTTTTTGTGTTTTTCTATCATAGTGTTCTTAAGCGTTGATTTCGTCTGCTGGTAGGTTTCGAATTATTATTCTGTATCCGTGTTTTTAAACTGATGGTTCTGTCTATTGTTTGGGATTGATTGCAGCCAGGGTCCGTTTTTTTGTAGTGTTCCCTCCCCGTGTTAAAACGTTGCTCCGTCTTAAGGTTGGGTTAGAATCCACGGAGTTTCCATTTGCTATTCTTTTATTTTGTATTTAAACCGTTTGCAGCCAGTGTTTGTTTCTTTGTGGTGTTACATACCCGTGTTCTTAAACCGTTGTGTATATATCATTATAAATATATATATTATTACTATATATAAATATATATATATATATCATTACGCTATATATGCCATTATAAATATTACGTTCACACAAACTACATTCTTCTAAATTTACTAACATTTCTTAAAATACAGCTTTTGGGCAAAATAATAACAGACATGACATACATAATATTTAGGAGTTTAATGGAGTTTAATTGCCTAACGGCCCATTTTACTGGCATTTGACAAATAATAATATCACTTCGCTTCGAAACTATTGCCTATATTCATTACGAAATAGTATTATAAGACAATTATGTAATTAAAACACATCTGAAGCCAGTAATTACGCGTAAAAGAGTAAAGCAGCACAGCGGTCGAAAAGGTAAGTTTTTCAGCGGTTCTTCTTTTTCAGGGTCAGTGTGGAGTATATGACATTTACCATTTACGTCACTTCCTTTACTGAGCGTTACTTCCGTCAGAAAATGTATCTGAGTAACTCCCTAGTCGCGACTAAAGAAGTTTTACTTCAAAAATAATAATAATAATCTTAAAAATATAAACTAACAAAAAAAATCATTATTATTCTTTTATTTTTACTTTGAGAATTTAAAACATTTTATTCGGCAAAATCGCCACACATGGCAACCACGATGCTTATTTCACACTTTTTTCACTACAGGGGTTACAATTACGGAAAGCTTTTTGCGTGGAGAACATAAAAAAATCTCTTAAATTCCTGGAACAGGTGGACTTTGAAAGTTTTAAAGGGGACTATCATTTATTCTATATTATTTTACATATCTGTGCAAAATTTCAGGCTGATAGGTCCATTTTTGTGGATCTGTATACAAATCAAATCCACAAACAAACAAACAGAATTACATTTTAATTTATAAGATTTAAAAAGTTTCAAATTACATATACATTATAATTGACTCAGCAAAACGTGAAAATTCAAATAAAAATGAATCATTCATTCATCATTCATCATAAATCTTTCTAAAAATATATGAACTGTACTATAGATCTAATAACTTTTTTCTATAACACTAGGGGCCAAGCCCCCCAGACTCGCTACGCTCGCTTTTCGTATGAGGCATTCGGCCCTCATACGAAGAATGCATAGAAAAATGCCTCGTATGAGGCCCCTAATCAGGCTTATTCGTAAAAAAGACATAATTTCAACAGACAAAACCCGAAGATTGGATCAGATAGAATGTTACTGAGCTACACATTGCTTGGTTCTTGCATCGAAGATATTTTGTTATGGGAATCCGTGTTGTACGGGTTCTGAGCTATACTCCATCTGGAGTGCGGACTCCGCTTATAATCGCTGGAAAAATTATTTGCACTCCTCAGAAACACAATGATATTCAATGATGCCATTCAAAAGTTATATTAATTAGGAGCTAAAGCGTAATAAAATCAGAACATCTGTTTCAGCTGTATTTTTAATAATGTAAAACCTATTGAACACCTTGCGAATTTGCCACCCATGGCGATTTTTCATTATTTGGCGACTTGCGTACATGTAAAGTTAATAAAAGCTACGGAACAAACGGAATTCTGCGGAACAGATAGAATAGCCTGCCACCAATGGCGACTTTTCATTATTTTGCGATTGACACATGCTCACAACCTATATTTACTTTTCATTTAAGGTTACCGGAAAACCGTTATCTGTATTTTCATTTACATAATCGTTTGCAGATTAGCGTACTTAACACCACGAATTATACCATCTCGTCGCGCTAGCAAATATCCAAAGTGTACTATATCTGCTATAATGGCATAGTTAACGCCACCAAATATTTCTACTGGTAGCAAATAATTCAGCTGGATGGATAATTCCATTTTTAATGCAGTCTTAGATGTGAATGAAAATTTAGCCCAATAATATAAGAGTAGACATGTTTTACTTAAGCTGTGTAATTTTTTAGTTCATTTAGATATAAATTAAATATTTTGTTATAAAACAGTATTTTTTCTAAATGACTAAGTGCATTCAAAAATATGCTTATCAAATTGTTAACCATTGCTTGCAAAATCTTAAACTGTGTTATTCATTAGTGGTATGATAGGAGTTACTTATATACTCTTTGTTTTGTTTTTAATTTCGCAAAACGTAAATTTGAGAAAAAATGCATAGAATTTTACTGCATTTGTAATGTGAATAGCTATTCTTGGGGGTGATTCAGTAAATACAAAAATCTATAGGATTAATGTAGTACATTTTTCATCTGAAATTCTTAAAGAAATATTTGTACATGGAAGTATACTTCAGAGATTTTATTGGATACAATGCTGTTTAAAATAGGTTAAATTTCAGGAATTCAACAATTTTTTCCTAGTTGTTTTGCTAAATTAAATTCTTATAGAGGAAAATGCGGAATGCAACCTCAAGCACTTTCTAAATTTATCTTTCTATATCTAATTTTGCAGGACGTGTATCACTATAGAAAGTTTATTTGATAATCTGGAAAATAAATTCATAAATCATTTTTCTCTGAAAAGTACTTCTTATAATGTAAACTTTAACTTTCTATCATTGTTCCATAAAGTATTTTAATAAGGGAATTTAATCCAGATCTAAAAGGTGCTAAGGGCTTTATTTTAAATTATAACATTAGAAGTTTAAAAAAAACAAAAATTATACTTATTAAAAATAATCTTTATTTGTATACCTGCATAGCCTATAGAAAATATGATATTAATTTGCCAAGTTTTATAACTCAAACAACTAGTAGGTATGCTAGTTAAAATATTTTTTGGGGTAGTCATTTCATAGAATCACCCGTAGCATTAAATATGGGTAGCATTAAATACTTATTAAAAATAATCTTTAATTGTATACCTGCATAGCCTATAGAAAATATGATATTAATTTGCCAAGTTTTATAACTCAAACAACTAGTAGGTATGCTAGTTAAAATATTTTTTGGGGTAGTCATTTCATAGAATCACCCGTAGCATTAAATATTCTTCTTCGGCCATTCAATAATTCAAGAAAAGCGGTGCAACGCAATGGCCCAGTCACTAAACTTCGTTCCCAAAATAACACAGATGGTTTGTGCTTGGGAGAGTAAACTCCTCTCTCGACTGAACTACTTTTGGACCGTGTACGCTAATGAGATCACATGTTCGTAAAATCTGTTCGTGGCTCCAACGTCGTCAATGTTCATACGATACCTATGGGGGTACAGATTTCAGGTGCTAGGTCTCTCATCTAAAACTGGTTCAAAATTAATAGACCCCGAGCTAAGTCAGTATTCCTCCCACATAAGCTCATTAAAATTAAAGCCGTTCCTTTTTTTAAGGAATTACATATGCAGTTCCAGGAATTACATATGTAGCAATAAAGGACACATTCAGCTAGATAAGCTGTTCTCTATAGGTTCAGAAACAATTACACGAAAAGACATTAATTCAACAATTCACTTTTATCTCTCAAGGTATAAAAAAAAGATTTCGCTTACAAACCATTGAACTAAGCATCACATCAGAGAAATTAACCTGTAAACAACAATTCTGTGCAGTAATTTAGTAGTAAGTACGGTTTACTTAAATTGTATTAAAAATTTGCAAAACAAATATCGATATAAAGTTTCCCAAACTTTAGACTAATTCTGCTTTCTAGCATATATTATTACAGGGGAAAAAATACTCATGGAATTCTAAATTTAGTACATATCGTATCAGTATAATTGATAATGTATTATTTTGTGATTTCAACACACATTGATCAGTAAATGAGTTAACGGAAGCACATGCATGACGGATGACAAATCACGATTATGAACAAATGAAAAACCTATCAGAAACTTACAAACCATTTATTTCACTTAACTTCAACTGGCTATCATCAATCGTTGTTAGGCGTACTATATTGGTTTGAATTAATCGTTAACAAATAAGAGCGAAAGAAACAAAATGTCTCATTTAGCACTGATCGACGCTAATGCATTGCCTAACGACGTCTAAGAATTTGAAACTTCTCTAATACGAAACCAAACGGTATAATCCGAAAGAGATCTGTCAAAAGATAATGGTGAGCTAAAAATCTTGTTATTGGTTTCACTGGATAATTGAATCCAATTACATTTGCCGTGACAGTCAAGTCAGCGCGCTTTATCAGATAAGGAGAGAGTCTTAGAAAAGGTGAACTATTTATTAGAACCAATAAACTAGTTCATTACAGTCACATTGTTTGAAAATAAAAGACCATTTATTCCTTAGATAGATAGTGATTTTTAACAGTAAACAAGAAGTGTCTCACGAAAAGATTATACTATTTTTTCAATTAATTGATTGTGAAAATTGAATAATAACTTGAAGACAATGAGCAGCATTTTTATGTTATTACTCGAAGACTTAGTTCAAAGAAAAACCAGTAAATAAATGAAAATGTCACTTAAGTTCAAAATTTCAAATAATTTTTTAACAGTTATACCATATGCCTGAGGGACCTTTGTTGCACTACTATATGTGGGTACATATACGTATTTCTTTAAATTATACATTTTTGACATTTTCTAGGCGTCAATGGACCTTCAAATTCGCAATAATGTTTCATAAAAACTGCTTTTGATTTTCTGCTGAATATTAATATACAATTCCTTAGGTTTAAAATAACATAAAAATCATCGATACCAGGATTACAATGGCATGCATGATAGTTTTAGATATGTTGACAAACTACATCTAACAGCTATGTCGTTTCAAATGCTTTTCTCTTAAAAGACATTTTCGAACAATTGTGTAAAGTTCAAAGTGTTCCATGCGCATTAATTTTTTGTTGAATATTGCTCAAATGTGGTTAAAGAGATCCTTCATGAATATTTGATGATAACTTAGTGCTAGTGCTTTTAGATTTTTTAATAATGATTTCTTTTCCACATTTTTTCATTGTTTTAGTTGAAATTTTAATGAAATTCACATATGTTTACGAAAATAATTTTCTCTTTGCTATAGTTTTGATTGTAAGTATAAGTTAAACACTCACTTTTGCTGTAACTGCATAAAGCTAGCTTAAGAAAACAAAAAGTCAGTTGTCCCATAAAAAAAATGTTGCACATGCAGCACTGTTTGATAATATCATTAATTAGTACGTTTTAATTAATTTATTATCTAATTAAACTCTGAGATTAACCTGGATTTAGTATTCTTCATAGCCGAGCAACATTATGCCACTATACAAAATTTTGTAGTGATGGCTCTTAAATACAGACTTTTTTATGGACCATCCTCGCTTTAACATTTTGCCATGAAATAATTTTCACAAACTCAAATAGATTTATTTAATCATCCAGCCATTTGGGGGGGGGATTGCTGTATTATACATTTAAAATTTAATTTAAATTTTCATAAGGAAAACAAAATATAAAGAAGGAAAAGGCTATTTTTTTATCCTGAACACTTTCGTTTTATGTAAAATAATCTGTATAATGCTATGTTATTTGAAAATGCACTAAACTGTGCATTCCATATATGTCTACACGTGCATGTTAAATCTGTGGTATAGATATTTAAAATTAAACAAGATGTTTAATGTATTTTTACAAATTGTGTTGGCATATACGCAATTTTTAAAGGTATATTTATATTAAGATAAGCGTCTGGAAACGGTAATAAAACAATATATCATCCTTACTAGTGGTCAGTTTAAGAAATTGTAAATCCTTAATTTCTTCATTCAGCACAGCGAGAATTTAAAGTTTCGATTATTTTGCTCGATACCGTTTGTACAATGTTGCATGGTGTATCAATAGCGTGGGAGAGAATTATGAATATTGGAAACCGTATAAACTCATATGATTGAAGTTACGCTATAGCAATCGGTGCACATTTTCTCATTTTTTTTAAAAAATATACTAGGGTCCAAGGCCCCCAGACTAGCTACGCTCGCTTTTCGTATGAGGCATTCGGCCCCTAATAAGGCTTATTCGTAAAAAAGACATAATTTCCACAGACAAAATCCGAAGATTGGATCAGATAGAATGTTACTGAGCTAAGCTACACATTGCTTGGTTCTTGCATGTTCATTGGTACATAAAAATTTAAACTTCACACTACAGGAGACCCCCTCCCCCTCATAACACGGAAGATATTTTGTTATGGGAATCCGTGTTGTACGGGTCCTGAGCTATACTCCACCTGGAGTGCGGACTCCGCTTATAATCGCTGGAAAAATTATTTGCACTCCTCAGAAACACAATGATATTTAATGTTTATTTATATTAATATTAATTATTTATATTAATGTTAATTTATATTAATTATGAGCTAAAGCGTAATAAAATCAGAACATCTGTTTCAGCTGTATTTTTAATAATGTAAAGCCTATTAGACAAATTGCGAATTTGCAACCCATGGCGATTTTTCATTATTTGGCGACTTGCGTACATGTAAAGTTAATAAAAGCTACGGAACAGATAGGATAGATTGCCACCCATGGTGACTTTTCATTATTTGGCGATTTACACATGCTCACAACCTATAGTTACTGTTCATTTAAGGTTACCGGAAAGCCGTTATCCATATTTTCATTTACATAATCGTTTGCAGATTGGCGTACTTAGCACCACGAATTATACCATCTCGTCGCACTAGCGAATATCCAAAGTGTACTATAACTGCTATAATGACATAGTTAACGCCGCCAAATATTTCTACTGGTAGCAAATAATCCAGCTGGACCAAACCGGCTTAAAAATAATCTGCATTTTAATTACAGTGGAATCTGTCTAATGTGACCACCCTCTGGAACGACAAAACTGGTCACCTTATACAGGTGGTCACCTTAATAAGGTAGCACTTAAATAAACTTATTTATGCTTAAAATTCAAATTACACTTGCACAAACACTCTACAGTTTATTTATAACAAGATCTCAAAATTAATAAATATCCATGAACAAAAAGAGGAATGTAGGTTCTTAAAATACTGAAGCATTAAAATGCACATTGCATACAAATTTTGTGCGACTTCCTTGTACTTACGTTTCAATTACGTTGTGTAATTTAATACTTCTGGTCACAATGAATAATAAAAAATAATAAATATGAATAAAAATTTAAATTTCCATTTTGCAGCTTGACAATTACTAAAGTACAGTTTGAATGTTTGGGTTGTTTTTATGTTTGCACAAATATAGAATATAGTTCATGATACAATTTTCAGTAGTGTACATTAAAAACACATTGTTTAGATAACATACTGTGCTGCAACAGCAAAGTTCTAAAAGGGCCGGTCGCCAAATAAATCTCTAGATTGAAAAAATGAAAAGAAATGCTAGGCTTTATACTTGTTTGGCAAAATTTAAATGTGAGTCACCATAGGGGTGATCAGAATATAGTTTTTGTAGCTTAGACAAAATTATTGTAATCCTGTGGGAAAGGAAGAAAAATATATTCTCAGACTACAGACGCTAACAAAATGCATTACAAAGGCTAAAACCAAAGTAAATTAAGAAACAGTTAAATAGCATTATTGACAGATGGGAGATTTAAAATGGCAAGAATATTACATTTAGAATAGGTAAAAGAAAATCAGAAGTACTCATAAATGTGTGATTTATTTATGAGTCTTCATGACTTCATCAAAAGTAATTGTAAATATGTGATTAACTGCATCCCACACACCTCTTACCGGAAACCACCATGCTGAATCAATTTTAGCATCAACAGAAATATAAAAGAATAATCTAGACTAAAACAAGTTTTCCTTTTTAATTTATTTATCTATTTTTTTATTCATGTATTGAGTACAAGTGTTACAGAAGAGAGCTCAGTGTTGAAATCAAATCTTGTGTTAAATAACTGAAAAGGGATATAGCATTCTACATTATCTGAATGTGTTTTATATTTAAGAGGCTGTTTATTGTGGAAAGTGGTCACATTTGACAGGTTAAAAAACTTAAATTTGGCAGATTATCTGGTCACTATACAGTTTACGCAGGTGGTCATTTTAGGATATGTTCCCCATACATTTTTTATGAGTTACAATGAAATTTCATAAAAGTGTTCACTTTAGGCAGGTGGTCTCTTTACCAAGGTGGTCACTTTAGCAGGTTCCACTGTATTTTTCATTTTCAAGATATTAGTTATTCTGTTTTGGAAAAACGGATAATCGCTAATTCTAAACTCCTGTTGTTTAAGCGAACTTACTATTTGAAAATTGTCAACTTTGTGTAACACATTTTGAGTTACTTATGTAATAACAACAAGATCCAAAACGAACTTTTATTCCTTTAACCCAGCCGTAGAAAAATATATCGAGAACTAACTTAATTTTATTACAATTTTGAATAATACTCATATGTGTTGCCAAACTTAAAGTCTCGTGATAATCTAGCGATTCCGTGTTCCTTGTTTCCTTACATTCGGTCATCCTAATAAATGGACGCCCTCGGCCATGAATTTTGAAAACTTCATCAACTTAGTCCATTTAAAGCACATAATCCTTGGGATAAACAGGCATTTTCTTGGTTCGTTTTCGAAAGTTTTTATTATTGTTTGAATCCTGCTGTGAAATAATAGTATCTGGTACAATATGTGGGACGTTCGGAGTTTCACTGGCATCAACATCAATTTCACTGGCATTGGCATCTTTTTACTGGTATTGACACCTTCACAGTACTTAAAGTTTTCATCGTCACTTATTTCATCGTCATTAGTGATATGAAACAGCTCGAAAGGTGGTTTGCCTGTAGATTTGCTAGGAGCCCAATTGATGCATCTCTGTATTTCGGGTAGTACTTTATCCCAAACTTTTTGTGACTCAGTTCGTATGCTCGAAGAAATCATGGGTAAAAGAATGCGGTTAATTCTCTAAACTTGCCCTTTGGCAACTGGTCTTTGACTACAGTTTAAAGTATGCTTAATACCATTCTTTAAACAAAACTCTTTAAATGCTGCAGATGTAAAGCATGTTCCTCGATCAGTTATAACTGTATTAGGACTTCCAAAATCATTGATGAAGTCTTTCAAGTGTCTTAACACGCATTTGGTCGAACAACTTACACAGGGCCTTAAACGAATAAATTTTGTTAAATTATCTATGAATACTAACAGTTCTGTGTTGCGAGATGAACTTGTGACAAAAGGCCCCAGAAATTCCATATGGACAATGTCAAACGGTCGTTTACCTGGTAGGATCGGATTCAATTTTCCTTGAACCTTTCCTGCAGGAACTTTCGTGAAAGCACACGTAACACATTGCCTTATGTGATTCTTGATATATTCTGCCATGCGAGGAAACCAGAACTGCTGAGCTATTAATTTAGTCACCTTATCAACCCCAAAATGTCCTGAAAAATCATGGAAGCGCACAACAAGATATTTTCCCAACAAGATATTTTCCATAACAAGATATTTTCCATCTAGGCATTACAAATAACTTCTTATACACACCGTTATTTCATTTTATACGATATAATATGCTATTTATTAGCTTGTATTTATCTTTAATGTTCCTGTTTTTCTTCTTAGATCCATAATTCTTCAATACACTAATAATCTTTTGCAACTCTTCATCTTGCGTTTGTATGAAAGATATTTTCTCTTCTTCCGTACAGATATAAAATGCATTAAATTGTACTTCATCTTTAGAATTACTTGCAACAACTTCATCTCTCTCTCTCTCTCTTTCAGCATTCAAATTAAAAATCATCCCTTGTATTAACTCTTCATCGAATTCCTTACTTTTCGTAATTAAATTTTTTAAATCTACAATCCTACAATTCTCTGTGACGGTTTCCCCTAATTCATGCACGATTAACTGCAAATCACTTTTCCGCAAATTCTTTAAAAGTGCCATTAAAATCCCACTTCTGAAATGTAATAACAGCAAGATCCAAAATAAACTTTTATTCCTTTAACCCAGCCGTAGAAAAATATATCGAGAACTAAATTTTATTACAATTTTGAATAATAGTCATATGTGTTGCCAAACTTAAAGTCTCGTGATAATCTTGTGATTACGTGTTTCCTGTTTCCTTACACTTATTTCATATAGTTTTTATTTTGGCGTAAAATAGGCGTAATTCTAACTCATGTTTGTAAATTTCACGCGATTCTTGATACTTGGAAACGCTTTGTTGCAAAGGAATGAAATGATTTTATGCCAAATCTGGCAACCATTATGTTAATTTTTTTAGTTTTTTATTAATACCTTCTAAAATATTTGCATATGGCATATTAATAGTAGGCAAGATAATAACATAGTAATAGAGAAAGAAAATGGGTATGGAAAATAAAGACCGCTTAATGAATCAACAAAGACTTTCACTTAACAGTTTTACGAAGACAGAGCTTTTTAACAAAAGACATCACTTTCTGGATCACAGTGATTGCAACCAAAAGATGTAACATCTCCACTGGTGCAGTTTTCGCACGTCCATTTCCAGCATTCCGTGTACGTCACCTAGGGAATGCAATCACGATCCCACAGGAACGGGATCTTGCAGGATCCCGCATAGATAGTTGCAAGACTAGTCCCGCAGGGTTAGGACCGTAATCCCGCGGGAATGAATCTGAGAAATAAATTATTTTTATTATAATTTTAAACCCACTTCCAAATCATCAATTCACCAAAAATTCTTGCACACGTATGTATCTTATCCCACAATAGAATCAATAAAATTCTAAAGTTTCAATTTTTCTAACTATCCTCCAATGGGAGCCTGGATCAAATATTGTAATCTAAATTTTTCGAATTTCTCCAAATGAACAGAAATATTCCATGCTAATTTATCTCTTAGCGAACAATCACGATTCAATTACAAAAAGTATTCCTTTTAAATTTTATTTCTTTTAAATTCACGCTTTTAACTGTTTTACTAAAATTCTAATTTTGAATAATAGTCATATGTGTTGCCAAACTTAAAGTCTCGTGATAATCTTGTGATTACGTGTTTCCTGTTTCCTTACACTTATTTCATATAGTTTTTATTTTGGCGTAAAATAGGCGTAATTCTAACTCATGTTTGTAAATTTCACGCGATTCTTGATACTTGGAAACGCTTTGTTGCAAAGGAATGAAATGATTTTATGCCAAATCTGGCAACCATTATGTTTATTTTTTTAGTTTTTTATTAATACCTTCTAAAATATTTGCATATGGCATATTAATAGTAGGCAAGATAATAACATAGTAATAGAGAAAGAAAATGGGTATGGAAAATAAAGACCGCTTAATGAATCAACAAAGACTTTCACTTAACAGTTTTACGAAGACAGAGCTTTTTAACAAAAGACATCACTTTCTGGATCACAGTGATTGCAACCAAAAGATGTAACATCTCCACTGGTGCAGTTTTCGCACGTCCATTTCCAGCATTCCGTGTACGTCACCTAGGGAATGCAATCACGATCCCACAGGAACGGGATCTTGCAGGATCCCGCATAGATAGTTGCAAGACTAGTCCCGCAGGGTTAGGACCGTAATCCCGCGGGAATGAATCTGAGAAATAAATTATTTTTTTTATAATTTTAAACCCACTTCCAAATCATCAATTCACCAAAAATTCTTGCACACGTATGTATCTTATCCCACAATAGAATCAATAAAATTCTAAAGTTTCAATTTTTCTAACTATCCTCCAATGGGAGCCTGGATCAAATATTGTAATCTAAATTTTTCGAATTTCTCCAAATGAACAGAAATATTCCATGCTAATTTATCTCTTAGCGAACAATCACGATTCAATTACAAAAAGTATTCCTTTTAAATTTTATTTCTTTTAAATTCACGCTTTTAACTGTTTTACTAAAATTAGACCAAGACTTGGAAGACGAGTGACACTTTACATTACCTTTTTTACATTATTTTTTAGCAACTATGAACCAAATATATTATTTTGAATATCATAACTGTAATTTTCATTGTAAGTTATTGTATTCATTATCAAAGAACATTATTTATTACTACTACACTCCATAGTGCGTAAAATCTTAGTTTTTCCTATTTTTCTCTGTTGAAATGAATTGTTAGCTGAATAAGATGCAGATCCCGCGGGATCAATAAGTCTCAATCCCGAAATTCCGCCAAACGAAAAACAGTGCGGGATTGCGTTCCCTGATCTAACTCAAATTTCTTTCGTGTTATCTAACATACCATGCGAATTTTTGTTTTTAGGATTTGATGTTTTAATGCCTTTTAAGTATGAGAACGGAGGTTCAAAGTGCTTCATAGACAGTATATCTTTTATTTTTCTCTTTCCTTTTATCTAATTAATCTTGTAGTTTTTTTTTTTTAGTTATATTTTCAACTGAAATTCAACAGTACACTCTTACAAATTATTCCTTCAATTCACGGAAATTTTGCAGCATCCGTCATTTGACGGATATCCGTTTCTTTTCCTCTTCTTCAGATTTCACGGAAATATTATGTTTTCACACAGAAGAATTCACGGAATATTCGTTTCGATGCAGAAGAATTCACGGAATTATTACGTTTCCATACTGAATAATTCACGAAAATATTACGTTTTCATAGAGAACGAAAATTATTTATTTGAAAAATGAGGGATAATGTAGTGTATAAAGTCGAAATTTTCTGAGAGTGTATGATAGTTTCTTTCTGGCTTCACTTTCTTCCCATGCCCTATTTTCTTTGTAGGATGGAAAAGAATACGTTTTCCTACGAGACAAGTGTTGGGATGCAAGTCTCGTATGCTGTCGGAAAGATTTCCATGTCGCCATATTGGAATTTTGACACTACTTCGAAGAGTAGCAGCGTAAGTTTTTTGCAATAGAAGCGCATAATTACATGAAAAAAGGAACGCCTTTTTAGTTCAAAAAAATATCAAAGCATTGCGTTTAATACTAGAAGGTTTTTTTAAGTGAAGATAAAGGCCGCAAAATTTCAGAAAGTAGCGTCTTCCGGCAATATAAGAGAGACGACTGGCCTAAAATATTCATAAACGATCTGCTGTGTGTCTCTACTTCAGCTAGTTTGCTCCCTGGAGTCATCTAGCGACTTATTTCAAAACTAAAGCAAGTAACAAAACGTGCCACTATGAAAAATGTGCCCGGTTTCCCTTATTTTTATTTTTTGGATCTAAATGTCAATAAATATTTTACATAAATATTCTATTTTAGTCTTTGCAATTCTTTGTGCGTTTTTTCTTATTATTTTAAATTTGTGTTCTTTTGTGATTTTTAGCATCCTCTTTAACTAGGCTTTTCAGTTACAGTTTAGGCAAAATATTTCTTCACAGTGACATACTGTGTTCTACATATTTTTAATTTGCTATTTACAAATCACTTCAGTCATTTTTTTAAACATGTTATTGCAGTTAAAGATACGGATATGTTTTTTGTTAAGTATAAATCGCGCAAACGTTTTACTGATGAAATAAAAAATAATGTTAAAAATAAAGTTTTACACCATCTTATTCTATTTATTCATTTATTTTTTCCCTTTACATTCTCAAAAGGCTATCGCAGTTTTCATTATCGTAAAAGTGAATGAAATTAATGATAGGGAATTTCACAGAAAACTCAGCTTAAACAACACATTTGAATTTTATTTTTCAAGATCTTTGTCAGACATTTATATTTTAAAAAGATAAGGTAAATATTTCTATAGGCATGCAGATTAAAATTGATGAACAAAATGAAAGGAAATTGATAACCATGATATCTGATGTATAGCTGCGGAAAAAAAAAGTCTCACTTGCACTTTTTTCGGCCGTTGTTCGTCGAACAGCAAAGTTACAGATACCAATCGTTTACGATTGACGTACACTTTAATTTGCTATGCATAAAAATTGCATAAGGGGCCATCTACATATTAAAATTCGCACCAACTTTTTTTTTCTCAATAGCAACCCCTAGATTTCACTTTCATTTCAAAAAATTAGCTCATTTTAACCCCGGACACCAATTTTCAATAAATTTGGACAGAAAATTAGTGAGTTATAAGCACCCAAAATCCCCTTCCCCCTATGTTAAAATATTTGTTCATACTTCAATTCATATCTCATATAACATTGGTAGTAAGAAGCTGATTTTTATTCGTACTATTAGAACTAAACCACCCAAACATAATTTAATGTAATTATGATTTTTAATAAATTATTAATAAGAATTATGAATTATTAAATTAATATTCAAAAAAATTATGAATAGCAACCTAGCCAAATTTCGATGGAAATAGATGCAGAAATTAATATTACATGGCTGTGCAAAATTTCAAATTTTTACGTTCAGTAGTTTAATTTATATTAAATAAAATGGGTTATTTTCATGAGTTAAGGGAGCATATATAAATTTATTAAGTGAAATTTTTTTTTAATTGCATACAATAAAAATAAATTAGATTTATTTTGTGTAAAAACACAGTAAAAGATACCAGTATTAAAAATATCAAATTTCGAAGCAAATAAATTAGAATTTTTTACAGTTTGATAGGGATTCTATAAAGCGTCTATTGTTGCGTCCGATACCATATTCCCCCAAATAAAATATTTTCCAGCTATAGAATTAGATACAGTAGATGTATGTCTTCTAATACAACGTCCTATTTCTGAAAAACTAACATCCTCAACTTTCCAGGCGCGAATGTGACCTTTTTTAATTTCGGAAACATTAGGTCTTTGGGCTTCCCCATACTTTATCAAACATTCAAAATCACGTTTTTCTGTCTAAATTTTCATCTAACTATGAATTAAAATACCGCCAAAAGTCTTAAGAATATTGCCCATTGCAGACGATAGTATTGAATAAAGAAAGTGAAATAACAAACACAGTGATAATATTGGGTCGGCAAAAAAGTAATTGCGTTTTTTACATGAAATTCAAACAAATAAATTTTCAATCACGAAACCATTCTTCAAGTTCGACCGTAGCTGAGTAACATTCATGATTGTAGTCAGAAGAGCAGAGAACAGCCTCTAACTCCTGCCAACATTTCACCTGTCTAAGAGAACCATCAACGGAAATACTCAATAACTATTTCAAAATTACAAAGATTTTCAAAATCGTGAGCAGTCATTTTGCATTGTTCCCTTAAATCATGAGTGCGAACCAAGGAAGTTATGAACTCACGGGTCATTTGGACCACAGACTAAATATTCTATTTCTACCCTTGATATTCTCAGTACAAAAAACTTTAAAAGAGATGCAAACAATATTTTCCGTGAAAATAATATTAATTTCTTTTAACTCTCGCGAGCGAAATTAATGAAAGGCGAAAAGTTCGGAACCTACAAACAGCGTTTTTCAATTTGCAGAAAGTCCCTTAAAAACGCGCAAAAATTAATTCGCAATATCTCCGGAAATTATCGTAGAAAATTGGTGAAAATTTATATTTAGGGTAATTTGAAGGTTTTCTTTCGTTTAATAAAGTCAAAATATGGTGTTGCCATAGAGAAAAACGAAGTTGATGCAGAATTAAATATGAAGACGGCCCCTGATTCAAATTACATTAATAGTAAATTAAAGTACGCGTTATTTGCAAACGAATGGTATATATAACTTTACTGTACGACGAACGACGGCGAAATAAAGAGCAAGTGGGACTTTTTTTTTTCCAGCAGCTGTACATCAATTCAAACGCAGACCAGATTTCAACGAAATGTTGAATAAATTTAGGACTTTTATATAAATTTTTGTGGTGTGAAAGGATTGATTTTTTTCAACTTTCAACATTGCATTTTCTATTAGAGATAAAAATGAAATTGTGTGCAGTGCTACAGAAATGAAGGTATTCTATTTATGGTATGGAAATGAAACTACCAATAAACCGTGATATGATTTGGATCAATTCATATGCAGCATAATGCCGATTAGACTATTTCAAGATTAAAATATTTATAGCCTTACTGAAAAGGGAAAAATCGCAGTTCATCCTACGAATTCTTAACCATTTCCACATTGCCAAAAACTGCGCATCTAGAGTATGAAGAATACCGATTACCCTTTTGGATGGTGTTACAGTTGCTTTAACACTCTTCTGCTTTCTTTCTATATCTAGAACGTTACGATTTTAAAATATGGTCATGATTTAGATTTATAGGAATCCAGAAACGTTTTATTTCTTTTGACCCATAAAACTTATTTTTGTGTATGCATTCTTTGAAAAAGAAATCTCCATGAGGAGAACTTGCATTCAGATACTATCACATATTTGTTTCTAAACATATCTACGTGCTCGCAAATCAGATTGACTTTACCGAAAAGAGATAAGCTTAAGAACGTTTCTACTTTATTTTTCCTAATAAAATAATGAAATAGTACAAAAGAAATTAATTAGATCTGAAATATTTAGTTTGTTTCCTCCTAAACTTAGCTTAAATACGTGTAAGAACCCTTAGAAAGACCCTCATGGTTGGCATTCCACCATTGTCCTAGATCCCTCGTGTAGATAATTGGCCGAAATCCCACAACACACTGAAATATCTAGTCTATTATGCCTCTAATTTGCAATAAGCCAAAGAAATATTTATACAGGACATAAGCAAAGATCTTTAAATTGAATTCATTAAATTTTAGAATGTGTTTTGGAATATCTAAGGAAGTCTTATGTACGACAAGTGAATTCCACCAAAATCACCCACATGCACGCTTGAAACACCAACAAATAATGACGAATGAATTTTTTCATTCTACTCGACGTCTTTCTGAAAAATCATTGCAGAGGCTGTTGACTGCTCACTGGATATCTATTTCATCTTTTGCGGATCAGAAATCTGTCACTACGCTTTCTGCAAAAAGTGTAGTCTCTAAAAAGTATTTAAGGAATATACGATCACCAAATACAATGTTAAGGGGAAGCAGAAATGATTGATTTGTTGTATGATAAACTTATCATTGGTAAGCTTGATCTATCACTTTCCTTCTACCTTTTGACACGTCACATTTTTTTTTTCATGAAATCTGGATTACGGAGCTTCCTGTATAAAACAATCAATCATTCTTTGCGCTTAGAACAATCGTATGGTAAGTATTGTAGGATAAAAAATTGAATTTCTTTAAACTGGTGAAAGACTTAATTACTTTTCTGCTAACTGGAACCATATATTATTATATTTTAGACAAATGTTTTAGTTATGTATTCAGTTTCTTCGTTCAACGAGGGGACACTTCGCTGTCAGTGAACTTCGGATGTTTTGAAAGAAATCTGTGTTTCTCTAGAGGTGCACTATTTATGTTGATTTCAGTGTATTTCGGTCGATGTCCAGATGTTATAGGATGTGGCAGGTGGAAATGTGGTGGCATTTTTTGCGTTTTAAGAGCGCATTATAGGATGGAAAATCACATGTAAATTTTAAACATGTGTGTGTTGAATTATGATTTTTCCATTCAATTACACAACTGGCCCATAGCTAAATTTGTGCACACGGGGTGGTTATGAAAGTACTACAGTTTGAAACGGTCAGGAAAGGAAAGCTGTGACGAAGTTCACATATTTTTCGCGTCTTAAAATAATGTTCCTGTTGGACGGCACAGTGAACATGGCTTGTAACACGTTTCAAAAAAGATTACGAACATTTTAAACCGATGTCTTCATGTCTTATTTCGTTTACCAATAATGCGTACAGCACCATTTTACCCCTGGGGGTGAATTTTTGATTTTTTTCCCTTGTAAGTTAATTCCCTTGACCACCCTTAAACGGTTACCAAGTTTCATAACATTTGGTCCAGTAGTTTTCCTTTTCTGAGCGTTTTAAAGTGGAACTTTAATTAAGACCACTCTGTATATCAAGGCTTCGCTTGGTTAGCAAGGTTATCCCAAATAGCTATTTTTCCTCCCGAAATGGTCGTTTGCTTCAAGACGATTGCAGTGGTTTTTTTCTAACTGCTGTTAAAGTGGTAAGTAAGCAGACTGCTGTTCGTGAACTGCTTATATAAAGAAGATAGGGGAAGGTGCCCTAAAATGATTAAGCGGGTAAAACAATCCACATACCATCCACATACGTGTCCTTCCATACAGGTACATAAAATAATTACGCCAAGTGAAGAAGTGTTGTATTGTGTTGTGGGATTAAGGCTAATTATCTGCACGTGGGATCTAGGCCTTCTAAGTAAAGAAGCAATGACTTTGTTAAAGTGATCATAGTATTAGGCGTCTAAATAGAATTCTTGGAAAATTTTAATTTTATAACATTTGTCATAATGCATGCACTAACTTTCCTATTTATGTAGGTAAACAATATTTCATGTACCGAACTATGGCTTCGTTTACTGAATGGCGTTTATTTTTTAGATTATTATTTAGGTTAGATCCTGTGTGTAACAAATGCCTAGATGGATGAATGATACATGCATTGGTGTACCTGGGAATGGTGATAATGTTTGTGTTTGTGATATGGGCTCAAATATTCCGAATTTTCGAAGTGCGGGAAAAATACAGTATTTAATTTACTTTTGCTTTTATAGTCGATCATAATTTTTGAATTATAATTTTCAAGTTCTATATTTTAGCGTTTGGGACAGTTTTTTATTTTAAAAATTTCACAAAACAAATTATGTGTACTATCTGATTTTGGAATCTGTTTTTTTTTCATTATGTATAGCCATAATTACTTTTAATCTTTTTCATTTCTTACAATTACTTTTAACCTTTTAATCATCTTATTTAGATTTGCACACATAACTATTTTAGTAAGGGAACAAGCAAAATAAGATTCATTTACGATTGCACTCAATTTGTTGAAACTAATTGAAAATCTAAGGGAATGCAGGAACTAAATGAGACTGCATAAAACACTATTTGTTGTTTGTCGAAACTATAGGAGACCGGGGCATACATAACTAATTATATTATAGTTTGCTTCCCTCTTAATTGGTACCCTCCTCAGTATGTGCCTATGATTATTATCTTTTTGATTATGTGTTACTCGTACTGTGACAGTAGATTTGTAGTGCTGGAAATGGTATTCCAAAATTTGATTGAATGTAAATATATATTATGGTATTTTTTTAAATAAAAAAATTTACTGCGCCACGCGTACTTTTTCTAAAAAGTTCAAATTCAGTTTCAGCTTGCCAATAATATATCATGGTATTTATGACCAAAATTTCACTAAAAAATTGGCACGATTGTACTGTGACGCAATGCAGCAATGACATCTGTCACGTTTTGATTATTTGTGCAGCCAGGGTTTTCTTTCCTAAAATATTTGCTTTTTTTATTGGAGCCTTTTACAGTTATGTCTCATTGTGCCACTTGTAGATGCTAGAAGATGCCTCTAATAGCAGTTTATGCTCCCAAAAATTATGCAGCAAAACCGCAGTATATTGTGCAGAAATAATTATGCTGGTCAACGCCTGCAATTCTGGCACAAACCAGATTCAGTCTGATTCACATTGGACGGTGATAACACGAACCAGCAAAGACAGATTACTTCCTGCGAGCATTCTCCCACACAGTTCGACATTCATTCTGTTCATTTCAAAATATGAAAAAGACCTAGGGGTCACAAAAGGTTGAAGTCAACAAGGAGGGGTTAATGCCTTTTAACGATTTCGGATGCTTGAATAGTTAGCGGGCATGAAAAATTCATGATGTGCAGTGCACCATTGACAACTGTGTGTTGTGTGAAGAGCATTTCTTTTACTTTGTCTTCAATAGAAATTCTACAAGATGCCATGGCAACAAAATGTCAAATAAAGGTCATAACTCTATGTCCTGTCCCACCCTTATCGAAAGAGGACAACCCGAAGTGGCCTAAAAAACGCTTAATACCAACTTCAATTTACACCGCCGCCAAAACAAAAACTGAACGTGGTCGTCTGGAGAGTCTGCTGACATATTTTATGCAAACTCCCAATTACTTTGTAGTTTCCGTTTCTTCAATTTTTTTAAAAATAGATTTACATACTTTAATCTGTTTTAACTTTCAGACATACACGAATATACTTTTGTATATTTTAACTATTTTTAATTGGATTAAATGAATTCTCGATTAACTTCGTTAAAATGTTATATTACGTTTAAAAGATACTCTGAAAGAGAATGTGTTGAATCAAAAAAAAAAAAAAAAAAAAAATTGTTAAATCGACAAAATTATACGGTTAAAATAGTGCCACAATTTTTGGTGGAAATAAATAATTTGGACAACAAAAATTTTTTTTAAAGTTTTGTTAATTTCAACAAAATATTTTTTCAATGTAGCCAACCAATTTGGTTAAAATAAATAAGTCTATTGTTAATTTAGCCTTAGTAAAGTCTTTGTTTAAATGGTTTATTAGGTTAAGATCGATTAAATTAGATGCTTAAATTAAAAAAATTGCTTTGTTAATTGCTTTGATCATGTATCATTCAACAAAATTTTTTTGTTGAAAGATCCTTTATTTTATTATTCTGTTATCTTTTTAGACCCACAATCAGTGGGTTTCAAGTTCCAGATGTAAGACTAGTTAGTGTATCTATTTATCAAAATTAACATTTTTATTTTAGTGTTTTTATGTATTCATAAATTTAAATTAAAGGCATTTATCACATTTTTTTACGTCATACGAAAAACTTAGGTAATTGAAAATTACTTTTCCGTTCTTGATAAAAAAGAATAAATGTAAATCTTTTCTCAAACCTTCCATTACAAAAAGAGGTCTCTAGTTCATTTGACTTAATAATGATCAAGATTGCAGTGGAAAGCGGAAAATGAAGTAGATGCGTCAGGTATTTTGAAGATGTGGTTTCTAGTGTCTTGTAATTCTCTCTCTCTCTCTTTTAGACTAATCAATTTAACACGAAATATGTAGTTCAAAAAGAAGCTTTATTTCGTACACAATCGCTTATGTAGCAGAACTTAACTGCTTTGATAGAAGTAATACAAAGCTAATAAAAATTAAACTTAATATTAAAATTTAATCACCTGAATTTTTCATTTAGAAAATGAATGCATTTTCGCTTAGAAAGAATGATCTTTTTTTAAAAAAAGATGGTGCTAACCATGAATGATTTTCCTTCCAGGATGTTATGCGAATTAAACTGCTTGCGATATAAAAACTATACGGATTTTAAAAGCATGTATTCCGTTTCAAAACTTACACTACAAAAATATTTTCGAAGTACATACAGAAATTGATATCTGTAATGTCCAGCTTAGCTTATACTCAAGATTATTTTCTCGAAATTTTTTCATCCAGCCTATAGATACATTAACATTTTTAAAAACCTAGATTTTTCACATCTTTAGCTGTTTTCTGATCCTTTGTTTTGCTGAAAAATGATATCAGTTTCCTCATTTCTGATGAATATATTGATTGTATATTCTTTGTTGTCATCTTACAGTAAGCAAAATGTATTTTAATAATTTATTGTTGTTACAACGAGTAAAGAGGAAAATAAAGGTAAAATATTCCTGTAACAACTGCTACGGACCTATAACGATCTAAATTCAATGCATGGATTTAATTACATCTGCATTACGCTTTGGCGCTTTCAGAAATTATTTATGCCTTCCAGAGAATGTTATTGATAAGTTTCTGTAACTAATGAAAATTAACAATTCAACCAGAAATATGTAAGCACACTTTATACACTTAATTATGTAGACCTTTACCAAAAGATTGTTACATAGAATCATGTATCAATTAACATCTCTATAAAAAATAATACTGTAGGAAAAAAAGAATTCTATTTCTATATAACTAAATCTATGTTAATATTACGGTATTTCATAAAAAATTCAAAGATAGTTTTAAATGTTTAATGAAATTTTTTTATCAGGGTGTACTTAAATAAGGTTATTCAAATAGCTTAAGGTTCTGAAATTACAATAGCGTATTCTACAAATTATTTTCGAAAATGTTTTTGTAAATACAAAAGAAAAGGGAATAACTCTTCAACATGTTCATCAGTTAAAGCTTAAGTTTTTTAATAATTCATTATCTACTCAAAGGAGCAGACATATGGATCTACCGCTCGAACACAGCGTTGTCCACTACCAAAATGACCAATTTTTGGAACGAGTCTGTAAAACAAATGATTTTTTAGAAAGCATACCTGTTTCCAATAAATTTTATGCTAGAATCACTACGTCTACAATGCTTAAGACATTAAGGCTATTATGAAAGTCTGCAATACAGACACGGAAATACATATATTTTTTTTTAATTGAACAAAATTTTGTTGATTCAACAAAAATTTGGTTGGTGCCGCTTCAACCGAATAATAAAAAAATATTTCGATGTATTAGCAAATTATGTTGTTAATTCAACAATTTTTTTTTTTTTTTTTTTTTTTTTTGAAATAGAGCCGACCAAAAATTTTGTGAATCAACAATAGATTTTTTTCAACAAAACAACTAAAAACTAAAATCACACCTATATGTATCTGTTTTTTACGTCTAAAAAATTGGAATTTACTGCTATATATTGGAGAATGCTTACTGTTTACGATACTATTGAGAAATTAAAAGCTCTCATAAAACAGATTAGCTTTAAAACTGAGAAAGCCGCCTTGCCTGAAACTTGTGTTGGGTTTAAATGATTGCTAATTTGATATTGCATGGTATGCGAAACATGGAGCAGCAAATTTCAACAATTTTTGCCCTTAGAGAACCTAGACTATACTGCCAAATATTTATAATTCTTATACAAAATATTTTAATACTCCTGTTCTTTTTTAAGGAGTCAGGTACCTTTGAGCGTTGGAAATCTCCACGAAAATAGACCATAACTTCATTTGCAATAGCTCTACAAATAACAATACTGTAAACTTTCGAATTTTTTAGCAGTTATTTAGGAAGCTTTTATAAACTTTTCGCAGCTCGTAGAATAGTTCTACCTATTAAATTAAATTTTGTATAATTATAAGTATTCGAGCTCATTTTTTGCTTCTTTATAGTCTTGCGCGCAGCATTTCATAAAATATATATATCACAGTAACTTAAAAATTTCAATACATAAAGAAAAGTATCCTTAAATTAAAATGACGAAAAAGAATTTTGTTGTGATGCATGTAACGTTATAATTTTTGCATTTACTTGCACAATTATGCAAATGATAGTTATAAAAATTGCAATTACTCTTTTTTTGATAGGAAAGAAGAGTCCCACCAAAATTATTTTTCGTCATTTTAATAAAAATCTATTTTTCTATGTCTATAACAATTTTTAAGATAATGTGATACATATATTTTATGAAATGCTGCGCGCAAGACTATAAAGAGGCAAAAACTGAGCTCTAATACTTTTAATTATAAAAAATTTAATCTAGTAAGTAGAACTATTCCAAGAGCTCTAAAAGGCTAATAAAAGCTTTCTAAATAAATGGTGAAAATTGCAAGTTTTACAAATCATTACTTTTGAAGCTATTACAAATAAAGGCATAGTCTTTTTTCGTCGATATTTTCATTGCTCAAAGGTACCTGACCCCTTAAATTATCAAAATCTGCTCGCCCCTGAATTTTAAAATTTTTACTTCCGAACTACTCTTCTATTTAAAAAATTGTCTTGATGCCCTTAAACTAATCAGTATAAAATATTCCGAAGAAGCAATGGAAAAATAAAAAAAAAAAATATTAATTTTGATTATTTGTAAATTCATGTCATTTCACACTTTCATGCAGATAATCGATTGTTTTGGTTATTTTCGAATTTGAAAGAAAGAGTATCTTACACTGCTAGAATAATCGGCATTAAATATATTTTTATTATATTTTGCCGATGAATAGCAGTGAATAGATCGAATTCTCTAGGCAGCAAGTACATGCAGGGTGAGTCTAAGTTAAATTTGCTAAATAATCGCAATTAAAGTCCCACCTGAACTTACAAAAGTGTAAGGAAAGTGAATGAATCATACTAACATTTGTATAATTTCAAATATTGTGTAGAGAATACTTGAAGCAAGTTTTCAAAGTGACTGCTACTCATATTGCTTTGCAGTTTGCATCCTCGAATGAATGACTTATGCAATCTTTTGGATATGCCTGGTATTGGATCATTTTAATCTGCGGAAACAAAAAAGATAACGGTACCTTTCAACGAGTCCACAGGCGTTTGGTTCACAAAAATCATGTGCCACTGGAGAAAAATTCCACATGAGCTAGGATTTCATTGGTAAGGAGACCAAGCTACTGTACCACCACGTTCGCTCCGTTGATTAGATATGCGGCATTCTTTAAGCTTTTTTTTTCCCCTTTTGGAAACGGAATTCCACAAATGTTCCATGATAGTTGTTACTCGTCTCTAGGGGTACTATAAAGCCTTTTATTTGTAGGAACAGTTTTCACCCACACTCTCTGTATGGGTGTGTGGTAGTTTGCGTATTTTGGTGGTAGCTATTAAATGCATGAGTATCTCAGACAAAATTCCTTGCATTCCCATCCCGTTTTCAATGTTATTAAATATAACATAAGTATAACAAAACCGTTTTAAAACTAAATCCCGAGAGCAGCAATTGAATTCTGGTTGAGTCTCTTCAATTAAAGAATTTATGAATTTCTTGCATTTCTACCAGAATTTGAAAAGGTCCAAGAGTCAACTTTGTCCAAGTTGACTCTTGGACCAAGCCGATTTACCAACCCTACGGCAAGAAATCTTATTTTACGTCCATTAAGGCTTCCTCGAATGATTTTCTGCTGTCTCGAATAGGATGATCTTCGAGCTTACTGAAATAAAGGACAGTTTTTTGGGTTCGATTACTTTCATGATAGTCGATATCATATTAAACATGAATCGATAGCTATTAAATTTCATGATCACTCTCTTTCTTGAGTATAACAGTATCTTAATGTACAAGGTACATATAAAAAAACAGAAAAAACAGTTTTGTTGAGTTAATGCTATGAAAAAGCAGATAAAACATTTTTGGTAAAATAAATGAAAAAAAAACCTCTCTAGTTTTTAAAAATATGTATTTTTAATGTAACCACCTAACAAAGCCGTTAACCAAAGGAAGGTGATGAATATAAAACTTTCAAAAGAATACCACAAAACATATACGGGTATGTAGCTTTTCATATTTGAGGAATTCTTTTGTATTAATATATGCTCTTGAAAGATTCAAAAGGGGTAGGAAAATACTGAACACTAAGCGTCCTTCTATTCTACTGTGCAGTCGAACCAAAGATGCATAATTCATAATGTTTAAATTTTTTAGTTATTTTTTTTCTAAAATATTCTAATTCATTTCGCTCTTTTTTGCAGTCTTTCAAATCTTGGATAATTTTTATAAACACCCTGTATTTTGGAACAAAATTAATTTTACAGTGGCCTAATTCGTGACCCTGAGAGGGTAAAATTGCTTTGGACGTAAATAATACCCACATCACAATTAACGTTGATTCAATCATTACATACTCACACACATATATATATGCGTGCGCGTGTGTGTATGAATATAATATGAATAACAGGGTTTAATCAGAATAATTATACATAATGTAATTACGGTACATTTTTTTGAAAAATACTTTAGCCAAACACAATTATTCCAGTTCACTTCACTTGGTAATCAGGAAACTAAATACTTTTATTACTGACCCGAAATTAAAAAGAATTTCGGAAGACCAAAGAAATAGCTCGATTTAATTAAAAAGAAGTTTTCAAATATTTAATTTCAAAGAAGTAGTAAGAGAAACGGAGAACAAAACAGAGAATTCTTTCTGTTTAATTATTTTTTTTAAGTAGGGAGCAATACTTTTCTTTTTCTAAATCAATGATGCAAGTGCAGGATTCCTAATTGCTTAAAAGTTTCAATTTCAAGACTGATAAATTTAGTTTTCAAATTGCTTTGCGGGATCAAATAAAATAGATTAGCATTAGACACTGAAAGTATTTCGCAATAAGGGAAAAATATTTTAAATAAGTTTAAATTGATGATGGGTATAAAATGGTCAAAATTTTAGAAACGCTTTTCACGCAAGTGCCTATACTTATAAAATCATATCCTCTTTTAAAATACTTTTAAAATACTGACATGCTGTTGATGCATATCTAAGAAAATAAAAATTTAAATTAAAATAATTGATTATTATTCATTATAAGTAATGAATATCCCTCCCAACAATTTTACTTAAAATGTCCCTGATAATAAAATTACATTATTGCTAGCATTAATATTTTTTTAGATAATTACAGTCGCTTAGTATAACAATGATTTCTCAATATAATAAAACTTAAAATAACCATGCGTTCATTTTTATTTTTATTTTATTTGTTTACTTATTTTTAGATTATTTAATTTTCAGGTACGGTTTACTCAAAAGAATTAACGCATTATTTTTGAATTATTATTAAACATTTAATTTATATAAATCCCCTCTATTTTTTAGGAAACTTGCTTTGTGCACGTGTAATAATACGTAGTAAGAACGTATTTTGCAGATTAATGACCTGACTGTAACAAAACCTTATAGATGTAGAAGGCCTAACAACTGAAGGTTTGACGTCATCACTCTTCTTAAGTGACGCCATCGCAGTTGTATTGACGTAATTGACGTAATTTGACGTAAAATTAATTTTTTTTAATCTTAAATCATTAAAAATTTTTATGAGTAAGAAAATTCACCACAAATTCAAAATAGATATACTTCGTGAAAGTAAAATTGTAATGATGTCGATAGTGAGAAAATTCACCACAAATTTAAAATAGATGTACTTTGTGAAAGCAAGATTGTGATGGCGTCTATAAGAAATTCTAGCGATGACGTCAAAGATTCAGTTGTAAGGCTTTCTATATCTAGAAGGTGTTGACTGTAACATGCTGCCGAAAATGTGATATCCCTCGCTCCTTTCTCTTTAAATTGCTAAAAAGCATTCTAGGCTACACCAAATGAGTTGAAAGTTTTGTATGTGTATCCTTTAAAACAAAAAAAAACTGTGATACTCTTTATTTTGCAGAATATTATGTTAATTCTAACAACCTAATCATTGATGACATATTTACCATTAGATAATAATACCTTAAAAAAAATATCTGGATAGACATTCTGGGAGATGAAGAACTGAATTTGGAGAGATTTCACGCTTGAATAATTTTGAAGCAAACGATATGTTTACCCCTAGACAGAGCACCTAGCCATTGAAACGCACTATTTTGCAAGCATACAACTTTCCTACTAAAAGAAATGCAATGGAAGGATTTTGCAATATTAAAAAAAAAGTTAAACAAAATTACTTTTATAGATGGAATTAAAAAAAAATACTACTTGTATTTTTATGATTACATTTCGTTTGTGTTAATGAAATTATAAGGTCAAATCAATAAGCAAACTATTATTCATATAAATCATTAAGGAAATAAGCATTATCAATATTCTTCAATCAAATTACATTTGATTATTTAAATTAAAGAAGATAACTATCGATTAACTAGAAGAAAACTCTTAAAATTCCCCACCACATAAATTTAAATTTACATTCGAATTTTTTTTCCAATTAAAGACCCTCTATTTCTCTTTTACGAATAAGTGGCAGCGTAACTCGCTCCCAATCTAATTAAACCTGTTATTCAGAGGAGAAGAATACTAAAAGAACTCCTATTGAGCTTTTCTTTGCGCTTATGGGAGCTCAATTTAGGTCTATTTTCTTTAAATTAGGGATATCTGAAGAATTAAATTGAAAATAGTAAACAATTTAAAGATTATATTGAAACAGAAGACGGCACTATTTATTTTGTATTGCAATAGAGACACGGGTCATTTTAAAAGATCATCTGGATTTCATAATTCAGCTTTCCAGTTTATAAACTGAATTTTAAATGTGTAGTGTGGTTAGTGTAAGAAAAATAAAATAAAAGTTATTTTAATTAATATAAGAAATAAATCGAAAAAAATGAAAATATTTATAACTCAAAACCTCTAATACGAACAAAAAACTTTAGTTTGAAGCTTTCATCTTAAATTCTCATTTTTTTAAAAATAAAAAAAAAACAATTATGTATTCTCAAACAAAAATTTTCAATAAAAGCTTAAAAACTTGAAACCAATTGTTCTGCATCTTAACGACTTTTTTTTTTTTAAGTGGTAACAAAAACATGTTTTTCGGTGGCTTTCAGCCAATATAATTCTGGTTGTTTCAATTGGAAAACAAATTTTAAAAAGACAAATATCATAAAAGGAAATGTTACATTTTCTTTTCTATCACAATTCTTTTCAATGTATATATTTGACACTTCAACAATCTTGTAGAAACTAAATACAAAAGAAAATGAAACATTTTATTTGAAGCAATACGTTTTCTTCGGAACATTTTAAACGAAAAGTTGCGCTGAAATCTTCCATATTAGCAAGCTTCGAGTTTCCTTTTGTACTTATTTCAATGTTAAACAAAAGAACGAATTTAATCTTTTTAAAATGCTTTTACATAAATGATACTATAATGTTACATATCTTTTCATTTTTTGATTTTAAATTATACATGAATGTTCAAAAATGCCAATTCCATCTTAAGAGTGATGTTTAGTAAATAATGAGAAATTAATCTTCAAAATGCTCAAACTGCAATAAGCTGCAAAAGATTTTTGGTTGAAATTGTGAAATATTTATGTGAGAAAAATAAACACACATTTGAATAGGTAGAATAAAATGTATCTTATTTTTTCAAACAAGGTTTTTTTAGCTTGTTATCATGCATGGGAAAAACTTTTATTGTACTACATAAATTGCCTTTTATCATTGTTTCTAACAAACAACAACAACAAAAAAATCCTGCATTGAAGTACATTTTTTCTTTGCGTGTTTATGGTAATATTAGCAAAATTCTACGGAAATTCCCAAGTTAATGGAAAAGTTAGAGCTGTTACTGTAAAACTATGCTGTATTTTTTCTGAGCTTAAAAGTTATTAATATAATTTCCTGTAAACTGAAAGTTGTATTAAAGCATAACAAAACAAATGTTTTTTGTGTAAAATAAATTGACAGAAACGTTATATCCATGGATCAATTTTACTGCTGTATGAAACAACTGTAACACGATAAAGAATTCATCATAATTTATTCTATAAATAATCTGTGTCGATACGATTCATCGATTCAGATTAAAACGAAAAAAGGAAATACGTATCGAAAATTAGTATTTCGTATATACAGAGCTATAATAAATAACGGTATGCATCATTTTCTGGAATCAAACGAATTTTGAATATGTCTTTGTATAAGAGCACACAAGATTGCTTGTACACAAACCTACAAACCCGAGCTTCATCTAGACGAGGATCACGTGTCAGACACCGACCAAAGAAATTCCGCATATTTTAAATTGGCTACAACCTAGCATGTTATAGCCTATGCAGCTGGTAAACAGGCAAGGAATAATCTGCATGAGCTGCGCTATAAAAATATGTCTGGGAACATGGGCGTCGGCAGAATATTTCTCAGGGGGGGCAAAGACTACTTCAGGGGGGGCAAAGACTACTCAAGGGGGGGCAAAGACTACTTTAACGTATGGTTACTATGTTGCAAAGAGCAAAAAAGCAAAGGAAAACACTGAGTACAAAAATCCAGAGGGGGCATTGCCCCCCTTGCCCTATACTGCCGACGCCCATGTCTGGGAGCACTCCTGGGAATATGCGTGCGGGGTTTGTCCTATTCGAATTCAACTTCACGAATTTCATGGAAGAAGGAACGAATTAGGGCAATAGAATTTCTACTCATGTACTGATTCTGACTACTACTAATAGTTTAAGAGCCAGCGACCGCCAGACCTTCGTCATAGTATAAAAGCTGAAACTTTCTCTGCGCATACCCCCCAACAGAGGTAGGAACAATCGGCCACTATAAAGTTTTGATGACCGTGGCTTTGGTAGGTAACAGGTGCAAGGTGTACAGGTAACAGGCAGGTAACAAGCAGGTAACAAAGGTGTATAAAATTGCAGAATATTTTCGTCATTTCACAAAGCTTAAATTTTTTTATATATTCTTCTTCAGAATACTAGAAATCACTTTATCCCTTGCCAGACACTTTTCCATCGTGGCAAACCCCCGCCAGACAACCTCAAAGTCATGGAAAACTGTTTCGTTCGTAAACTCCCGCGACGAAGTACGTCAAGCTGTCACAAAGCGCCAAGCACATTTTATACTGCTACTTCTGAACTTTCTTACCATGCTGCAGCGCACTCGTAATAGAATTACGTTTTCCATGACTTTGAGGTTCTCTGGCGGGGGTTTGCCACGATGGAACAGTATCTGGCAAGGGATAAAGTGATTTCTAGTACTGCGAAGAGGAACACGCAAAAAAATTAAGCTTTATGAAATTACGAAAATTTTCTGCAATTTTATACACTTTTGCCACTTGTTACCTGCCAAAGCCACGATCATCCAAACTTTATAGTGTCCGATTGTTCCTACCTCTATTGGGGAATATGCGCAGAGAAAGTTTCAGCTTTTATACTATGACGAAGGTCTGGCGGCCGCGGGCTCTTGCTCTATAACATTACCGTCAGTTCGTAGCAGCTGAGATCAACCACTATACACGTTTCACACGAAACTACAAGCATGAGGTTATCCACGTTGCTGATGTGAAAGGCAGGCTACTGTGCTGACATTTGGTCACACCCCTTTTGCCCTCGAAGTGTCATCTGACTTAAGAGGTGTGGCCATCTTGGTTCGAGATAGATACAATAAGATGACTAGATAGATACGAGAGATAGATACGATAAGATGATACCCCCTAGATCACATGATTCTTTTTAGGGCAAAAAGGGTGCGATCAAACGTCAGCCCTTCAGCCTTTCTTTCTCGTTAGCAATGGGTTCTCCACCGATGACGTTGGTTGAAAGCACAAGCACTGAATCAACACCACCTAGATACAGAAGGCCTGAGAACAGAAGCTTTTACGTCATTGCGTAGGTCTTCTAAGATGACGTCATCACAGCTTTACTTCCACAAAGTAAAACTATTTAATATTTCTGGTGAATGATACAAATTTTAGAAGATATCTTAAGTTGAAGATAAAAATTGAAATACATTTCTGATAAAAAATAATTTATCTTGATCTATTTCTATATCATATTATATAATTAGTGATAGTTAAAATTTCCTATTTGTCGTAAAATCTAATTTCCTATCTTAAATCATTAAAATGTTTTATGCGAGAGTAAAGTCACCACAAACTTTGAATAATTTTACTTTCTGAAAAAAAAAATGTGTGATGACGTCACTTTAGTGGACCTAGTGATGACGTAAAATTTTCTGTTCTCAGGCATTGTATATCTAGGGGGGTGTTGACTGAATAGTGTGGTTTTCATCGTTAGAGCGTCTGTCTCATTACTTTTTTTTATAATGGGCGGGAACTTGCCGATGCAGCATTGTCCCTTACAACTGCCCGAAAGTGTGGCCATTTTATTATGGGGTCACCCAGTAGGTGGTCACGTTATCCCCTATGAAGTGACGGACACAAGGACAACCATGCCCAGTCGGGGATCGAACCTCGCCGCCGGGAGTTGAACCCGAAAGCGGAGTACGGTGCTTTACCCACCATACAACTCGGTCGGCTTTTTATATATCATTTCAAGACTATTGTTTTTCACGGGTTTCGATATCTCAAGAGAGGATGGCACAAATTTCAATATATAAGTCTTCCAATTTATTTAGGCCTGAATAAAATATGTGTACTCTGCTGATCAATTTTTGACTGAAGCTTTTGATTCTTTCCTTAGATAATGATCCTTATTATATATATATATATAATGATGTGTAAACATATGAAGAATTACAGGTAACACTACGGGAACTACGGGTTAATATACTACTAATACAGAACTTCATGTACTACAGGCAATCACACGGAGCTCTAAGATAAGTATTTGTGTATCTAATACATGGTGTCAAAAATTTTTGTTGGTGTAATTCATGTTCTAATATCCCAACATGCATATTTATCATATTAAGATAAATAATATTAATAACTCTGTATTTTTGTACATGGATTAGTATTAAAAGCTTAGTATTTGAGGGAAAAAAAAGTAAAATATGGATCAAATCAAATTTTACTATTGTTTCTCTAAACTAGAAATGCAGAATTTTTCTTTCAGACGACAGAGCTCATTGAAAATAAACAACAATTTTATATGTGATAAACTTACACAAAAGTTACAGGAAGTTTGGGGAGGTACAAGGGTCCATCATCCATCAGTCGTAAAAATTTCTAACTTCCACACTAGCAGAAGGTGAGAGAACAAAGAAGTAAACGAAAAGTTCAAATGAAAAAGAAATTGCCATTCGGATGAATCAAAAAGCAAGAAAACTGGAGAGGAAAAAGTTGAAAGAGGTTAGAGGGTTAAAAAGAAATTAACGAAATTGTCTTTCGGTGGAATTAAAAAAGTAGGAAAACTAGAGAGAAAAAGTTGCTAGAGAGGTGAGGGTTAAAAGAAATTAGCGGAAAGTGGATGGTAACTTATATAAAATAATAATAATAATAATAAACAAAAATATAGAAACATTTATAAAAATATAATACAAAGTTTATTGGTTGAGGGTTCAATAAATGCTTTTAAAAATATTTCATTTTTTCTCGAAGAAATATAAAAGACAACTATCATTTAAAAGTAAAACACAAAAGGTACCACTCACAGTTTAGAGGGGGGGGGATGTATATTTTTACAAATCGATTCACCATAGAACTTTACAAACAACATACGCTGAAAATACAGGAACATTGGCCGAAAATCGTATTTTATGATTGTCTAAGAACAAGCGGAAAACATATTCCCAGGACTTTTTTTTTCCTTTTTGGCTAATGGAAACTGACTATTGATCCCGAGACAGAATAGAAGAACACAACGTCGGGGCCCTGAGATAAATCTGTCAGAATCACAGGAATTCGGAACACTGTGAGGATCGGTGGACAGAATGATGTAGGGTTTTCTTTGAGAAGCTAAGTAATGATGTAGTGTTGTTCGTTTTAGAGACGGAGGATTATATTGATGATTGGATATTCGAGATAAAAGGCCGCACTATAAATATAAATGTACGTCTTTTTATTTTCTCAAGGCTCAGAGTATAAAAGTTGAAACAAACTTGGTGAATTCAGATAATTTTGTTTGTTTCCTTTTCGGTAAATATTGTTTTTACAGATTTTTGGATATGAATATGCTTAATACAAAATAATACACATTCCACTGAAAATAATATTTACAAATAAATTTAAATGAAGTAGACTAATTTTTCTTTTTGTCAATCTATTCATTTTATTTACGCAAAATAATATGATTCATAGCTTTTATAAACTTTCACTACTTGATTGCATAAATTATGATAATAACATCGAAAAGGAGATATCGTGAAATATTTTTCGATATGTATATATTTTTATTCAGACATCACAATACCGTAATGGCGTGCAACATTAAAAAAAAGGCAACAATATCAATGCGGGCGTTCCTTGAAAACTGATAAAAGTTGCTCTTAAAACTAGCAAAAATTGTCAAACTATTGTATTTTATTTGTTTGTTTGTTATTTTTAAAGAATTTGCGCAGTTGTATTATACTTTTTAAATATATCTGTATTGTTTTGTTATTTAGCCGTTCCTGTAGCCTCATTTTTGCCGTATAGCTTTAGAAGAAATGCGTGAGCAAAATCTTAAAAAGTAAATAAAACACAAATAAATTTTTCATTTTTTCGAACTATTAGGCGTTTTGCGGGATTGGAAAATCCGATTTCAACACATTTTCTTGTTGTTTAAATATTTCCCAATTGTAGCTTTTTCGCTCTAGAGCAACTCAAAGATATGAATTTGACATTTTTTAAATTCACCCTATTTTACACAACTCCCAATTCTTTACGTTTGGGTTCATTATTATTTAGCTAAATCTTGGACATACAAAAACATAGCAAAAACAAAAAAGTTTAACATTTCTGCGACTAATATTCACTGACATATGAAGCATGGTGTTTAGTGTCTTAAACCCCTTTACGCACTTGGCCAATAAACTTTTTTCAGGGGTCGTAACAAAATGGAGTACAGAAAAATAAATTCAGTTTTGTTTCGAAAATTATTATAAAATCAAATCAGTTGGCAGAATAGATTTGCAGAATTGCATTTTGTCCTTGGACATATAGATGCATCCACTCTGTCATTCTGAGAAAAGTTCAAAAAGAATTCCAATCATGTGTTCGTCTACGTTCTGTAGTCCAAGAAAGACATTTGGAGCACATGTGATGAGAAAGTAAGAAACAGCCTGTTCATGTACTGCAATTTGTTTACATTTATTGCAGGTTTTGTTTCTGAGATTCAGTTTATCTGTGAGGAACCATATCTGTGAGGAAACATTTCTTACTATAAAAAAAAAGTTCAAAAGAACTGGTGTATAAAAGATAATTTTTTTTTTTTTAGAATAACACTCAAAAATGTTAGTTGTCAAGCTATGAGCACATTTCATTAGAAACGTGCATACTACTTGCCAAATAACTTTTATGCGCGTAATTTTACAAAGTTTTAATTATTATTTTATCATTTCTTAATATTAATATCATTTCTTCATATATAAATTACTCCATTTAGATTATATGAACTTATGTACTGTGAATTTACGTTTTACTCAAAATATACTCTTTTTTACAGTAACGATCAGAAAAATATTCTACTTGTTATTTTATTTTATTTTTTTAACATGAAAAAAATTTTGACACGACCTTACTTATTCTGAAAGCTCGTTCATCTTCTGATAGGACACTATTTTACCAGCTCCATTAGTGTATGGTCCTTACACTAAGCCTTAAAATGTTGCTTTCGAGTTTCTCCATGAATACTGGTAGTGCCAATATCGAATTTTTTGGGTAGGGTTTTGGTATGGGCAAAATTTCACTAAACATGATTGTAAGGACCTGGGGGTTGTATACAAATTTTGATTGTGCATTTGTTTTTTCCGCCTCAAACTTTTAATATCATGACTCCTTTCTAATTTTGACAATTTCTGTAAGTGTAAGTGCGCATCTAGGAGTAACGGTTGTAAAAATGAAAGTCGGTCAACTCATTTATAGATACGCTACGCTTAATATGTAAGGAATTAAAGCAATTCAAATGTCAATGAGGTCATTTTTTTTCGGTATACATTGTATACACATATCAGAAACGTTATTAAATTTCAGGATAAGTAAAAAAAAAACCTTACTTTTATTTATTTCATCATTTAATCAGCTATATTCTTTAAAACGTAGTAGTAATAATATTATTAGGAGAATTTAATTGTTATTCAATGGAACTTTTTTAGCATTGTTTTTTGTTTAACACGTCTAAATTTAGAAATAAGCAACATATTTTTTTTTTCTCTTTTAAAGCTTCATGCACTGGAACAGAAAGATGAACTTTATAAAATTAAAAGCATCGGGTATGGATATGAACATGAAAAGAAGAATGTCACATAACATAAGAGCCGGATGAAAAAGGATTTTCAGAGATAGACAACATACGGGGGCAGGGGTCCAAAACTGTCGTTTCACATATCGCCGTCGTTCTAAATAAATAAATCAATAAATTCTTGCTCTAAAATGTGAGGAAGCGAATACATAAAATTTCAGACCATTTTGAAATCAACCCTCGAAGGGTGGCCATCTCCTGAATATCTTTCTTGGAGAAAAAAAAAAATTATTCCCGAAATTCTTGCATTAAATGTAAAAAAGTATGAATCCATTGTTTACGCACAACTGTTTCAACGTTAAAATCGTGTTAAAATGTATTTCTTTGAATTTAATGAAAAAAAAAGACATTACTATCCGATATCCCTAATAATCACCATTGTCCAATCAATTTCAGCATCATCATCATATATTTCGCGACATTTTCTTTTAATCTCTTTTCGCTATCAGCGTCTCTGTTTTATCGACGTTATCCAGGACTGAAAGGGGGGGGGAGAGGAAGAGGAGAAATAACGCACTGTGGTGGCGTAGTACGTGTCTGCCATACTTATATGCTAACGGGAGGTGCTGAATAGCAAATTGAAACACTTGAAGTGCTTCAACAAGCAAATGAGAGGCCATTAAGCTTTTCGAGAATTTGCTTAATGCCCTTTTGAGATTCGGAATTACGAAGCATGAATTGTAGATATTTTGATGAGAAACAAAATTTTATGTCCGCTTTTAAGTGGGTTGACACAAAACGTGATTTCGATATTGTGTCTAGTGGGTAATTATAACTTTTAAGTACCATGGGTGCGAAATATTTACATTATACCCGATGTGGTTTTTTTCTGAGTTATACAGTGTCCGAAAAATAATAGATTTTGGGTGTTCAAGTAGACAATGCTCACTTTTAAAAGCTTTGCAGATTTAGATGGCGGAATGTTTTCATTCCCCCTGTATATAAAACTAAATAATAATTTAAATAATTTATTGACATAGACGTGACGTACGTTTTATGCTTTATTAGTACCTAACAAATCAAATTTCAGCTTCCTTTTTTTCAATCAAGATTACGTCTTGAATTTTTAAAGCATCGTTGTATCATTAAACGCAGGTTTCAATTGAAACTTACAAATTATAAGATGTTGGATCTTTTTGAAAAAAAAAGTGGAAACAAAATTTTATTAATTTTTTTTATTTTAAATGCTAAAACTTTCAGTGTATTTCGTGTTACTATATGATAATAGTTTTATTTGAATATTTGTATCAATTCAATAGTAATAAAAATCATTTGTATAGTGAAATTGTAACCTCTTTCAGTCACAGCCGTTTTAGAAAGTGCCAATCCATCTAATCATCTGAAAATATCAAATGATATTGAAATGTGTTTTACATTTCTATTTTAAAACTGCTTTCTTACGAATATAGTGTGACTCAATAGTGATTGTTTTTCTAGATCTGCATTACTGGAAGTGCTTCAGTGCTCCAGTAAACTACTCACGCTATGAACTATCTATTTTTAACCCTAAAAGGCTCAATTTATTTTCTGTGTCTATGGGATAATGTTAGTGATTATTATTTGGGGAAAATTTTTTTAAAAAGAATAAACCAATATTTTACTACAATTCACTTTTTAATTTAAGTTTTGTATGCGGCACACTGGGTCTGAGCTATACTTTTTTGGTATTTATTTTTAAATTTTAGTATTCAAATCATTTCTTGATAGGGCGAACTCCAACACACAGAAATTTTTTACGGGTCAAAACTCTTTTATAGCTATTTTTTGTTAATTTTCTAAAATAAACAAAACCCCATTCGAAAGATGACTGTTTAAATTTCAATCCGTTTTGGCAATAATATGAACAGTAAGATTATCTACACGCAGCAACTTGAATTATATCGTTGCTATCTATGTATAAATACTCTTAAATACCGACAGATGTCTACACTAGTATTTTGTGGACCTAGAGGAATAATTAAAGTGGTTGTTCCACATATGGTACCAAGTACCTTGTAGGGTTAAATTACGAGTAAACTTTTGTAGAGGCCTATGTACTTATTGTATTGTGCTTGTAAAAGAACTAAAAATGTTACTTACACTATTTTACAAGCAGAGCATTATTTTGCAGTCCTTAACATTATATTCATTTTGTTTTGTTTGAAATAGGCGAATTTCTTTATATAAAATACACTTTAATAACTACAAGTAGAGCGGCATGTATTGGAATTCTTTCGTGGGTTCCTATAAGAGAACTACAAAAGCTACATGTAGTATTTTCCATTAGTTAGTTGATTGGAGTTTATTGGAGCAAGAGGTCCACAGTAGGACCTAAAGGGCCAAGCACAAGACGTTAGTTAAGAGAGGGCAAGAAGAACCACTAGGCCCTGAAGCAAAAGCTTATTCTAACAAATTATCTGGCAAAATGTCCGTTTCTAGTGCTCCTACCGAATTTTACCCTTTTTTTACATGAAATTAACGAACTTTTGATCCAAGACGCGAAGTCATTCTAAACCAGTGTTTCTCAAACTGTGCTCCGTGAAAAAAAATATTTTTGCTTTAGTCTGTAATACTCTAGACACGGATTTATACAAAAGGCTCCATGAAAATACGATGACCTTCACAATGCTCCTCAGTAGAAAAAGTTTGAGTAACTCTGTTCTAAACCATTGTTCGAGTAAACTGTATAGCCATGTTTTTTCGAGTGCCAATCAAATTTTTAGCAGAAACAACAACTACTGAACGTGTAAGTTAGAAGGAGGAAATAAGGAAATGGCAAAAAGTACAATATTCAATTACTGTAATTGTGAGTTGTTTTTATTTTGCGTAGATTAAATAGTATACTCCAGTAGGGTAATATTTACTCCAAATAAGTTTTATTGAGACATATTTAGTTAAATATAATTGCAATTATTAAAAAGCGCTCATGGGTGCGTACACCAAAGTATTAAAATATAAATAATTGTGCAAATTATATAGGGGGATGTCTACAAGGTTGGTTAACTTTTTGAGAATTTTGCCCTGTTTAAGGAAGAATTTGGTCAATCATTATACAGTGAAACCTCTCTGAGCGGCCACCCCACCGTACCGAGAATATTTGGCCGCTCTGATGGGTTTTATGTACTACTATAAGATAATTGCTATAGTGCGTAATATAAACAAGTCTGACACATATTCCTTATTTAAAATGAAATTTAAAACTTATCTAAAGAGAAAATAGTGCTTTCTTACATTTTCTGAAAACAATGATACAATTTGTGTCTGTTTTAAGTTTTGTACGTTTCTTTGAAACAACCATTTTTTCAAATTCGTTTTTTATACTCGTACCAGGTGCCCTGTAGAGTTAACAGCGCGCAAGTTGTAGTAAGTACATTGCTACAACATGCATAATTTTATGACAGTTGATGAGTATTCAGTGCAGTAGATGTACGGAGGGACATGCATGCAGAAAAAAAAACAAAATGATGGATACTTTTTGAGTTCATTAAAAAGTGTTAAAAGCACCTTTTCCCTTCAGTCAAAATACGGAAAACTTACACTTTGGCGATTTCTCTTTAACTTCATTTGCACTGACTGCTACATTATTCCATACACTGTTTGCATCTGCAAAATTACTGGTGCATCAATGTTTTCTATCCATCACTAATCATGCAATGTGTCGTAAATTTTCAGATATAAAATTTAAAAATAAGGTCGTCTTTTTTGCGTTTTGGTTTTTCCACAAATGTCAGTAGTAACAAATTAGCATGTGATATTTTATTTATAATAAGAGTTATTTCTTTTGAAATATTACTTCTCTAAAAGAAAATAAAAATAGAAAAAGAAAGAATGCTTGGAGTATGTTGCATTTTTCGAAATGTAATATGGGAATAAGCATAAAAGGTTATGTTTAGAATTATCAAATTCATTCATTTTTTGATGACTGCAGTGATTAATTAATTTGATATTGGAAAATATTCCAATCAAAATAGCTTTCTGTAGTGATTTTAATGAAATGAAGAATATACTGCTTTCGCGACGCTAAATAGAATTTCCTTTCAAATAAAATACAAGCTATTTAAAGTTGACGTTTCTGCCTGAAAGAGTGAGAATATAAAAATTAGCATTATGATACATACACCCTAATAGCACAACAGTCCCCTATGACTGAAATGCGACCACACAACACTGTCACAATAGAGTAGCACCAAACTCTCAGGCAAGAAAAAGTTCAGGTCCAGAATCGAACCCTCGAGCCAATGGTTACTATGCCAGCATCTTACCTCAAGGCTGTGATTACCTTACTCGGTCTCTTTTTAAAGTAAACTGATTGCTGCAAAAGCTAGTTTTGGCATGGCTTCTTTTGGAAATTTAAAATTTTTCTGTGAGCATTTTATAAATGGAGAGAAAATGCCATAATTCATAAATATAAATTAAAAATCTCTGAAATCTTTCTTTTTCCACATAAATTATTTTCAGGAGATAATGTGCTGTTTTATTTAAGTATTCATCCGAAAAAACTAATGATTTATTGAAATTTTTTATACGGTTATGAAATAAATTTGTAATGTGCGACATGTGGGGTTTGATATATATTAAGGTATGAGGGATAATATTTATATTTTTGCTATATTTTGTCTTAAAGGGATTTCATATAAAAATAAATAAAATTGATTGGAAAAACATGCATTAGATAAAATAAGTATTTTTGACTTAGGCCCATAGTTTTACCTCAAATTTTTCCTAGTGGAACTTTCAAACATACCAGGGACGTATTTAAAGGGGGGGGATCTGAAAACTTAAAGCAATTATTAAAAAACAGCAATTTTGAGACATTTGTATTTACTCTAGTAACAATAAGGTTGAAAATACCGGATAGTCCCCCCCCCATCCGAAATTTAAACCTACATACGCTATCGAAACATATATGCCATGGGGATATGAAAGAAATTGTTAATTTTACTCACAGATACTTAGTTTTCACCATTGTGATTAGAACTCTCAACTCTAATATTTTTAAGAATAATATTTTTTTATAAATAATATTGTCTTGTTTAAACGAAATAATTTAAAAATTAATAAATTAAACTAAATTCCATTACTACATAACTGCGAGATTTTATTGAATTACTATTTTCGGATTTATTTATTAAATGTTTCACGGAAGAAATTGCCACAAAATATTAGAAAAACATGAGTCTGTTTCCAAAGTCGCAAAAGCGGTCAGTGTGACGTCATTTTGAAGTCCAAAGAATCAGTAGTCACAAAATAGTCACACAGTGACTTCACAGTGGAGTCACTGAGCGACCGATCACATACTAGTCACATGGTGACTTCACAGTGGAGTCACTTAGCGACCGATCACATACTAATCACATGATGACTTCACGGCGACGTCACCTGGTGACTGGTCACAAATGAACTTCACAGTGACCACACAGTAGAGTCACATCACTCACAGTCACAATGTGACTAGTATGTGACAGTCCTGTGACAATTGTGACCCTCTGTGACGTCACAGCGACTCTTTTGTGACCATCTGTGCTATTAGGTTAAGTATGAAAAGTCCTTTTAAATATATATTTACATGAAACAAATATGTAAGCTGAATTAATTTGTCTCATGATATTGCTTTTGTAATTTAGTCTGAAAAGTTATTTTTTCTTGGAATACATTAAGTGAAATTTGTGCATTCAGTACCAGATTTCTTTCAAAAAAGGTCACGCATCTTTAGTTCGTATGTTTTAGATTCATGTTTTAGTTTTTCTTACATAAGACTCATCCTGTATTCTAATAATCCAATTTAAAATTTTGAATAACTCTCTTCAATAGATATATTCCGACATCATGGGTAATAAATATGCATTTTTATGATTAAATCTCCAACTGAATGCCGCATGCTTTACAAATAATACCTTTTCCCTATCGAGACCCGATAATCCTGTATATGACAAAGTCTGCGTCACTAAAGCACTTATCTGATAACTCTTTCATATACGTCAGTTTAAGTTTTAAGCGGAATATAACTAATGTATAAATACTAAAAGTCTTTTTAAGGTATTGCGATGAGATATCCCAGGTGACTTAAATTTGCGATAAAATGTTAATTGCGAATGAGATGTCTAGCCTCGTTCTACTAGCTATAAGTGCTAAACATCCTTTAAGGCTTATAGTCTAAGAGATATTCCCGGTAGCTACCAGATTTTATCCGTTTCTGTTTTTTCATCTCATTAATTGGACATTTACCCTTTAAAATTCAAAGTTCAGTGCAAAGAAGAAGATATTAAATATTTCAATCATTTAAAATACATAATTGGTGTAAAAATGCACGTTTTCCCCATTCTCCAAACCGCCAGGCCAGGAAACTTAGATTTTCAAGGTTTAAATTTAAGGTATAATTTTTAAGGTTATCTTATTAGGTCACTTTTCAAGCAATAATATGATACCGTCTGTATATAAGGAAGGTAATATATCCAATTTAAAGATCTATTCAGAATTACATATGCTATTTTCAAACCTACATTAATGCATTTTCTGTGCATTTCAGAATGCCAATGCCAGCTACATTCTTTAATAAAAAATCAGGTGGTCATTTTTTGAAACGAACATATTATTTGACCTATCTTTGCCTACAAAGTATGAGATCTATGCATTTCTCGTGTAATAAGGTGCAAATATAGGCAACTATAGTATTGATTTGAATGTATTTCCATTTCTGATAACGCACCAGTACCGTCCCCATATAGCAATAATGATGGCAGTCACCTTATGGCGAACCTTGTAATTTGTTACGATCGTCACATGGTCGGCAAAAGTGAAGTAAACACCTGCCCTCTATGGTGTCCTTTCTTGCCAAACAGGTGACGCCGCAGTGTAAAGCGGAGATGTCCACGTAGGTTACAATAATGTCCAAGGTTGTTACAAAGTGATGCCACAAAAATAAATCTGTCTACGACCGCCATTTCTTCATCGCCACAGCCTCTCTGCGGCTTACACATGTGGCCACATAAAGTAACATTGCGATGTTGTGTGCTATATGGTTATACATCCTCATACTCTTTCACCAGCGAAAACTTTGATTTTTTTACATTTATGTGCTCCATGCTATCCAAATTTGTTCAGACTGATATATATTCTCTTAATAACGAGAGTAACAACACCTCTCGTCTCGTCAAAGTAAGTATTTTTCTGTCTCTCGTGGATTCAACTCTCTTTTATTGAAAGGAGTACTCTAAATATACCAACTTTACTTCTTCTTTTAAGGATGTTAATTTTTTGGCTGTTAATACTTTGATTCATTTCTCCTTTATTCTACCAAATTTCAAAAAATTTCAAACGTTCCGGTTTCAAAATCATCAGCCTGTCAACTAACTTTATTTTTTTCCATCTAAGAGATCCTATTACTACTCAGAATCGTTGGAATGTTTGCTATATTCCTTGTCAATTATTGCCTCTCCATGTTGGGAACCTAATATGTCTCTGTGAAATAACCTTGTGACTACTGCATGCCCGATTACCATGTGACTCCATTGGAAAGCCACTGTGTGTCTACTTTGTGACTTCTGGTCGTTGTGACTTCAAAATGACGTCACAGTGGCAATTTGGTGCGACTTTGTAAACAAACTTATTTTATTTAATATTGAATGAGTAAATACGAAAATGACAACGAAAAATATAGTAAAGTTTGCGATTCTAAAATAATGGAGTTTTTATGAACTAAAAAAAATTAACTATTACATTTTAAAGAAAATATATCATTTATGAAAAGTAATTACTCCGGAAAAAGTTTGAGCCAGGATTTGTCACCACAATCTGTGTTTGTAACTTTGATAGGAAACGGATAGTATGCGTACTGTATTGAACCTCTTAAATCTAACGTATTTTATAAGTTTACTAGCTGAAGTACCCGTCGTTGACGGGTTAGTACTGAATGCAAATTTCCAAAAAGCAAGAACTTTCGTCAGCATTGTAGGAGTACACAGAATGGGTGTAGTATACTGCCAAAAGTAAAGAAAACGAAGTTATAATTTTTATGTATTGTTAAAATATTACAGGTTAGAGAGTAACTAAGTAATATCATTTCATTCGCTTTAGTCGTAATTATGTGATGCGCGAACGAATATTTACGCATATTGAAATAATTTTCGCAAAATCTCAAAATCTAATCAACATTTTTGAAAAATTGGAAGCCTAGAATTTAAGTTGAGTGACAACCTATCATGTCACCCAATTTCGTTTCATTACCTGCAGTCTTTATTTCGTGGTGCTGGAACGAAAATTTCAGCACTTTAAAACGATTTTCACAAAATCTCAAAATATAATCAAAATATTTTTAAAATTCAACACCTATAAATTAAAATTAGCAACTACTTATCATATCACCAAATTTCGTATTAGTCGTTATTACGCGATGCTTGAAGAAATATAACCGCATTTTGAGAGAATTTTCACAAAATCTCAAAATCTAATAAAAATGTTTAAAAAATTGGACACCTATACTTTATGTTGAGCAACAACATATCGTATGACCAAATTTCATATCATTCGCTTTAGTCGTTATTACGTAATGCGTGAACAAAAATTCACTCAGTTTGAAACGATTTTCGCAAAATCCCAAAATCTGATCGATTTTCTTTAGATGCTTATAGTTTGAGGTGAGTGACCACCTATCATTTCACCAAATACCATTTTTTCACCTTTGCAGTTATTACGTGATGTGCGAACACAAATTTACGCAGTTTGAAACAATTTTCGCAAAATTTCAAAAATCTAATCAAGATTTTTTAAAAATTCGTTGGCAATGTTTACAGTTGAGTGACCACCTTTCATGATACCAAATTTCATTTCATTCACTTCAGTCGTTTTTACGTGATGCTCGAACACATCTTTAAGGAGTTTGGAACGACTTTCGCAAAATCTGAAAATCTAATTAAGATTTTTTTAAAAATACGCTGCCTATGTTTTAAGTTGAGTGACCACCAATCATGATACAAAATTTCATTTGAATCGCTTCAGTCGTTTTTACGTGATGCTCGAACACGAATTTACGCAGTTTGAAACGATTTTCGCAAAATCACAAAATCTGATTAAGATTATTTTTAGAAATCGACGCCTGTGTTTTAAGTTGAATGACCACCAATCATGACACCAAATTTCGTGTCATTCACTTCAGTCGCTTTTACGTGATGCTTAAACAAACAAACAAAAAAATACATGACGGAAAGAATGACAGAACGACAGACAAACAGATTTTTTTTGTGGGGGTCGGGATTCTCAGGTGCTTGAAACGGATAGAAATCGCAAAATTTTTTAATTCCAAGAAATGTACAGACAAAAGTCTAATTTTATTTGTATAGGTTTCTTAACATCAGAAAAAAATGTAATGAATTATGAATATTTTTTCAATAAATAAATAAATAAATAAAATAACGCTCTATCTCCTACAAAATATGAAAAAAATACAACATTTCAGTATATACATTTTTAATTACGGTATTTTTTCTATTTATAAAATACGCCACAATAATTTCAACTTCCAAAACTGTATTTTTAATCACTGCGCTTTATAAAGCGTTCATACCAGGATGTGCAGGACATAAAAGCTAGCGTATTTGGCTAAGAGACAGAAGCTCGAGTGTTCCATACTGGGCAGGTTCAAAATTTCTCTGGAAGAGATATGCTGTTGCCATCTACCGCAAATCTCAGAAAATTATTTTTTTCTCTATCAGAGTCGCATTCTGACTTTTCTGCACACCCCGTGAAGTCACCGTGAGCGATCTAATGATTGTCCCATGTCACCGAAATGCGACCACGTATCCATCAAATAACCTATGCGCCCACGTGTGTGAAATACACTCACCATAAAGGTACAAGCGTTCCTGTAAAGGCGTTATGTCCGCCCACGGTGACCCCACAGTGTAGTCACAAAGAATCCCTGATGTTACTCCCACAGGGAAAAAATAATTTTCAGACACTCACACCAAATCTCTTCCTGAGCATATCAGAACCCGCTGGAGTATATATATTGACTTACTACACATTTATAAGTTTTATTTGCACAAATTTTTCAACACCATTAGCGATAGAATTGTCTATAACATATAAAAAAATTTCGAAGGTGTCATAACGAACCCGTAAATATTAAAAAAAAGAAATAATAATTTTTCGTTCATGTCATTTTAAAATGTGATGCTGATGTCATTTTAAAAAGCTTAAGTATTTTAACTAACGTTATTAAAATGTTACCAAGATACATATTTATTTTTCATACACTGATTTATAAACTTTCTGTTAAACAGTAAATAACGTTTAAAATAATTGCGCTCATGTTTCTTAAAAAAGGAACCATACCAGTAAAACTGTTAAGCAATTTCTGAGTACCAATATGACCTAACTTCTCATTAATAAAGTATTTCTTCGTCGAAAGATAAATTCATATAAGTTCTAGCTAGAGTTCCCTATCTGTTACCAGCTTTATGCTGCAGTATTAGGTAAACTGCAGTTAACTTATTTTGCCTAAGGAGTTTTATGATTAATGTATCTTAATTAATACGTAAAATGTTATAGCTCCCATAAATTTTGCCGTTAGGATAAAAACTGTAATAAGGGAGTCTGGTGTGTGTAAACTCTCCGAGATAAACAAACTGATATTCTTTATTCGTCTCCCTTAATTCCCATGAGTAAGATAAAAAACTCAGTAACTTAGTAGTTAACGTTTTTAAATGGCATAAGTGAATTATGTATCATCATGAGGATTTCAATTGGAGTTTTTCATTTAGAGTTTTTCAAATTGCTATTTTAAATGCTCTATTTGTTCCACTTAAAAATGCTGCTTTATTTATTTCATAAATTCTGCTAGAATAAAAATTTAACAAAGCATTGCAATTCGTGCATTTTAAAAGTTAAATACGTTTTCCTAAAAGTTTAATTTTTTTATTATTGTTATAAAATTTAAATTATATTTTTAGTGCAAAAATTCTATTTGCAAGCTCAACGCTATACAATATTGGCCACTAAAGGCTACATAAAATTTTAACACTTCTTAGAAATCGACGGTGTAGATGACGTAATAATAGGCGAGAAAATATTAGATTTAAAGCAAAGATGCTCTTAAATGGGTAAGGATTGATTTTATGAATAATTTTGCCAGATGGATATTTTATTTTGTTTCTGTTGTTGTTTTACTGCGAAAAATTTAATTACTTGAAAAGGCGTTGCGTAAGATGATCGTAATTACTAATTGCCACGTGAAATAGCATAAATTGTGTTTTATTGTTAAAAATTTTCAACATACTTCTGTAAAAAAATATAATGAGCTGATGAAATAAAATGCATGTTCACATAAATAGCTCTGATAACCGTTAGAGCTTTTAATGACATACATGGGAATGAAAAAGTTTTAAAAAACACATTGTGCATTGTACATTTTCTCAATTTTTATTTCTTTTCATAAAATAAATCATAATCTCTCTATTCTAAAAAAAGTTGCTGCCGCCGCTGTCACAAGCTTGTCATGCTATCTCCGCCGAAACCGTTGGGATTTGAGTTCCGAAGAAGGTGGACATGGATTCAAAGAACTCCGGGGAAGCCGTTACGCGGACTTAAATTTAAAATTTCGCTTATTTTAGAAGATATTAATAAAAAACTGAAAAATGAGCATCATGGTTGTAAGGTTTGTCAATTTTCGCTACCACAAAATCATTCCTGCCTTTGCAACAAAGCAATTCCGAGAATGTACAATCGCGTGAAATTGACAAACATGAGGTAGAAATACACAAATTTTATGCCAAATTAACAAGTTCGTGAAAAATAAAGTGCGTTACACAAAGTTCACAATTTTCAAATAGTAAGTTCTCTTAGATAAAAGGAGTTTAAAATTATCAATTATTACAGAATAACTAATTGTAACAGAATAAGAAAGAGCCATTTTGTTCCAAAATATTAGCCCCTTGTACCTTGAAAATGAAAAATAATTCAAATGCGACTATAGTAATGCCGGCTCGGTTCAGCTTGGGTATTTGCCGCCCGTGGAAATATTTAAAGGCGTTAACTATGCCATTATTGCAGTTTTAGCACAGCTTGGATATTTGGCAACGCAGCGAGATAAAGTATTTCGCGGTGCTAAATACGCCAGCCTGCAAAGGATTATGTACATGAATATATGGATAACTGTTTCTATGGCAACCCTACATGAACAATGATTGTCGATTATAAACACGTGTAAATTGCCAAATAATGAAAAGTCGCCATTGGTGGAAAGATATCCTAGCCCTTCCGTAGTTTATAGCAAATCCTTATAAATAAAAATGAAACTCTGTTTGTTTGTGGATTTGATTCGTATACAAATCCACAAAAATGGACCTATCAGCCTGAAATTTTGCACAGATATGTAAAATAATATAGAATAAATTATAGTCCACTTTAAAACTTTGAAAGTCCACCCGTTCCCGGAATTTAAGAGATTTTTTTATGTTCTCCACGCAAAAAAGCTTTCCGTAATTGTAACCCCTGTAGTGAAAAAAGTGTTAAATAAGCATCGTGGTTGCCATGTGTGGCGATTTTGCAGAATAAAATGTTTTAAATTCTCAAAGTAAAAATAAAAGAACAATAATGATTTTTTTTTGTTAGTTTATATTCGTAAGGTTATTCTTTTAAAATTATAATATCGGGTGCATGGGAAATCAGAGCAGGAATGAAATGTTTTATACGCAAAACAATAAGTACTAAAAATTTCCGAGGCTAATATGTAAAGTTTTTTAGTTTGGCGAAAAAGAAAATGGCTGAAATGCCGAGAAAGTGAGTTCTAGCGGTTTGCACAGTTTTCGGCTTGGCGCAATTTACTGAGAGGTTAAGGAAATAGATTTTTGAAAGCAAATGTAAAGGTTTTATTAGAATACAGCGTTAAATTTTAATGATCCGTGCAGAAATAATGCAGTTATTAAGGGATTTCAAGCGATCTATCTTCAGCATTCTCGCCAATTGAGTAGATTGATTTATGTGGGGGGAATTCCGCCAAATTTCAGATAATTGAAATCTTCGCATATAGTACATCGGAGTGTTGATGAATAAAACACGTTATATAGTTGATAATTTAAAAAATGCGGCTGTATTAAGGGATTCCACTTTTCAAATAAATGCGTGCTTTACTTTTTGGCGGTCAAACCATTTCTCATATTGATTGCTGCTAAGTCATTGCTTCGAATGATTCCCTGAAAAAACTCTTGCAAAATGGCGTATGTTGGCACTTTGGAGAGGCTTAGATTTGAAACTGGATTTTATTTGAGACTGGTATATATAATAACACTGGTTGTAGATTAAAAATGAAAGTTGGTATGTGTGTATGAGGTTAAAAAACTCCAGCACCGTTTGACAAATCACCATGAAATTTGGTTCACCTGTCTTTTATCATGGAGAAGGTTTTTATGCTATCCATTTTCCTCTAACTTGCCATTAGGTGGCGCAGCAGAGCGTCGAATTATATTCCGTTGAGCCGTTTTCTATGCGAATATCGTCCAACCGATTTCGATGAAATTTGGTACACGCGGATATTAGAACACGGAGAATATTTTTCACTATCCATTTTGCTTTAACTTGCCGCTAAATGGCGCTGCAATGCATCAACTTCTATACCGTTCGACTGACCGGCATAAAATTTTTTATACTTACACATTTGAGCACGAAGAATATATTCTGTGTTCCTTTTGATGTAACTCGCCACTAGATGTCGCTGCAGCAGGCCAAATTCTTGGCCATTCAAACGGTCGCTATGAAAATCAGTATGCATAGCTATTTGAACAATGAGAATATTTTGGCATTATCCATTTTGCTATAACTCGCCACTTGACGGCACTGTAGCAAATCATTACTTTAATTAACCAATAGATAGCGCTGCAGTGTATCACTTTTTGACTGTGCAACTGATCGCTAGGTAAATATGTATACATAGATATTTGAACACGGGGAAGAGTTTGGTGCTATCCATTTTCCTATAACTTGCCACTAGATGTCGCGTCAACATATGAACTTTAGGACTATCCAGTCGATCGTCATGAAAATTCGTATGCATCAATATCTGAATGCTAAGAATATTTTCGCCGTATCCGTTTTGCTAAAACTCGCCATTAGATTGCGCTACGGCGAATCGCCTTCTGCACCGTGCAAACGATTGCCTTGAAATTCGGTATGCATGATTATTGAACACAAAATAGCGCGATAGCCATTTTGCTATATCTCTTTATTACAATAAATAGGAATCACAACAAATCGTAATATCAAAAAGTCCATTCATTCCCGTGCGAAGAACGGATACTTCAGCTAGTAAAATATATTAAGTACTGTTTTCTTTATTAACTACACGTATACGTGAAGCACAAACCTATGAAAAACCGCCATGGGTGACAAATATTCAAGATGTTCCCGGGTTTTACGCAATTAAAAAAAGTGAGTTTAAATTTTTATGTTACAAGGGACATGCTAGAAACAAGCAATGTGCAGCTCGGTAACATTCTATCTGATCCAATCTTTGGGTTTTGTCTATGAAAATTATGCCTTTTTTTACGAATAAGCCTTACTAGGGTCCGAATTCCTCACGGGAAAAGCGAGCGTACCGAATCTAGGGGCTCTCGGACCTTAGTAAAAAAAAGTATCGTTTGAAATATTTAGGGGAATTAAAATATCAAATTAAATTAAAATATCACATAATTAAAAATAGTTCAAATATTTTGAGGCACGAAAAAAATATCGTTGAAAGAAAAAGGAAAACGTTGTATAAAAGCTGATTCAAGTTTCACTGCTATTTTTAGTATGAAAAAGTACAATTTGCTTTCTAAGAAAAACCACTTGATCCAAATCAGCATTTTAAAATTATGTCTCAACTTTTCTTATTATAAACTCTAATCCGACAGGGATCATTCTGTTTTTTTTTCTTTTTTTTAATTTGTAGGCAGCATAAGAGTAATTATTTGCCGTAAATGTAGTTTCAAATTCATCGGTCATTTCCAAAATATCAAAAAACTATGAAAAAATATTTTAAATTTAACACAGTTACGATAAAGTAGGTTCTGAAAAGAGTATTTAAAAATCCAAATTCATTGGTCACTGGTATTTAAAAAAAAGCACTTTTTTAGTAAAATTGGGGAACATCCACACAAGAGTTAGTCTTCTTCTTCATGTATATTTACTCAATGCTTAGAAAAGTATTTCTTGGTTATGTTGAAAGGTTTAGACAGTGGTGTTTCAGTATTTGAGATTTTGAAGTTAACAATTAACAGATAATTTATTTAGTTATATATTTCAAAGTAAATTAAATATATGAATAAAATTTGAAATTATATCAATAATATTTTGGTGATATTAGAAAAATGTACGTGTTTTTGCGGGTGATTACGACTCGTGTATGTTTCTAGATAGGGTCATAACTACACCAAATTGAATAATAACTTGAAAACGGTAATAACTCGAAAAATGTTTACACATGTTAGAAAAGGTGCAGCTCATAAAAACTAGCATGCATTGTAATGGGAATTTATTTCCCTAAAGATTTTTCCTATTTTACAAAAGAACATCGAATAATGAACTACCAAAAATTGTTAATGAAATGTTGGTATTCCGATAATTTTACAAATTTTGTGCTGCGCAATCTTTTTTCAATTAATGTGAAAAGTACAGGACGTAAAATACGTATTAAGATTCATGTCTGATGTTTCCACAAAATTTTATGAAATAATCATTTTCTTTTTAACTAGTTTTGGTAAAAATTATATCTGTGGCTATAATTACCGAAACTACGCTAATGTTAAAATATTCGCCCGAAGATAATTGATAAGGAATAAGAAAATTCAAAAGATCTTATTAATAATTACGTTTTCTTTAAACCTCATAAGTAAGACTTACACACATTAAAAAGAAAAAAAAATGAATGTGGAAGTGGATTTCTATGTGGAGTGTACTAATCCTTTCAAGTGACATACATTTTGCAATTAAAGAAATGTGCACCCTTTGCAGTGGCACTAGGAAATTTTTGCAGCTGAAGAAGGTTTGACCCTTTGTAACGCCTCAAAAGTACGCACTGCATATGTGTTTGCTTGTTAAAGTAATCTAATTAAAGTAATAATTTATTAGCATTTGTAAATATGCTTAAACAATATTTATTCTACATTTTACTGATTCTGACAAAAGCTTATTCTACATGAAAAAAGACTGCTTTAATAAGAAGAAAGAATACATTTCAAACTGAAGGAATGAATCTATTAAATAAATTTTGGTATATTGTTGTTGTTGTGATTAATGCTTCAGTACCTGAAGTTTTGATTTTAATTTTAATTTGGTTAACTACGTATGATGAATACTTCATGATTTTTTTCATACATTATATTTCTATTACATTTATACTTTAAATATCTTACGTTACTTAGACATGCATATATCAAATCAGAATCGTTATTCTTTTTCAATTTCAAATTATATCAACGAGGATCATCAAAAATGACCTCAACTTAATTACCTCAATTGCTTTCACGTTTATTCGAAAATGATTTCCCGGATTATAGGAGACCTAGGCTTAACTTATGTAACTTAAGTTATCTTCTAAATTCTGAACGGAACATTTCTGAAAAGAGACGGCAATTTGCTGCAAGTGCTTAGCAGCGTTCCTGCAGGTAATTTCAATCATCGTTTTCTAAATAACCACCATAAAAGATTTAATCAATTTATCTAGGAAGCCAGAATGACTAAAGTTTCCCATTAATAGGATATTCCTTCGCTAAAAGATAAATCTATCTTCTCCTCAATTAGGGGATTCAATTTACTACCAGCTGTGGGATGTCGAACGAGGTGATGCCCCGGAACCTATTCCCGGAAAAAGAAATATAATGATTTATTTTTGTTAATTAATTCGCAAAATAATGTATGTACTAATAGAACAAAGCGTGAAAATAAACAACTGCGCATATGGCAGTTTCGTATGGCATACAGTAACATCATAAACCTTCTCAGATTAGAAAAAAGACACTGATATGCTATTGTTTGCAACTTATATCAATTTGATGCAGTAGAAATACTAGTAATATTTGAAAATAATAATAATAATATGCATAAAAAAATCCAATATCTAATACACCTTTCGTTTTAAAGTACAAGAAAATAACATATTCCAATTTTGTTTAATTTTAAATAGCCGAATATCTCTAAAATGCGCTTTAAATAATGACTGCCAATAGAGCGTAATATATTGGAAATCTTTTGAGTTCGCCTGAAGAAGAACTATACTTAATACATACACCATTTTCAACAGGATATATGGAAAGTTACACAGTATTAACATATCTAAACTTCGTGGCAATCCATGCATATTTACAGAAGTAGGAGTACGGACTGACAGATATAGAAACCGAAATCAGAAAAGTTTTTCAATTTTACGGGAATTTTACTCTTAACCACACGTGAATGGAGCTGCAACCCACTAATTGTAACTTTTTGTTTGCACAGCTTCATCTCCAGAACAATGGATAGTCTAAGTCCAAGTACCGTGATTTTGTATCGTGGATCCCTTTCAAAAATATTATAATTTCTTTTTCTACACCTCTCCCCTATATCGTTTTCTAATCGAAAATCCCACTTGGATTTCACACATTAGAGCTAAAATCAAGAAACTTTGTACATATATCAATTTTACAGTCACATTTTAACTACTGTGAAAAATCTTAGATTTAAATTTTCCATATAACACCGAATATTTATATTTACACACGAGCGCATTCTGGAACTTCCTAAAAGAGTACTTTATTCAGTCACGCGTTATACACAGACGACCGTTATGAATGTAACTTGTAGAATGAAACTTGAAGGTGCAATGCAGTTCTGTGCACCGGACTAATAACCGTCCCTGAAATTCAATTTCAGATAATTTATGCTGGAACTGGATCCTTGTAATAACATCTTTGCTCTAATACAACCTTTGAGTCAGCTTAAACTTAACGATCATCACCGTTTAAAGGGCGGACGGAGCACCTCCAGAGAAAACGGCAAATTGCAGTCAATTATAATGATTCCATTTGTTGATCGTTATTATCTACCTTTATCTGCGTGATCTGCTGTGTTATCAGCAGTTTTTTATTGTATATATATATGTGTGTGTGTGTGTGTGTGTGTTATTGAACTCATTCTACTAAAATCGTGTTCCATACTGATAAAATTATTTTAATTAAATTTATTTTAGCTACAGTTGTTATAATTGTTAAAGTTATTTTTTTTTCCAATAGAATGGGATAAAGCAGCTTCTTTTAAGTTTATTCATCGTGTTCATCAAAATATCATTTACTTTTTTAACGCTTTCCAAAAATATTGAATATTGCTTCTGACTTTCATTTGTCTGTCTACCGTTATATGCATCAATTACCCCGAAATTTGTATCTGTTATTCTTATGTACAGCATAATGATGCACCCTACTGAAAATGGTTTATTAAGCATCTATATTTCTTTTACAGGAGCATATAACTGAATTCCGTTACATTGTGTCCTATAGCAGCACTTTAGATACAGTCGTAGCAAAAGGTCCTGAACACACACATTTTTTGGCCTAATTTTTGTGGTCGACTTTTCATTATGTTACCGTAATATGTAAACTATCGGTAAAATTTGATTTAACAAATAATTATTAAATGTTAAATAATGAAAATTATATTTAATTACAAAAATAATAATTAGTAGCAAAATCAATAATTTAATATCAATAATTTGATCAAAATTAAAAATCAATAATTTTATTTTTTATTTTTTTTTTCCTTATTCTCGTAAACTATTAAAAGAATCTTGAAAAAAAGAAAAAGCTGGAAAGCAGCCCAGGTGGTGTAGTGGGTAAATAATTATTCTGTCGCACCTTTGGTCCAGGTTCGATTTTCGGCTTGGTCTTGGAAAGGCCACAATTATGACATCTTGGGCCGCTGTACTTCAGAAATTCCAGGCCCACTCTCTAGAAAATACAGAGATGAATGTTAAAAAATTCAAAGCACATGTACCACTTATGTCCTCCAACCATTTTCTTGCATTCATTATACCTATATTTCAAGTCTGAAAAAATCTATTGTTTATCATGATCTCTACCAACTAACCTCTATTTCAAGCATTCTAACACATTGTTTTTTTACCAATTTTTCCTTAAATCACTTTCGATACACACTAGCATTACATAAAAACTTTACATAAGCTTTCCCCTTGATTTTACACAAGTAGATTCACACATTACATAATTTCGATCTAATTTGTCAGTGGAATCACCTAAGAAAAGTTGTGAAATTTTTGGACACTCGTGATTCTGAGGGGTATCCAGACGTTGATATGACGTCATTTTTAAATCAGGACGTCGAACTTTCAAACGCACTCAAACGATGAGCCAGTTTGTAAAAATATTAACTGTAACCGGTTAAGAGTAAGAGAAAAACATCAGAATTTTAGCAAATGAAAAAAATTCATGGTTTCTAAAACAATTTAAACTTTGTCCTAATTATATGTGAGTAATTAAAAAAAGAGAAATCAAACTAATTGTAGAGTAGATTCAATTTTCAAAAGAAAATTTGGGGTTGGGGGACGGCAGGCAAATTTCTGAAATGCCCATGATAAATAATAAGGCTCTGCTCTTGGGTGTTAAATTGCCTGTCCCTTCAGAGGGGGCAATGATGGCCGCACACTGGATACTTTCTTACTTGAATGGCCAGTAATTCGGGCTTTACTAGAGGCGAATGCTAGATGAGCAGACCCACCAGTGGCCGAGCGCATAGCGCTCTGAACTGCGGAGACGGAAGGTGCCTGGTTCAAAACCAGCTCGTGTCCGCCAACCTAACTTTTCGGAGCTCTCCGTGGTTTCCTCCGAAACTTAGCGTAAATACAGGTTAGGACCACCTCAGGAAGCATCCCATCCCTCAACCTAATTAGATTCCCTTTTCAAGAACGGAACGGACCGAAAAGTATCCTATGGATGTAAAAAATATTGGTCTAAAAAATGTTATTATATGTACAGACTCAATGAAGATATTTAGGAAAAAAGAAAATGAATATCAACTAATGGGGACAATAGAGGATTAATGCATTTTTACAGCCATTTCTAAAATATTTTTGCTTTTTCAGTTTTAAAACGAAACACATATTTTAAAATTATTTATTACTAGCTGAAGTACCCGTCTTCGACGGGTTAGTGAATGAAAATTTCCAAAAAGCAAGAACTTTCGTCAGCATTGTAGGAGTACACAGAATGGATGTAGTATGTTGCCAAAGTAAAGAAAGCGAAGTTATAATTTTCATGTATTGTTAAAATATTACAGGTTAGAGAGTAACTAAGTAATATCATTTCATTCGCTGTAGCCGTAATTATGGGATGCGCGAACGAATATTTACGCATATTGAAATAATTTTCGCAAAATCTCAAAATTTAATCAACATTTTTGAAAAATTTGAAGCCTAGAATTTAAGTTGAGTGACAAACTATTCTGTCACCCAAATTCGTTTCATTCCCTGCAGTCTTTATTTCGTGATGCGGGAACAAATTTTCAGCATTTTAAAACGATTTTCGAAAAATCTCAAAATGTAAGCAAAATATTTTAAAAATTCTCTCTCTCTCTCTCAACGCCTATAAATTAAGATTAGCAACTACCTATCATATCACTCAATTTAGTATCATTCGTATTAGTCGTTATTAAGTGATGATTGAAGAAATATAAACGTATTTTGAGAGAATTTTCACAAAATCTCAAAATCTAATGAAAATGTTTAAAAAATTGGACTCCTATAGTTTATGTTGAGCAACCATCTATCGTGTGACCAAATTTAATGTCATTCGCTTTAGTCGTTATTACGTAATACGGGAACAAAGATTCACTCAGTTTTAAACGATTTTCACAAAATCTCAAAATCTGATGGATTTTTTTAATTAGATGCTTATAGTTTAAGTGAGTGACCACCTATCATTTCACCATATATCATTTTTTCATCTTTGCAGTTATTACGTGATGTGCGAACACAAATTTACGCAGTTTGAAATGATTTTCGCAAAATTTCAAAATCTAATCAAGATTTTTTTTAATTCGACGCCTATGTTTTAAGTTGAGTGACCACCTATCATGACAACCAATTTCATATCATTCGCTTCAGTCGTTTTTGCGTGATACTTGAACACAAATTTACGCAGTTTGAAACGATTTTCGCAAAATCTGAAAATCTAATCAAGATTTTTTAAAAATTCGACGCCTATGTTTTAAGTTGAGTGACCACCTATCATGACACCAAATTTCATATCATTCGCTTCAGTCGTTTTTACGTGATGCTTAAACACAAATTTACGCAGTTTGAAACGATTTTCGCAAAATCTGAAAATCTAATCAAGATTTTTTAAAAATTCGACCCCTATGTTTTAAGTTGAGTGACCACCTATCATGACACCAAATTTCATATCATTTGCTTCAGTCGTTTTTACGTGATGCTTAAACAGAAAAGCGTCACGGACAGAATGACAGAATGACAGAATGACAGACAGACAAACTTTTTTTTTTGAGGGTCCCATCGGATTCCCGGGTGCTTGAAACGGATAGAAATCGCAAAATTTTTGAATTCCAAGAAATGTACAGACAAAAGTCTAATTTTATTTATATAGATTATTATTATTATTATTATTATTATTATTATTTAAATTGATGTTTTTATTTACCAAACAGTTTAAGTCGCATATCACGCCAGTAAAATAGATTCTTATGTTTAAAACCTTTATCCTTTTTTATATTCTTTCTAAGGGAAAATACATTAATTTTTGAGCTGAGACACTCTGGCGATAACAATGTTTATTAGCTTTTTTAGCAGCATTTATCAACGCGCTTAAGCTCTCTAAGTGAATGTATAAAGTGACTGTGTATAAAGCTCTCATTTAGACTGCTAATTATATGGTTGATCGTTTCGACTTTCCAACAAAGAAGAAAAGCAATAAAGATACCTGATGCCAAACACATCGATTATAAAAAGTTTTCCAACTCAAAAAAAGCTCCAAATTAGGCTGTGTATTGTAATATCTACGGATATCTTCCTTTAGTTGTTAGAGTGACGCAAGGGATATTAACCTAAAGAAGGATTCCTTGGGTGCAGCACCTTTTTAAGGACTTATGACACGCATTCACGTTATATCTGGAGAAAATCGCCCAAAACTCCAAACTGTTTGACCAAAGCCACGGGGTAAGCTAAAGCCCAGGAACTTAACACTTCGGCTACATTAAAAAAAAACTGTCTATCACTATTAATTTAATTTCGCGAGACCCACTAAATACTTTAAAATTTATTTCAATCTTTTAACTGAGGAGTAAACAGTTATAAATGTCTATAGGCTTGTATTGTACTCGAAAAATGAATATTCCTACACTGTCATAGATGGTAATGTATTGAAATTCCTCTGAGTGCTCTTGTTTTGAAAAAAATATTATCATAAGAAATTTAGTAGCAATCAATGCATATTTATGGCAGCTAGAGCACAGACAAACAGACAAATGGATAAACAAAATCATAACCTCCTTAGTCTTGTTGGAGAGTATTAAACATATAAATGCTCATCTTATACAACGTAACCGTATCGCACGGACGAGGAATTTTCTCGTTAAAGTTTAGCAGTCCAAAATGTTCAAAGTGCTAAAAAATCAAAGATTTCAATTTTGCTGCTTTTAAATCGGTTAAATTGGGAGCAAGTTAGGGATTTTCAAAGTTCTTACTGAAATTGCCCTTACTTATTGCTGTTGAATTAGGAATTTTTTCACTTCCCGCCGATGAAAGAAATTATTGCCAAGCTGCGTTCGTTTTCCAAAACTCTTTTGTCGTGACATTTTTGATTAAATTAACAAAGTACATGGGTATTTAAACCACATTTTTTGACTAAATCAACAAAATATTCTGTTGAAATAGCCAAATAATTTCAACAAAATTATTTGGTTAATTCAAAAATAAGTTTGTTGGCGCTACTGAAAAAACACTCAAAATACTGGTGTTAAACGATAAAGTAATTAAAAAACTTTGTAAAAAACACACATAAGAAGGTAAAGGAAAGAGGATACGCGTTTCGTTCAAAAATTGTTTTGAACTTCTTCAGTCCAAGCCCTTCGACGTAAAGAACACAGGGAACTGAAAAGAGAAAAACAAGCAAGAAGTTGCCACATGGGGCAAAGAAAAGTCGAACAAAACCACGGAGAGGGGAGAAAAAAAATTAAAAAAGGGGGATAAAAAGGAAAGGAAAGAAGCACAAAAAATACAGAAATAAAAAAGGAATAAAGAAAAATAATAAAAAAGGGAACACACAAGTACAAACACACACAAAAAAAGAGAAAACAGAACAAACAAACAAAAAACAAATAGCACACGTTTTTTTTTTTTTTTTTTTTTTTTTTTTTAAATAAAAACCACGAACAGGACAGCACAATAAATATATATATAAAGAATTTTTTAATTTTTTTTAATAAAAACGAAAAAGAAAGACAGTAACACACGTACATACACATTAAAGAAACATGGGGAAAAAAAAGGGCGGGGGTAGACGAAGAAAGTGAAAAGAACCTTACAACAGCAACTTCCAAGCAGAATGAACGAAAGGAACGGAAGAACCATCGTTCACAAGACGATTTAAGTGCTGGGTAATGTCAAAACCTTCCAAAAAATCCAGATGGGACAAAGACTGAGGAGTGCACAAAATCTTAGCCTTAGAAAACTGAAATCGATGATTGGAATTCCAACAATGTGAGGCAATAGAAGATTTGGAAAGTTCGTGCTTAGAGACATATCTCTCATGCTCTTTGAGCCTAAATTTGAGAGCTCTTCTGGTCTGACAAATATAGCCCAAATCACAAGATTCACAAGGAATATAATAAACACCCCAACGGTTCTCAGTAGGAATAGGATCTTTAAGGGAAGAAAATTTAAGTTTATTAACAGGTTTAAAAATGACTTTGGAACCGAAATTTTTGAGAAGTTTAGAAATTTTGTAGCATAAAGGTGAAAAGAAAGGTAGTACAATTTATTCGTTGTGAAAATTAATAGTATTAGTAGAAGTATTAGGCTTATTAAATTTAGAAACAGCTTTATCAATAATAGAGGGGTTAAAACCACGAGAAACAGCTAAGGATTTTAAGTAACCAATTTCATTATTAAGAGAAGAAGAATCAGAGCAAATTTTGATAGCACGAAACACATAAGTGTAAAAAGCAGAAAGTTTTTGCTGGTAAGGATGATTAGATAGGGCATGAGGAGGTAAAGATATAGAAAAGGGCTTGCGGAAAACAGAAGTAGAGAAACCGTCAGGATTCCTAGAAACAAGAACATCCAAAAAAGGTAAAGAATTGTTGCACTCCTCTTCTGCCCCATTGTTTCTAACATTGGTACTGCTTCTTATAACCTTGCACGTTTCCTCTCGCATACTCTTTCACCTTTGACTGCTAGTAATACCCACACTGTTAAAAACTCTTATGATTTCGTTAACAAAGATAAACTTCTTTCTCCTACTAATTGTAAAATGCTTTCTCTTGATGTTAAATCTTTATTCACTAATGTTCCTATCCAAGGTGCGATTGACTGTTTGGAAAAGCGTTTACGCGAGTTTCATTATTCTTCTATTGAGATTAAAGAGTTTATAGCTTTAGTAAGCGTTTGTATTAAACAAACTGCTTTCATTTTTAATGGCTCTTTCTATAAACAAACTGAGGGTCTTGCTATGGGTAATTCTCTCTCACCTCTCTTATGTGATATTTATATGCATTATTTTGAAGAGAAGCTCTTCAAGGTCTTTAATTTTCCGTGCTGGGTCAGATATGTTGACGATACTTTCGTTCTAGGGGATTCCAATTTTGATATTTCTAATTTACTTTTGATCGTTAATTCTGTTGATCCGTGTATCCAATTTACTCTAGAAGAGGAGTGCAACAATTCTTTACCTTTTTTGGATGTTCTTGTTTCTAGGAATCCTGACGGTTTCTCTACTTCTGTTTTCCGCAAGCCCTTTTCTATATCTTTACCTCCTCATGCCCTATCTAATCATCCTTACCAGCAAAAACTTTCTGCTTTTTACACTTATGTGTTTCGTGCTATCAAAATTTGCTCTGATTCTTCTTCTCTTAATAATGAAATTGGTTACTTAAAATCCTTAGCTGTTTCTCGTGGTTTTAACCCCTCTATTATTGATAAAGCTGTTTCTAAATTTAATAAGCCTAATACTTCTACTAATACTATTAATTTTCACAACGAATTAATTGTACTACCTTTCTTTTCACCTTTATGCTACAAAATTTCTAAACTTCTCAAAAATTTCGGTTCCAAAGTCATTTTTAAACCTGTTAATAAACTTAAATTTTCTTCCCTTAAAGATCCTATTCCTACTGAGAACCGTTGGGGTGTTTATTATATTCCTTGTGAATCTTGTGATTTGGGCTATATTGGTCAGACCAGAAGAGCTCTCAAATTTAGGCTCAAAGAGCATGAGAGATATGTCTCTAAGCACGAACTTTCCAAATCTTCTATTGCCTCACATTGTTGGAATTCCAATCATCGATTTCAGTTTTCTAAGGCTAAGATTTTGTGCACTCCTCAGTCTTTGTCCCATCTGGATTTTTTGGAAGGTTTTTCCATTACCCAGCACTTAAATCGTCTTGTGAACGATGGTTCTTCCGTTCCTTTCGTTCATTCTGCTTGGAAGTTGCTGTTGTAAGGTTCTTTTCACTTTCTTCGTCTACCCCCGCCCTTTTTTTTCCCCATGTTTCTTTAATGTGTATGTACGTGTGTTACTGTCTTTCTTTTTCGTTTTTATTAAAAAAAATTAAAAAATTCTTTATATATATATTTATTGTGCTGTCCTGTTCGTGGTTTTTATTTAAAAAAAAAAAAAAAAAAAAAAAAAAAAAAAAAAACGTGTGCTATTTGTTTTTTGTTTGTTTGTTCTGTTTTCTCTTTTTGTGTGTGTGTTTGTACTTGTGTGTTCCCTTTTTTATTATTTTTCTTTATTCCTTTTTTATTTCTGTATTTTTTGTGCTTCTTTCCTTTCCTTTTTATCCCCCTTTTTTAATTTTTTTTTCTCCCCTCTCCGTGGTTTTGTTCGACTTTTCTTTGCCCCTTGTGGCAACATCTTGCTTGTTTTTCTCTTTTCAGTTCCCTGTGTTCTTTACGTCGAAGGGCTTGGACTGAAGAAGTTCAAAACAATTTTTGAACGAAACGCGTATCCTCTTTCCTTTTACTTCTTATGTGTGTTTTTTACAAAGTTTTTTAATTACTTTGTTGGCGCTATTTCAACCAGATAATTTTGTTAATTTAAAGAACATTTTGTTCATTCATCAAAACATTTTTTTCCAATGTTAAAAATTAGATGAGTTTTCTGATTAATTATTTTAATTGTTGTTTCAGAAATAATGCTCCATAGACAAGGCGTTTTACATTCACTGTGGGAATACAAGTATAGTGGAGAATGTTTTGTGAACTAGGCAGACTATTATTACTAACTATACTTAAGGTTAAATATACCCAAATCAGAATATTCAATTAATAGGATGCGTTATATAGAAGCCAATTTACCGCAGTTTACCAAATTGGAAATTTACGACGCAGAGCGGGATTTTCCTTTGACTGATATCTGATATTCCATTAATCGAATGCCCGATTTAATGCAATATATTCTTCATTTTCATGCACATGAATCTTAATAGCTCATCATCATTCAAGCAATGCATCGACATTCTAGAGTAAACTGTGTGTAAAGGTACATTTAAGTGTTGGAAACTATGAAATTGCAGGCTATTAAGGAACTGCACTAACCAGTACTGATTCATCAAAGTTACTTAAGTTATTTTAAGATATATCACAGCATTATTTTTTTTATTTCTAGTGTGCACGTTATAAGGTAAAGTGCTGAATAATTTTTAAGATCTATGCATTGAATAAACGAAGTGTATTTCCGTATAATCTGTGAGCAGAGTTCTTTTCCTTGTTTATTATTGTTTTTTTTGTTATATTTTTAAATAAACTGTATCACATGAAATATAAAGCTAATTCAATGATTTTCTTTTTAAATGTTTCTTACTCAAAATAATTTTTTCTTTTCAAATTTATTTTTTCTTTCTGAAATTCTGCACAACGGAAAATAAATATGAAATTTTTCAAATCGGGAAGTCAACCGATTTGTGTCCAGAGTGTAATGCAAGACTTTCTATATTTTTATTGATGAATTAATTAATTAATTAATTAACGATACGAATTGCATGGACAAGTGACAGTTTCTCATAAATTATACATATAACAAAAATGAAAATTTTAAATCGCACGTGATATCTTATAGTATGCTGAGAAATTCAGATTTAAGTCTTGTGATTTAAAACTATGAAAATCTAAAAAAATTAAACTTTTGCGACTAACTGCAAAAATCATAAAACTTATTTTTAACTGGCATGCAGTTGCTGATTAGGCATTCACCGCTACAACGGCCAGAAGATATTGCCCGTTCTATTATGGCGTACCCAATGGGCGACCGAATGAAGGTTACCCCGAATGAAGGGAACGGACGAGTAATTACCCAAGCCCAAGCCTAGAATAGAACCAATGCATCATAGAGGTTTTCTTTAGCCACTACGCCACCTGGGCGACATAAAATGAAAATAATACAAAATGGACCACTCATCTTTGCATGTGTACCAATCTGTCGTTTCACACAGTGGAACGAATGTGGTTAATGTAAAGAAGTAAAATATCAAGATTGTTGGGGCTATCATACAATCACAGTATCAGCAAATAATTTCTAAATGAAATGCAGCTGAATTTTAAGTTTCATCTTCTAATACGACGAAACGTCGTATATCTAAGATTTTTTTTGGAAAAACTAAATGATTTCATAATTTTCTGAAGGAAGGCTATTAAAAATTGATTGAATTATATTATCGCATAATAGCGTTACGGTGTATTGATTAAATTAACCTGTAACAAATGGAAATGGGCACTTTTTTTCTTTAACACTAGAACGGCGGGAGCGGTCATTTTGACAGCAAACAAATTTTAAACGCTCATATTCTTCTTGTTTATTCTTTGATTTCTTTTTGGTTCATTGACTTTTCCTAATTATTTATAAGGATAGTGTAAAAAAAGAAATATTTACTTTTACTCATTAATATTGATTTTGTAAGTGTTTATACCTAGAAAGGCGGACTGCGGTCATTTTGACCGCTTTGTGGTCCAAGACTTGGGGGTCATAACTTTTTTCATGAAGCCATGCCTCGTGATAGATTTAAAGAAATCTTGAGATTTTTGCGATTCGATCTGAAGTCTACACGATCTGAAAGGCTACAACAGACAAATTTGCACTTGTATCAGAAATTTGGAACGCATTTATTGAAAACTGCTTACTCTGTTACAAGGCAGGTGAAAACATAACTATAGATGAGCAACTATTCCCTAGTAAATCACGTTGCTCATTTGCACAATATATACCACAAAAACCAGACAAATTTGGTATTGAATTTTGGATAGCAGCTGATGTTCAATCAAAATATTTGTTGAATGCCTTACCATATTTAGGAAAAAATGAAAGTAGACCTAAAGATGAAACTGTTGGCGAATATGTAGTATGCCGCTTAGCAGAACCCTTTCATAATACTGGAAGGAATATTACGACGGACAACTATTTTACATCATTGAAATTACCTAAAAATTTGAGAAAAAAGGACTTAGCCTCGTTGGAACATTGAATCGTTCAAAAAAAGAAGTGCCCGAATCTTTCAAGCCTAAGAAAGGAGAGCTGTATTCAAGCAAAATTCTCAAGCATGATGATATCACACTAACAGCATACCAAGGAAAGAAAAACAAAAATTTGTTACTATTACATCCTACACTTGAAGTTGAAAGCAATGAAAAGTAAACGCCAGAAATTGTTAAATTTTACAACTGGACTAAATACGGTGTTGATGTACTTGATCAAATGGGAAGAAAATACACAACTAAATCCGCTTCCCGGCGATGGCCTGTTCAAGTTTCTTATAATATTCTTGACTTAGCTGCAATCAATGCCTGGATTGTTTAAAAAGAAACTATCGGTGTAAAAATCAAGAGGCGTGATTATAATTTGAGTTTAGCTGCTGAGCTCCTAAAAAACCATATTTTCTCCAAGATGTCTCCGCTTCCTAGTATCACTCCAAGTACAAAAAGGGCGCATTCTACATCAAGCAGGAAACAAAGCCAAATTAATCGTTGCCGCAATAAAACACTAAACATTTGTTCTGATTGTAAAAAGTCAGTTTGTGGATCATGTACTAGCAAAATGATAAAGATGAGTATCTGTAAAGACTAACAGTACGTAATGTAAGTCATTCTAAAATATTTATATTTTTTAATATATATGTTATTAAAATAATAATCAAATGTGATTTATAGTTAAATAGCTTGTTTAGCTTAAATATAATTTTCAATCAGTGTGCCTTATTGTTTATTCTCTTTTCTAAATTTTGAATAATCGATACTGTGTATAATTATAATAAAATGAACGTAAAAATTAATATAAAATAATGATGAGCAGAACACGAAATTCATGTTATAAAAATACGAAATTTAATACTTAAAGACCTTATAAACTTATTTTATATAGAAATCTCTAAAATTTTGGAAGATGTAAATGATTTATTAGGAGCGGTCAGAATGACCGCTACCCGCCTTTCGAGGTATACGGAAAACGCCGTCTTTCTAGTATTAAATTGGAGAATAAACATGAATACATGGTCAGCAATGTCTGGTCCATTCATTAAAGGACCAGAGGTTCGTGATTCACATGTGGAAAAATATATGTACATGAATGTGCATAAAATTATTAGAATGGAGTTATAGAATTATGAGGTTCAATTATACGGTATGCAAAAATATACAATTTTGAGAAAAAAGTACATCTAAATAAATAAATTCTACTGAATCCTTACATCGACAAATATTATTAATCAAAACCATTAAACATAAAGGAATAACATATAATATACATAACCCAGAAATTAACAGTTTTCAAAAATGAATGCAACATTATAAATTATTCCACGTTACAATTTCTTTAAAAAATTTCTAGATGAATGTAGTGATATATAAAATTTTCATTATATGTTTTAAAAACTAAAATTGTCACATCTGCCATTGTTTGGAAATTTGCTGCTTGAAATTTAAATTTCAACCATTATTTTATAAAATGTAAAGTGAAAAATGTATATTAAGTAAAAGAATCTAAATTGTATTCTCTCAAAAAATTATCTGTTGTCAACACATGTATTCTATCACTTTACGTATATTTTAAAATAAACTCAGTATTATTTATTTTAATAAATTTTTGATTTTAACTGTTTTTATGTGACTTAGAAACTTATTACATATCCGTTATCCTAAAAATGAAATAAGGCTTTCCTCCGTACATTACTTAGGAGACAAATTTGCCATTTCTATCTATTTTAATCACTGGGAAACCAATACTACTGTCAAAAAAGTACGTCATTTTGTCGTTCTGTCCGTGACGCATTTTTGTTTTGCTCATCACGTGAAAATTTCAGAAGCAAACGCAATTAACAGAGGGGATCACTGAACTTAAAATGTATGAGTGAAGTATTTGCTCGTCCATCCCGTATAAGCCACAGAAGCTATTGAAATAAAGTTTGGCAACATGATATATGGTCATTTAAAATATAGGCGTCAAAGTACTTCAAAATATTCTCTATATTTTGAGATTTTGTGAAACTTAGTAAATATTTGTTCCATTCCTAAAAAAATGACAATAGAATAGAATGCAAATTAGAATTATGTTAAATTGGAAGATAACACTAGTCAACAAATTTAAACTTTTTTTTTGCCTCTGGTTTGTAAATGGGTGGATTTACTTAATTTCGGGGTGCTGAATTCATTGGTAAAATCAATTTATGTCTATCCCGTCACATTTCCGAATCAGAAGCAATACTGGCAAAATTTGACAGAATTAAAACTAACAAGAAATGCATATTAAGAACTTCATAATTCAATATTATTTTATGTATGTAAAGGCATGAGGCTAAAAAGAAGGTGTAAGTTACTTAAAGCATATTTTGAATTATAATCTTTTTTCTTTCGAAAATGTGAGAACAGGATCCCAGCATTAGTCCCTCATCACTGAAGTGTTCCAGTGACCTTGATAACGGTGATCCATCGTAAGAAAGTGAATATCTCGGGGACGAAATCGAGGAGCGAAAGTAAAAAAAAAATGAATTTTAAGTGACGTTCTATACTCCATGTTCTTATAGTTGTCTGACAGATCTTTAACAATGCCAACATAGTTATAATCCTTTTCGTTGTCCAAATATCCTTTCATACTTGCTTTGAATGAAGACTAATTCGATGTTTGTCAGTTTGACAGCAAAGGACGGATCGCTCAACAATCTTTTTTAATGTGTGGTCCAATAAATATACCTTCTTTTAACTTTGCTTCACTCAGTTTGGGAAACGTTTCTTTCAAATGATTGAAGTCCTGACTTCATTTATCCAGAGCTTTAACAAATTTCTTCATCAACCTGACATTCCCACCCTGACATGAAGCGGAGGCAAAATGATTTTATTGAGCTCAACCAGTAGTATTTTTCACATTTTCCTTTCCAGTTACATACGATTTCCTTATAAGCCACTTCTTGACTGTATATTGGCCATAGTTTCAGAAGTTTCTCCATGTCTAGTGCATGAGCCAAAGGCATGATTTGAAAAGTATTGCCATTATGCAGTATTACTGCTTTCAATCTGGTTTTGCTAGAGTCAATAAACAGTCGCTACTCCTGAGGGTCATGTTGTACACCTAACAACATCAACAGACCACTACATCTCTACATACACACGTGGAATTGTGCATGTCGAAATACTGTGCGAATGAAGTACCTCTTGATCTAAATCAGGAAATTTTTGTACCTGAAGCTAGAGGGTTTTGTTGTTGAGTCTCGACTCCAAAAGTTCAGCTTGCTGCTTTGAAAGTTTTAGATTGGGAACCAATTCGTTCAGCTTCTTTTATTAAAGAGCTGAGGCGAAGAATCGCGAGATTAATAAGGAGTTGTTCTTCTTGATCGGTCCCTTCAGATTCACTTGACGCTGTTTCTGATTGCAAGTTATAGGCAGGAACAGGCAACCTTTCATTAAGGGCCATAGGCGGATACATGGAAGATACATTTAGATACTTTATTTTATGTCTATTTTTGGTAAAGAATGACCTGAAATTTAGTGAGACAGTAATAGTCTAAAAGATGGTCTTTGGGCTAACATCACACCATAGGAACAGCGAATTGCATAGCTCAGCATTTTCCTTTCAACCGTTTAGTTAAAGTAGTAGTACATGTTATGCAGGCAATATTAGGTGCAACATTTTATCTTGATCACAAACAAAATATAAATTATAGGCCTTCTTAACCAAATTAGTATTTTTTTTTTTTTACTTTTGGGCTGAATTTTCCTCAAACATAACAAAAGTTGTCGGGGTGCTTAAGACAACAAATGTTTACTAGATGTCATTTTTAGTAAATTTAAGTTTTAAATATATAAATATAACAATTTCAAAATAAAAATATCTCTCACTAGAGACACTCACTTATTAAAAAACTCACTCATTCTTACACAATACATACATTCTTAGGCTGAGATATGTACTATAGTAATTGCACCATTGCGTGTTTCAACATTCACTAGGTCATAATGTTCATTTCGCAGTACTGGATTATCTGTCCATCTAATGAATAGCACTTCACTGTGCAATATTTGCCATCAAGTGAAGATTTGTTGATTTTATAGCACTCTTGTACCAAAAAAAAAAAAAAAATTAAAAATTAAACACCAAAATAAAATAACAGAAAATAGAGAAATAATGAAAAAAAAAAAAACTCTCACGTGCTAGAACAAGGAAGAACGTGCTTTTGGAAGGTAGATTGAGATTCTACACACCAATATACATACTAATTGATATATCACGGCCCAGAGGCAAAATGGCTATTAAGTAGTGTAATTTAAACTATATATGCCATGTTATTTTAAGTGCTTTAAAGATTTTGAGATTTTATGAAAATCGAGAAAATGTTTGTTCTCGCATACCTTCATAACGACTTAAGAGAATAGAAAGAAATTTGGTTACATGATGGGCAACGATTGAAACAATTAATGTCAATTAAAAAAAAAGAAACATTTTAACACTTTTATAAATTGCTTTTTGGTGAGGGAGGGATCATATTAAGGGGTCTGGAGGCAATATAATAGTTGGGTATTCAAATTAAACAAATTTCAACGATTTTGAAATGTTCATTTGCCATTATAGAATTTGTCATAACTGTGCAAATTTTTCTTGAGAAATAATAATAAAATATCTATAGTGAATCATACAAATTTTACTTACAGACTAGGAATGAAATCTGAACTTTAAAAGCTCATTCCACTAAAATAACACGTTAATTTAGAAGTAAAATGTTTTCTGTGTTGCCAATTTCTTTCAGCGCTGTATTACTCCCTAACCTGTCATCTTTTAACAATACATACAAGTCATAACTTTTATATCTATAAGAGCATGCTAATTCAATTGTTAGTTCTTCTACATGCTGACAAAAATACACACTTCAGTAAATCTGCATTACATACTAACCCATCGATCACGAATTTTCTAGCTAATAACTAATACATTTTTTTTTCACTATGTCACTTTTATAAAAATATCATATCATAAATACAAAATTTTCAAATAAATTTTAATTATTTATTAGTTGAAATGAAGCAGCATATACCTTTTCCCATAGAAATCTGGCATAGAAGGTTAAATATTTTTATAGCATATCAAAACAACTCTTATGTTTATATATTTTCCCCTTGGAAATCCAAATTTTTAAAATAATTAATCATTTTGGGAAATCATAGAACTATGGGTAACGATCTCATTTCTGATAGGACCATTTAGTGTGTTGTGTGTCGCAATTCAAGATACTTGTTTTGAAAATTTCTGCAGAAATTCAAACTTTTAGTAGAAATTTATGAAAACGTGACCGCCTCGGTAAACCACTTTTACATGTCTGTTGAATGGGAAACACAAAAGCTTCGAGATTCTCAACAACTAAACGAGAATACATTAAGCTTTTGGAAGTTTGCTTAATGTCCTCCTTCAGATCCTTAATTACCCTGAAAAGGATCTTAAAGCTTTCAGTGCGGAAAGAATGCTCGATTTCAAACAATTTACCCGAAGTACACCCCGAGTAATAGTGCAGCATAGTTATATTAATTTTGTAAAGTTTGCTACGCTGGTTTTGGTAGTAGCTTTTTGAAGTTTGCCCATTGATCTTTGATACCAGTTTTATTTTATAGATGTAAGGTATAGATTTGTTTCGAATAAAAAGTGTATGTTACACCGTGTACTTCAAATTTAATGTTCTTCAAGCAGAAATTAAGCCATTTAAAGCGGATATATGCCCGTTTAAAAATACGGTAAAGTATTATAAAATTTATCTAAACTTTAAATTTAACAAATTTTATTTATACATTATTAAAGTATCTGCTAATCAATGTGCAAACAGGTTGCCCCAAAACAAAGTTGGCAACACGCTTTCTACATCACACACACACACACACATATATGTATATATATATATATATATATATATTTATATGTATATATATATATGTATATATATATATATATATATATATATAATATAATAAATCAAAAGCCCCCTAATATCCGAAATTTCTAGAACTAAGCAGTTTTAATTCAGTTGGAACAAAGGAATTCGCTTTCAAAAACTGCAATTACTACACGGTTCCTAACAATTCCTTTGTAATTTTGTAGACGGTCCCTGCGCCCAGTCAATCTGCGTCTTAAAAGTCATAACAAACCTTCAAAAAACCGCTGCCCAGATTTTGGGATCTGCCAATAATTGCAACGTGCATGGGTCATATGACACGACCTCAAAAGTTAATAAAATGGGCTGATGAAGCCCAGCAGCGACTTTTTCGCGTGACCGCAACTGCCAAGGAAAGATGCATCGAATCATCCAATAAAATAATGTAATCACAGTTCGACTCATACTTCCACATACAACCATAGCGGTCCAAGGATTATCACAGCTCGCTCCAGCATTTGCCGGCCAGCGAAGACCGGCCAGGATGCCACAATAACGGCTCTAAGCCACAGTCCCGATCAACCTCGCCTCCTCCAGCACACGACAACAATCTTCCCGTAGCCGTTTAATGTTACACGCACACATATATATATATATATATATATATATATATATATGATGTAGATTAGTAGTAATTATTATTCTCATTTATTTTCTGATTCTTAAATTCGATCTATTTTTTGCATAAAACGGCTCCTAATTGACTGGGATGCAAGTATAATAAAATCTACTGCATGCGGAAAGAAAAAAAAAACAGAATACGAACTTGAAAGCCAAAGTGAGGGAAATTAAGAACAGAAACATAAGTGAGAATGCATGATTTTAAATACATTAAATTTAAGAAACACAAAATAACTAAGAATTAATAATTAATACGTGATCTACATCACAGTGTCCATTAGTTCAATTTCTTTCAGCAGAGTCGTGACTTAGAAATGCAGCAGGTTGTATGCAATTTACTCATTGAATTTAACTGCATATAATATTAGATATAGTGATTGATGAAGGGAAATCAATTTAGAGGTAAAGAACAGAACAAACAATTAAAACGTTTAGTTCCAATATAAGTCCATAAATTTCCAGTACCTGACAGTGAATTTTTTAGCTCTAAAACATAAAGTATCTGGTAAAATTAGTCCAATTTTTCTCATTTTAGCGCGTTTCTTAGCGTCCCAGCTAGAAAAAGTCTGCACTTTTTTTGCACAAAAGTATAGATTGTGCACAATTTGTACTTAAAAAGTAGATATTTTTGATTATTTGAAAGTATACACTTTTTGTGCAAATTATATGTAGTTTTTATGCATACTAAAAAGTGCATATTCTATATCGCCAAAAACTGTATGCTTTTGAAAGTATTAACTTTATATGTACATTTTTTGCACAAAAAGTGCAGACATTTTCTAGCTGGGATTTAAGCAGTTTGAAACAATTTTCACAAAATCTTAAAATCTAATCCAAATAATTAGAAACTCTAGGGACAAGGCCGGACCCAAGGGGGAATTTAACCCGAAATTAAAATTTTGTTAACAAAACAATAATAATGTAGCATTTTGTGAAAAATTTAGCCTTTTTCACCTTTTAATCCCCCCCCACTGGAAATTTTTCATGGGTATGGCCCTGTCTAGGGACATTGTTTAAGTTGTATGACCACGTATCGGGTCGCTAAATTTTGCGAACAAAAATTTACCCAGTTTGGAACGATTTTTAGAAGCATCTCAAAATCTAATAAAATAAAAAAATTAATCCGACACCTATAGCTTAAATTGAGTGATCATCTATCATGTCACCAAATTTCATTTCTTTCGCTTTAGTCGTTCATATCTGATCTGCGAACAAAAATGTACGCACTTTGAAACAATTTTTAAAAAATCTCAAAATCTAATAAATTTTTAAAAAATATAGTTCAAGATGAGTGACCACCTATCATGTCACCAAATTTTATTTCATTCTCTTCAGTCAGTTTTAGGAGATGTGCGAATAAAAAAATGCGTCACGCACAGAATGACAGAACGACAGACGGACAAACTGTTTTTTGACGATCGTACTCGGTTTCCAATAGCTTAAAATGCATAGAAATCGCTTTTTTTTTAATTTTGAGAAGTGTACTGGTAAAGTCTAGTTTTATTTATTCAAGTACATAAATGTTCCAATTCCGAACTTGAAACAACAATCACTTCAAACTCATTCAGAGTCAACTCCAGTCTAGTGGTTAGAATGCTCGCCTACGAAACCTGAGTTCTTCGGTTCGAACCCAATCCTCGGAAGTTTGAAAAATGGAGCAAGTTCTTATGTATGATTGTAGATAGCAGCACTGAAAAGGAAGAAAAAGTCATTCGTTAAAATCAACCGACTACGCCCTCTACATTTTTCCGTCTAGGTCCCGAGAGTACACTTTTGTGCACAATTTAGTTTGCACTTTTTATGCACAAGCAGAGGTGCCAAATAAGCTCGGATTTTGTACACTATTTTTTTTACACTTTTTGTGCAAACTTTTTCTAGCTGGGAAGGAAGCGTACTAATTGATTAGCATGCATAGGTACCATGACTTCTTTAAAAAGCCTCGCTTATGAATCTAGCATTGCGTATGAAGTTATTCATAGAGTAGGGGAAGGTGGGGGCAAGATGGGGTAGCCGGCAAGACGGGGTACCGGGTCTCGTCGGTCCTACGAACGAGCTATCACAGCCGCCTTGGCTCGTAATGACGAGCCATTGTATTGTTTATGAGTCACCGTTGTGACCGGCTTCAAAGTCCATGCTTTTTTGCACAACCGCTAAAAACTCTGTTTTTGTCAAGATCGTTGTGATTTTCGTGTTATACACCGCATGTGTTCTGTACCTCAATATTAGTGTTCTAGAACTGACTGAAAGTTATTCTTGCTTATCAATGATTACACCAGCAGGTAAAAGCATGTTTGTTTCCATATTTCAATTAATTTTTTTAAGTTATTTTATTGAAATAAGCGTGGGAGGTCAAGATGGGGTACGGGGGTATGGGGTACCCCATCTTGGCCCTCGAAGAAAACTATGATTTTTCTAAGACAGTTTATGATCCTTTAAACTTAATAGAGTTTTCTAAACTTAATTGAGCTGTTTTAGGATGGTGATAAATTATAAAAGAAAGACAGAGAGGGGGAATTGGAGTGAAAAGAGGATGAAAAATACGGTAGATGTTGTAATTAAAGGAAGAATAAATTAGCGTCGTATAAATTATCGTCGAAAACATATTCTGTGCCACAAACGACCCTTGAAAAAAAAGTTAAAGAAGCTCGTGTAGCCCTAGAAGATCCAAGTGCTCCTACAACTTTCCTTGGGTGAAAGTTCCTTTAGGTCCAAAAAGGTGAACATTTCCGGATGACGAAGAGAAAGAACTTTGCAATTACATAATGGATAAGGAGGATCGTTTTTATGGAATTACAACAAAATATTTAAGGGCTTTGGCATACACCCTAGAAGCAAAAATGGGAAACACCATCTCTTTGTGAGAAAAAAAAAGAAGCTGGCAAACATTGGGTTCAGTGATTTTTAAGCAGACATCTAGAATTGTCGATACGGCTGTAAATGGCTTCAAAAAATGGTGGATTTGGCTATACGATCCAACAGTTTCTTCCGATAGTGATATTGCTCCTCATTGACGACAAATATTCCAGAAACAGAGAGATTATCCATCACTGAAGCATTGCCACAACCCACTACGTCGGACAACGGAGCAACAGCTCCAAATAGACCATTCGCATGACCATTTCGCTGAAGCTTCAGTTGACCCTGAGACGATAACGGCTGAGACCATACCTGCAAAGATAACTTCAGTTTTGACAGTTGAAGATTCTGACAAAATAACTATTGACGAACCGCTGATATGCCACATGCCTGTTGTCATGACACCATCTGAGATTGAAGCAGAGCCTGAGCCAGGATTCTCCACTTGGATGTCCAATATCGAAATACATCAAAGGCCAACTACTCCACCATCAGTATTTTCTGTAGTTAGTCCTCAGCAAGTGATGCCTTATCCCGTAGCTCGCAAAAATTCACGTGTGACAAGGAAACGAGGAAAAATGGTTATCATTACTTCTTCCCCGTATAAAAATGAGTTAGAAGAAGCAATGAAATAAAGAAACTGGTAGAAGTTAACAAAAAGAGAGAAAGAGAGGTAAAAGAATAAGAAAACCTAATTGGCTAAGAAAAAGAATGAGAATAAAACCAACAATAATCCTAATTCCTCACCAGAATGTGACAACAAGATGATAATATGCCTTGCTTTTACTGCCATGGAAAATATTTGAATTCTAATGAAGGATGGGTCGCATGTTCTCTCTGTGGGAATTGGGCACGCTGTAGCTGTGCTGGGAGAGATGATGAGGACGATGATGCAGTATTTGTTTGAAAGTTTTGCCCCCCAAAGTAGAATATGTCTCCCATACCCCATCTTTCCCAGCAGGGTACCCCGTCTTACTCTACCTAGGGGGCAAGATGGGGCGTTGGGCATTTTTGACAAAATTGGTCATTTTTTCATTTTCTATCAGTGGAAAATTTCTTGAGCTCTTTATTGACAAAGATTGATTGTGTAAGAGTAATTATAAATAAATAAATATTCAAATACTTAAAGATGTGGGTTTTATTAAGCTCCAAACATTAAGGACCCAGTCTTGCCCCCCCCCCCCTTCTACTACTGAATGAGTTCAATACGACATTTCAATTAATTATTCAAACACTTAGGGCGAAATTCTAGTGAAACACGCGCGTTCGAGTTCGAATCTAACGGTTTTCAGTCCACAGTTCGAATGTTTTGGCAGAATGCTTCCAATGAATAAACCTATCGCGCTGCCCCACGATTAAAACACGATTGGCTTGTTTCAGTTGAACAAGAAACATTAATATCTTTCGAAGTTTCCCCTGCTCGACGCAGAAAACGTTGGAATTGTATTTCACCTGAATCTCGCCATTAATACACAACACAACAACAGTTTTTAGAAAACGTCGTTGAATCATACATTTATATTGCTCACTGTGTTTATACATAATTTATACATTTTAAGTCGTTTTAATACTGTTTTTTAATAGAACATATTAATAAATATGGCTTATATCTACTACGCATTACCTTGTAATAAAACTTTGTAAATAAATAATCAGGTATTTTTGAATATTTTTCTTCAACATATTCTTACTCAACTTATCAAAGCGGCATTTCAAAATATTTTCACTAAGCTCTTGCGACTTTTTTCTAACGTTCAAAAACTTGAAAACTGCAAAAATAATAATGAGAAAATAAACATCTTTGCTGGGTTACAAATGATATTTATGAAAGACGAGTTTTACAAATTAACACTGGCAAAAGTTACTATAGTAACTTACGACTGAGTCTCAGTTAATTACCTAAAGCGGGGCACACGCAATTTCTCATTTACCTGAATAAGGTATTTACAACCTTCGTAACCCTGTCAGCTGTCACTTGGCCAAGTTTGAAGTGCATTTCACGATTGCCCGATGAAATCCACATTTCGCAGGCATTCCACTACAACTCGAAGAGAACCCCTCCGCTGGGTATGATGGATGTAGGAGCCAAGAAAATGGACGTAGATCGATACTATACACGAGCAGGTTTCCGGAGCTATAAATCTGGTCGAGGGCCTTTGATTTATTTGAAATAGATTCCTCCCAGAAATAGGCTCGGAATAACTTTCGGGAGAGCTCTGATTCTGATGAGTTTAAGCATGCTTAGGCAGACGTAGAAGCCGTCGTGAAAGTTTCAGTTTTTTAAAGCTTATCAAAGGTCTGTACATAAAGAGTCAGGGGTATGAATTAGCACGCATGATTAACTTACTCATTTACCAGTTATGAGGGGTGTTAAAAATTTATGTTACAGGAGTAAATGGAAACAAATAATTCAGTGCATATATATAACATAAACTTTCTGTACATTTTTAACGAAAATTTATTTATGAAAGGCAATGTTAAAACCTTACTTTTAAACTTTTAACATCGTGAAAAAAAAATTCTGAACTTATAAGTTATGTACACATATAAAAGTACACCCTCTCAAAGTATTCAACTGCAACCGAAATTTCTTATTATTTAAGCTTTGCGAATATTTAATTATTTTTAAAACCACATAACTCTACAGAAATATGAAAAATCAAAAATTAATTCATGTTTTATGATAAATCATCTTATCTAATCTTATCTTATCTTACTAATATATGAATGTCAATATTTCTATGTATGTTTTTTACTCTTTCTCGCTGAAATGGTTTGACGGATTTGGATGAAATTTGGAATAAACAAAGTCCTGGATTAACAAATAGGCTACTTTTGATCGGGCGAAAAAAACACTGTTCCTATAACATTTAAAAAAACTATATTTTATAAAAAAAAATACAATTGAGTTTTTATTTTACAAAACCTACGACATATGGCGCAAACTTAGAGAATACGCAAATTTTAATAAATAAAACATCGGATTTCCTTTACCGCAGTCGAATTTGAAATAAAAGTTACACGGTTTCATTTTATGTTATGAAATCATAAATGAATGAGCCACGTGACAAACCATCAGAATGCTTTTTTTTACGGCGTATAAACTTTTTTAACAAATAGATCTGCGGTACTTAGTAAGCACTTGTAAGAAACCCACTGGTTCACGTGACTGATGACCTATCATCGTTAAATGGTGCTAAAATAATATTTAGCATCATTTAACGATGGTCGTCTTGGATAAAGAATACACCTAAATAAATTTTTGAAACTTTCATTCAGTTCGAATTGTGCATTAATTGCTTATGCTCCCGTAACACCGGCATACACAGCAATATTTTTACACCGCTTAGAAATTCTGAACTCTTAGCAACAAATGATATAAATATCTGAAAAACAATATTTCTAGCAAACGCTTTAAAAGAAAAAATACTCAAATACCCCAAAATTATCTTTCACAGTTTTTGATCCCGATAGCATACCATGACATTTTACCGTTTCTTTTCACGAAATTGAAACATTTCCCAGAAATCACAGGAACGTGCCTGCTTGCTAAAAGTTTCGATCAGATAGGTGCTGAATGGGAAATGGAGGACCCTTGAAATGTTTCAGCAAATAAACGGAAAGGATATTAAGCTTTTGAAGATTTACGTAATGCTCTCATTGAGATCCTTAATTACGCTGAAAAGAATCATAGCAATCCCAACAAAGAGAACAAAATCTAACTTGAAGCAATTGCTTTGGAATATGTTTGCTAGAGCAGGATAAAAGTTGCTCAAATACTTTTATGGTTAATTTTCGTTCTTCATTCCGGTAAACGTGTTTGGAGAAAGTAAGATTTGTTGCCAATTGCGTTTAACTATATATGTTTCCTCTTTTTCAGTGATAGTTAACTGAGTGATGAAATTTCACTGCATACGTTATTTTTGTGTAACATTTTTCCTTTCATGTTTTATCTAAGAAGTATTTGTTTAGAATCACCTAAGATGAGGAAATATTTCATTGCATTTAGAAAAGAATTGATTGTAAAAAAAAATTATTAATTTAAATACGTGGTACTTTAATAGAGAGGAAGATTTTATTGAACATATATATAAAACCACAGTCTTATGGGATCTCTTTATGAAAATGGAATGTCAGAGAGCTTTAACTGAATGCACTTTTTTAAATAGAATGACTTCTGAATGAAGGTTAATAGAATGACTTCTGTTTCATAAAATAGACACATTCAAAGTGTGTTTATTTCTGTTTTTATTCGCCATGCAATGCTAAGAATTCGGATAAGAAATGAATCTTAGATTTACGTTTGTTAAATATTTAATATTATTTTTACCTCCATTTGTATGATTATTGCTACATTATATATTTAACTGATGTTACTTACAGATAAGTACTTTGGAAAATGAGTATTAACAAGATTTTTGCATACTTGTATTGATTGCGTTGTGAACATTTCAAATATGCTCACAAATATGAACATTATTATTCACAAATCTAATACATCACGAAAATAATACATTGATTTGGATAGTTATTTTTCCTCTTAAGCAGAATTATCTAGTACTTGTTTCTGATCAATCACGTTTTACATTTCGTTCTAATCCTATGTGTTTGGATATTTATGTTGAGGGACTGAATATAACTCATGCATAGGGTAACTGATAGTGTTTTGTGTGCCATATACTTTGCCAATGCAAGTTTACTTTCTTCATTTGCCATGCATAAAAGCTATATCGTATTGAAGTTAAATTATGCATACATATTGATAAGTACAACATATTTATGGAACTGAAAATGTAAATAAATGAACAAAAACGATACGTTTAGACTCAGGCAAAGCAAAACTCTGAGGTAGGCTTCATGAAAGAGATTTTGCTTTCCTATTTAGATGTGGGGATACAGATTTACTGATACTGATGAAATGAGGAACATTCTTTGATTTTATGTTATATTCTGTATTCTTCCCATTATTTGGTACATCATTCACACAGAAAACAAAGAAGATAATTATGCAGAATGTGAGGAAAACTCTTATAAGACCAGTCTTACTAAGTTTTCTTCAATATAATTCAATTTCTTCAATATAATATAAAGTGTGAATGCAATTCATGGAAAGTGTACAGAATTTAACGACGTGTTCGCTAAGTCTAGTTAAAAAGGAGGAAAATAAAGTTAAGCAAGCAGCATTTTTAGGAAAAGAAAAGATGATAGTCACTGGTCATCTTTCTCGTAATACTGTGATGAACATATAGTGATAAATGTCGGATGAGATGGCCAGTTGTGTGTTTTTTTAATACATTTTAAGTTTTCTTTATCATATATAAAACATTATGTTATGCTGATTTAAAGGAGATATATTATGAATAATTATAATAAGAACAAAAGTTTAAATTTTAATACAAATATTTATTTATTTTAATTGCACCTTGAGAAAAATATAGCCATCTCTAACGCATTTGCCCTGTACTATAGTGATTATATAAATAAGGTTTACTTAAAGTAAAAAATCATTCATATTAAGATAGATTAGATTTTAACAGCTCTTTTACTGTGTGTGTGTGGTTGCTTGCTACCATTTATCATAGTGTGATCAATAATTTCATCTTTATTCAATTTAATAAATCCCTTACACAAACAATTTTTATTGTTTGAACCAAAAAATCTTGTTATGAAAATTATTAAATTTCTGTTGCTGTACTTACTGGCGTTTCTATAAGATAAAAATCATAATTACTGGCGTTTCTAAAAGATATCAGGTATAAGGACTGGTAAAATAATAACATTCACATTTATGGTTGGACGGACTAATTGATAAGGCTTTTTTTATCATTGCTACAAAAACGTAGGGAAAGCAAATATACAAATCTTATCACTCACTTACTATTAATTTTAAATAAAGTACTTTAAAACTCAATTTCACATTAAAAGGAAACTAACCAGCCCAAATTTGAATAGCAACTACTACCATTAAATATTACATTAACCACCACAACATTTATCGTGGCATATCCATTTTCAAACATGCTTGTTTATTTCAGAGATTTTCACTATTTTTCGTGCTTTAGAAATATTCAGTTGCATTCCTGTGTATAAATTAATTTATTTTTAGCTAATGAGTAAAGTTTTATTATAATTCGATTTCCGTTTTTCATTAAGAAATTCTGGAATAAAGCATTAATTCCAAGAATACTTTTCACAAAAATTTCAATCATCAATTAATCGATGAGCTCTAATTTAGATAGGAGCAGTTTTAAAATGAAATTACTGCAATTCCCTCTTCACAGATATCCTAGTGACAAAAGTCAAACCTAATTTTATAGCAATTAAGGTTTCTAAATTTCTTCGAATCAAAGGTAATTAAATCTGGCTTGGAATTATTAACTGTCTGCATTAAAGCTTTTAAACTATCTGATATTGCAATTAAAGTAATCATATAAATTTTATTAATAATCTTCTAATGCAAATTTGCTAGCTACTATAAAAGTAAAATCGAAAAATCAATTGCTGGTGTGGATATTAAACTGAATGTTTAAAGGTAAAAATACATTAAGTAGTCCTTAAATATTTAAATGCTAAAATTTGCTGGAATTCTCGATAGAAAAATGAAATTAAGAGTACATATTTTAAAATCATTTTATCTTTTCAATTAAAATGTTATGCATTAAATATAAGTATGAAACAGTGTACAGTTCACTATTGAAATATCCTGTTTCAATTTTTTTTCTAAGGTTCATGGACTTTTCACATTCGCCAGCAAAATTCCTTTCGATGGATATTCACTTTCACTCCCAAGTTTTTATGCGATCGAAGAGTTGTTCCATATTAAAACAATAAAAAAACTATAAGCGTGCTATATGCTACTTGCAACCTTTTCAACAAATTCGTAAACACAGAAATATCTTCTCTAATTTTTCTATAAACATATACCGATCATTAAAATTAATTGATAGCCTATAACATTGTAAATAAGTTTCTCACTGACCTCGCCGATATTTTTCTGTAAAAATATGCACTGTAAAAATCTAGAAACGTTCCTTGGAAATAATGAGGAAAATTACACTCCTGAATATCGCACAGAAATCAATCATCTCCGTCTGAAGAGTTTACCCTTTACTTTAACCTGTTTTACCATGGGTATTGCTCTAGCGATTCAATTAAAAAATACGCAATTTAATTGAAAATGTACCACACTGTAAAAACAAATTCCAGAAACCTTCCTAGTAAATAATAGGCAGGTAAGATGCGCCAGAATTCCAAGAAACGTTTTATGAAAATACCTGGAACTTTACTAAACAATTTATCCTCAAAAATGTAATTCAGTGGAACTTAACCGAGTTGTTCAGTAAAGTTCCTGGTATTTTCATGTAACGTTCCATAACATTCTAGGGCACCTCAGCTGCTAATGATTTCCAAGAAAAGTTCCTGGATTATTTTTTTTCAGCGTTTGGACAAACAGATATTACAGAATGACGTTCCATTATTATCTTTAAAATCTGTATGAAAAGAAGCAGGTAGAAGGAAACGGTCTCAATCCAACTGTTTTTGGTTAATATTGGTGGATCATGACGACACCATTAAAGCATACTTAGATTATTTAGTAAAGGATTATTTTTCTAAGGATAAGACAGTCATTAGAGACTCAGTTTCTGAAGGTAGGTTCTACAAGGTGGGTTCAATTTGTAAAATATTGTTCTCTATGCTTAAAAGTTTGAAAATAACTGGTGCTTGATGTGCAACAAACATTTGCGCATTTTGTGAATAAATTTTCGAAATATCCCAAAATATAAACCAAATTTCCAATAAGCCAACTCTTATAGTTTAACTTGAGCGTCCACCAATCATAACAGAATTTCATTTAACTTGCTTTAGTCATTAACGCGTGATGAGTAAACAAAAATTTAAATCCTTTTGAATAAGCTTTTGCGGTAAGTCAAAATGTAATGAAAATTTTGAAGAAATCCGACTCCTGTAGTGTAAGTTGAATAGCTACCTAATATGTCACTAATTTATAACACGAGGATGGCTAGCTGTAGTTTTATAGATTTTTTTTACATAATAACACAATTACAATATTATATTCACAAAATATCTATAATCAATTAAATATATGCAATTAAACAGAGGGGATGCCTGCAGGACCGGCCTTCTGTTTGAAGTGGCCCGGTTGCAAACATTTTTTGGGGGCCCCAAACATAATAGATGCTAAAAATTCATTAATTAATAGACCCATTTATAAAGCAAACATGAAGAATTAACTGAAATACCACTAATAACACTTTAATGGTCGTGGTAATTAGGGTTGAAGGCCGACTCTAAGGCAGCTGGCGCCCTGGACAAGCTAATTTTTGGCGCCCTTTTTAAATAAATCTAACTCGTTTATGACGACTCCTTATTTAAGAAGAACCCAGATTGAATGAGAGAATCGAAAATACTTGGCTGGTACAATGTTAAGTTTATGGGAGTATAACTCACTTTTAACGAGTAATACCTGGTTATATCGAGGAATATTTTTGTGATTTATAAAATTTCTACTGACTTCCACCTCACCAGCTCAGATAATCCTTTCTTAGAAAATATCTTTTAACATTCCAAAGTCAATAAAGACGACGATGATAGCGAAGACTAGGAAGAAACTACAAAGGGAGCTTACCTAACCATGGGCAAAGTGGGACAGTCTGACGTTGGATAAACCTTCAAAAGAAAAAAAAATCAGTTCTCTCTCCTAAGATTATGTTTTCATGGCGCCCCTAAACATATAGCGCCCCGGGCAGATGCCCGAGTTGCCGGTACCTTGAGCCGGCACTGTTTGGCGGTCTAAACCGCATTGAATATGTATGCTAAACCTGTGGGGCCGTTTATCACCCATTTCAGTTAACCTGTATTACTAATACTGAAAAATGTGAGAAAATATGAATCTATTCACTCTGGAGATCCACCGACCACCGAGAGTGACATTAATTGTTTCAGAGAAGTTTAGTTAGTAATGAAGACAGTAAAATAAAAATTTTGTTGACCAACTACCTATTTAAAATTTGAAAAAGAAGCCCACTATAGAAGTGGGGGGGATGACTTAAAGTTTAGGTCAAATTAAATAAAATCAATAATTTTATACTTAAGCTAAACCAAAATGTATGTTTGAATATTTTTCTTCACATGAAGTCCATTAATTTAATATAAGAGGATATTTCATTAGTCAGTGCTGCCAATTTAAGGGATTTGTCGTTAAATTTAGCAACTTTTCACTGTATTTAGTGAATAAATTTTTTGGAAAGTTACATTTTTGATGGTCTTGCTCTCTTATTTATAGATTCAGATGAATTTGGAGTATTGTTTTAAACTTTCCAAGATTTTAAGATCTAATCAGTACCACTTTAGAAAAGAAATGATGCGATGAAATGTTTAAGAATGGATCGTGGATGAACAGACATATCAGGGACGTAGCCAGAGAATAGGCGATGGAGGCCTCGGCCCCTTCCGAAATTCACACTTTTCTTAATTGGATGTCAATAATCAAGCTTTTTCGTAGAAATGCTATCTTAATTAGAATTGCCTCCTTTTGGGCCCGCCCCGATTTATCTTTTTCTTTCTGGTTATGTGCCCGAGACGTACATTTCAATCATCCAATTTTATCTATACTTTTATCCACTATTATACTGTAAATATTCAAATATTGTATGAGTGCTATTTTAAGTATGAGGGTTCTATTAGAAAATAGAGCAACATCCATTCAAAATCTATTATTAATTTCAGTTGGTATTTTTTTGGAATTAACCCTTTATTGGCAGGATATTTTTTCGAAATTATTATTATTATTATTATTATTATTTTCATAGTTACCAACCCTTACCGAACACATCTAACCGCTTTTTGGAAACAGTAAATTTTTAATATATTTTCAAAATGTTAACCAACCCACACGTACATTTGGAAACTAAATATGGTATTCATTTGTCCACGATTTTTTTCTATATTCTAACATAAAAATCATTGTACATATAAAGTGGTTAATTATATTCCCTAAATGTTATCAACTGTACGTCGCATGGCACGCGCCGCCGACTGTGCGGGCACAAAAGCGCCGAAAGTGTGAGATGCGACGTCGAAGAAGAAGGAGTTGAGATCGATTAATGTGTGTTTGAAATATTTTATATTCCTAATTTTCAATAAACACAGATTTAAAAGTACTTTTTCTACTTCAGAATAGCTGTTTCATCTGACTGCAGAACTTCGCTTACTCTACATACTCATTTATTGCTTAGGGATTAAATCGCGTAAATATAAGTTACGGGAACAATCAAAAACCATTTAAAACTTTTATAAATGTGAAACTTAATACAATTTAAAACTTTTTGACGAAAATTATCTAATTACAGTGGACTCTGCTTAATGTGATCGCGGTTAATGTTATCAATCGCTTATTGTTATCGAAATCACTTGGTCCCGATTTTCTCAATTCATTTGTATGTTAAAATTATCGCTTTATGTGATCATTACATCGTTTAATGTTATCAGTTTTCGAACCGCATTTTAACTGGCAAAGGAATATTCACAATGTATTCAGAAGGAACCCATTCTTTTCTTTCCCTTTGCTGTTGTTTGAATTTCGCAGAATTCTCCCTCTTCCACCTATGCTTCCACCTAGGGAAATGGGGAATGAACAAAGGAGTGAGGAATCACACTTTCCTGGAATCCCCCCCCCCTCCACGCACATCCTGCTGGTGGTCAGTAGTTGTCAGATAACCGTTTTCACTTGCTGGGCATTGTAATCGAAAAATTTATGGCCTTTCTTATGACCAGTCGGAATGAGCCGACGAACGGTAACCCATAAAACCACACCCCTCACATGATAGATAGATGGAACGGGAGCTTTTTTCCTGAGAACGTTTCCTTCAATACATGGTTTACCCCTGGAGTTCCCCTCAATCTTCAGCGCATGTGAACTGGACATTATCGGAACTCAGAAGGATCTTATTCACATTTTATGCCTTGCTCCCTTACATGCAGCTTGTCGATATGGAAGCCAGAAAGCGAAATGATTTAACGTTAAAACAAAAGATCGAAATTTTAAATCGTTATGACAGGTCACCAAAAATGAGTCCGCGCAATGCTGCAGCGCAGTTACACATTTCTCAGCCTTTATGGTGTAAAATTTTGAAAAAATCGTGATGAACTTACTAGAAAAGATACACAAAATGAAAATACAGAGTGCAAACGTAATAGAGCTGGTAAATATGAGCAAGTTGAAAAGGCTCTAAGACTTTGGTTGTTCGAGAACGTGATGCTCCAGTCAACGGACCCCTTATGCAACAAAAAGCAGAAAGTTTAGCTGCTCAAATGGAAGAAAAAGATTTTGTTGCAACAAATGGTTGGTTTCAGCGATGGAAGACACGCGAAAATATTGTTTACAAGAGAATTCACGGCGAAAAAAAAGATGCCGATAAGCCAGCAGCGGAAAATTGGCTACGAGACGAGTGACCAAAACTAATTGCCTAATATTCACCAGAAAATGTGTACAATGCCGACGAAACAGCTTTGTATTTTAGAGCACTACCAAAACATACATTCTTATTTAAGAATGAAAGCTTAAAAGGACATAAAAGTCTCAAAAGAACGTATCACTGTTTTATGTTGCGTCAGTATGTCTGGAGAAAAACAGAGACTTTTAGTCATCGGGAAAAGTAAGAATCCTCGTTGTTTTAAAGGAGTTAAAAAACTTCCTGTCGACTACTATGCCAACAAGAATTCCTGGATGACAACACAGTCATTTTCAATGACTGGATACGTAAGTGGGACGATAAGCTATAACAAGGTATTCTTCTCCTTGTGCACAATTGCACTGCACACCTTTTAAATGTCACTCTGAAGCATATTAATGTTTTTTTTTTACCCACCAACACTACTTCCCTTTCGCAGCCTTGTGATCAAGGAATTATCCGTGCTTTGAAAGCATATTATCGCCACGAAATGCGGTCACGATTACTGAATGAAATAGAGTGCACACAAAATCTTAAAGCTAATGATTTGGCCAAGAAAACTAACGTTCTTGATGCGGTGCACCTGTTAACAGCTTCCTGGAATCGAGTTTCTGCTCAAACGATCAGAAACTGCTTCGCCTACGCAGGATCTTGCGAAAAAAATGACCAGAAATCTGAAGAAAAGATTGAAATTCCTTCGGATATGACCCCTGAAGAGTTCGAGGCATGGGTATAAGTAGATCAAAGCATCCCAGTAGCTCCCACATTAACAGAATCTGAAGTCTGTCAGATTGCCATAGGAAAACAGACGAATGATGGAACTGACGAGTCCGATGCAGAATCTGTTGATATTGAGCCACCTCCTACAAGTGCTGAAATGGGACATGCATTAAAAGTGTTGAAACGTGGAGTTCAACACCGCTCCGATGACTTTAAAAAACATTATGAATACGAACAATTTATTAATAACCTTCTAAGAAAAAATTGTAGACAAACAACCATTGATAAATTTTTTTAATTATCTATACAATTCTTGTTTTTTAAAGGATAATATACAGTACATAAATATAAGGTGAGTTTTTCCATTTTATTTTGAAATTTAGAACGTGTAAATTAGAGTGGGGGGGGTAAATTTATCTAATTTTGCATATCGTTTATTGTTATCAATCGGTTATTGTTATCAAAATCACGGTGTCCCAAACTGATCACATTAAGCGGAGTCCACTGTACTTGCAATCTCGGCTATTATAAACAAAATAACGACTTACCTTTTTTCAAATGTAGAAAACGCGATGATAAAATTGGTAAAGCTTAATCCATAATTTAGGCCCGTGAAAGTCAAAATTCAAGAAAAATCTTTCAAAATATATATAACATATACACAAAAGTTAATAGACTCGTACAGAGTCTAATACAAGCAGGCACTTCCAATGGCTCAACTTCGGTTAGCAACTCTGAGAGAAGTAGGTGTAACTGCAAAGTAGGATTTGACCAACACATTTGTACAATTGTAAATGGGGAAAAAGTGTTCCCATGCTTGCAAAGATACCCAAATGCAGGTTATTTTTTATTCTTTGTGTACTCTTATCTTCAAATTAATGCCAGACGCGTGAAACGTACTTCGTATCAACAAAGTTAGAAGAGGGGGCCCCCTCAGGTATTAATCTATCAGTCCATGATTTTGACAACAAAAAGGCCTCTTCCGCTGTTCTTTGGGTTTCGGTTCTTTTCAAAGAATTCGATAATGAGCGGTCGTTATGACCAATGGTCCAGATCTGATAATTGTATTTTTCTCTAATTGATGTTTTCGCTATTTCCACGGTGAAAGGTGCGAAGGTAAGCGGCATTTGATCAGAGCTGGGATGTACTGTCAAAGAATACTGTTCGTAGAAAGACACTTTTATAAATGATGTTTAGCTCTGAAAGATGCAGAGTAGTCACACAACACTATCAGTCTACTTAAAGAAATCTTTTATATTTTTCACGATAAGAGAGAGAGACATAATAAAAAATATAGAACAGATTTGGGGGCCCCTCTGAAACCGGGGCCCAGGTGCCTTGCATCCGCAGCATCCCCCCTGTGGCCGGCCCTGGATGCCTGGCGTTGCAAGGCTCACGTTCGAATGGGGTTTTCCGTTTTGTGCAAAGGGGACGTTGTTGCGATGTGCGTCCGTTTCAGATTTAACCTTATTCGATTAAGATCTTATTATGTGATTCGTTAACAAAAATGAACACATTTTGAAAAAAAAAATTCTGAAAATCGAATCAAAATTTTAAAGGGATCATCGTTGCTTATGGCTTGAGCATTTCATTTCTTTAGTCGTTCATATGTGATGATAACACAAAAATTTTAAGCATTTTATTTAAGGTTTCGCACAATTTGGTGATGTAATAAAAATATTCAAATATTTTATGCATATAGTTAAAATCTATCATGTGTCCAAATTTAATTTCATTTGATTCAGCCATTTTTACGGGAAGATAGGAATCAAAACATTTTTTTTTTTTAATCCAACTGATGTAAAGACAAAAGTTTGATTTTCCTTGCATAGATATTTCAGTAATGTCCTTTTACTAATGTGCACTTTAATTGAAAAAAAAAACACACAAAAAAAAAAAAAACACATCTCCATCTCTCCGGCAGCTAAATAGCATATTTTACCCCGAAGAGAAAATGATAAATAAAACTTTCTTTTTCTTTCATATCTCATTTTAAATTTATTGCTATTTTATAATTACAAAAGAAATCTAATTTTAAGGCGCATATTCCCATTAAATCCCTGAAAATCTGAATAAATATACACATGAATATCGTTTCTTTATTCAATTTTGTAATAACCAAAATCAAAGAAATCATACAGATGCAATTGAAAATTTCAATTTATTCACTTCAGTGAATTAATAAAATATCCTTGTTGAAATTTATTTTCACATGTCACATATTTGTTTTACTAATTTACTCAGAATTAATTAGCTTTATTTTTAAAAAAATGAAATCCATTTATCTAATAAACAAATTCTTGCGGACTTTGCCTCTTATGTTAGAAATTTTCCATTAACAATTTTATAAAGTATACATTAAAAAAATGTAGAAAAAGATATCTCGAAGAATAATCTTAATAAACAAAAATTTTGGGAAATATTCAAACGCATGAAAATAATTTTATTGAAATATAATTAGATCTAGAAATAATTTCGATCTCGCATTAGCAAATTTTAGAAGAAAGAAATATTATTTTGTTACGATGCATGATGAAATTTAATTTAGGATGCTTTCTGTAAAAGGTGATGTGCATTTTATTAAAATTTATATATCTTTCACCATGATCCAAATAAGTTAAAAATGTTCAAAAACTTGAATAAATGTTGAAATTTTTTGTAGATTTCGAATTAGTCATTTTCACTATTGAATTTGTAGTTTTGTCATGCAGAGCTCCACCTAGTGGACATTTTAAACTACTTTTTTTTAATTTGAAAGCAATATTGCTACACAATATTGCTTTCACCTACCTAGCGCCACCTAGTGGACATTTTTTTAACTAAAAGTTTTAGAAAATCATCCGAGAGCGCATACCGTATACCAAATCGGATTACAATTTGCTCGGCTGTTTCAGCTGCATAATGCTGTTTATAAGGGAAGTTTGATTACAACTGTTCACTGTACTATTCTTATTTTAACCCTCCGAGCGGCCTGGAGTTTGCCTAGTGATAACTTCAAAAAAGTTCCAGTGTATGGGATCTGTATCTCTCGAAAATGCACAAGAAAAACCTGCTTCCCCCCATTTCCGCATGGAAGGCGTGGGGAACAAGGTAATTAACAAACTGCCGACGTGACAGCCTACCTACCGCCTGATAAATTACTTTGTATTGTAGGAGCACATGTCCGGTGAATCTGACCAACTGGTGTCCCTCACCTCTTTCCCCCCTAAATACTCGGGAATCTACGCAACCTTGTAGGAAACCAAAGTTCTTTTCTCGGTGGCTTACATGTACACTCACCCAGAGCCAGATTTTTGTCTGATGAAGATTGGAAAAAGAGATATTTTGTTTTTTGTCCCCTCTCATAATGAGCAAGTAGTGAGAGTGACGCTTGTGCTCTAAAAATAGTAAAATTAGTGATTATCTTTTTACTATACTTCTTTATCTGAAAATTTTCTTTATAAAGCTTTAATAGAAATGAACGAAAAATAATATATCTAATGGGCCCCTTTCAAGATGAGGCCCTGGACACAGCCCCGATTTGCTCATGCGATAAGACCCCGTGTACATATTTTCAATAAAGTGTCCAATGTCAGATATATCCCATTTACCTGAACCTTATATAAGACGCTGTCCTTCATAAAATGTGCAAAGTGTTCCATATAATTATTATTATTTCTTATATTTTTTTCGAACTGTGCATTTTGTCATAAAAGTTTATACAGTTAGTTAGGAAAGAGAAATAGGAAATTTGGCTTTCACTCGATCATTTTTGAAGTTGCAATGCAAAAAAATATGACAGTTAAAAAAGAGAGAGACACAGAGAGAGAGAGTATAATGTACTTGAGTGTAAGGTAATAAAGCTTTCATTTAAATTATCTCAAGCGTACGAGAAAAATAAAAATTAAAAATTCTTCGATGTTTCATTTAAAGGACTTGTTTAGTAAATTTGTTAAATGAAATATCTATATTAATCTTTGTTAGATAATAAACGTTTTTAAAGACCTTTATTTATGTTCTGCATATGCGAAAAAATTCCAAGAAAAATTAAGAGCACAAATCTGAGAAAGTAACACACCTAGGATTCATGCCATCTGAGATTTTTACCAAAAAATTCCCAGTTGTTATTAATCTTATTAATGTAGCAAATCCAGTATATTTTGTCTCAAAGTTGTTCATCTTTTATGGCCCACTAAAAAAGCAGACCCGTAGCCAGATTTTCTATTCAGGGGGGCACCCTCTTTTTTTCAGGGGGGCACCCTAACTTAAGTGGGGTGGCATCCTATATTCTTTTGAATGATAACATTTTTATCTATATTTCTCTTCATTAAATAATAGCATAAGTTTATAATTAAATAAATTCTGAAAAGTCCAAACGGCTTCCAAGAAGTAAAAGTTCCTTGGCTTAAACAGAATGGAAAGTTGTCATCTTTGGATCATATTTGGAAGATGAGAACACAAAACAAAAATGACAGAGTATTACAAAGAAAAACTTTGTATATATAAAACTTTGATATATAAAACTTTGATATAAAACTTTGAAAACTTTACCTTATATACAAAAATTTTTCAAAGCATCTGCATTAAACTTTTTTTTATGTGAAATTTTCTAGGGGAGGTGGGGCTCAGCCCCACCTGGCACCCCTTTGGCTACGGGCCTGTAAAAAAGTCCGTGCAGCACACAAAAGTGGGCGTTTTTCTCAGACATAGAAAATGCTGTGGTCAAAAACTCTTTCGGGAATAACTTGCCATGATATTTATTTCACATCTATAATGTTAGACGATAGAACTTCATGAAATATATGAAAAATCTGTGGCAGGTTATCGACGCAAAGTCACTGAAGGTCACAAAAACACACATTTTCTTTTTCTTTTTTTTTTTTTTTTGGTCATTTTTAAGGCTTAACCATAGCTTGCACTTTCAAGTTGCTAAGGCAAAAGAGGTGTCCTTTGAAAGACACGTATTAGAACTTATAAAAAAAATGCATGTATAGTTGACGCAAGTTGAATGCGCTTTTAGATTTATAAGACCAAAATCTGAAAATTTTCGATTTTGACTGAAATTTGAAGTTTCATAAATTCTTGCGGCAGAAGTTTATTGAAAGTAATTCTTTTGGATCGTTTTTATGTGAATATATTGTATTATTTGAATGCTCAGCGCTTATACCAAGTTTTGCGCGCAAGATTAGGGCCCACTGGCGCATTGACTAAATGAATTTAATTCAATTTAAATTATCTATATTTAATAATTTTAGCGACTTAAATTGCTAAATTTAAGCAGGGCCTGATTATGACCAACAGGGGCCCGGACATTGATGAATTTTGGGGGCCCCATCCATGAATTTTATTTTTATTTTTTTTTAAATTTTGATATAAAACAAGACTATTTCAGAACATTTGAAATTGGGGGCCCTTTACCCCCGAAAGTCCCGATTTTTCCATGCGATAATAAGGCTCTGAATTTTAGTATTTTTGGGGAAACTGGTGGATTTTCAAAATTTTAAGGTCGCCTACGTCTTCTCTCTATCATTTTGCGCATCTTTATGCAGTTAGAGGGAGTAATCAAAAGCGAAGCGCTGTTATTTTTTCAACGGTAATGGTTAAAAAACATGAGTACAAATTTTTGTCAATTTTAAATGTATGACGTACAACTGGCGCCATTCCCACATGCAATCCAAAAAAAAAAAAAAAAAAAAAAAAAAAAATCCTTCGGAATTGGACCACTGAAATGCTTAATATATATTAATCCTTATATCAATGCTTTATTTAGGCGAAAACAATTTATTCGTTTTAATATTCTTAAAAGAAGTAGAAGTTTAATAATTTAGAGAAGCTATTTCAAACGATTTAAAATCGCAAAAATTTGCAAACCTATTTAGATTATGACATATAATTTGGTAGAGTTAACCTTTTAACTCATTTGGAACGCTTTCCTTCTTAGAAAAAGTCTGCATTTTAAATTAAGCCTTTCTGCTTAATAATTTGATTTTTTTTTTTTAATAGCCGAATACTGACAGCTTAGCAGTACGGGACTGATTTATAGCTATTATGCCAGACTTGGGGATCGTCGAGAATCTTTTTTTCCCTACAATTTACACTCTTAAAAAAAATCAGTTGATTACCAAGAAATCTCTAGGAAACAATGATTCCATTACTTGTTACTTTCTGAACATATAAAATGTAAGGAAAGTATTGTAATCATGAAAAAATTCGACTTCGAGACTTTGATGTATTTACACGTTTTGAGGTCTTCTGAATTTATTTATGCTGTTTTTACGAGATGTGTGTGTGTGTGTGTGTGTGTGTGTGTGTGTGTGTGTGTGTGTGTGTGTGTGTGTGTGTGTGTGTGTGTGTGTGTGTGTGTGTGTGTGTGTGTGTGTGTGTGCGTGTGCGCGCGTGTGTGTACATGGGTGAGCGGAAAAAACGCCGCCGGAAATAACGCCACCGGAAAAAACGCCGCCCGGAAAAAACGCCGCCCGGTAAAACGCCACTTTTAACAGCTTTATGATGTAACATAATCGTCATATGCTAATCGATGAGGAAAGGAGCGTAGCCAGAATTTTTTTTCGGGGAGGGGGGGGGGTTGTATGAGAAATAATTTTGTATTGATAAACTTAATTTCTTATTGACGACAAAATCTGAAAGCTCTTAATAAATAGGGAAATACATCCCGATATCCCACTCACTTCTTTAAATTAAATGTTAGTCTAATTCTAATGTTTTTAAACAAATTTTTAAATGCTGAAAAAAACAATAACTTTTTAAAGCAAACTGGTTTAAAATGATTTAAAACTCATTTCTTAAAATGTAAATATTGGCTATGTATAACTGTGATTAAAATTAATTAATTAGTTTTGTTAGAATAATTAATTAGTTTTGTTAGAATAATTAATTAGTTTTGTTTGAATAGTTTTAATAATTATATGTTTACTATTTTTGATACTGAAAAGCTTATTGCCCTTCACAGACTTTGAACTGTAAGCCTTCTTATGAGAAATCTTAAACTTTCTAAATCACCTCATTAATGCGAGGGAGTATATTTTACTTATTGGGAATTTCTGCAGGAGGGCTGTATAAAAAGTAAAAGTTTGTATTTATTTACATTTAATTTCCTGAAAATTTTATTCGACACCATAAAGTAACTTTGTAATTAATTATATATGTCTAAGATCAATATTTAAAGAAAAAAACCGTAGATCAGTGCTTTTAAGATAACTTCTCTAATAGGAATTGGAAGGAATTATGACTTCTGTTTAATATTAAAAATATAAAACTTTTTACCTTCAGTGTAAGTTATGATGAAATAAGTTACTTTGATTTTGTGTTTAAGGTCCTTAAATTAAGGAAGATATACACGAGGGCTGTCTGCTTAATTAAGGCATGCCTTGGGCGGAGAACTTTTTGCGGGGCTCTAACGCTTATTCAGGTTACAACTGGAGAAAACAGTCGCGCCGTAGGCCAGAACCCTAGACCTACACACCTCAGCCCTTTACCAAATTGTCACGAAATTAGTAGAAAGTATTTATATTATAATGCAAAAGGTTAAAAATAATTTTTTTAAGCTTTATAAGATAAATTTATATCTTATAAAGCTCTTTCTCTTGCCTGTCTTTTATATGCCAAAAAAAAAAAAAAAAAAAAAAAACATTAAAACATGAAAAAAATAAATCCTTATCCCCCCCCACACACACACACACACCTATGTGTTAATTAAAATCTCAGTTATGGATTTTATTTCTTTGATATCTTAACACTTCCATGTCATCAGAGTACCTGCATGCAGTTTTGGAGTCATAGCCCCTTAAAGTTTCATTTACTATTAAGTAATTGGCAATCTTTTTTTTTTTTTTTTTAACGGAAACCAAAAGCTTTCTAGGAAAGTCTTCCCCCACCCCTCCTTAGCGCCTACCGAATTATGCCCAAATTGAATTATTGAATTAGACATGTGCTTTCCCCCACTTCTGTAAAACAAAGTACATTAAACCTCATAATTCAACTGAATACCTCATTCCACCCCACCCCACCCCCATTTTCTGCAAAACAAAAGAAATTTATTTTAAGTATTTAATTAAATTATTACACAAATATCTTTTCAGGTGGCGTTTTTTCCGGCGGCGTTTTTTCCAGGTGGCGTTTTATCCGGTGGCGTTTTTTCCGGCGGCGTTTTTACCGGTGGCGTTTTTTCCTACATTCGTGTACATGTGTGCGCGCGCGCGCGCTCGTGTGTGTGTGTGTGTGTGTGATTTTGGTGTATATAGGACTTATAGTTTTTCTACAGGGCTACGACAAAGATTTCTTTGACATTATAGTATATGGGGAGAAAGTCTTGAAAGTATGCTGGCGTTTAAATGGTGCATTGAGTTTCAATTTGGTATATATGTTTGAATTACTCATCGATTAAAATTTATTTAAATGCTTGGTAATGATCTAATCGTAAGTCTTCAGAAAGTCGAGTGGAGGCACTCCAGATTTTTTTAGTATGATGCCATAACTTTTCTTAGTATTACTACTAAATAAAGCCATGTTTGCCGATTGATTTACATGACTTCACATTTACATGATGATCACAGAAAGGGAATCATCACCACTGAATCCAACTGGGATTTAATTTAATTTTATCTTACTTCTTCTTTCACTGTTATTCACTAGTTCTTTCACTATTTATTTTATCTTTATCTTCTTTCACTGTTCTTTTCAACTAGTTATTTTAATTTTGTTTTAATCTTTAGGACGGAATAGAGCTCTACTGATAAATTTGATCGCGCATTTAATCATGTTACTTTTCTAGTAAAATCAAACTGAAACATCAATAACTGAGGACTAGTTTACAGCAATACAGTCTGGACACATACTCAACTTTCCTCACTATTTTTAGGAGGGCCCAGTGTCACTTTGCTTAAATATTTACCTTACATTTCGTTGTTTACATGAAAAATACTATAAAGACGTTTTGGCTTCTAACTATGTTTCAAGAATATTATTTTTATCATTCCAATTTTAATGAACTAACGCATTATGTAGAAGTTGTCTTTATTTTATAACACCAGGCAGCTTCTACATAATGCGTTAGTTCATTAAAATTGGAATGGGAAAAATAATAGTCCGGAAACATAGTTGGTTGCCAAAACGTCCTTATAGTAAGTATGATTGATGTAAACAATGAAATGTAAGATAAACATTTAACCTAAGTGACATTGGACTCTCCTAAAAATAGTGAGGGAAGTTGAGTACGTGTTCCGACTGTCTTGTAATTTAGTCCTCTGTTATTGACGTTTGATTTTCATTTTACTGGAAACTTAACGCGATTAAATGCGCAATAAAATGAAGCTGAAAATACCAAAAAATTGCTTAAAAATGAGAGAACGGGTGGATTTTCAGATTTTTAAAATAGCGCAGATCTTTTTTTTAATATTTTTCAATGAATTTCATTAAATTTTTACACAGTAACTTTTTAATCTGTTTGGATTAATGACGGTAAAAGTTTTGTTTGGAAGGGGCCGGACCGGATTTGTTAGCGAGTGAGTCACGTATCAGCGTAACTATATAATAGGATAATTACAGAGTTAATATTTATACAGGAGTGGTTTATGACATGTAAATTTGTATTAATTTAAATAATAATATGCACTACATTTCTTTAAAGCCCCTCTTCATCCGTAAGCATGCGTGCCCAAGACCCCAAATATGTTAAATCGGTCTCTTCTAATAAAATATTTTTTTTTTTATATGCCAACTGTTTTGTTGTATTCTAGGCAACACCTTTTCCTTTTCAAGTAACATTTGAAAGAAGTAAAATATTTACTCAAAATTTGTTATTTTAATTAAAAATTTAAAGTTATTATAAATGAAAAAGTATCCTGGAGGTCTTTGAAAAATACGAAATATTCAAACGTATTTCCCGTGCCCAACCATGCTTAGAAGGGACTCCGGTTCAAAAGATTACTTATCTGAAAAAATACCGAAAGCATTCGGCCTCTCTCTTCTTTAGTTAGAAAAGGTATGGTCACCACATCTGTAAATAATTTTGTGGGGTGTTGAAAGCTAAAATTAAAGTATCGGAGGTGTGTCTTGGCCATTGTGCGCACTCCCCTCCTTTGCAATCCATTAATCTAAGTGTCACAGGTATTTTGGCGAGTGGGGGTAAGCAGTAACGGGATTTTATGTCACAGCCGCTTTCGAAGCAGAAAAAGGGGAGCAGAAAATTATGTCTCAGCCGCTTTGAACAACTCTTACAGATGGCGGGATTTTACGTCTCAGCCGCTTGGAGGGTTAAAAATGCCATACCATAAAACATGATGAATCGGAAAGAAACGTCCCGGTCATACAAAGAAATTCTCCTTAAATATACTCTAGGGTATTTTTAGTGACCATTTTTTTAAAAAAGGTAAAATCATAAAGAGTTAAAAAATTAAGTTTTGTCATGTTGGTAACATTACTGGCATATGAACAAGAATAAAAGTGGAACCCCAAACAACCTTCAGTTTTGATCCCCAGAAAAATTTGCTTGTTAGTATTTTTTTATTGATTTTCAAAGTCGGACTGATCAACCCTTCTTGGCGGTTTACGGTCGAGAATTTGCCTACCCCTACTTACTATAACACAGTCCGAGCCGAGAGAACCACTTTTCAGTCTCAGGCGGTGTGGAAGACCCTCGTGTATTATTTTTCAATTAACAGTATGAGTAAAAACAAGAATAAATACATTGAAGTTGCTGTCATGTAAGACGGAATAGGTTACACTGAATTTTAACAGCTCGATACACAATATTGATTTAGCTTTAAAATGCCCCAAGGAAAGGTACTTCTTCTTGTACAAAATGTTTAAGAAGTTAAAATTATTCCATTTATGTGTTCCAGAGTTTCATGTTCCTCAGCAGAAAACAATAAGCTGTGCCACATTTTTAAATCGACTTTTTATTATTTTGATTTTTGATTTTTGATTAAATAATTAATCTTATATAAGCTAAGCAATAATTTTGAGAATTTAGATTTTGAGTGATAGCCGAAGCTGTATTCAACATCTGTCTGAATGTAGTCGTTTCGTGACAGAACGATAACGAGAATTGTCCAACTTTTAAATTGCTTGAGTACTAATAATAAGATCTGCTTTCAGTGTGTACCGCAGCACTTGAATGTTTATGGATTACAGATGGTCTGACTGAGTTAGTCAGTTATACGAATTGGCCATCGTGACTCTTCTACCAGGCTTGTTTGTGCACTTTGATGAGTCATCCAAAGGGGCCTACGGATGCTCACTAATTGGTTTCAGCACTCAGATGCGTCATTTAACAGTAGACTCCCAGGTAGCACATACAAGCTGTCAGAACGTGATTACCACGTCTTAAATTGTGCAAAACGCGTTCTGGTTCGAAATTTTTGATTCGGCTAATTGAGCTTCACGTTTTACTGCAGTACTCTGAAATATCTACTATGAAAGATTTTCTTATTGGGACTGCTTAACGTACAGACAACAGATTTTACAATCCGTTCTATAGTCCACGTGCGCTACCACGTACTAAAGAGGTTCAATGCAGTATAAAATGACTACAAAAATACCGCTAGAGGGCCACTACCGAAAGTAACCCCATGGCTTAAGCCAGCGAAAGAAGTTCAAAGACTCCTCAACCAAATCGGTTCTGTTTGCCGCCAAAGACTTGTGGTTGGACAACTTTCTTTTTTGTACCTTAACAAAGTAAGTGCAAGTTACACAAACAATGTAGTAGTATATTTATAATTCAATAATCATTCATAATTCGAAAATTTTAATTAGCAACATCAATCCTATTAAATAGCCGTTGATTCAAATAAACACCGAAACTGATTCAAAAAAAAAAGCTGTAGAATAGCGGTCATTTACTGAATTTTATAGTACGTCCTGCATAATTAGCCGTACAGTGTTTTCAGTACGTGTGGAGAACACTGAACTGGACCTAGATTTTTACGAGCCTTGTACATGTTTTGTCCGGACATTCTGACGTAAGTGGCACTGTAAATCTGTACGGGACGGTAACGTGCTATCTGAATGTCGAAATTACGGACTTTGAACAAGTTCGTGCTACCTGGGATATAACCATCGAGAAACGTCCGTAGGCGTCTTTGGATGGATCATTGACTACACAAGCAGACCCGGTAGAAGATTCACGATGTCCCCGATTCTACTCACGGTGTCTGCCTTTCTTTCTCAGAAATTGCTACACGGGTCAAAAAAGATATCAGTTCCTGTTGGAGACAGGCTTCTATTCATGAGTAATATGAAGGAATTCGTCCTAGGAATTCGTGCTTTGGTTGGGGTTAGCAGCTGACGAGATCATACGGTTCCTGCTAGGTTCTGCAGTGGACACACTCGAGCTCAAGTGTATGTCTCAGGTCTTAAAGTTCATCCTGTTTGACCAAATTGCAATGCGATTCAAGCTGCTCAAGCCCACATCCTAGCTTGTAATGGCTGTGGTACTAGTACTCCAATCCCGCTGTAGTTCTTCATTGTTTAAAAATGCACAAGTTCATGGAGTTGATCTAGATGTTCCAGTCGATCAAGTTTAATTTATTTTCCTTTAAATATTGCATACAGTTTGCGATTTTTTGAACCATACAAGAATGTTGTTGAATATTAGTTCAATCTGCTGGGGACTATAAAGGGGAAATGGCGTTGACTTCTGTGAAGAGACTGGCAAAATGATTGCACAAGCCCCTACCGGGAATAGAACATGGACCCGTTGTGTGGTAGAATGCTTCTTTAGCCACAACACAACCTGGGCGGATTTTTCACATATTTGACATCTTTCATATTCAAGCGCTTGTTCGACGACGGAGCTAGTGATTGCATGTTATTAATTCATATTTATGATTTTTTTTGACATACGAACGTACATGCAAGCGTATCTATACAAATTTTAGTTAAACGAATTTCTAAACTATTCTGTAAGAGATTAATTATACATCCATGGGCAATAGGTATATCTTCCACAAACTTTATAAAGAAAAATGTAAGAAAAAAAAGATGATTATTACCAGGAAATTGTACAACAGAACTGTAGTATCCCTTTAGTAAATATGATTGGTTGTTAGCTTCATATCTCGTTCTCTCTCATTGTATGTGCTATCTTGAAATATTTGTTTTCTTTTTCTTCAGCTACTGATGCCAGAAGATTGATTTCCCACTAGAGGAAAGAAAAATATAAGGAATAAAAAAAATCCCGATAAACCTAATTTTTGCTCGTTCCCTTGGACACGGGAAATCTTTATTTGCTCCCAAGATAACTTTATAGCAAAGTCTATTTGTACTGTGGCATGCCTGTGACAGTATGTAACTTGTGTACATATTGTCACTGTTTTCGAGGAAGTATTATAGTTCAGTTAAGTAGTTGCGATAAATGATGGGAAAAAAAGTAAAGCTGGAGTTAGCCGGTGGCTTTTCTTTAAATTTATGTTATTCTATTTTTCCAAAAATATATATCCAATGTACTTTTAATCTGATATATGTGCCATCAAAAGACATTTGTTGAAAAAGTTTTTTTCATTTTTTTTAAATTTTTAACCTTGCTTTCCTGTCATTAAGTGAATGCAGAGAATTAAATCTTACTAAAAAAATTTAATATGTGCTCGCGTATATTTTAATTTTTCAATAAGTAGTGTAATACTATTCAATATTTAACAATATAATTTTTGATTCAAGATATTAGTTGATGGTTAGATCGTTTATGTAGTTTATGCTTTCCTATTACTTTAATTAAGAAATCTTCTTCTATACTATTAAAATCTGTGCGCGTCTGTCTGTCTGTGTGTAGCATCATCTCCTCCGAAACCGCTGGGAGTTGAATTTCGATCGAGGTGTCCACGGATTTGAAAAATTCCGAGAAAGGTCTTCCGCTAATTTAAATTTTCAAATTCGAATTAGTTTATTAGATATTGAAAAAAAACCCCGTCAAAAACGCTAATTTTTGCTCTCCGTAATTCCGCGATTGTAACCCCTGTAGTCAAAAAAGTGAGAAATAAGCATCGAGGTTGCCATGTTTGGCTATTTTATTAAATTATTTAGACTCCTGCAGTAAAAATAAAAGAATAATGATATTTTTCTGTTTAGATTATTTACAAAGTTATTTTTTTAATTAAAGTATTGCGTGCGTGTGAAATCAGAGCAGGAATTCAATGTTTTTTTTATGTTTAAAAGAATAAGGGATTAGGAGATTTCCGAGACTATATGTATATTTTTTAGTTTGTCGAAAAAAAAAATGGCTGATTTGGCGATTTTGAGAAAGTAGTAGGTTCTACCGATTTGCACAATTTTAAGCTTGGCGCAAATTACTGAGAGCGTACCGAAATAGTATTTTTAAAAACAAGTGTAGGTTTTATTAGAGTTTAGCTTTGATTTTTTTTTAATTTAGCAGGTATTAGTGCAGAAATAATGCAGTTATTACGGCGTATTTAAACGATCTAACTTGAGAATTTTCACCAAATTTAGTAAATTGATTAAAGTGAGGGGAAATTCCGCCAAATTTAAGGTCAGTGAAATTCTCGCATTTTGTACATCATAGTTAACGATGAATGAAACACATTAACTCATAGTTAATATTTTAAAATACTGCTCCTTTTCAAGTAGATGCCTGTTGTACTTTGGCGATCAAACCATATGAGTGATAAATTACTGTTTCCCATTTTGTTTGCGGTTATTTCAATGCTTCGAATGATTCCTTGAAAAAAATCTCGCAAAATGGTGCATGTTGGCACTTTGGAGATCGAATGTGTAAAAAATCATTGATTCTTATTCGTTAAAGCAGTGCTACGGAAATTTCTTTTCCTGGTAACTGTTAGAATGCATATAACTAATACTGTCTGATAAATTTCTTGCTTTACAAATTAAAATGTATGTTTATTTCTACTTTACCTTTCTTAGCAAAGCTGGCGATAAATATTCAAATATAGTGTAGCGCTGTGTTTAATAGAGTATGTTCTCGCGTTTGTGCTGCTAATTACATTCCACGATTGGAATGAGTCGATATTATGAGCGTATGCTTGGATATTTTTTTAAATCCCACCAAACAAGGTGTAATAAAATTGGAATTCTTTAAAAATACGAATGCTTTTGGAGGTGAATAAGAATGGTTTTTCAGCCCGGTAAAAATTGTTGGTATTGTAAGGATTGCTGGTAAATTTTTGAATTTTGTTGTTAAGTTTAATTTATGATTCCTTTTAGCTATTTACCATTAATTTGTGGCGTTAATTACGCCAATATGGCAGTTCTAGCAAAGTAAACATGAATAATTCATTTCATGTTCTATTTTTAAGATTCCTACAGTTTCCGTAGTAACGGAATCCATTGTTGCCACTTAAGTTGTTAAATATAAAAATAAGTGAAATCATTAATATCTACATCTCTTAAAACTCGAAAAATGAAAACGCATTAAATATGAAAATATTAGAACATTAACATATCTGCGCTTCTTTAAAAATAATCAAAGTTTTCATGCAATGCAATCTATTATATAAATGTGAAAGTTTGTTTGTTTGTTCGTACGGGAACTCCTCCCACACCGTTCGACTGATCGACTTGAAATTTTGCACATACATGTAGAACGACATAGAATAGTCGGAAGGCTGCTTTAAAATTCTGGAAATCCACCCGTTCCCTAATTTTTTAGGATTTTTCGCAATTTTCAGGGTAGAAAGCTACCGAAATGTCCGATTTCAGCACATTCGTGAGCATAGTTAACAAAGCTAGATTTATTTATTTAGTACTTTCAATAATTCAAGTAAGACTGACGTCATTTTGATGTCACGAATGAAAATATGCATTAAATATCCTAATGAGGTTAACAAGTTTTGGTAAAAAAGTACACCACGAGCGAAATAATAAACTTCCATCCAGATTATCAGATGCTGTAGAAAATAAAATAACGTGTTTTTTTTTTCTTTTTCTTCTTTCACTAATTCATGTTAGATATCGCAACTGAGAATGATGTCATTTTCACATCTTGAGTTTAAAAATGAGTTAGAAATCCAATAACACTAAAAGGCTTTGACGCAAAAATTTACTATTATAAAAATTCAAGTATTTTGTTTAATGCGCGTGCTACCCTTAGCGATTTTTGAGCTCTGTGATTTTTCAGCAACTATAATAACGAAAGGAAACTTGCATTTTTTAAAATCGTGGGAAATTCAAATGTCGCCACAAGATGCAAAATACTAATTAACACCATGCACAGTATTCGCTATTGCTTTGAAGACGGTCGTTGTATGTATTCCCAAAAATCGTGCAAAATGTCGCCAAGTTTGGACGACTTTTGGCGGTATATTATCTATATTAGATATGCTTTTTTTGGTTAAATTTTAGCAACTTAACAAACTCTTGCACAAAAGTTACATCATTAGCATAATGGCTCCGGAAAATATTTGAAATACCGATTAACTAGGAATAACCCCAATATCTCTCAAATTAACTTTAATAAAGTTCTGTTGCAAGCGAGAGTTTTTCAACGTCGTATCTTTCAATATTACTCCGTTTGAAACTACTGCTCGAAATAACGAAATTGGACTACCCTGGTCAGAACGTGACCGCATAGATTAAAAGTTGTCTGAAATTCTTAAACTCTGCAACACAAAATAACGCCATATTCGCAATTTGAACAATTCCAAATAGTTCCTCGAGATTACACAGTTTGATGTTTTCACGAGCCTTAACTATGGTGGATTTAAATACTACTTAAATTGATACAGCTTGGATGTTTTCCACCACCGCGAGATGAAATATTTTGCTGTGCTAAATACGCCAATCAGACAAGAATTATGCTTAATAATATATGGAGATCTGTTTTAATGGCAATGCATAAATTCCACAGAACCACTAAAAAGTGGAAAGGCATCGTTGATTTAAAATACCTAATCTGTTTCTTTCAATTAAATATTAAAGACGGAGGAACGAAGATAGATAAACGAAGATAGTAATAGATAGTATTCTCATTTTTTTTCCGGTAGTGATAGCAGATTTGTTTGGGTAATATGGATTAAAGCACAGTATACCCCGTTAATAACTATTTCATGAAATTTATATCATTATTTTTCAACGATCGTACTACAACTAACTAAACCATAATCCTACGTTGCGTACTATATCCCGCGGTAGTTTCAACAAAAGGACTACTTGAACTTTTTTACATTTTGTTTTCGCATAGATAGTTACAATTATGTTTTAGTAAAATATTCGATTCCCACCGTGCGAAGAACGGGCACGCAGCTAGTCTATACTATTAAAATCTGTACGCGTCTGTCTGTCTGTGTATAACATCATCTCCTCCGAAACGGCTGGGAGTTGAGTTTCGATCGAGGTGTCCACAGATTCGGAAAATTCCGAGGAAGGTCTTCCGCTAATTTAAATTTCGAAATTCGAATTAGTTTAGGAGATATTGATAAAAAACCCCGTCAAAAATGCTAATTTTTGCTCTCCGCAACTCCGCGATTGTAACCCCTGTAGGGAAAATGTGAGAAATAAGCATCGAGGTTGCCATGTTTGGCGAATTTATTAAATGATTTACACTCTTGCATTAAAAATAAAGGAATAATACTTTTTTTCTGTTTCGAATATTTGCTAGGTTATTTTTTAATTAAAATATCGTCTGCGTGGGAAATCAGAGCAGGAATTCAATATTTTTATACGCAAAAGAAAAAGGATTTGTAAATTTCAGAGACTAAAGTGTATAACCTTATAATTTGGCGAAAAAAATGGCTTATATGGCGATTTTGAGAAAGCGGATTCTAGTGGTTTGTACAATTTTAGGCTTGGCGCAATTACTGAGAGTGTAAAGAAATAGTATTTTTAAAAACATGTGTAGGTTTTACTAGAATTTAGCCTGAAATTTTAATTTTCTGTTCAGAAATAATGCAGTTATTAAGGCGATTTTAAATGATTTTCATCAAGTTAAAAAAATTGATTTAAGTTAGGGAAATCCCGCCAAATTTCCGAAAATTAAACTTTTTCATTTGTATTGCTAATTCTATGCCCCGATTGATATGAGTTGGTGTTACGAGCGTATGAATAGATAATATTTTTTAATCCCGCCAAACAAGGTGTAATAAAATAGGAAGTCTTTATAAATACGAATGCTGTTTGAGATGAATGAGAATATTTTTTAAACCCAGTTAGACTAGCTGGTAATGCCTTTAAATTATTGCATTTATTGTCAAGTTTAATGTGTGATTCATTTCGCTATTTGCCATCGACTGCCGACGTTAATTACGCCAAAATGGCAGTTGTAGCAAAGTAAACATAAACAAATCATTTCATATTCTATTTTTAACACTGCTACAGTTTCCGTAGCAACGGAATCCATTGTTGCCACTTAAGTTGTTCAATTTAATAATTAAGTGAAACCACCCATTTCTACATCTCTTAAGACCCAAAAAAGTGAAAACGAATTAAATATGAAACAAATAGCATTTTAACATATTTGCGCATTAAAAACAGTCGAAGTTTTTTCAGGCAATTCTGCATATTTTTATTTTATTTTCTTCGTGTGAGACGTCATTGTCTTCTGTTTTGCTGTCAGATTATCCGGAGAAGCACATTACACGCTAACGTATGTGCTGCTTCGGCGGACATAAGGAAGCAATTTGTCTGGTGCGTATTTGCCTAACCCCTCTGTGTGTCTAAATTGAAGCAATGAAACTTTGTAGGCGTTTTTTTTTTTAAACTAGAAAAAGGCAGATTAACGTCGTTAACGTGGAAGAAGAAATATTGAAAACTATTTAATTGGTAGCCGTAATGCGAAATGATAATCGATTATTCACATGCGCAAAGCAACAAATTTTCATAAGTATGAAAAGTCAGGAATATGAAATGAAAATCCAAAATAAATCACCAGAGACTATAGGATAAGCATCGTGTACGAGAATGATATTGCAATGGGAATAATTCCGTAAGCGGGAGCAGGTTTAGTTGGCCACTTTTTTTGTTGCCAACATCTAACCCATTAAGGTTGCCGTTAAAACAGTTCTCTATGTATTCGAAGCACAATCCTTGCCGACTGGCGTATTTAGCAAAGCGAAAAAGCTTTGGCGGCATCTGGCTTGGCGACCTGCCCCCGCTTACGGAATTATTCCCATTGCAATCATGTACATAACAAAGGCGATTGCAAGGAATACAAAATATAATATGAAATTAATTGCTCTTTCTTCCCATGGCGTTTGTGGAATCTTTCCGTATAACGGGATCCAATGTGCTTAGAATATTTCATATAAATTACTTATATGTTAAAGTTCTATTTATTTTTTCATATATATTCCAGTTACTCCAGTTACAAGACCTAGAGCTCTAGAAACGATTTCAGATTTTGTTTAATATTGAATTTGACACTATGCAATTAATCTATGTTAAAAATAAAATATGAAATTAGTTATTTATTTAGTGTGAATTGGCAGTGAGATCAACGTTAGTTTTATGTAACAAGTGTGCTACTGTATTAAGAGTTCAGTAAGGGTAATAAGCTTTTCCGCTTAAGTTACGTCACAAATTTTTTCATTTACGAAAGCGACAAGATCTTCACGGAAACAGGATGCATTTTTGGTTTCTGAACGTACAATGTGCATCGACTGATTCGTGCAGGTTTTTTAAATTTGGGTAAAATTTAATACAGTCATCTGTAACATAACTGTGCTAATGCATTGTCCACGCTTTACGAAATGCAAGATAAGATAAAATAGTATTCAACATCATGTAATGTTATTCATATGGTATGTATGAATGCTATAAATTAAACCTAAAAATAGAGAATTATATAATGTAGAAATAAGGTATTTTTCGAAAGAGAAAAGTTTCGTCTGCATACCGTAAAGTTCTTACTTTTCTGATCGCCAGTGACAATGACGTAGTTTTTGTGTCATCATGTTGCAATCGTCTCAAATTTCCACTCATGGAGTCAGCTTTTCATCAGAATTCCAGCAATTTTTCACTATTAGAGATTCCTATCACTGTGTTTAATCGGGGCCTTCGCAATTAGTAATGGGCCTGCGCGTGTATTTTGATGAGCCATCCAAAGAGGCCTACGGATGCTCGAGTCTTCACGTGTACATCAGGCATTTCTTAAGCTTCCCAGTGCTTTCAAACGTTATTTAATGTAGTTTTAAGTTGTAATTGTGCTACTAATTCAAGTACGAACCCATGATTAATTTGTTTGCTATGATACATATTTACATAAAGAAAATAGATGCATATAATTTGAAGGAAAAACAAAGTAGCGCTTACTCTCGTGATTCACGATTGCTTATTTTAGTTTCACAAGTGGATATTTAGTATACTTTAAAATAACTAAATACACAAGACATTTTTATAATGAATATTTCATGAACGTAGTCGTATTTCCTACGTTATTTTAAACAATTCAACATTAATCTTTAACAAATGATGTATTAAAGCGCATTTCAGTGTTTTCGGGATATCCTGTATATTGGAGAAAATTGAGAAAATACGCTCTATAGCGCGATCCCTGAATTAATTATTCTTTAATAAAGACATTTCATGTAGTATATATTATTCTTTTGTCGCTTTCTCAATCGAACTTAGGAATTGAGCAAGCATAATGAACGCTTGTACAAAATATTAATTACATTTGAAGTTTCTGTATAAACGAGCAAAAATCAATAATTTATAATTTACTGTATTTCTGCACTGTACCAGATGTAAGTCTTATGTCAGTCACATAATCAAGGCATATATAACTGATAAATAACATTTTCAACTGGCAAAATTAAATTGTCTAAATAGTATCACAACGTCATGCTTATTTACAAGAATAAAAACTACTCAAGTAATACGATTTCTGATTAAAATAATATATTTATAAATAACACATGAGTAATTATTCACTAAACATGATTTACATACATATTTTTAGAATTTCTAAATACATTATAAGCGTTCACTTACCTTTACATTCAGAGCAAAATGTTCGAATTTTAGGATAAATTTTCATGAAAGAAAATGGTGCAAGATTCACAAAATGATTACCTACATCTAAAGTTCTTTAGTACGACAAAAGTATAAAAAAAATTGTTTTAAAATAATAAAATAATATAACATTTATAATACTTAGAATAATAAAATAGAATACTGTAACTGGGGAAAACAGGCCTCAATGATAAACTCATTTTTAGCGATGGCAACTCATAAGCAGGCCCGTTGCTTAGCGATGGCCCCGGTTTAATTCGAATTAAATGTGTAAGGAAAATATTCGTCTCCTACCGTGCGGAGAACGGGTAAGCAGCTAGTACTGTAAGAAAATCTAACATAAGTTTTAATGGAATGTGTAAATGACAACACTAATTAAAAAGTAAAATGACTCATTTGGAAAATTTTACCACTAATAACTTGGCAAAATAGCTTGGTTACTTGACGATTATATTTCGTATTATAAAAAGTAGCAATTTGAATTTTGCTATAAAAAATTCTGACAAAACTATTTTTTTTGGGGGGGTATACTGTCTTTAATATTTATTAAATACCAGCTGACGTCCGAACAATGTTTTACTGAAAAGGACTCGATATTAATTCACATTTTTTTCTTTCTTTCTATTTTAAGAATATTTTTTTCTTATATAAAAAAGCGGTTTTCAAGAATTAGTGTTAATTTTTATGCACATATTTCTTAAATTTATGTCATGAGTATAAAGCAGACTTCTGATTAATTTATTAGTAAAATAATTTACACTTATGAGTAGGGTTGACTTGAATGTGTTTAATCTTGCATTATTTGATAGTATTTACGAATGAAGTATTTACTGGTTAAGGTGCCTGCCTACCTTTAAAATGCAATTTTCGATCAAAAATCCTATTTTTAGTTTTTGGCTATTTATTAAAGCTTAATTTATTAGCTTTCTAAATCCGTTTGAATTTTCTTTCTATCATGTTTAGGACTTGAGTTATACGAATTTTAATAGAAGTCACTTGGAAGCTTTCGAAACCGGAAGTAGGATTCTGCCGCCGGAAGTGAATCGTAAATGTTTGTTTACATTACTATTTTACCTAATATGAGTATTAAACTTTGTTACTAGTTATAAAATGAGCATGAAAAATAAAATTGAAAACTTCAAATTATTTAGAATGTGTTAAATATTTGTGGCAACAGCAGTTTTTACTTAGAAATCTGGCATTAAAGTTAGGCTACTACGTTTGTTTACATTTTCGTCGCGTGTTTGCCGTGCTTCCGTTACGAGTGTTTATAAGCTTTTTAATATTAATTTAATTTAGCTTTTTAAATCTTTTTTGACTTAAAATGGGAAAAAGTATTGGCAGGAAGAAAAAACGCCAGTTTCATGGCAATAGATACAGCAAATCTAACGAAAATGACACTCTCGAAAATCATGCTGTACGTACTATAGCATGTGCAAAACTGGACACTACGACTAATACGAGTGTTGAATTAGCAGATCAATCAATAAGTGGAAGTAGAATTATTGATTTAGTGATATTGTGCAGTGTTTTTTCTGACATTTGCTGCCCTCAATGTCTGAATTTAGGATTAACTTTAAATGAAGACTCAAGGTTTGGATTATGTTCTGATTTTGTTTTGAAGTGTAACAACTGCAACTTTTTGAAAGGTTTCGCTTCATCCAACAAGGTAAATAATGAGTCCGAAGTAAACAAGAGATTTGTTTATGGAATGAGGCAAATTGGCAGAGGTTTCTCTGCGGCTTATAAATTTTGTAGCACTATGAATTTACGAAGACTTGCAAAAGCTACTTATGAAAAGTATGAAAAGAAACTTTTGAAAGTTGTAGCAGATATAGCTGAAAGTTCTATGCTAAAAGCAGCTGAAGAAGTTCGCTCAATAACAAACAGCGATGAATGTGGAGTTTCGGTGGATGGAACTTGGCAGCGAAGAGGTCACACATCATTTAATGGCTGCGTTGCAGCTATTTCAGTGGACACTGGAAAGGTTTTAGACCTGGAAGTTATGTTTTCGTACTGTAGAATATGTAAAAAGTTACATAACTTCTCAAAGAATGCTGAGTTGGACTCATTAAAAGCTGATCATGTGTGTCAATGCAATTTTGAAGGTGCTGCGGGAAAAATGGAGACTGTTGGTGCATCACGCATTTTTCAGCGGTCTGTGGATCAACGGAAGTTGAAGTACGTAAAGTATTATGGTGACGGGGATTCCAAAGGTTTTCAGTGTGTACAGGACACTTACGGAGAAAAAAGTGTGACCAAATTAGAGTGTATTGGACACATACAGAAACGTGTAGGTTCACGTTTACGGAAACTAAAATAAAAAACCAAAGGTATCTCGGGAAAGGGTAAGTTGACTGACGCATTTATAGACAGGCTCCAGAATTATTATGGAATTGCCATTCGTGCTAATGTTGGGGATTTGAAAAGCATGCAACAAAATGTTATTGCAGTATTATTCCACTGTGAAAGAAGCCAATGCATAGACAATGCCCAACTGGAACACAGAGCTGGTGCTTTTATCAACGAGGTCTGGCAAAAGGGGAAATCAATATTAAAGAAAAGTACCCTGGTTTACCCAACGACATCCTAAATACTGTAAAGCCGTCTTATTTAGAACTGTATTCTAGGGAAATTTTGGAAAAATGCTTACATGGAAAAACACAAAACGCCAATGAGTGTTTTAATGGCGTTATATGGCAGAGAGTGCCAAAGGAAGTGTTTGTATCGTTAAAAACTGTGAAACTGGGGGCGTACGATGCAGTAATACAGTTCAATGAAGGCTATCAAGGCTGTCTAAAAGTTTTAACAGATCTAAATATCACAAATCCTGGGTATTTTACCGTGTCAGGATATCGACAGCTCGATGGCTTTCGAATGACCAATTCAAACCGTCATTCAACCCCAAGTGCACATAAACGTAGAAAAATTTTAAAAGCAATTAGAAAAAAAAAGATCATTGTTCATAATAATAGAGATGGCGAGCTGTACAAATCAGGAGCATTCTAAAAATAATTTTTTTATTTTTGAGGTAAGATTTAGTATTTGTTTCTTTTTTATGCTTTTTCTCAAAATGAGATTTTTACGATTTTGCTTTATTGCAAAACACCATAACTCAAAAAATATCTCAAAATCTCAAATCTCAAATAACTCAAAAAATTATTAATGCAATGTTTTGAAACTTTGACAAAATACTCTTGAGGAGTCATTTTAGGGACTGAACTACTATGATGAATCTAGTTAAATTATTTTTTGTTTTTTTTGTTGATAGAAGTTATGAATTGTCATGTATATTCGTGATTTCTCCCTGCATAAAATGTTAACTTCTCTAAAATATTAAATAACATGGTTAGAGTTTCGAGTTTAGTTCATTCCCTTAAGGACCTTTCAATAATCAAAATAAAATTTACAGAATAAAAATATCTTTATTCAAATTTGACTTACAATGTTTTCATAAAGTGCTTTTTTTTCGCAAATTTTATGTATATTTTGAGCCTAAATATCAAAATATTTTAAAATTTGCATATTTTTTCATGTTATTCGCAGTTTTTAACTGTATTCTATTATATAATTCTTATAAATTAGCAATTTTTTAATTATTAAGAAAAATCCCCCCCGACAGTAGGCAGGCGCCTTAATCAAATTTCATTTTAAACAATAAATTAAAAAGTATTTTATTGTTTTCCAGGTTCATGCAACGCTGAAAAACGTAGTTAGAGAAAAATAGAGAAAACGAAAACTATATTAGCACCTAAAAAATCTGGATATGACTGCAGAATGAGTTTCAAAGGAGATTCACAAACCTATGCCTACACTTAAAGAAAAAAAAAAGAAACCTGGGTGATATTTAGAGTTCCGATTGACATAAGATAATAAAGCCTGTGTTTACAGTTTAATAGTTTCCATCTTTGTCCATGAATGTGAACACTCCAGCATGCTTTTTTAAAGATAAATCTGAAAATGTCAATAAAAAGTATCATTTTTTTATTATTTATTACTCATTTTTTAGGGTGGGGTGGGATAGTTACCCGAGATATGAAATTAAGTACTCTACGTTGAAAATTGAAGTATTTTTAAAAATCCCTCAATTTTCAATTTTCCAATTTCAATGAAAACTAATGAAATATGTTATTTTTCGTGCCTCCTGATCCCTGTAATTAATGCATTGTGTCTCAGGAATGATTTTTTTTTTCCTTCTGCAAGCACAAATATTTTTCTACAAGGAAATGCTTGAACAAAAATATAATTGATTTGGCATCTTTCTAAGTGGAAACAATCTCTTTTCATTACCCACCCTTAATAATGTATTAAATAGCAGTGTTAAGAATCCGCCATGAAGAAAATATAGATATGAAAAAAAAGTGATAGAAATAATATTTTTATGAAATTAGGATCACTCGCGTCATATGCAGATTTTGCTTTCCGAATGTGTTTATCTATGTTTACGTATTAGTTAGTATTTCAATTAAAAACTTTGTAAGAAATCTTTCTGATTTAAAATGTTTAATTTTCGGATCAATCAATAGTTTTTGAATTTTATGTAGTGTGAGAAATTTAGATGAAGGACTTTAATATAAAAATATAATGTTGAATAAATTTTTACCCAAATAAGGTTATATATCATACAAAATGTTAGTAACATGTTATTAGAGCATAGAGTGCTTAGAACATGATACGTAATTCCGCAATACTCAGTAAAAGCTTTTCTTAGATTTGCAAAATATAATAAACGAACCCATCAGCACTGCCTTTTTAATATTAAGAAAGTACCGGATATGTTAAGGCTTTATGCAGATTTTAAAGATTCATTTAAAAGAAAAAAAAACTAATGACATAAAATTTCGGTTTGCCCATATACAATTAGCGGCAGATAGGAGTTTACTTAATGGCAAAAATGTAGTAATTCTAAGTGCGACCCATAGTTGGCGCTAATATTCATAATGTGAAGGGAATTTTCGAGCACGGCTCGAAAGTCTAGTTTCTTTCTAGTCTATTTCATGCTAACCAAAATTTTGTTGTTATTATTTGTTTTTTATGAATAATTAATGTTTTTCGAACTCAGAGTGCATTGAAATTTCATTAAAAATTTTCAAATTTCATTAAAAACGAGCAAATGTAATTAAAAATTGCAGTTTCATTGAGTATTGTGAGACAGAAATCATATTTGCATCTTCTTTAAAACTAGTTTCGTGGTATGCACATGAAACACGTTTCGATTACAAAACATCAAACAACCCTATCTATCGTTAACTTTTTTAAGCTTCAACATTTTTGTCAAAATAATAATAATAATAATAATAATAATAATAATTTTTAATCCTATTTGTGCATACTGAAAATGTTTTACTTCATTAATAAATTTTTAAACATATTTAAATTTATGTTGCAAAAACACTGGTTCTGAATTAAACTAAATGATTCTTTTTTTGAAAAAATAAAATAAAATGAAGTGAAATTATAAATAAATAATTCATGAAACCTCTACGTTATTGACCATTTTCAAATTTCATATTTCAAAATAGCGGATGTACCTCTGATAAAAAAGTCACAAGATCTACATCATAATTTTCTTCTAAATGTAATCCTGTTGCACTTCAATAAAGTGGAGAAATAATATGAGAGCTACAGTTTATTATGTGTTTAAAAATCCTACAAACGTATTTAAACTTTTAATCTATATCATATTTTCTTCCTTCCACGGTCATATTTGAAATGAAAAGTAAAGAAATATTTCCATTTGGATGAGCAGTTTTTTCCGTCAAGAAAATATGAATGAACGCACGTGCCAAATTTCTCATCAAATGTCTCGAAATATTTACCTTTGAAATTGAAGAAAACAGTCTTACGGTCAATAATGTGGTATGTTAAGAAAAATATATCATAAACTTAAGAAAGACTTGTTTTAAATCGATCTTCACTGCATAGGAAAAAAATTCGATGTATTATTATTTCAGATTTTATCAGTGAAGAGTGGAGTCATTCTCACCTTCTCTTCAAATATGTTTAATCTGTTAAATTATTGATGTGTAAAATGCTCTGTAAAACTCTGAAAAACAATTCAATGTTTGAGCTACTCATTTACAATGAAAATTTTACGATTAAAGCAGTATATATGTATTTCATTTCCGCTTTTTTAAAAGAAGAAGAAGAAGAAGAAGAGAGAGAGATAGAATCTGTTAGAATTATTGATCAGTTCGGTTAATTGGAGCTCAGATAATCAGTGCTCTAAATTATGCAGGAGAAAGTTAATAATTTAATTAAATATACGAAAATTAATCATCCGTTTTCTCACAAAATTTCTGGAGTTAAAAAATTTTCCTTATTTTAAAAAAAGTTTATGAATTCATGGAGAGAAGGAAAATTTTGCCTGAAACTGAACCTAAACTAAAAGTATCCCAAATTTTTAGTTTCTTTCTAACTGCGGAAGTGTAAGATTTTTCATTGTAAAGACCCATCATGAATTTAAAACAGTTATTTTTTATAATTTCCAACAAGGTTGAATAGTGTTTATGATTTCGGTTTGTCTGTCTATCCGTCCGTCCGTGCTCTAAATCTCGTAAATATGCATCTATTTCTACGAAATTTATATATGTTATTCTTATCTACTGTATCATGTACCCTATTGAAAATGGTCTGTGTGTGCAGCATTTATACTTTTTCTTCAGGAACAATCAAAATATTCGCAATACATTGTGCTCTATGGAAACCTATTCTTTAAAGCGTATTATCCTAGTATATAGCTAAGCTGATCTCCGATTCCAAGATAAAACTTTTTCCCTTTATTACTACGAAAATGCTGCAAAATTAAGCACGAAAAGCCTAATAACATCTACTCCGTTTATAAGATCCGCTTGCAATTTTTCAATCTGTATAAAAATACAGAAAACAATCTCCGCTATTTTAAAAATCTGAAATCCACTCGTTCCCTCATTTTTAAGCAATTTTTCGCTATTTTATGCTGCATTTCACTTCCGAGAATAAAAAAAAGTTTATCATTGGCGTAACAAAATTTGCCATCACTAAGTAAAAGATTGACTTTCTGGAGATATTGAGCTGTTTTCAGATTATGAATTGAACATAGGAAAATGATTTTATGCTCTTACGAATAATACATAACTCACAGTAATTATTTATGTGGCGTTTATTTCTTTATTATAAAAATCTTCATGTAATAAATGATTAATTGTGAAAATGTACTACTACAAATATTTCCAATATTAACATTAAGTTGGAAAGTTCTTTCAAATCTATGCGAGCTTCATAGTTCGCCTTTTTTGGTTTCTCAAAATTGCTATCCCTAACGCTGACACTTGTTGCTTTACGGTTTACTTCGTCAAGGAACATATTACCCTTTGTCTTAGGAAAAACATCCTCATGAGAATCATATTTTGGACGCTTATCAAAAAATTAGTCTGGATAAGCTATCAGCAGTGACAATCCTGATTCTGGGGGGGAAATGTGTATTATTACTATTTTTTTGTAAACAAAGACTCTAATTAAACTCTACTTATACGTTTTTAGGAAACTTTTTAGGAATTAGTTCTCTGTTGAAGATCTCGTGTTGAAAGAAGATTGACAAATAATATTCAACAGGCCTCTTAACTAATTCGAAGGTTCTTAAGTGTTTAATCACGATGCATACTTCATCGTAATACATTCTAGTATGTTACGTTGAATTAAATTATAAATATGACATACACATTCGTCTGAATGTGAGATATGGTTTATAGTTTATAATTTAATTTGGTACCTTGCCAAAACTCTACTGTTACTAACCAACCTCCTTTCTTTTTAGCTATGCATGAGCATAATTATATAAGCAAACAATAATTAATATTGATTTTAGAACACTTATGCAAACGTTATAAATTGAAAATTTTCTGTCGTTGAAGATTTTTTGTTAGTAGTGCATTTTCTTCATTTCAACAATATTCAAATTACAAGAAACTGTTATGAAGATAAAAATTTCCAATTTAAAACTTTTGCTTCATCTTCCAATTCAATTTCAATATAGTATATCAGTTTTTTTTATGAAATTCTACCATATATTCTTTTTTTATTTTACTTAATGAATATTTTACAGATTAAACTAAATACCGTTTTTTTAACTATCAATCCTTTCATCCATTATCTTAAAAAGATAAATATATATTTAATAGTATGCAATAAAATAAAGGTATTCTACAAAATTGCATTTTTTGTTAGAAAAATGTATAAGAAAGACAAATATCAAATACAAGGAAAATTCATAATAATCCCGGTAGAATCACTTTAGCTATTAAAGAAAAATAAAACTGAATACCAATCTTTTGGTCTTCAAAAAATATATAATATTCTTTACCCAATATATTTCTTTGGAAAATTTTCTTTAATATTTAAGACTTTCCTTTACTGTAATATTTTCTCATTTTCTCATTGGATATTATTCATTTTTAGAGAATTTTTAAAAAATTTAATATTACATTCAAACCTATTATTAATTTTACAACTAAAAAATAAATATATCATATAAAATAATGCAAGTTAAAGAGAAAACATGAACGCGTGTCAAATTTTATATGCATATTTTTATTAAAACTTCATCTAGGTAGGTTATGATTATTACATAACTAACTGCTACCCGCGCCTTCGTCCGCGTTGGCTTTAGAATTAGGTCCAGAGAGAAATAAAGCATGCGTGAATAACAAATATGTTTGCACTATATAGGCAAAAGTGACTGTATTTAAATATTATTTATTTTTTATTTATTTTAAATGAAGTGCAATGCATGGTAGTATACTTCATTTAAAATAAGAGAGTATACAGAGTTACTAAATTTAGATTTTTTTACGCATTTGGCGAATAGAGACATTTACGACAATATTTGCGAATTATTTTGAGCGTTCTTGTAAAAGAAATATTTATGCTATTTGCATGAATTTTAGCATATGTTAATCAGGAATAGTGCAGCTTTCTATTAGTGAAAAAGTTTTAGAATAGCTTCTGTAGTTACAGAGATACACATTGAGCGTAATTTATTGGAATTATTTTGAGTGCTCCTGTAAATAAACTATTTATACTACATGTATGAATGTTAGCCTGTAATATTCAGGAATAATGCAGCTTTCTATCAGAGGAAAAAAAGTTTTGGAATCCATTCAGTACTTACACAGATACACATAGAGCGCAATTTAATTCTTATGAGTATCCGTGTAAAAGAACGATTTGTGAGATATGCATAAAAGGTAGCCTATAATACTCAGGGCCCCACGAGTGGTTGGGAGTTTCTGCTCTCGAAACTGGAAGGTGGGAGGTGCAAGGTTCAAACTCCGGTCGCGCTTGTCGACCTAGCGTTCGAAGTTTTCCTTGGTTTTCCCCGAAACTTCACGTGAATATGGTGTAGGAAAGTTCCCCACAGAGGACATTCCCTATATGGGCCTAGGACTCTAGTGCAGTCAATCGGCCTTAATGCACAAACATACAATAATACTGAGGAATAGTGTAACTTTCAATCATTGGAAAAAGTTCTAGAATCGGTTCAGCAGCTACAAAATGCCCTTAGTGCAATGTATTAGAATTATCTTAAATGTCTTTATAAAAGAATTTATGCTACATGCATGAGAGGTTGCCTGTATGTTGATCCAGGGTATACGCTACCTTCATTCAAAATTTCATCCACATCCGTGGATGTGGTTTGCCGTGGATGCTCTTTTTGTGTGGTTCAATCAGAAACATGCAAGCATACGAGCACACACATTTATATTATTGGTAGGATTTGGAAATATATGAACTTTATGAAACACATTTAGACTTTTCTTTCGTATGCTTTTTTTACTTTAGCGTAAAACTAACGCAATTTCCATGCCATTTCATGTTTTTCTAATGCACGCGATTCTGCAAATAGAATTTCTGCTTTATTTCAAGAGCATAAATCATTTTGTGCGGGCGAAACTCGCCAAACATGACCACCTAACATAATTTTTAATTAATAGTTAAAAACGCAATGAAAAGTTCGAAGTTCGGAGCCTCAGGTGCGCTTTACCGAAGTCATGGGCCTATATGCACTATTTTTCAAAGCTCTGAGTGCTGTATATTTGTCTGGAGAACATTTATTTTTATTATTATCGATAGATAGATATGGTATATATATGTAACTGCCGAGCCAACACACACAGGTTCTCTGAACGTTTATTAATGTTCAGAAGACGTTTTCTGAACGTTAATAGACGTTCAGAGAACCTGTATGTGTTTTCTGGGTGGCATCATTTCCGGGGTAATTCATGTTTTTCAAATGCACGCGATTCTTCATTGAAGTAATAGCATTTCTGTTGGCTCTAAACATAAACCATTTTATACGGGCGAAACTTCCAAGCATTGCAACGTAAAAATGGTTCTTAATTAATAATTAAAAAAGTAAATAAAAATCTAAAATTCTAAGTAGCTTATAGCCGTCTCCAGGGTCCCAGCTATCCCTATACCAAAATTCATCATAATCGATTCAGCGGTTTAGGCGCGAAAGCTTAACAAACAAACTCCCTTTCAGATTTATAATATTAGGATGAATAAATAAGTATAAAATACTTTCTTTTCTTTAATTAAACGTAGAATATTGATTTGCATAGAAATTTTCAATGAATGCCTGAACAACTTTTTAAAGATATTATGAGAATCGCAGGAACATTCACTATTTGTTAAATAGAAATGATTGAAATAAAATATCTATAATATCATACTATTACTGAAAGAATTAACTGACTGAGTGCTTATTATTTAAAGTATTTGCGATCAGCCTCGGAATGACTTTCTCCAATGTTTTTGCTCCTGCCAGAAATATTAGATAAATTTCTCACATTAATTGAATTTTCTAGTGATACTTTCTTTAGAAAAAATATATAGAGGGTGGCCTATAATTATTGGTACAAAATTTAAAAGGAAATACGGCACATAATAAGGATTCAGAATTTAAAAACAATACGGGGTCAAAAACGCCTTCTTCCATCACCTGCTAATCACTTTCTGAAAAGTGTTGAAGTATTCGTCTAATTTCTTAACCAAGTTTCTTAAAAAGTCGGTTTTTCTCTTAAAACTTTATACGTGGTATGATATGAAATGGAATTTTTAAACGATCAATTTTAGCTATGTGTTTTCGGTGAAAGACACATTAATTTTCGACGATTAATGGTAGGAATCTTCTGTATTATTTCAGCACATGTTCCAAAGAACAGCTGAAATGACAATCACGGGAAAACGATATTGATATTTATCCTACTCTAACATTGTTTTGTTAGAGATGATTGATGTCTCCCACTCTAACATTGTTTTGTTAGGTGCATAATCTTTACTTCAAAGCTTTTAAACCTATTTTGGGTTACTCATTTATTTTAAACTCGTGAGATCAAACGAATCTGAAGTTTTTAAAATGGTTCGAACTTTTCTGACAGTAAACGTCGCATCCCCTTCAAGTGGTCAAGCACATATACGCATGCGCGATTCCGGATGGTCTGCCAGTATGACTTCGTAGAAATACTGCCATACAACGAAAGAAATAAAATGCAAAAGAGCAATAACAGCAATAATTCCTGTTCACTGATAATTACCCACTTGGTCTCTCGAAAAAAGGGAATTCATACTTGTTGATTTCTATGATATTTATCAAGCTGTAACCGTTAGGCTGTAAACTTTAAAAAAATACTTGTGGCGTCATTTTTATGTCATGATTAATTTAATTGTGATGATTAATATGTGATGATTAATTTAATATTAAAAGCGATGTATTAAACTCCTGTAAAACAATCGTCTCCCACTCTAACATCGTTTTGTTAGGTGCATAATCTTTACTTAAAAGCCTTTTAACCTATTTTGGGTTACTAATTTATTTTTAAGCTCGTGAGAGCAAAATGATATCAGTCTCACTTGCAATATCTCACTTGATTAACTAAAATTCCTTACCAATCCTCTTGATTCACACTTATCGATTGTTGTGGAAGTTTATCATTTCGCCCTTGGCGCTGATTTTATGTTTAAGATTATTACCCTAAATGCGTTTATCTTGAATTTTAAATAATATTATCATCATCATTGACGGACCAGAAAATGCCAATAGTGTCACTTGAATTACTGAAAGAAAAAAAGAAGAACCTCTTCTTGTTGCCTATAATCACCAATGTCCTCAAATCGATCATTTGAGCAGCTTTCTCCGGTGGAAATTCTGGTAAATCGCTAAAAATCAGGGAAGGGATGAATTTTCAGACTTTTAAAGTAGCCTACGTTCTCTCCTGTACCGTTTTACATGTCTGTGCACAATTTCAATACGGTGGGTAGAATAGTGCAGATTTGTGTACTAGACAAAGAAACTTTCAAACTTAAATGTTACATTGTAACAAAATTCTCGAGTAGCTTGTTCATCACAATGTTTCAAATAAGATTTTGCTTATATCACATTTGAGCGTTGTGTGATTAAGGACAATTATCTGCACGAGGGATGTAGGCCTGCAGGTGTGTTACACTCCGTGGGGGGTCTTTTTAAGGGGTCCTAAGCTGTATTTACGCTAGGTTTCAGAGAAAGCCACGGAAAACTCCGAACGGTTAGGTCGACGGACATCCGATGGGACCCGAACCGGGGACCTTCACACTTCGCCCGTCAACCATTTCCAGTGACACAACCAATGTGGCATGGTCAGGCCTATATCACGTTTGAAAGCAAGTTAAAGAAAAGCGACTGTAAAAATAATTGCAAAGAGAGTAATGGAATACGAACTGTCCTCCCTTAATCTCGAACCTAGCTGTTGTCACGCGTTCCTCAAACTTTCCTTCGTAATGTTCCCTACCGATAATTTTGCTTTGTTTCAGTATGTTTATTAAAAAATGTCTTAAACTTTATCTTTTTATGCACCAGTGAACGCTCACTTCCACTGCTTATTGATAATCGTTAAAATTTTCTAAAGGACTTAAGAAGCTCAAGGCTTGTTCTCCAAATATTGAATATCTTAAAAATATTAAGAACAGAGAAAATTACGGAAGGTATTTTCAAAACCTAAGCAGTAGTTGAATGTTTTTCGTAAAATAACATGCCTTAAACCTTGCTTAAAAGATGAACAAATATTTCTTTTTTTAAATAATTAGAACTAAAATTAAGATAATTACTATAACCCGAGTATTCTACAAACAATAAGGCTAGCTTACTGTTTCTAAGTGTAAATTGAAGCGATAAATCATATTTATGCCGAAGTTTATGCATTGAAGTTTCAGCTACTTGATATTTAAAATACGCTGCAAAGCAATTACTTATTGTGAATAAAATCAGTTTTTTAATATTAAAAATATAGTAAAATTAGTTGCATTTGTGCCTGTTTATTAGCATAAAATAGAAAAACTTTGAAAATAAGCGAAAATAGGAGTATAATATACAGAAAGTATTTTAAGATTTTAATCGTTTATTTATTAAAATATTTAATTTAAAACAAGCACTTAATTTTAACATATCGCAGACCTGTCGCTTCGCATATTCACTTAAAAAATATTTTTGCAACTCTTTCGAAAATTTAACTTTAGGTTCTGCATATTTAGTTAAAAAAAATAGTGATTTCAACCAAAATATAAGGATGAAGAAGAAATCCAAATTTAAAAGCGTAACTTATAGGACGAGGAAAGCCATGTGTTTTATCAAATCTCCAGAGGGAGCGGCAGGCCGATTATAGTAATTGTTTCCTAGCGTTTTCCTCCGTGTTCTACTTGGGCTGTGGATATAACAGATTTCAGCTTCAATTTCTTCTTGTAATAGAAAGAGATTATTGATCTTCCAATTGGACGGTACCATACGAAACCGAAAGCCTTATCTGTACATTTCAAAGCAGGAATATCCTTCAAGAATACGATTATACATGACTTTAATGGTACTGTTCAACTGTAAAGAAATATGTAATTCATTTTAATCTATATAAAAATATACACATGTATTTAGATAATTTTAGATAAGAATGCATGAGCTAAAATTTTCTTTTTCGTTTACAAATTATTTCCTTTTATTTAACACTTTCCAACAAGGCTGAAAAGTGTTTATGATTTCGGTTTGTCTGACTGTCCGTCCGTACGTGCTATAACTTCCGTAAACATGCATCGATTTCTACGAAATTTATAAATGTTATTCCTGTGTGCTGTACGATGTACCCTATTGAAAGCGGTGCATGTAGCATTTATAGTTCTACAGGAGCACCGAAAAATTTCCAATGCATTACGCTCTATGAGCTGTCATTCTTTAAAGCGTAATTTAGCGATATTCGGCTATTTAAAACGAAACAAAATTGATGTATGTTATTAAGGATTAAAAGATGAAGCTTCCAATTGAAAATAGTGTCTGCATCAATGATAGTTCTCCTAGAGGATCACTCAAAATCACTCCAAAAAAGCACAATCTGTGGCAGTTGAAAGAGTTTAATCCATTTCAAGCACAAGGTCTCACAAAATTACATTTGCAGTGATTATATGACGTTTCTCTTAAGATTACCTCCGATCTCTTAAGATTACCTCTAGATTTAAAAGCACTACATCGCCAAACTTGACGCAAAGATATTGCTTTGTTGGAAAGCGTTTTAGAGTCCATGCGTTTGACATGATTTATTTTTCTTTATCCTTTTTCTTTTTTTTTTTTTTTAGATCCGAAAATTTTCCCAATTTCATACTGGGACAAGGCTGAAATCATTTCTTTTTAAATTACTGCATGAAAATTCATAAGCGTGTAGCTTTCAAAAATGACAAACAAAAATGCATTTTCTTGACATTTATTAACTTTCTTTTCGAATACGTCCCTCACGCACAAAGAAAAAAAGAAATATTAATAATAATTCTTCACGTTCTATCGATTATATAGGCGCATCTGGGATCACTGTCATGCTCTTCTATTTTTGAAAGTTAATAATGTTTCCTTTGATCCACGGATATAAATTTAATCTGTTTATCTTCCATTCTTTCTAAGACAAAATACATGAAGGAAAGTAATAATAATAATAAAAAATCTTGAAATAACATTAGGACAAAAAGTAAAAGAAAAGAAGACTATTTGAAGATTCTTGTGTAAGGAAATGCTAAAGAAAGGTAACTTTATAATCCAGGCCAAATATATATGAAATGCGAATATTCTGCATATGGAAGTAACTAAAAATGAATTTATCGGAAGAAGTTTGGAAAAGGAAAAAAGAAATTCTTCCGTCCTAGCTAAATTTCTTTGTAAGTCTGATTTTTTTTTTCTGCTTAGCTTCGGATGGCATAAACATATTTCGAAGTCTTTTTTTTTCTTGGGTTGTATTGATCTTCCGTCCTGTAAATGAACAAAATACACTAAGAAAATGTCATTTGAACAATACTACTCTTTAATTCAGTGTGAATATATTTACTGATGTATACAAAAAAAGTTATAGATTATACAAAAAATTGACATCATATAATCTTTCTGGTAGTGGAGAATTATTTTATATTTTAGCATTGAAAAGTATGAGTCAGTAGAACCTAGCACAATATCTAGATATGAAGTTGGTAATGTAATGCAGGTGTGCGGTTCAACTGTGAATGTTTTATCATCTGGAAATCATCGTCTGCTTCGTAGTTTATTTTATGAAACACAAATAATCTGAAATTTTTTTATTGTTAAATAAAACAAACAACGCCTGACAACGAATATTCTTGGTAATTATACATTGTTTCACATAGATCTGACTTCTTCCTCTATATATATGTATATGCAGGATCTCCCATAACTAATAATAACAAAATTTAAGAGAAGATAGGGCACATAACAAGGAATCAAATTTGGCTTGCCCAATGTTTTGTCCAATATTTTATTCTCTAGAGGGCTCTGAATACCTCACATTTATTTTATAAACACCCTGTATATTACGCTCGTCTGAAATTCGGTTTACAATTTTGACATTTTTCATAAAATTAAACATTAGTCGTTCAGTGAAAGAAGCGATTCAAATTTAAAATTCCTCCGTGCACAACTATTATAAAATTAAATAATCAGTTTTGAAGAATGTGCATTTTTCAATAATGGGGTTATTTAGCTGAAGATGGCAAACACTTTCATTCATGTTAATTTTTTAAAGGATAGAGATAAGTGGGCAATATAAATTTTTATAAAAATGTTCAAAATAAAATAGGGAATAACACTGCATTAAGAAAAAGTTTCTACTTAATTTTTCAAAAGTTTACAGTTTTTGAAAATTTGTATGTACACCCGTACAAAAAGAGAAAAAAACTTATTATTTAGTGAAATACTTCCCATGCGTTAATGATGTGATGTACACAATTTGAGAATTACATCCTAATAAGTGTTAGAGGTATAAATGCGATTTAAATCACTTTTCAGTGGCTCTCGGAGGTCAAAATTCGCATCTGATGTTCGTGTTTTTAAAGGTCGTATAGAAATATAAAAGAAAATAATATATTTTAGAATTTAGCTAATTCTGGTATTTTTATTGAATGCACATGATTCTAGCAATAAACACTTGCATTCAAATTAATATATAACACAGGACCATCTTTACTTACCCTCATGCCAGGTCTGTTTTATGATGATTGGCCTATTTTTTTTCACATCTTGTCATTAGTATAAGGGTCTCACGCGTGTTTTAATAATTAGGATTTCTTTGTATGCGGGGTTGTATTCAATTTTTAAAAATGTAACTTTTTTTTAAAATCAACGACAATAATTTTTTTATCAAATTAGGTTTTCTTCCTACCTTATATCGAATTTTTTAATATTTACAGTGCCCACTTATCTCAAGTAGATAAAAAATGATAGCGCGTTACCATATTTTTGGGACACACTGTATATTTCTTGTTTTCAACGAATTAAATTATTTAAAAATTTTAGTTATTATTTTTCTTTCAGCAACTACACAAATAATTGATATAGTAAGAAAAATCTCAGTACTAGACAAATTTGATGAATTTACATATGTTTAAATTTTAATGTTAAGAATAATAAGCTAAAATTTGTGACTTCAAAACTGCTTATAATTTCAAATTTGCTAATAACTATTTTTTTCTAAATTTCAGTATTAATTGTATATGAGCAGAGCAATTAGTAATTTAAAACTAATTAATTGAAATTTTAAGTTTCTTCACGTAAAATTCTATATTTAATATGACTGTAAAATTAAATATAAGTTTTAAAATGTTAAATGTAAAGACTTTTTCTTCAAACGCTTCAAGGTTTTATTTATTTATTTATTCTGTTTTGTTCTTTTGTCTCGGAAAATTTGGGGAATATAATGGTAATCCAATGCTTTTAAAGAAAACTCCGGTAGAAGGATACAAAATACGTTTCAAAAATTAATAAGTAAGTCCATAACCAATGTTTAATATTTTTTCAGAAAACTCCGCTTAGTTATGGGGTACGTAGCTCAAAGTTCAGTTTATATGAAAAATTCTAATTAACAGTCCAGTTGACAGGACGAAACAGACATTTATTATTTCTAGAAATTTGGCAAACTATCTCCAGTACACAGTTCACAGAAATTAATAATTAATAACACATTTCAGTACAGTTAGTACATTATATAAGCTTTCTCATATGTTATAATTCGCATACAGCAAATTCTTCCCCAGCCTAAAACTCCGTGGAAATTCTGCAGAACTCCTATCTTCTGTTCAAAATACAATAACGAAGAATTTACACACAGCCTTCAAGAATTGGTCTCTTAAAACAAGCGAAGCATCGCTTATAAAAGCGCTCACAATGCAGAGCCTCACTGCCCTCCATTGAAATAAACAAGCATTCACTCACCTGAATTAAACTGAACTGCTGAGACCTGATCTGCACTTCTTATGTAGACACTCCGAAATGTCTAGCGCTTTCTTGGTAATTCCATTTTCGGGAACATTTCCTATTGGTCGCATGTGTCGATGACGTAATAATAAAGTTTGGCCAAATGTCCAAAAATAAGTTTCCAAAATTGTTGTTAGATCAACAATATCACCAATATTTTGCGAGAATTCGAGAAAACCAGATGTTAGACAATGGGGGTACCCCATATTCCCTATCTCGCTTTCTAGTTAACCAAATATCATGCAAGAAAAAAATTATTAACATTTGCATTTTAGACGCATGTTTTATTTAAAAGAAAATAGTCGCACAGAACACTAATTTTAGACTACATTTAGACCAGAAGAGCATTCGTAACTTTGCTATCTTCCCAAGGACTTCACGTCCCGGGTAGTATAATCCCCAGTTAGGAGATCGCACAAATATTTACAATGCAGCATTTAGCAATACATCTGAACGACATAATTTAAGCGACTAATTAATAAGCACAATAAGAGAATCCATATTAATAAACAAATAATAAACGCAATAAATTAATACACATTGATAAAAAACAAATATATTACAAATATTAGCATGCCATAAGAACTGACTAAACGGGAAATGAAGAAAAAGGAAAAGAAGAGAAAGACAGAAACAGAGCCTTATCGAATAGGCGCATAAGGCCCCGGCCCATAGTAAAAAAAGTTTAGGGGCCTCAAAACTACAATATTTGTTATTTATACTTGTGGAATTTGATAGGAATAGGTGGGAGGGGAGCCTCGAAACGATAGAGGGCCTATTGTATCAGAAAGTGTTAATCAGGACCTGGACAGGAAAAAAAAAAAAAAAAAAAACACGATGAAGAGAAAGAAGGAGTTGCGCCATAGTTCGTTGATTTGTTTGAGTGATTATGGCAATGAAAACGTTCCGAATGAAACGTATGGCAATGAAACGTATGTCTTCTTGCCAATGATTGGGATATGCCTTGGTAAGCGGGCTTTCCAAGGGACTCAGCCTAAAACCACGCGTATTCTCGTTACATCTGGAAAAAACCTACCAAAACTCCAGACCGTTAGATCGACATTCGTGCGATAGGATCCGAACCCGGGACTTCCACACTTTGGTTGTCTACCATTTTCAGTGACATAATCGCTGTGCCATGGTGAGGCAAGTTACTCGATAGAGAGCATGGTCTATGAATAAATTAGGAATAAATTAAAGAAATTTAGAAATTAAGAAATTTAAGAAATTAAGAAATAAATAGAATAAAAAGAATATTAACTAATTACAACCTCGATAAGTCTGTCGTAGAGCACGACTCTTGGTTTAGAGTTAGGTGCTTTGAAATCCGCAGGACAACATCGCCATATTTTTAGGTAACTTTCCCTGTTTGACAAACTGTCCTTTCCAGTACGTCTTCTCATTTAATTTCAAATTCTTCACGAGTCTTGCACACTACATTTTCTTGTAATTATTTCACATTTTCCTGTAATTCTTTCATATTTCCTTGTAATTTCTTCACATTTTTATGAATTTTTGTTTCGATCTTATAGTCCATTTTGTCATCATGCTTGCTTGAATTTACTCGATTTTCTCGTCCAATTTTTCTCTATTCTCTTTATCGTTTCTTTTGCAGGCCGGGTCTGATCTTGTGGGCTTTAGTATCTTAATCATGTTTATCAGTTCTTAAAGTTCCTGTAATTTTTGCTCTTGTCAAAGCCACACACTGTAAAATTAGTCTTACTTTAGTAGTCCGATTCTGACACCAGCGATGCAGAAAACACCGCATAGTTCTCACTTTCGTATCAAAGTGCATTGCGTATGGAAAGTTGTAGTAAACAATCCAGTTGCCAGCACGAAACACAATCTTTAATTATGTGAGGCGTAGAATGCGAATTTTACATTACAGTTAACGCTAGAAGAAAAGGTATCCGCAAAAATTCGATTCAATATAAAATATATCAAATTCGAAAAAATTCGCGTCGAATCGCAGAATGTTCTAAAAATCAGTAGATGTTGTAAGTGAAACAGATTATTAAAGTTAAATGTATTTTTTTAAATTGTACATATTTTGCAATGCTTGGCAATCAAAAGTAAAGGAACTAAATAGTTCCTTATAAAAATATTAAAGCTAATCATTTTTTCTATTTGTTTAAAATATATTAAGTTTCTCGGCAAATATTAGAAATAATTATATGCCCAGAACTAATTTTCAAATTAAAATTGGGGAAATAATGAACATTTATGAAATGAAATAAAATATTTGACTAACAGATATATATTTTTATAATCCTTCCGATTATATTTCAGTCAAATAACTCTCAAAAATTAATTATTTATGATCATCCAGACATTGTTTTTATATGCGTTAAGATTTTTTTACTGATACACTTGGAAAAATTGAAATGAAATTATTGAAATTAAATTATTGGCTCAAAATATTTCTCAGCCCAGTGAGCATTTTAATTAAATTCCAGGTTTAATCTAGTTCTATGTACTACTTCAAAAGATGTTTTTGAAGCTAATGAACCTTTTTAATGTATATAGTATAATTACACGTATTTTATCAGAATTTAGCTAAACGATTTTTACAGTATCAGTTCAATAAAGACGTAAAATTTTAAACATCAATTAGATAATTAATGAGAAAATGTAACAAATACGGCATTTAAAGTAATGGACGTTTCTGTTGACGTTTGAACGAATATTTAATTGTTTTTGTGATGTACTCACTAAACAATGTATAATAAATTGAATTTTGTGTGTTGCAATTAACAATTTTTGGGTTACTATCCGTTTCAAGCACTTGGCAACTTAAAGTGCGTTAAATATAGACTACCTGCTATTAAAGAAAATTTTCATGATATTTTGTTTTCAATTTAATATTCTATCTTAAATTTTAAAAAAATATCATGAATATATTGAAATAAAATTAATGAAAATATAGAAATATCTTTAATATCACCTTTGCAACTTTGCAACTTTGCAAAGAATATTCCGCCAAAAGAATACCTTAACTTTGGAAATTAAATTGTTTTCATTATTGACAATTTGACTCAACAATTTGTTACTCTCTAATCAGTGATCTTTTAACAATTCATAGAAGATATTACTTTGCTTTCTATGCTTCTGGGAGTATGCTTGCTCGTTTGTTTGTATTAAAGCAAAACTAGTTTGTATTAAAGCCAAAGAGGGATGTCTTCCTAAGAGAGGATGTTTTGGGTGAACTAATTTTCAAGCGTAATCACGATTCATCTGGAGTAAACCTCCAAAACTCCAGATGGTTAGTTTGACAGACGTGCGGTATGAAGACGTCTGAATGATGAACTGATGTCTGAACCATGAAGCATTGGTCGGAAACGATATAGAAAAACATGCAGCCTTAGTTATTTATAATAGCGGAGTAACAATTCGTGCATATGAGAAACCAGCTGCTCTAGATACACAGCCTTTAGAAATATAAAAACACGAGTAAAACTTATTGAAGTCTCCAAAGAGAAAAACGTACAGCATGTGCCTTTGGCACCAGTCCATACTACAACTCAGCCTATGATTACGTTCCAGAGAGGGAAGGAATCTGTTGAAAATCGTAATATAATCCTTGCATCAACAAAACTCACTGAGTTTTGTTGATGTCGTCACGCTTGAGGACGCCCGTTGACGCTATGGAGCTGGCGTAAAAATAAGAAATAAGGAAGATATCCATAGCAGAAAATTAGTAGAGGAAATTCCGGAAACGAGACTTAGGCAGACGGGTAGCGAAACAGAATATGCAAAATATCCAGGAGAAAAGTGAAAGGACTTATAATAAAAAAAAAGAAAGAAAGAAAGCACCCCAATGCAAGACTGGCGACTTATAGTGGCAGTTCAGAGAAAGCAGATAGGATCTGGTCTAAGATTGAGACCTGAATTCTTCGGTCGCTGCGGGGTACAAAAGTAAAATCTCGAGATCGTTATGAAGTTGAGAGGGCCGGTACTGGGACGACCACCGCGTGAGCTGATATGATACAAAATTTTAATGGATTTTAAAAGTTACTGACTTTACGACTTTCTTATAAATTTGACTGTCTTTTTACTGCGTTATTTTAGATAATTATCTTAAACTGCTTATTTTAAATGTTCTCTTTAAATGCATATTTTGGATACTATGTTAAATGCTTAGTGTTGAAGTTCGGTCCCTGGTGTCAGTGACAAACAGGATGGCGAAGTTTGTGGGAATCATCCCTGTCATTCAGATCCTTCCCCCCCCCCCTATTACCGTATACAGCCAGTTAATGCGTAAAGTATAGATTAGTGTGGTTAATGTTGTCGCTGCAAACGACGAGGTGAAAAGAGGATTTGCAGTTTCGCTCGTGGTGAGTTAACAGTTTCTGATTAGTGAGAGAAGTGTGTGTGCCAGGATGTGATTGTGATGGCACTCATCAAATGCTTATATAAATTAGAATGTGTTTTCGAATATGGATGTAAAATTTTAATGTGTTAATTGGTTTTAATGTTGATACTGTTCGATTGTCAATAAAGGTGTGAGTTTTAAAGAATTGTGCCGTCAATCGATCACCTAGACAACAGCCCCGCACACACACACACACACATACACACACACACACACACGCACGCACACACACACACACACACACACACACACACACACACACACACACACACACACACACATATATATATTATGAATATAACTTATGAATACTACTATATGGTTAAGCTGATACCTGGTTCACTCTCTAACAATTCCGGGCGACCACTTGAAGATAAATATTTTAACGCCATTACTTCAAGACGATTAACATGTTCATAAAGATTAAAAGCACAAAAAGCGCAATAACATCTACACCGTACATCGGCTTTAGACTTTTCATAATTATGTAAAAAAATATAGAAAACTATCTGCGATACTTTTAAAATCTGAAATCGCACTCTTTCCCTCATTTTTAAGCGAATTTTGGCTATTTTCAGCTTCATTTTATTTCGAGAGTTAAAAAAAGGGAAATTGCTTCAGATAACAATGACGTCATATTTGAAGTCACGGTCATCAGGCTTGGAAAACAAGTTGCGATTACATTTAGTTTAATGCAGTTTTTCCAGATACCATAGTTTAACTTTTTTTTAATTAAAATGATCGTCTGCTTGAAACATTGATATAAGAGAGTCTGTGTTCACAAAACGAAATCTTTCGGGTGCGAAAAATTTTCCGCGCGTTTCTTGAAGAGCATGAAATTCTATTTGGTTGTATAATAAATAGAAAATAGAATATGAAGTTATTTATTTTAGGTGGACGGAGATTAAATATAGAGTGTAGACATATTTTCGTCATTTTTTTTTCTAGCACCTTTTGTATTTGCCTCCATAATGGGCTTTGGCTTTTAGTATAGCTGTCTATCTATCTATACGCACACATACACACACACACACACACACATATATATATATATGTGTGTGTGTAATTATACATTTACTATAATTACATTTTTTCTGATCGTTTATTTTATTTGGTGGAGTTGGGGGCGGGGGATTTGACCAAATTTTTCATTGTAGTCTGGACTTTAACAAATAATATCGATGTGAGTAGTTGAGGAGTGACAAAAAAACTTTTCGAACCTCTTTGGATGATAGTGTCCTAAGTACTTTTATTTACCAATCGCAAAGCAACTCACAGTTAATTGTCAACACAATTTAATGCCGTTACATATATTTACAATTTGACAAACACGTTAATCTGTAACAATTATCACGCAAAAATTCCTACTTTCACCGTACTTTAACGAATCAGAAACCCCCCAAAATAGGAAAAGAAATTCCTTGTTAAGAGGCTGTACTTTCAGATCATCAGCATCAAGAAGATTAAAGAATGAGCTCTGTTTTTTCTACCACGCTAGCTAAACTTGCCAAATCGTAAGGCGGTTACCACAGAAAGAATACTATTTCTTCAACTGAGCCAATCGTATAGTCGTTTGAAACTCAAATTAAATTACTGCGTTTTTGACTTCAATTTTGCACTAAACCACTAAATATGGTTATTTTCCGATAAGTAATCAACGGTTCAAATATCCCCTTGCTGTGTTTGAAGCCCATTCCTGCATTTGTCCGGCCCCAGGAATGCTTTCGGTGGGAACAGATTAACGTAGCAAGCTGTACACTTTTAACAGACACTCGTTCTGAATTCCCGCACACAATAGATTAAACAGAAAAAGTAAGTTTAAGAAAAAAACATTACTAAAGTTATTCTCTCATCCATGTAAATATAAATCGAATAAAATAGAAACATAATTTTTTAACAAATTAAGTTGCTTAAAAATATGTCATTATAATAAATAATTAAATAATTCCTGCGTTGTAATGGGAAAAGCTTCAGAAACATCTGATGGGGCTCCTACTGACATGTCGTCAGTGGGCTCAAGGAAGATTTATTAATTACCTTTTATTAAATTTAGAACCCGAGTCACATCATTTGTTTCAAAACACAAAGTCGTTACTCTTTATAAAATTTTCAAGGGAACATATAGAAAATTGCAGATTTTAGATAATTTATAGTTTTATATGTTATGAACTTAAACTAAACATCTGAGAGAAAGTCTTCCCAACAGTAGCTTACTTAGCTGTTTAAATCAAGTTCTAAACTGTCAGTCATATTAGTTCTACTGTATATAAATCGTATTTAACAAAATCACAATCATACTACACCCACACCTACCAAACTTCTTTTCATAATTTACTCAGCCGATAAATTCCGTTAAAAGGTACATATGTTTTGAGGTAGTGATGACTAACTATAAATATGAGAATTCCATTATGCAAATCAATAATAATATAAACGAAAAAATTCGTATTTATAAAATTTTCAATAAAGCGTAATCGAACGGCATGTGTTCATATAAAGCTGTTTTTCACATACCGAATAAATTCTGCACTCTTTAGATGCTTATCAAGTTTTAAGGAAATATTTTCTTCAAAATCTTGCAGATAACGTTTAAACTTAACTGGCTAGTTATGTGAATCAGGGAAAATCTCAGCTAAAATATGCTCATCAATCAACTTTTCCGTTGACTGAAATATATATCTTTCCTCCAGATTAAACAGCTTTACTTAATGCATAAGATTTTTAACTAGTTCAAGAAAGTAAAACCATGGACAAATAAGAAGACACTATTAAAATTAATGAACCTTCCAGTCTAGCAAAAGTAAAATAATAATAAAAAAATATCTCTTTCAGTATTTTCAAGTAATTCTGAACTTCAGAAATACTTCTTACATTCCTTGCCTTTTATTTCTGCTTGCACTTGATAGCTTTAGTAATTTGTCTTCGATTTCTTAGACTAATGGATAAAGGCCATTGATCGCTTTTCTTTCTAAAATAAAGGAAAATAAATCGAAAGTAGCATTATACTTTTTCCCTCGTTCGGGAGAAAAAAGGAAACTAAAAAAAAAGCATGTTCTCTGGCTGAATGTGTATTTCAGATATGTTAGTAGCATTTTTATTGAATATACTTTTTGCCCCTAGAACATATGAATAAAACGAATGCTTTGTCAATAAAGAAAAATTACTCTCGTCACGCATAAATAAACATGTTTGTATTGAGTTTGTGGTAGGTCATTTATCAGCAATTTTATAAATGACGTTTAATATCGCTGCTCCATTATCTACCGAATGTAAAATGGTAAATGAAAAGGTGAAACAATTGTGAGGTTAAATTAGGTTAAATACTGAAGTAGATAATTTTGTTTGTGAAATTTATAATTCTTTTTATTAAGTAATATTTTCTTTAGAAAGTTTTGTGTATATTTCTTTAACAAAATGTTTATGACAAAACGAGGGGTATCACAAAGTATCCACATTAGATAATTAAACAGCATAAAAAATTAACTAAAAGTAAAACAAAGATCCATTTGTGTACGATATTAGCTACAATATTCAATGCCAGAATAAAGAAATTGAATATTATTTCTGTTTTATAAAAATGCTTGAAAAAAGAATTGGTATTGGTTTTTTTTCGATTCAGTAGGTAAGATGGGGATGAAAAAGTGATTGATAAAGACGGAGGAGGAATGACAAAAATATGTTTTGATGAGGACTTTTTACTATATTCTAAAGGCGGAACACTTTCATTTACATTAGTAAGGCACTTTATGCATTCAAAAACATCTAAATCTTGAATTTCTCAAATAAAGTCGGTCCATTTCAATTCACATAAGTTAATAATTACAGTCATTATCTGTGAACTGGAGACAGTAATTCAAACGTTATCAACTTATAGATTTTATTGGCATGACCTGTATGTTATTATACTTTGTCTAATCTTGTGAACCAAGCTACAAATTTACAGTGTATTTACAACTGAGTGGGGAGTTTTCAAAATTTACTGTATAGGCAAAAGATTTTGCCCTTGTGGTGATATTGAATTTCACAAAAATACTATAAATTTTCGTATGGCACATGTACGAGAACATTTCCTTTTAACACGTGATCAAATAATCTGGGTGTGATTTCAATTTGTTTTTAGCAATTTCTATGGTGGCATTTTTTTCCAATAAGCAATCCAAATAAAAATGAATTGTTGAAATTGCCCTGAAACATCTAAAACTAGATAGAGTCAGTAGTAGTATTACCATGATACTGTCTGAGATTTTAAGTAAAACTTACCTACATCCTGGCATTATTGAAATGAATAAAAACGTTTTCTAGCAACTGAATATTTTATCATAAAAGTAAGTTATTTTATTTAATTGAACTTTTAAATAGATGTTCAAGTGTAAAACGTATGAAAAAACAAAACGTTTGGAATCAATAACGAGATCCCCAGAGTTAATACCATATTGTTTATTAAACTATCACTAAAACAACTTTCCACATAATCAAAAGAATTCTCATGGGCAGAGCTTTTAAAAATGGGACATCGTTTAATGGGACATCGCTGGTTAAAGATACACTACTAAAAGAACACAGTCTCGTCTATATAGATCTTTTAAGATTCAGTTTCCAGAAGTCTTTAATCTGACGATCTCGGAATCTTTGCACAATGAAAAAAAAATCATAGGGAAACAAGAAGGAACGATTTAAAGGATTCAGGGAAAAACATATGACAATTATGTTAAAAAGAGAAATGGTAAAAAAAAAAGCAGACGAACAGTAAAATAAGCATGATAGCAGTTAAAGGAATAGGAAAGGAAGGCTTATACAATTATTCTAGAGAAGTATTTATAGATATTTTGCTGGTTACATATACAGAAGGGTGTCCAAATGGATGACAACAAGCTTTAATTCTTTATTCATTAGAGTTAAATGGGCATTCTAAATTGGACAAAATGTTCAAAAAAATGGTAGGGGAAAAAGAATATGGCAAACATTCTCTTGTATTTTCAAAAAATGTGTTAGAGTCAAAAGCTTAAGTTTGTGTACGAAATCCATACAAAAAAAAAAAATCTCAATTAACAAAGCATGCAATATATATTAGTGAGGTGATGAATAAAATTTCAGCCTTTGATCATGAATCGTTTTAGAGATATAAACAAAGGTATTCAGTGGCTTTACATGAATTTGGATGTCAAAGTTATTGCTATAATAAAAAAAAATTAAAAAACTTATTTTCGTTCGTCATTTTTTGTACGACCTCTGAAACGCCATCATTTAATCGGTTTTTCTCCCTTCGAAAGCGATTGAAAAGAGGTTGCGTATATTTATCTTCATATCTCTGAGGACACTCTTGAGGACATAATCCTCAATTTTTGTACATCAGTTCTTTAATTTATGGATAAAATTTTACTAATTGAGTTTTTTTTTGACGGAGGTCGTATACAAATTTGAAAAAGTATCACTTTTTGAAAATTACCGAGAATATTTTTTACTTAAAGTGGTTTTTTTTTCTAGCTTATTTTGAATACATTTTTTTCAATTTACATTGCCCACTTACCTCTAATGGATAAATAACTAAACCGTCTTGCCATCTTTTTTGGGACAACCTGTATATATATACATATGTATATATAAATTAATATCTAGTGATATAATTCTTTGAAATACCACAAGACACATGCGGATTTATGCGGAGCACCTCTAAGGAGGCGATAAAGTAAGGAAAAATATGAAAAGCAAAGAAATGAATTGCAATCTACGATTATTATAATAATATAGTAAGAAAAGTTTTTTGTAACTGCTGTCTTTAAATAGCATGTGTATAAAACAGTGATGATATTACTTAAGATTTACGTGACATACATCCGAACAGCATGACTATAATTACAAGATAGCTTTTGCTTGGAACTGAAGATTCTGAAATTCCAGGAAGTAACAAAGAAATATCTTCGCAAATGATTTTAAATTGCAACATATATGATAAATTGTAAATCATTACTCAAAGTATTCATTTTATAATCAATTTAGATGTTTACAATGATTAGTAATTACCATAATTGTTAATCAGAACTATTATTTTTCTTAAGGTATATCCTCATGTTCGAAAAATATTTTTATTTATTTTTTCCACTTTATGAACATTTTATTAAGCAAAGTATATCTTTTTAAACAAGTATTGTTCGTAAAATCTTCAAATCCTTAACGTAAAATAAGCCCCCATAGTATATTTTAAACTTTATTTTGCCCTAATGATAAAAAATGAATATTTAGTACTTAAATAATGCAATAATCTTATTTAATGGAATTTCTTCCTGTAGCCATTTAGAGTTAAACATTCACAATGAATGTGGATATCGAAAAACCATCTATATCTCGTCATAAATGCGTGCATTTATCCTCAGTTTGTTGAAGCTCATTAATCAATACCTTAACAGGGATTGATAATGTTTCCTGTTCTTTAATCATCCGTTATACAGCATGGAAAATATATCGCATGATACGGAAGATTGATAACACATATGATTGATAAATAGATCCATTCTTTGTACATTTCCTTTCATAGATTTCACATTCCAACTCTTTAAGAAAGCAAAAATGTAATAGATTTCATTATATTCATGGCGATGTCGGAATTTTGGACATGTTACATTTAAACGTACTTCTATTTATGTTTATGTTGTTGACCATTTTTCTAATCTTTTAATAAATACAATCAGTAAAAACGTTAATTTGAATTCCATACCTGCCTCAAAATTAATTAAAATATAACCTGAGGCCTACAGGTAACATTTTCATTAAGATCTTACCATAAGCGACTTTTAAAATTAGAGTGTTTACTTCGCAGGTAGTTAAAAAAGTAACAGATGGAAATCTCTCACTGGTGCACACATTCGACAAATGAAATTTTATCTCTAGGTACAACAGATGACTACAGTAATCAAATCCCCTTAGATGAACTAGTTTCCTCAAAGTTGGCTACAGAGCTTAAGATGAAAAGTATTGGAAGATCCTCTCTACATCCCAGCTCTGTCGTACTAGGTGATTTTCATCTCTTCGTTGAAGAAGCATCTGAACGGACAACATTTTCAAACAGATTCCGCTGTCCCTTAACGATTGCTTATTCACTGTCTTGACTTCAGGAGTGGCGCTAGCGGGGAATCGGAGGGGGCATGCACCCCCCGTCGGAGATCACTGGCCCCCTGTCGGGGAGTGTCGTCGGGGATTTTTTTAGAGAATTTGTTGGTTTAGAAAAACGAAGGAAGTTTTGTAACCAGATAAAAAATTCCATTCAAAGTGTCTGACCCGACCGTAGAGGTTCCGTTCACTTCCATTCTCATTCTGCTTGGATTTATACGATATTCATATACTGAATATTGATTATCTGCAGCTCGGAGTATGTTTCTCAGGATTCGAAGGAACCAGCGAACAAGATTTAGATTTCTAGGGTAATCAGGGTTGCCCGATCTGCTGACAATTGCCTTCGTAACGACGTTTTTAACTACGACTTTGGTGAAAATCGCTGGGCTTTCCTGTTAACACAGAACAGATAATTAATGACCATCTCAACATAATAATTTTTAATATACGAAGCCAAAGTAGGAAATTTATCTCTTACTCGAATACTTTTTTGAGAGGCTGTGCAAGTACTGAAACGTAAAATTTGGGGGGTTTTATCGTTTGGCCCCCCTGTCGGGGAAGATAGCCCTCCCGTCGGGGAAAGTCTGGCGCCATCACTGCTTGACTTATCAAAGAGGTACCTGATTAGTGAGTATGAAAACGTAGCTTGGTGCAGAAAGTAAATAAGCATTAAAAAAAAACACGTATTGGACCACCAATAAGAAAATTGAAACAGCAGACCGGTTTTGGCATATATGAGATGCCTTCGTCCGTGCTAGAATGAGAATGGGGAAAATTTGCTCTGTTTATATAGAAAAAGATATAACAAAAATAATCTTGTGAATGTTGATTTCGTTGCCTCCCACCCCGTTTCTGAATGTTGGAAATGGACCTGTTCTGAGTTACTTCCATTTCCTGCTGTCCTATTGGTTCTCATAAAACCATCTTTTGAAACTTACTTTCCTATTGTCCTCGTAAACAACGACCTGTATCTCCACTATTTTCAGACAAATAGAGCAAATTTTTGAAATTCTGATTCTAGCACTGAGGGCAGCATGCCATACTTGCGAAACCCTCTGCTATTTTAATTTTGTTACTGGTGCTCCTATACGTCTTTTTTAATGCTTAATCAGGGCCCCGATTTAATTTAACCCCGGTTGCGGTGCATGGATATAAATATGGAATGAATATTTTAATGATCATGGAGGCTATGTTCAAAAATAATTTGTAGCAAATTCTTTGGTATGTTTGTGTATCCCTTGAATTTCCTAAATAAACATTTTGGTTAAAGGACCTGTTACTTTACCGTTTGAGCCTTCCTCGAAATTATAAAAAATATCCATGATGTTTATCATTCTAGTGCTTTATTTACTTGGGACAAATCATGGAAATTAATATAAATATGGAATAAATATTTTAATGACCATGGAGGCTATGTTCAAAAATAATTTGCACCAAATTTATTGTTATGTTTGTGTATCTCTTGAATTACCTAAATAAATATTTTGGTTAAAGGACCTGTTTCTTTACTTTTTGAGCAACCCTCGAAATTATAAAAAAAAATATCCATGATGTTTATCATTCTAGTGTTTAACTTACTTGGGATAAATCGAACATTTATAAAATAGAGTTAAATTAGTTTTTACACACGCAGTGTAGAGATGTTTTCTATGCATAGCAATTTGCTTATCATAATGCAAAATTTAAAGTGAATTATGTTACATTCACGGAAATGGAAAGGTGTCTTCTCTTTAGTAAAAGAAATAAAAAAAGTGAAATTGAACGTTTTATTTCAGGCAACTGCCAACTTTAATGTCTTCTCAGTGTAAGTTGTCAGGTTTCTGAAATAAGCGGTGCAATTGAATTTCAGAGAAACTGAGTATATCTGAGTAGAGTATTTAGTTCTTTCTGTAAGAACTTCAGTAATAATGAGCTTGGTTCCTTTTAAGTATTTTTTTAAAATCTTTTTCACCGTTTACAAACTTTTAAATAAATTTAACCTTTTCAAACCTGAGTAAATAATTTCTCTCAAACAGATATACATGTCTATTTTTATAAAAATAAAGATTAAACATGTAATAAAATAAATAAAATAAAAAATCGTGGTAGTTATTATATTCATAAATGTACACAACTCTTTCAAATCAAAATTATTAGTATTTTTCTTTGTAAATTTTTAAAAATTTGCTTCATCAATTGTGGACAAGTGGTCTGACAGGGTTAAAATGAATTTAAGATTACTCGAATCATTACTTCTTTAAAGTAATTCTATTCAAGTAAGTGCGTACTGACTTGAAAATAAGACCTAAATTAGAAGATTGTATTTCCATGTAAAAGCCATCAAGTAATATTAGCTAATTTATTTAAATTATAGAAGCTCTTTGGAATGTGCTTTGAGATTTAGTAAATGCAATCTTCCTTGCGTTGTAAGTATTTTAAATGGAGACCAGATGCCATATACACAGAATGTACTCTGAACTTTACAGATCAAACAAATCCATCGCAGTAGTTTAAATAATTTGGTACCCGCATAATACACTTTCAAGTTTCCATATATCGCAAATGGTTAATTTTGTGAGTTCGAATATTTGAAGACGTAACATATAAATTTCTAAAAGGATATTCCAGTATTTTTGCTTATAATAGGATATTCCAGTATTTTGGAATGTTATCATCTTCATTTTGTTAGATAAAATTACCAATATTTTTATTGTATTACATAATAATACATATTTATTACATAATAATTAATATAATATTAAAAACAATTTACTCTTTTCACTGTTTTTAATGATATATAAAAGTGACAATTTTTTTCTGTACTCCACGCATTTTAATAGTTCATTATATTTTTGTTGCTTTCCATTTAAGGTGTGCATTTTGCTTTCATGGTACCTGTTGTACATAGTGCTCCAGAATTTACTTATAGAATGCCCTTTTTGCGATGTAAGTACATAAAACGACAGTAATCACAATTTAAATACAATAAATAAAAATTAATATTTTGAATAGTGGCACGCCTCAGTACTTTTGTAGCAGACTTAGCATATGCGCATGCCACTTATACACGATGATCATTTCTATTAGTTCACAAGGGTTGATTTCAAAATTTTCTAGTTACTACTTTGATACCTTAATCACCATGAATTCTCATTCTTACAAATTACTTGATTACATGACGGTATGCTTCTATACTACACTATAAAAAAGAATCATAAGTAAATAAACGGAATTTCTGCACGACTTATAACTTCTGATAACTAAAGTTACGTCCCTGCTACACAAACATCTTTTTTTTCTTACTTTAAAGCTAAAATAAACAGGGAAAGAGAGGTTTTAAAGAAAAATTATGAGTCTTGAATATAGTAAAATAAAACTATTATTTTCACCTCCATGGCTTATCCTACTCTAAACGGATTTTAAATACAAAAATAGGAGGGCTGTTTCAATCTCCATTGGGCAGTCAAAGAAAGACATGAGTACAGATGAAAATTAGTTTATTTACAACCAAAACTTCGGTACGTGCATGGTTTCTTTTTGACATAAGCGTCACGAACATTCGACATTTGCCACATCAGTAGTCAAGTTTACAAATGCCCTCTTAGATAAGAATTACAAGTTATGCTACAAATGACCTGATCGTCATTTTGCAAAACTTCATTTGTCTGGGAGTTTAGGGTTTTCTTGCTTTGGCTTCCTAGCCAGTTCTTCAGTTTGAAGTATCGGAAATCGCTCGACTCCCAGTAAGTCAACAGTGACCGTTTTGGATCACACATCAGATTTTTTTGAGTCTTCGTTGGCCTCTTTTGGTTATCGACTTAACATTGCAGGATTTCCGTCTGTTACATGAAACGAAGTGCTGGACAAGAGAAAAGAATTTTCAGACCAATGAAGAATTTTCGAGCAACGTTCAGGTCCATGTTCGCATCACTGGTGGTAATGTTTCTTGAAGTGGGCACTGGAAAGCTCATCTACCGATTTAAGAAATGGCCTAATGTTCAAATGGCGTATATCTAAAAGTAATCATACACGCATCTAACTTATAGCAATAAATTCTTTTTATTCTTTACTCTAGTCTTAGCCATTTGGGGTTGAAAAAGAAACTGCCTCTATAGTAAGAGATATTTAGCCATTTTTTGTAGATTAATTATGTTTTATTTCTTTCTATGATTTTTTTTAAAATTAATGCAGTGATAACTGTGTATTGTAAGACATGTTTAAAAACTTTAACTACATTTTCTAAATATGTAAGGTAAATGATGTTAGAATATTACTGGACAAGTATTTTTGTAACCAATTACCGGAGAAAGAAAAAATGTTTCACGTTCTTCTTGTCTAAACAGGAATGTGTATTGATTAGAACAACTACTTTTCTTTTTACAAATTCTTACTCTCATTGTTTATTTTCGTATTCCTATTTATGCCATTTTTTGTAGAAATCTGTTCTTTTTTCGTTATTCGAGATACAACTGATGTATGAAATGATATTTGTCACCTGTCTTTCCTCATTTTTATGCGCATAGATATCTAGAACTTTTTTATATGCGTTACTTAATATATCACTATGTTATCTGACAATAGTAATATTTCATGCAATTGAGTTTTTTCTGGTTTTTTTCTATGTGTTTCCTGGGGAAGGAAAAAGTTGTGTAACTTTTGCCAGCAGAGTAAGCTTGGCAACGGAATTACCTTTTGTGTCATATTTTGTAGGTATTTTTTTCTTTACATTTCTATCCTATGTCGTATAATTTTTTTCGTTAACTTTACTTACCCACATGCATAAAAGAATGGTCTTATATGTAAATATTAATGCAGGAATATAAAAGAATTCACAATGCATTTTTTGGCGAAAGCTGTTCAATAATATATAAATATTTATGGTACATTCGAGTGCAATTTGTTTACAGAAAATGTGTCTTGTGAGGCGTTTTTACAGTAAATGCATTATCCATTACTTCTATTATTCATACTTGTTTCATAATTGAGGATTTATTGCTTTAAATATTTATAACTGTATTGTAAAATTTAACTCAATGTCCTTAGCTTTCTCTTGCTCGCATTGTTTATTATCGTTTTCCCCAAATAACCAGAAATGTATATGTGAAACTTTAATTTACATCTGCAGTTATGCAGGATTTTACTTAAGTAAGAAATATTTTTTATGTTTTAAAAGTTTTCTCAGTATCAAATAATTATGTCATAATCAGCCCACATATGTATATGCAATGACGCAAATGTGCAGGGAGTTTGCATAAGTATACCCTTAATTTTTTATTTGTATTACAAATGTATTATGTTAGAATCTGTGTGTACAAATTAAATTAAAAAGAAAAGAAAACAGGGAATGGTTTATTCAGTTAAAAATATATAACATGACCACCTTTAGAGAACATGACTGTAGAAAAAGGTTGGATATTAAATGAATCTACATTTCTACATTTTGAAATTTCGAATCACTTATATCATTTGAAATAGAATAGCCCAGAATACTGACCCTACTTCTTCGCTTGAGATATTTAGAAGAAATTCTGAGATATTCAGAAGTTTGTTAGCTTTAATTATAAATATGTATTGTTTGTCAATTATTAGTGCTCTCAATTATTAATTGAAAAAATTTGTTTAATTGTACGTATTCTTACGTATCCTGCATTTTATTTTTTGCGGAGTATTTTGCAGAGAATTGGCGAATAGATATACATAGTACAATTCTACTTAAACATGAAAATTTCCATGTGATTGATTCTTTGTGTGTTTATACAACGAATTAATTGCTATTAATGCGTGTAAAATTAAAATATTTCCCCAAAACGTGTTTAAAAATAAATTTATTTTTAATGCATTTAAAGTCGATGAACCAACAAGTCCTTTTAATTAAAAACCATGTATTAGTAGCCTTATGTAAGTGAAAATTTGGAAATATTAAATTAAAAATATTTTTACAAACTTTTGTCAACTTATAAATGGACAATTAAATATATATTAAGGTAAAATAATAAAAATATCAAATCATCTCTCTCGGTGTCAAAATTTAAAATGAAAATTAGATTTTCATCGATTTACTGTTCAAATAAGAGATGCGAAATTATACCATGTAATATTGTGTGTTCGTACTTTCTTACCGAAATTGCTGTAGCTATTTGTGGTACATAAAAACCGCTGCGTCGTTGTATTAAACCACGTAATACGAAATAAAACCAAGGATTTAAAGTACACATTAAAAATAATGTATATAACTCGAATTTGTTAAGTAACTTCTGTATTAGAGTTACCCGATTAAGTTAGCATAACGCGCTTTAAATTGACCTTTTGTTTTTCTGATGCTCTGTGGTTCATATTTCATCGTTCATTGCCATTTCTTTTCTCAAGATAAGAAATAGAGGGGCGGAGATGTAAAAATATTGTTACCTGTCCCATTTCAACTTTTGTCATTTTTCACGGTATATCCCTACTAGCTTAAGGTTTTCGTGCAGTGGTCTAGACCTGTGCGAGGACCTGCACCTGGACTAGCTGCTTGTTTAAGCCAAATATTTTGCGAAAGTTGTCATAATAAACAGTGGAAGTTAAAATTCTAGAAATTACATTCATAAATACAGGGTGAATCTAAACTCTTGCGCAAAACTTTAAGGGGTGATAGGGCACATAATAAGGAATCACATAGCAAAGTGGGGTCAAAAACGCAGTTTTCACTTACCTGGTAATAATGACTTTGTGAAAAGTATTGAAGTGTTCATCTAATTCCTTAACCAATTTTCATAAACAATAGGCCCCTCTCCAAAAAATTTCATCCTTGAAATAAAATATAATTTTTAAACTATGAATTTTAGTCTTCTGTTTTCGGAGAAAAATACATTAGTTTCTGACGAAAAATGATAGGAAAGTGTATTGTTGTTTCAGCACTTTTTCCAAAGTGATTATTAACAGCTACATGAAGACGATGTTGCCGACCCCACATTGCTATGTGATTCTGATTCCTTATTATGTGCCCTATTACCTATTAATGTTTTTGTCCAAGAATTTAGATTCACCCTGTCTTTGAAAATGTCTTTCGTACCATTAGAAAAAAGTCATCTGGTTCATAAGTGAAACTTTAATTATTCAAAGAGTCAACCGATGCAAAAAAAAGTTATACTGCATTCACGTGACTAAAACATTTATAAGTTCCATGCAAGTTGCCGAAAGCCTCGAAAAGCTGCTATATATAACAACTATGTTGCAGAAATATGTAACAAAAGTTCGCTTCTTCATATTAAAAAATATTACAGTGTTATGTTATTAGAGAATATTGCAGAATTTATTTCTCTACCGGAATAATCGGGGATGTTGCAATTTTTCATGTTCGTGAAATATTGCAATATGTCTGAGTTCTAAATTAAATGCATTTTCTTTTAGTTTTTGATTTTTGTTTTCTTGTAAGACTATGCATTATTTATTTAAAGTCAAGGTATTTTAACCTTTTGTCGCACCAGAAGCTGGAATTTAAAACGTTTTTATTGCAATCTAAATAAAAGATTATGCACAAAAATGCGTTTCTTTCAGCGTCATTTGAAACATTTATCTTTATTTATATTACTTTCTTATATGTTATATTTATGTTATATTATTTATAAATTTATGTATCAAGACATAACTAGTATATATCATTTTACACGTTTTTGAAATAATTGAAGATTAGAACTTTTCAAGCATTCTTCTGTCCTAAAAGTGACTAACGTAAAAAAAAAAACCTCTAACAATGATGCAGCAATCACTTGGAGTAGCTATAGAAGTCTCAGACAAATTATTTTAAAAAGCTGAAAATTAAAAAAAAACCGTATTAATAGCCGTTTTTTAATATTTTTTACTTATACTATGGCAAGAAAGTAAGAGCCCATCAAACAGTTTTTAAAGTGTATAATAGTTTTACTAGGAACATTCCAATTCTGCTGCCTGATGACATAAAATTCTAAGGTATGTGTAAATGAATACGAATCTTAATTCCTTCAATCGATTACACGATAATATTAATTATTAAAAATATTCTCTAAAGAAATATAATATATATATATATATATATATATCATTTTGAGTTAAATGATATTAACGTACTCAGATATTTTCAACCATTTTCTGTCACTGAAACAAGTTCAGAAAAAGAAATATCGACCAACGCAAATATCGATCATACAAGGTACAAAGAAACAAAACTAAAACAGAATTCCTAAGTTTATCAGGAGTTTACAGACATCGAAATCTTAATTTACTCAAAAAGATTGATTACGGCTCAGTCCGATCCTATTGCAGGGTTCAGCATCGCCACGCTATCATCTTATGAGAAAATTGATAGGTTTGCTTTGACGTTATTGTATGCATTATCTGTCATTGTTATGCAATACTTGGTTTAAAAATTCTTTAAGTACGGATTCTGCGCTGAGGGATACATTTAAGAATTCCTGAGTTTGGTGATAGATGGAGAGCTCTTTTCGTTAAATAATTTGTTCACGGTCTGTTGTATAATCATTATATATAATTATTTCGGAAGCGCGCTTGCTTACGCCTGAAAGTTTTTAATATCACATTATAGCACTGTTTGGATTGACAATATGAATATTGCAATTAAACTAAGTTACTTGAGAATATGCACATTTAAGGTTTCTCTAAATGAACGTGTAATATCATAAATCATGTTGGTTGTGCAAACGCATTAAGAAATATTCTTTGTTGCGTGATATATCGGCTTACACACGAATAATTTATTTGTGTTTTTCCTAAAATATTAACTGTGATTACTGTATTACTGTTGACCAAAAGATATTATTACGTGTTGAACATTATTTCTAAAAGCATTTAAATCAGTTTTTGAATTGAAATACAATGAATTGTTCATGATTGCTCTTACATGTTATTGCTAAACAGATATGTGCATAATTATTATGTGTCTTAAAGAACTACTACGGAAGTTAGGGAATCGCAAACGATCATCCACATACGTTACCTTGGGGGGAGGGGGGGAGCCCCAGAGTTTGAGAATCTGCTACTTCAGACAATGTACCATGTCACTTTTCTTTTTTTAGGATTTGATGTTTTGTTGCATTTTACGTTTGAACACAAAGGTCCAAACAGCTTCTTGGCCAAGATTTTTTTTCACTCCGCTTTTTCGTCATTCCTTTTGCAGTTATTTAACGATTTAAATAAATTTTCAGTTGATTTTTAATGGAATGATCAGTCAGTATAGCTGATTTCCTTTTCTTCGCACGTCGTATTTTCTTCGTATTGTTACGAATTTCTGGGTCTTTCTGCCGTTTAACTGTCAAAAATAGTTTAAAATTCGCATTCTACACGTCAAATAGTTAAATTTTTCATTTTGTTGCATCAAAATTGGTTAACTAGAGCTCGAGCTATGGAGTTTTGGGTTTCCCCATTGATTAACATAGAGCTTTCTAGAAATCTCGAGAAATATTGGTCGTAGGCCTTAGCTAACCTCACTTATGGGGACTTTCTTTTGGCACCAAAAGTCGCCAAGCTTGGTGACATTTTGGTTATTTGGCACGACTTTACCAATGGGGCCTGTAAAAGCTTGGGGCTTTTACAGGCTTTACAAGGCTTTACAAGCTTTTTACCAATGGGGCAAAGCTTGTTTTTCTGCAATAGCTTTGTATTATTCATTAATATTTCTATGAAATAATCAAAAGTCCTGCTTTATGGGGAATCTTCTAGGAATACATCCTTCGAGAAGCTTCTTTTAACTTCGGCGACACCTGTATATAGGAGGCAAAGAAACCGGGGAGTCTGCTATTGAGAATAGATGTCCATTCTGTTCACTGCATTAGCCTGAGAATTGTGCTATTATAAGCCGTATTTAGCTTGTTTTAAAAAGCTTTTTTTTAAGTGCTGTGCTGAAATCCTTCATGGATGAGTCTTGGGGAACAGTTTACGATTTCCCTTGTAATTGTCCACTGAATTTTTGCTACTGAAAGTGTTTTTATTTTGTGTGGAGAATTACAGCATTTGTGAAAGCTTCGGTACTAAGCGGACTGCTATAGCAAGTTACTGGACGTTCGTGCCTGTAAATTTTTTACAGCTGATTGTTCGAAGTTGTTTTAGAAACACTGTAGTTCATGTTTCATCCTGACAAGTGGACTCTTTACTAGAACTTTCAACACCTACTGGATTTTAGAACGACGAAACCAGGAATCAAGCAGTTTTCTTCAACAGTATGCTGATGGCAAACCTGCACTGCTGCCACATTGGAACATTGACACTATTTCTACCAGTATCGGAGAAAGATATCTGCCAAACAAACAAACGCTTATGTGCTAGAAGAAACCACTATTTAGAACGAGCAATATGAAAACAATAAGTTTAATACTATAGTGCGCTTATTTTAAGTTTGAATAAAGATCTGAGTGTTCAATCTCTAGAAAAATATGCAGAAAATCAGGTCTTCCGACAATTTGCCAGTTGCAACTGAACTGAAACTTTCGTAGGTGATCCGTGGTGCGTCGCTGCTTCAGCTTGTCTGCTCCCTAGCGGCATCTAGTGACTTATTTCAAAACTAAAGTGATATGGAAAATACGCCCCGTTCTGCGCGTTATTGTTCATGAATAGCAAGAATATAATAATATTTTGAAATTATTATTTTTTTACAGTTTTAGTCAGATATTTAGTTTTTACTTCCGAACCCCTACTCACTGAAAGAAGAGGGTGTTTCTTTTTCATTTATATTGAAAAGAGAATTTATTTATTGAAGTTACAAATATCATCTACATTTATGAAACTTTGTCTGTTTCCAATGGAAGTCAAAGAATTGTTATAGCGAATTGTCATTCAATGACGTATTACAACTTTAGATTTCATAAAATTTCTAATTTAAGTGAATACAATGTAACAACGGAAATATCACTTACTCTCTTATTCCAAATATCAAACTCTTGATGACTGTTAATGTCTCATTCACAGACTTCCATTCTAATCTAATTTTACGATTCAATTGTTCTTGACGAATATGAAACTCTGAAAGTGGAAAAGTTTATAATTTTCAAAACTTCTGGCACTTGTACGAAGTTTTCCTGTGCACGGTTTGTCTGTTAATTGTTTTTGAGTGCTGCACGCGTGTAGTGCTAGTATGAAATCTCTTTTTATTTTTAATAAATGGACGTAATTGAGTTGCTTTTAAGTTTGTTTTTATTGTATATTTTAAATGTTGATAAGACCAATTTTCAAATCTGGACATTAATGCTTTAGAAGTTTTACAATGAGATTAAATTTTAATATTATCAATAAGCATTCTCTCTAATTTTGCTCGGTTAATGCGCATGTTCTTCCATTATAGCGAGCTCCAAATTAAATAAAATATCCTTTAATCGACTGCTGCCACTTTCACAGGAAGTGTTGAAGAAAAAATTGCAGGAGATAAAAATTGATTTTTGGGTGCTTACTTTTTTTATTCTATAACTTTCCGAACATACAGCATTTTATTTTTTCAGTTTTTCATGTATCAACATGAAAATCACATAATTGTTAACTTTTGAAAACTTTTAAAGCATAATGTTCAATTCTACAACCTGTCTGTTCTGGAAAAGCACAGAGACTCTGATATAATATTCTCAATAGATTTTTCAAGCTTTCACGAGACTGAACTATTCTCTAATAATAAATGTGACGAAATTATGTAATACAAATTATTAAAAGCTCAAAATTAGACTTTCGGAGCACCATTCCTTCAAGCATTGCATCACAGCATTTGACGGTTTTAATAACCAAACAGTGCTTTGGAAAGTTATAGGTGTAAAATTAGTTTATACAGAGCCCCTTCTAAATGGATGCTCAAGCATTAGTTTAAATCAATTCAACCGCATGGAGTAATTATACAGAGCATCTATAATTACTGTTATCGAGATAGTGCAAGCGTAAGCACAAAACACTCAGATAACTGTTTATAATTCTCATTGGCCTGATCCCATGATGCATGATTAAGTATGCGATTCAGCAGATGTTAATCGTTAATTTTGCAATTATCATTAGGTCCATGTCAAAACTGATAACGTATATTTAAATAAATTTTGAAACTTTACGTATTTTAAAATATGATTCACGTCGGTGATTTTATGAGATATCGACAGTAAGTTGACAGTTTTTGATATTAAACCGGATTAGTTAGATGCATTAATAAACCAAACTCATAACGCTCTGTCAAAACATATTAAAAGTAGTAACTAGTTAAAATTCTTTCAATCCTCCAGCACTATGGAAGTATCTAGTTCAGTATTACAGAAAAAATAATACTTCTGTGTTTTTATACGTTAAGTTCCTTAAAAGTACACTGTAAGAATTACCTGTAATTTTACCACACATATTGCTGTAAAATAATACAGCACTGTGTGATGTAAATCCCCCCCCCCCAAAATGACGTAATGACATTGATAAGCCAATCAGGAAGAACCTATGGCAATGATTGTATAGCAACTGGCACATTCTACATCACAACGTATGGGCGTTATGTTTACCCACACATTTTGCTGTAATCATTTTTTCAAGCTATTTACTACATACAAATCTAGGCCTTCATTTTAAGCGAAACATAACTCGCTATTCGTTGTCTATCGCGATTCTAAATGCAGCCTTTAAGAACACTATGAATTTTGCGACATATCTTCTGCAAATAGATAATTTTATATTCTTCAAAGAATTTAATGGGCTCTACCATGGCCGTGGGGATGACACTGAACGCGATAGATGTCTGAAGTGTGAAGGTCCCAGATTTGGGCCTGTCGCCCAGCTGTCGATCCAATGGTCTGGTGTTTTGTACAGTTTTCTCCAGATGTAACGTGGATACGCGTTACCACCCTTTAAAAGGCAGATACTTCTCGTGTAGGCTTGGCGTAACACAAAAAACACAAATTTTAATGTATTTTAGTATAGTTAAATTATACAGCACTAATCAATAATAAAGTCTCGAGGTTTGCCTTCTTATACACCTCTTATTTTTTAGCCTCATTATATAACTACATAATCTTTGAATAAAATTTCCCATATTTAATTTTAAAATAATTCAATGAAGTTTTTAAAAAGGGTATTACTATAACTTTTGAAGATGCATTAACGTCTGCTAAATGCGATACTTTTATAAATTTAACATGGGAAAATAAAACTATCAGCACTCAATTTCGCATGCACACTTTCATAAAATCGGATGTGTGAAGTTTTATTTCCTGATTAATTAAAAATATCCTGGGCGTGCATTTCAACTTTCATCGTTAATAGCTACTCCATAATACATTCTGCAATGTAAAATTATCGAGTAAATCATGAAAGCATCTTTTGATGAACAGCAGTTTTAACAGCATGCCTGTGCATTCTTCCAATTAATATTCAGCTAGGAAAGCTCTTAAACTCTTACAAAACGCGTAACCGTAACTCTTGTAATTTTAATTGCTATGTGCGTTCTTCTGACAGCAGGTTACTTGAAATAACATGCAAATTTTTGAGAGTAAATTTAACATGGTACTTTTCAATTCAATTCAAAACTCAATGTTAACTATGCTTCAGCATAGTAAAAAGGAAAATAAGCATTCAAACTATGATGGAGTTCATTACGTATTCCTAGTAAATAGACATTTTAGTCTCATTCCAAATTTAAAGATTTTCTGAATTTTTAATTCTTTAAATTTTTTATGTTCAAGATTTTTTCTTCCAGTTTAATATACAACTTTGGATTTACTGTCGAGATTGTTTATTCATTATAGATTTAGCATCTCTTTGGCTCGGTGTGTTTTAAAAGTAGCTCTTCCGAATGTTTTTTTTTTTTAGCTTGACGTTAACATAGCTCTGGTAGCAACTTATCTATGACTTTCTCCCGTTGGCGAGTATCCATTCAAAAATTATTTCAATTGTTTTCGTCTTATACGTAAAAGGCGCAATGAGAGCTCTCTGGCTTTTCGTTTTGGCGACTTTTGATACCTGTTTCTCACGTTCCTGCCATCTTAGCTTATCGGTGTATTTAAAAAAATCGCGTGAATTTGTTAAATAAATACGAAAAATATATATATATAAAATACAATTTATCTCAAGCACTTCAAAATTTTTAGAATGTCTCTTTACAAGCTGTGCAGGTTTTCATCAGTATAATAAAGGCTAAAGAAAGCGTGCCACACTACCCCTTCCCAGAGAGTCAGTCGGAGGCTGGCGAAGGATGTTCCAAGCGTTATGGAACGTTGGCACTCGTTGTGGCCTTTAATGAAGTTGCTGCCGCTCGTTGCGGACTTCAAAGAGCCGAGCTACAGGTGGAAGAGGTAGGGTGCTGGCACCATCTGTCGCTATTGGCGAGAAGGAGAATGCGTGTTCGTATTCCGGATCAATGTAGGGACAGCGTGTGGCTAGAGCTGGGTTTGAACCCGAGGACTCTGGGTGGTAGAATGAGGCGCAGTCCAGCTCGGCCAAAAGGACCCATTTGACCGGCCTTCAATTGCCGGATGTTGTGTGCTTGGAGGCGATCTTCGTGCCGCCACACGAATCGTTTAAACACTGTTAGAAAAAATTCTTAAAAATCGAAAAACTTTCAGAATGTATGAAATATTTGCTGTGAAAATTCTATAATTAAGAAGTTTTTTTCTAAAAATTTTGTAAAATTCCGTTCTTCCCATTTATTCTAGAGCGTAGTAGGACCTTTAAGGAATCATCCGGTATTCTTTCGATTACTATGTGAAATTAGTTTATTTTAATTTTTGCAACAAGACCATGAGGCACATAATATTAGTTCGTACTAGACTCTTAAGGAGTGACTATAGGAAGTTTTCGCAAAGCGGTTTCAATAACGGTAACGTGAACGTTTAAACTCATCGGACATTTTATGGGATGTGTACGTTTAATGACTACGGTATTACCATAACCCTTGAAAGATCATTTTCGCATACCGTATTCACGTTATCTATAAATAGCTTATGAAAACATTACTTCTTTGGCCGAGTTAAAAAAAAATAATATGAGAATTTATCTAAAAGAAATGTTAGAAGTAATTAAAACGTAAAAAAATATTTGAAATAATTAAATCTACCGCAAAACTAGATGTAAAGGTACCTGGATTTTTTAATTCTATAATAATATATATAAATAAATATACAATTAATTGATATCTAAATCTTATTTCTATAATTATTTCATGGGAGACGTTATTTATTCGAAAATTAATTTCGTTAAATATTTAATCGTATTTTACTAAATCAATCCCAAGTACAGAAAAAAAAAAACAAATCTAAAGGGAAAAAATGCATATAAAAATAAAAATAAACACTACAAATAATAATTTTAACAATTAGCAGTAACTCAGCTCTTAATTTCGTTAAAATGCTAAATTATGTTTTATATAATTGTTTATAATTATGAAGATTTTATTAATTATAAAAATTCATTTAGTTAAAAATCTTATACGATGCTTTCTAAAAGCGATGCAATTAATAAAAAAATGACAATTCAAGCGCTTAAAATATGTAAATTAAATTAAGAAATAATTATAAACGTATAAACAACTTCAAAATAATTTAGAGGAAAATGCAATAACAAACAAGTAATTTTTTTACTTTCATTAATCACAATAAATTGATTTTGATACTTTACCACTAATCATCGGCAGCTTTTGCGTAATACAGACAATAATGCTTTCAGATACTCTGAATAAATGGCGATATGTAGAGAAAATATGGATAAAGTTAATGGAATACAAAAAAGTTGAGAAGTGTGTACGGAATTCAATAAATGGAGCTATGCAACATTCCATATTCATTACGAGGACCCTTTTCTTTCCAGAGAAGGCATATGATTAAAAAAAAAGAGAGAAAACATGAGAAACTTACTGCTGTAGCTACTTTACCACAAATGAAAATAGAAAATGAAGAATGAACAGAAAAAAAGTCATGCATACAAAAAGAACGAGAAAATCTTCAACAGGTTTTCAATTTCACTTGATGATTCTCTTCTTATGAATGAACTGAGTGATTTTGATTGAGATGAGAGCGAAGAAAAAGGAATGCCTATCTCTGACAAATTAGAGCTGAAAGATGTTCAATTTGTTCTTTGTCCGTCATGGAAGGTAAAAGAAAAGTTCAAAAATGTGTGTATATGTTACGGCCAAAGCCCGAAGTTCGGCCAGTTCGTGATTTGGCAGGCCGATTCGCGTTTTGGCCAAGAGGTTTGGCCAAAGTCCAAAGTACCTGCAAATAATATTGTATATTCTACTTTGGCTGGCCATTTCGCGAAGTGGCTGGGAATCCTTGGCCAAAGCCCGAAGTGATAATGGTAGATGAGCGGTATCTATTTGTCTTTGCAAAAAGTTTCATATTTTTGAAGCGATATTTCAGGAGACAATGTGATCTGGGAACTTTAGAATTGTCTATGGAGCAGAAAAAGACTAAGGATACCCCTTAAAGGTAGTTGAAAAATGGAGTACTCAATTTGCCTTTGTACGCAACGCATTTGCTCAAGATATAATTCGTCATTTTGAAGGGCGCAAATCCAATATTCTTCACGCTATCTCGTTGTTTCATCGTATACTGAACAGCGAATAATTTCTATTATGGCTTTAATATGAGAACAGAATAACACGAGATCATATTTTTAGATATTACAAGATTATTCTTAACTCAGAGATGTCACTTATATTTGAACTTGTTTCTAAAACAAATGTCTTTAAAAAAATAAAATAAAATAAGTATATATATATATATATATATATATATATATATATCGGCAAAACCTCTCTGAAGTTCAGATGATAACTGAGGAAATGCCCTTAAGTAGCCCACTACTAAAGAATTTATCTGAGCAGAAAACAAAGAAGAGTTTATTTTGAACTAAGAAAAGGCAATCAAAACATAAATACTATTGCATGGTCGTCGAAATTATGTACATAAAAAATTTAACCTCAATCGTTTCAATTATTTTTTTACATTAAAAGTTAATAGACGTATAAAAAGTGTTCATAAGTATCTCTTGTATTCATCTGAGACTGTTTTATATTTCATGCATTCCATAGTTGAAAGATTTAAAAAAAGCTAATGAAAGATCTTCTGAATTCTCGTATCTCTAGAGTGATACACTTTTTATTTAGTTGCGCAGTAAATCGCAATTTCTAATAGAAAAATCACAATTATTTAACCTCAATTAAATTGTGTATATCACAATTTATTTTAACCACTAGCTTTGAAAAATATAATGGGGGTAAATACATCTGTCAACTTTTTTTTCGAAAGAGTTCCAGTCACTCGAAGAGACATTCTGTTAAGTGTTAATTTACTTTTAAAGGCAAAATATTTTAGCTGTTAAAATCAATAGTGGCGGTATATATTCAATCAGACCATAATTCTGTTTAGCGAATAAATGCCTCCAGATATATTTTATAAGAAAACGTTCACGGGAAAGCGTTGAATTTGGCGCTTGATTTATTCAAATATTTGTCGGATAACGAGTAAGCAAATATTTACTGAAATCACTTGCGGCTTGAGCCACATGACTGACTAAAGTTCGTATTTCTTCGTTTTCTTTCCATACGGAGCATTCTTTGAGGGGCATAAGCATGGATTTGGTGAATTATGTCTTATTCAAATGCATCAGAAACAAAAGAGTGTCAATATAGTGTAAAAGCAAGTGAGAGTTTATCAGCAATTTTTGTGCTGATAAAATTTAAGTTAAAAAAATCACCAAAATTAGAAAACGAAATTCATTACCGTGAACCCTTAATATACATTATTTATTAATAATTATTTATATATAAAGGGAGTCCCAAAAAGGGGGTAACGGGCTTTAAATCTTTATCTGTTAGAGATAAGTGGACAGGATAAATCGAAAAAAAAATGTTCAAAATAAAGTCTTAAATAAGACTCCGACAAGAAAAAAAATCCTTTAGTTAATTTTCAAAAAGTAACGCTTTTATTAAGTTGTATATGACCCCCGTACAAAAACATTCTCAGTTAGTAAAATGTGCCCCACACACTAATGGGGTGACGTACCAAATTCGAGCTTTTAATCATACAGCTCCACAGAGATATCTCTTAAGAAATGTGATCGAGGACTACAATTGATTTTGAATTTAAATTTATTGCTAGAGTGGAAAAAAAAGGTTTTTTTTCGCAATTTTTGTACGGCCCTCGAAATGCGATCTTTCAGCGTGATTTCTTTACCTTTAGTACCCATTGAAAAGTGCTTTAAGGCAGCCTTATGTTTATTTTCATATCTCTGACACTTTTTAAGTTGCCATTCTCTAATTTTTTAAGTCGTCTCATTAGTGTATGGGGCACATTTTAGTGATTGGAAATTATTTTGTACGAGGGTAGTATGCAAATTCAAAAAGTTTAACTTTTTAAAAATTAACGAGAGAAGTTTTTTCTTACCGAGAGTCTTATTTCCGACCTTATTTTGCTCATTTTTTCAATTTACACTATATTAATATATAAATATATTTAGAATTAAAGCCCGTTACCACCTTTTTGGGACACACCCTGTATATATATATATATAACTCGGCTGTTCGAGTCTCGTCAGGGAGAGACCCCCTTGAACCCCCCTTAATTTTTTAGTTTCATTATTGCCATATTAAAACAATGTTACTGTCATTTTATCTCTCATCTTTCGTGTATTTCGCCTGGCAACCCTAAGTTGAAATTTTTATGATTATAACCTATTTATAGAAATATGCATGTGATGCATGTTCTACAGCTTACGAAATATTGTAACACTAGATTAAAGCTTTTGTGAACTAATAGTATTTAAATGTATGTAAAATTATGTCGCTTTTTTGGTACACATTTTTGGGACAATTTTCAATAAAGGGGGTGAGAGATAAAATGACATAGTCATTTATATATACTTACTAGCTGACCCGGCAAACGTTGTTTTGCCATATAAATTATTCCTAGGATTATTTTAGTAGAAAGAAATGACTAACTTATTGTAAGTGTGTGAGGATGTGGTATATGAGTGGAAGAGGCATGGAGCGCTGTGAACAATGCTGGAATATAAAAATAACACAATACCAAACATTTATATTTTTAATTCATTGTAATTTATTCTTTACTTTTATATATATCGCTAATTACAATAATTTTACTAAAAAATAATATCAAACCCTTAACGGAATAGAGTGAACAATATTTTTAGCTAACACAAACAAACTGCATGGTTTGCCCACTCGAGATCATGCCACATATAATTATCCGTGTGAAAAACATGGCGTGCTCAAATCTAAGCCACAAACAAACATAGTTTGGCCTTGAGACTTATTCATAGTCATTCCATAAAAACTTTTGTCCAAAAAAAAAATAATAATAAAAGGATGAAAATCTGAAACATTTTCAGATTTTAAATACGCACTATAGCGCTATATATTAAAATAGTATCATAATTTATGCGTCGTCCCTATTTTTCTCTCATATTCCATTAAGTTGGAAAGTGTATATTATTCATGACTGTGCTGTATTTTTTTTCTTGTTTCGTAAAACCCATCTTTGGAATCGAAATCTATCTTAAAATCGTCTACTAAAACTATTTTACAATATTCGCCAAGTATATTACAACTACACTTCATCGTTCTATATATTGTTTCGAATGCGCATCATAATACATGCGTATACCATGTATGTCTTTCTTGGGTTGATTCCTACTTTAACGCCTCTACTCTCGCCAAGGTGGCGATCATTAAACATATGCAGTTACAACGACAATTTTTTGCATTTATGTGGCAATCATAATTTAGAATTAAAATGGCGATTTGGAACAACATGTAAGCACAGCATGCCGTTACATTTTTATTTATTTTGGATTGCCAATTAATGTAGTTGTAATAATAAAGTGTCTCCAAATTCCTTAACTGGTGCGTTTATCGCTAATTTGTTTACTTTAGTTTTCATCTGGTTGTTTTGGGAACGGTACGTACGTATTATGCCGGCGGTCACTTCCGCCAAACTACTTTTTCGTGAAATTTGCTGGCAAACTATTGCCAATCGTATTCCAAACCATCAACAATTTCATGTGCCCGGCATTTATCTTGGTGAAAATTGCTTGTCTTGGAGGACCGCCGGGATAATACGTAAGTACCGTTGAAACTTGTGCATTACTCCCAGAGACCCATGACTGCAAAGCTCGCCAAAGTACGGGGATTTTTTAGGTTGGCGAGAGTGGGGGGCTTTTAAAATAGGAATCAACTCTTTCTTGTACCATAAAACACATCTTTGGAATCGAAATCTATCTTAAAATTGCCTACTGAAACTGTTTTGCAATCTTCGCCAGGTATATTCGTCCTATAGGCATAGTCATACTATGCCGCAAAGACATGAAATGGGAATCATAATCCATGAGTGTACAGTGTTTTCCTTTCTTGTTCCACAAAGCACTTCTTCAGAATAGAAATCAATATTAAAATCGCCTAATAAAACTGTGTTACAATATACGCCAGGCGTTTTCTAACTATACTCGAAATATATTTATAATAAATTGTCACGTTTTGGCTCCCCATTTAGCGATCCATTATCAAAAATTGCAAATCCTTGTGCGACTTTCAACATTTTATTAACGCCCCCCCCCTCTCCACGTTATCTGGCAAACACATTTGAAAAGGGACTCGATGCGCTAATGCCTAGACAAAAATCCTGATTGAACTTATTAGCACTCTGGTGCTAAAAATTTTGAGGTGGACCGCCCTTGTGACTTAGGGGTATGAGACAAAATCATATTCGCAGACCTAACGAATATACATATAAAATTTCTTTAAAATCGGTCGAGCCGTTTTGGAGGAGTATGGTAACTAACACTGTGACATGAGAATTTTATTTATTAGATATACCCAATATGAGTTCAATCGAATGTACCGTTTAAACGCTAGAGCACTTTCAAGAATTTCCCCCCCATAAGCCATAATGTAAAAGAAATCTTTGTAGTAGCCCAGTAGAAAAACTATAAGTTCTATACACATCAAAATCAATGTCGGTCTTACGATGGTGGTTTATAACATATATACCCAATTTGAGCTCAATCGAATGCCCCGTTTAGGAGCTATCGTGTTCACTCACACACACACACACACACACACACACACACACACACACACACACACACACACACACACACACACAAACATACATCTCGTAAAAATAGCATAAATCAATTCAGAAGACCTCAAAACATGTTAATACATCAAAATCTCGAAGTCGAATTTTTTTCATGATTACAATACTTTCCTTACAGGGTACATGTTCGGAAAGAAAAAAGGATGAAAATCTGAAACACTTTCAGGTTTTAAATACACACTATAGTGCTATATATTAAAATCGTATCATTAGTTATACGTTGTCCCTATTTTTCTTACTTATTCCATTAAGTTTCAAAAGTGTATCATTATTTATGACTGTGCTGTATTTTTCTTGCTTGTTTCGTAAAACCCATCTTTGGAATCGAAATCTATCTTAAAATCGCCTACTAATACTATTTTACAATCTTCGCCAAGTATATTACAAATATACTTCATCGTTTTATATATTGTTTCGAATGTGCATCATAATCCATGAATGTACCGGTTTGTCTTTCTTGGGTTGATTCCTACTTTAACGCCTCGACTCTCGCCAAGGTGGCGATCATTAAACATATGCAGTTACCATGACGATTTTTTGCATTAATGTGGCAATCGTAATTTAGAAATAAAATGGCGATTTGGAACAACATGTAAGTAAAGCATGCCGTTACATTTTTATTTATTTTGAATTGCCAATTAATGTAGTTTTAATAATTAAGTGTCTTCAGATTCCTTAACTGGTGCGTTTATCGCTAGTTTGTTTACTTTAGTTTTCATCTGGTTCTTTTGGGAGCGTTGAAACGGTACTTACCGTATCGTACAATCGTATTCCAAACCATCAACAATTTCATGTGCCCGGCATTTATCTTGGTTAAAAATTGCTTGTCTTGCCGGACCGCCGGGATAATACGTAAGTACCGTTAAAACTTGTGCATAACTCCCAGAGACCCATGACTGCAAAGCTCGCCAAAGTACGGGGATTTTTTAGGTTGGCGAGAGTGGGTATGTTAAAATAGGAATCAACTCTTTCTTGTACCATAAAACGCATCTTTGGAATCGAAATCTATCTTAAAATCGCCTACTGAAACTGTTTTACAATCTTCGCCAGGCATATTCGTCCTATAGGCATATTCATACTATGCCGCAAAGGCATGAAATGGGAATCATAATCCATGAGTGTACAGTGTTTTCCTTTCTTGTTCCACAGAGAACTTCTTCGGAATAGAAATCTATATTAAAATCGCCTAATAAAACTCTTTTACAATATACGCCAGGCGTTTTCTAACTATACGCGAAATATATTTATAATAAATTGTCGCGTTTTGGCACCACATTTAGCGATCCATTATCAAAAATTGCAAACCTTGTGCGACTTTCAACATTTTATTAACTCCCCCCCCCCCTCTCCACATTATCTGGCAAACACATTTGAAAAGTGACTCGACACGCTAATGTCTACACAGAAATCCTGATTGAAATGAATAGCACTCGGGGGCTAAACATTTTGGGGTGGACCGCCCTTATGACTTAGGGGTATGAGACATAGTTAAAAACCTATTCTATGACCTAACGAATATACATAGAAAATTTCATTAAAATTGGTCGAGTGGTTTCGGAGGAGTTAGGTGACTAACACTGGGACAGGAGAATTTTATATATTAGATATACTTTGTTCATAAGAAAACACTTAGATCATTTGAATACCAGAAGGTGCGATAGCGCTCCAAAATTTTGTCTCAAAAAGTGCGACACAGCGTTATGGTTGCGGCACCTCTGTATAAGTTGGCTATCCGAAATTTCAGTATGCGTTTAGACTTGTTCGTATTATTGCAGCTAGAATGTGTTTCTATACATATATCCAAACGAAAAGGAAAAAGTTCATAAGATTTAAAAAATATATTTATCATTAAAACCAGTAATTCTTTTTTAGTGTTTTTACTGTTGGAAAAAAAAGCATATTGCTTTTAGTGAAAGTTTGCACGTATTTAATATAGCTGAGAAGTTCGTGGTATCCATTCGTTAAGCAGTAATATGCAGGCAAATAAGCCGGAAATCTTCGAAAGAAATTTAAAATCAATATTTTTATAGTGAAATATTTTGTGTTCATATATGTACAGAACATACTTTAAACTGAGTGTCCAACTCATCAATTATATCGCTATAACAATGCAATCAAGCCCGCTTTGTGAAATTTCGGATTTACTAGGAAAGTTATTCTAATAAGCGGGTATACTCCATTATCCGGTATCACCCTGACATTTACTACGATTTGGTATATTAAGTATTAATTACAATAAGAGGGATAATCGTTTAATCGATATTCCAGTAAGCAGGATTGAGTCTATCTATGATATTTATGGCAGTGGCTCTTGTCATGTGATGTTACTAAATAGATTATTACAATAAATGAGTATGTTATGCATATTTCAACCTAAATTCACCTAATAATTAGTCATGACACTTTTTTTTTTACTTTATCACTCAAACTTTTATATATATGTTTAATTAAATAAATTTAAGTACAAATCTCAGCCTTCGAGAAAGATTTCTTTCTTCATCTTTTCCGTTGAAGAATCCGCTGCGTGTCATCACAGTGTTTCATTTATTAGAAGACATCGCATGAATTGATGACTTTTTCCGGCAACATTTACCAGAATCTCTTTAATTTTCCGGAATCAAACGCTCAATAGAAGCGTTCCGGATTCTTAGTCTACTCAACGCTATGGTGCGCAGAGACGCTCATTTTCTTTTTTAACACACAAACTGTGACCAAAAAAAGTTGCTTTAGAGGAAAACTTGAGTGAGTCCTTTAGTCGAAAAGTGCTCACTATATCAGGTTTTTAAATAACATTTACTAGAGTAAAAATTATAGAAGCTTTTCGCTATGTACACGTACGCACTTAAATATCATGATTTTTTTCTCAAGTTTCATCGATAAACATTTTTTTTTTCATACTATCCCTAATTGAAGAAGCTAGTATTAGTGTTTTTTGCATGTTGCTTTCAAAATATAATAACTAAGAGATGAGATAAACGTGCTTTTCATATTTTGCTGTGCAAATGTTCATTAAAAATTATATGTTTCAAAAATATATTATAAAGTATAAATACTGGTATTCATAAGAGAGTATTTTAAATATGAGTACAAGTGAATATAGAAAATTTGAATTATTTTATTTATTCAAATTATTTTTTCTGCATGTTATAATTTATTCAGACCAAAATGGTTTTAATTTATAAATTAACAAATCCTAAATATTTCAATTTCTGTTATATTAATTTATAAATCAACAAATCATAAATAATAAATATTTGATTTGCGTATATCGTATTGAATTGGAAGTAGATTTTTTTAAGGGATTATCACAAAATTGTCGTTTTTCTGAAAGCATTGGTTAAAATAACAAGTCTTCGATTGTGATCATGTGTATCATACATCACTGAAGTAAGCCTTTTAAAACATCATAAGCTATATTAGCATGTGCTATACTTAAAAAAATATAATTCCATTTGTCATATAATGTTTGCAAAAACAAACCACTTTTTAAAAATGTCTAATTTTTTTAGAAGAGACAATTTTGTTAATTCACTTATATCTACTTTACGTATTGAATCTTAACGTATTGAAGACAGGAAAAACTGTCTCTGTTGAGACAATGTTCTAATAAACATATGTGTTTCAAAAATTCTTACTACATGGATGTTTGGTTAAAATTCATTTATGAAAAAATTTTATTCTGAAATCTGCAATATTTACATTAGTAAACATTTGTTAAAATCAATTAAAACGTTTTACACTAAACATCACGCGATAAACAAGATACTCCAAACTAGGTACCACTTGCATTCAAAAGAATTTGGTAGGTGTATATTGTGCAAATAAATCGCATTTTTAGTTGGAATTGCATTAAACTGAAACCATTTCTATGTACGTCTATTCATGGTATTTATTAGAAAAAATTGCGTATTGTTAATCTCTCTAAGTAAAGATACTTATTTATGTATGATGTCACTGGATTCATCTCACAAGCATTAAGGGGTAAGTAAAATACATAGAAGGAGCATTTTCCGTGCAGCAATGTGGCGGTGGGAATGAAAAGTATAGGCGAAAAAACAGTAAATGCTGAGGAAGTGACGAAAAATCTCTTTATTTACATATTTCTGTAACTGGTTAAGTGTGGCATTGCTGTCATTTATTTATGCCTGGCAGCGTCTAGCGAGGGATTGGCTTTCCCTTTTGGAGGTGTCAGGTATTTGATGAGCAGTTGCCGCGCAGACTCAACGTTTTACTATGAGATCCTCATCGAAGTCAGTTGGATGCTCGTAGACTATTCCTGAGACTATTCCTTGAGGTTTCCTGATCGAACAGATGGTCTCAAAAGATTCATTGTGACGTCGCAGGCGGTCCTCAAAGTCATCATAGGACTAACATAGACCAGTCACATTGAGTGATGTGACTCCATTGTGTGGTCACTGTAACGCTTTATTTGTGACCAATCAGTAGATGACGTCATTGTGAAGTCACGTATAACTGCATTGTGGCCAGTCACTTAGTGACGCCTTTGAGAAGTCTCTGAATGCGCTCTGGAACCCTCAAAATGTCTTGGCTTCCTCCCAAAGCATCTCGATTTAGGTAGATAGCCCTCGTGCAGTTTTGCCCAAACTATTGTGAAGTCACTGTGTTGCTACTTTGCGGCAGAAGATTGTTGTTATTCCGAGTGGCGTCGCCGAGTGACGTCAACTTGACCGTTTGTTACGTCTTTGTAAACAAACTTACTTTTACTTTTACGGGCATTTTTTTTTCTTTTACTCCATTTGTCAAACATTCAATGAGTAAATCCAAAAATGACAGAGACTAATTCAGTAAAATCTCACAGTTATGGGGAAATAAAATTTAGTGAAATTCGTAAATTTTAAAAATGAATCATTTTGTTTACAGAAACGCAGTGGTAACCAACGGTAAATGAACGCAGTGGTAACCAAAATCTGCGTTCTTCAGTGCATGGCTCAGCGGCTTCACCCATCCTCGAAATAATTAATAATTAAGTATTATTTACGTATTAAATTACGCATAAATTTGAAAAAAAATTCCCTTTCATATCTTAGTGTACTATTTGAAATTTTCCCTTGGAAAATTTGGTGTTCAGCTTCAAGTACAAACATATTATTGTTTTAATGTCTGTTTTTCCAACTGAAAAGACTGTAAACTCGATTTATGAATTTCTTTTTATTTGTTATTTATTTCAATTTTAATTAATTTTTACATTCCAACACTTTTAGGCGAAATATAGCCCCTCCCCCTTCCCCCCCAAAAAAAAGTATTTCTATTTATATAAGTTATGGCTACTCTATTGATGTTTGTAACTTAGGTCGAAAACGAAATGAATGTGTACTGTAAGAAACATCTTAAATATATCGTATTTTATGTTTATTTCTTAACAGCAGAAAAAAGAAATCTTTTTTAATCTAGCTTTATTAATTAAAAAAATAATCGAGCTTTTGATAATTAAAAAGTTTAATCTAGCTTTTTAAATGAATAAATCAATATAAAAACGGTTTTTACCACAAAATAATTTATGGAATAGAAAGAAGAAAATGTTTACTAAAATTTAATTTGTGTAATTTTTAAGGTACTTTTAACCCTTAATCGCATGAATTTTAAACACGTTCGTTGCTGATCATGCGATATTCACGAGTGTAAGCTAAATTTCCTACGTCAATCTCTGAATAACTATTTAATTTTCGAAAAATACGCAGTTTGAAATAAATATCTCATATTTTTATTATTTACAATATGAAGCATTTATTATCAAAAACTATTGGGTTGGCAACTAAGTAATTGCGGATTTTGTTTAGAAAATCAAAGACAATTTTTTCATGGAACTAAATAACTTTATTCTGTAATGTATTGCCGATTTTGATCAATGACCTTTTGCCATCTTTCAGGCAGCATCATAATCCCACGTTCATAAAACTTCTGGTTTTTATTAGCAAAAAACTGAATCAGGTACGATTTGACATCATCATCATTATTGAAATTTTTACCATTCAAGGAGTTTTGTAAAGATCGAAACAAAAAGTAATCAGATGGTGAAAGGTCAGGACTATATGGTGGATGTGGCAAAACATCCCAACCAAGCTCCAATAATTTTTGCCGAGTGACCAAAGATGTGTGTGGCCTTGCATTGTCATGATGGAATACAACACCTTTTCGATTTTTCAATTCGGGCCGCTCTTCTTCAACTGCATTGTTTAATTTCGTTAGTTGTTCAATGTAGACATCAGAATTGATCGCTCGGTTGGGTGGTAAGAGTTCAAAGTAGACAATTCCTTTGTAATCCCACCAAACTGATAACAAAACCTTCTTTTGATGAATATCAGCTTTTGATGTTGTTTGAGTTGGTTCACCTGGCCTGCTCCACGATCTTTTCCGCTTGATATTGTTGTAAACAACCCATTTTTCATCGCCAGTTATCAATCGTTTTAAAAATGGATCATTTTCCTTACGTTTCTTTAGTAAATCGCAGCTGTTAATGCGTTGCGTTAAATGCATTTCTTTCAGTTCTTGAGGAACCCATGTATCGAGTTTTTGCACATAGCCAAGTTGCTTTTAAGTGATTTTCAATGCATGTAGGTGATACATGAAGCTTCTCTGCAATTTTACGTCTTGTACTGTGACGATCCGAATCGATTATTGCTTTGATTAGGGCGTCATCAACTTCAACTGGACGACCAGAGCGTTTTTCATCTTTGAGTAAAAAATCACCAGAACGAAATTTGGCAAACCAAATTTGACACTGCCGTTCTTTTAAGGCTTCGTCACCATAAACAGCACATAACTTTTTATGAGCTTGCGATGCGTTTTTCCCTTTGCGGAAATAAAAAAGCAAAATATGACGAAAATGTTCCTTTTGATTTTCCATTTTTCAACGAAGGCCAAGCGAAACCTACGCAACCTATCAAAGAACTTTTTTTACTGATTGACAGCTGAATTGCAAACTATCAAATAACAAAATGTGTTTTACATTTGTAAATCGTCTGCAAACCTAAAAATTCAACTGAAGCCATCTATGAGTGAAATCCGCAATTACTTAGTTGCCAACCCAATATATTTTATAATTAAGTTTGTCATGAGAAATACGGCTCGTACTCTAATTCAGAAGTGAATGTGTTTTAAACTTACGATGCAAATATCCATCGCTATGCCTTTAATAGTTAAACTATTTACAAAGCATGTCATTAAAATTTCAACTTGACTTTTATAGAAAGCATAGCAAGATGGTATCGGCGAAGCGTGTTTGCATAGGAACCAGTAAATAGAGAGTTCGAATCCCAATCGGGTTCTCTTTTTTCCTTGAAGGGATTTGGTGCTGCCGTCTACCTTCAGCATGCGAAGTACATTTTTTTCTCTCTCGGAGTCGCATCAGGATCGCATTGCGACTCCACTGAGGGTGGCATCGTGCAGTCATCACTTGATCACACCAGGACCGTATCGCGTTTTCACTTCACCTTCACAGTGACTGTTTTTAACTCTTTTGTGACTCTATTGCGTCGTCGCATTTAGATAACAAGGTTCAGTCGTGCAATATGGATTAGAAAAAATCGATACTTAATAAATTTGCTGAACGTGCTTGTAATCAGACCGGTCCATCGCGTCTGTTACAACGAGGGGGAACAGTGGCATTGAGATAATTACACATTATTGCGGAATGAACGGAAGTCCCTTAGTGATGAAACCACATGCCATTTTATTTACAACACTTCATTACAATACAAAAACAAATTCTTATTTCTATGTATTTTCCCTACCCTTAAATTTAGGCCAGTGAGTTCAGGGGCAACCTGTATGTTAATAGTTCTGCATGATCTGTATAACACTTTACAAATATAAACGTTTATGCATGTTCCTTTAGAATATATAGGGATATTTTCAAAATAAATTTAAAAAATGCGTATGCTTCCAGTTACCAAAATATAAAGCTATATCATTAAATATCCGTTATAAATTGTATAAAATGTTTATTTTGTTTCGTTTTCAGCTTTAAAATACTTCTGAAACATAATTCTCTTAAAAAAGGAAACACCTTCTTAAAATGCAATTTTCTTATTTTTTCATCATTTAACTTTTCGCATGATCGGAATCCGAATATAAACGTTAGTCACTTTTTACACATCACTTCTCAAGATTTTAAAATAAATTAAAATGCTTTTCTCATCCCCCGACTTTGGGAAACAATTTTTAAGGGGGATCATATTGCCTTTGATATACCTAAAAAGGGAAGCGATTTTCTCATTAAACGCCGAAATTGCTTTCAATTCCAACGTTTGCTTTGAAATAGATTTCTATTTGATTCCTATAATTAATTCTTCGTGAATAAATTTGCCAGATCCCCGCGGCGAACGATGAAGTCGCTGGCAGTAATCGAATTTACTTCCCTTTCATTTGCTTTATTTCTTCAATTTCCACTTTGCTGAATTACTCTAAAATTAAATTAAAACTCTATACACACACTGCTGGTATTTACATTGAGGGTCCTCTACGAAACTTATAATTTACTGCAAAGTTGAAAGTTACTCATGAATTTGCATCGATACAAGTTGGAGATGCAGCCACTGAAGATTTAAAAGCTAGCTATGATTACATGGATTATATACAGGGTTTATACACCCGCGCATTTTAGTTCATTTAAATGGAGGAAGAAAATATTTTAAAACTGAAATCTGTGAATACTGTGGAGAACTTTCATATTCGGCCAGTAACTGATAATGGGTAAACATTAACTGGAGATTAGTGTACTAAGAAGGAATGCGTTTCTGTGTCCTATATATTTTCATATTTAAAAATTAATCTACTAGACCCTCCGTTAAAAAAAAAAACTATGAGGAAATAAGTTCCCAAGATTTCCAATATTACCGCAATTGTGCATTAATTCACAGAGATATATATAAAAGCAAATTTCTGACAAATTATTTTGTTATTCTATACTGTTTTTTTTTCCTTTATTGAGTGCTTTATTGAGTGTATGTCCAGTCTAAAATGGCATTCATTCATTTATGGAATATTTTGGTTGTTTATTATATAAATCCATCACTTAAAACCTGGTTAGTTAAAACCATCTACTCACAGACCGTGTTTGTTCTGTGACGCTAATTATTTTCAAGTCAACACAAGTGCGATTGGTTACAGCGTCTCAGGTGTTTATTTTTGGCTCCCACTAAATGAGTTCCCCTACTTCTTTCTCCAGAAGAGTAATTAATACTCGTTTTTTTCATGTGTTAGCATTAGTACCATCATACCCTGCCGCTATTCTTGTAGATTACATCAATTGGTTTCTCCTGCAAAAATTCGGATTTTTTAATAGCAAAATAGCATCATAAGAAATCAGTAGGTCAATTTTCCACGAAGGCCATTTGCTTATGAAGGAATCGCCTTGGGTGGGAGAATTTTCAAGGAATTCTAACTCGTACTCACGTTATATCTGGAAAAAACGCCCCAAACTACAGAGAGTTACATCGACAACCGCGCAGTAAGCTCAAATGCGGGACCTTCATACTTCAGCCATCTGCCATGTTCAGTGTTTTAAAACTACCTATATAAACAACGAAATGACATAAAAGAAGATAAACATTTTACACCTTCCATTAAAAAGCAAAAAATCTCAGTATGAAAAAAAATATCGTTTTTTATTTCGCATTTAATAAAGTATTTATGCACTTATAATGTAAATGAAATATATAATTGAACTACTACGTATACTTGTATAGGTGCGAGGACAAAAAGAGGCCCACTTGGTCCTCATCAGACCAGCGTTCGTCGTGCAAAGTGACGTATCCTCTTCAGACCCGACAAAAATTAAGCAATCGCATAATTATTTAGAAAAACCTATTACATTTAAAGATGAAAAGTAGAAAGCGCAGTTTCAAATAATGTTTCGAATAAAAGCTTCATTTCCAATCACAGTTTCAGTAGTAAAAAGTTGTTATCACCCATTAGGAAGATTGACAGGAAATTTTTAAAGGTAAAGGATGTTCTACAAGTTCTTTTAAGCTATTTGAATTTCGAAAATAAGTAAAAAATATTAACTCATTTGACTTCTTAAATTTCACTAAAATTCAAATATTATTTTGTGTTATGGCAAAGAAAGATAAAAATAACGGCAAACAATAATAAAATATGTCCGACAATTTGTATGATTTGCACATTCGCATGCGTTAATATCATTCATTCAAAATTAAAGCATCGACGCATATGTACGTCCATTCATAACTACAAAAAATTTAAAGAATCGTTTTAAGAATGGAAAGAAAAAGGTCCAAATATGTGTACCTCGGGGCCGAAGAGGATATACAAATCCTGTACGAGCAAAGTATATTTTAATTCACTATAAGTAAAATTTGCATAAAGGGCCATCTTCTTAGTTAAATCCCCAAAGCTTCATTTTTTCAAATGCCTACATGTACTTTAATATTTCTCTATAACAGATTTTTATCTAACACAAAGCATAAACTCTAAAAATTCCAATTATCTTGTTTAAAAGTATCAGTGTATATGGTTATAAAATTATTATTTAAAAATATACTTATTAATACTATGCAGAAAAAAAACTTTCAAACGCATGAAATTTTAGACTTCCAGCAACAAGCTTATTCTAAGACTTTCGAGTGGCCCTGTAATTTGTACTTTATTTGTACTTAACTTTACTTTATTTGTAATTAATACTTTATTTGATATTTATCCTAATTTTACTAAATTTCTTTTATTTATTACCGTTCAACACTTCTTGCAGTAAAAGAAGCAGTATTTAAAAATAGTGTTACAGTGTTAAATAACATATCTGGAAACAAACAAATTATCGACAGTATTTACAATAGTCACGGATGCAATATCGCGTCTTCATTTCTTTTTGTGCACTAATGGTGGAGAATAACAAAGTACCACCACGCCATAATTTTTCTCCACCTGGTGGGTAAAAGATAATGGCAACCAGTGTTGTTGTTAGAAATTGTCCTCACGTTTCAAAATAACAGTCGAAGAAAACAAAGTTACCTTTGAATAAGGGTACTAGCAGGAAAGTCTCGTGCTGTGTAAGAAAAACAAACACAGAATGATATTTATATTCTCTAGTGCATGGCTTTTCTTTTATTCTTTGTTCGGTGCTTCAACTTTAATTCCTAGTTTTAATTGGAAACTATACTTTTTACTTCTATGGCACAAAAAATATTTTTTACGAATTCAAAATGATAGTTGTGATATTTCTTTTAAAAAAAATGCGTGGGGTACCTCTTACCTCATACTTAAAATGCTAATACTTAATATTACTAATACTTAAAATGCAATACAAGTAAATTTATTTTGTAACAAATTTCGTTTTTCATTTAGAATAAGTAAATAAAACTTAATAAAACAATTTAAAGAACAAGTTTTCTAGATAATTAAAAGTAATTATTACGAATGAAAATACAAACAAAATAAAAAGTTACTGTAAGTTTTATTGCGTTTTTAAAGTTATAATACTTTCGTTACTTCTGTGAAATTTACATAAAATTGATTTATGTGTTCTGAGGAAAGAAATTTTTATATTTATATTATACATAATATTGTGCAAACGGAATCTTACATTTTGTTTAAATTTCTTGTACATTTTTTTACATTGTAATTTCTATTTTTTTACATTGTAATTTCTATAATTTCTAATTACATGTAAATTTCTTGTACATTGTAAAATTTTTTGTACATTTTTTTTCATTTTTATTACTAAAGCATCCAGTTGAGAAACATTATTTTTAATTATATCATAATCTTCTTTGTATCAGTGTTATGTTCACTAAATATTTCCCTGTCAGTCTTATTTTTACTTTCCGAAACGTAATCTTTATCACTTTTTTTAACTTTTTCTATTAAATCACCCAGCCACTGAATTTGCAATTCATACGGAGTCATTTTCCTTGCCATGATAACTAAAGAAATTTTAAATCAATAGCTTAAAATTCTATAAAAGTCAAAAAAGTCAGCGTGAAAAAATAGTTATACTTTTTCACTCAAACAATCAAGTTTTCATTTAAACTTAGCGTCGGAAGATACTTTTACGGACATGAGCATGGTGTGTATAATAGCCAAGTTTCAGTTATATTCTACTTTCTAAACACGCTTGCAACTGTGACCCTATTCCGATGATCAGTGACATGACAACTCAGCTATACAGTGCATTAGGAATTTCTGGTTTGGCAGTTCCGGAATATTCCACCTTTTTTGTATTGGAGGGGTGTCGTACATATCACGCGCCTACCCGCTGGCTAAAGGATTTTTTTTTAAATTTGTATTGTGTTCACTCATTTGTATTGTGTTCACTCATTTGTACTGTGTGTACCGGTACCATCACTACCGGGAATACCGGGAATATTTATTAAAGTATTTTACAATAAATTTCAAAATTGCATTTTATTAAATATTAGGGAAGGTGACCTAAAATGATTCCTTTAAGGTGAAAACTTGTTTAAGTAGAATAAATGTTTAAATAAAAATTTGCATATCGTTAACATTGATAGTATGTTTTACACTATATTTTGCATTATAAACGTATTTCAATAATATTTTCAACCGGCATTGAGTAATTAAAAAAAAATACAATTTTGCAAAAGTGTCCAAAGGATCATTTTACTCTCAACCAAAGGACAAAGTGATCTTTTGCTTAAAAATAATTGTAAATTGTTTTCATCGACAAAATAAAAAGATCTAAAAATAATTATGACTATACATAATGAAATAAAATAAGTTTTACAATCAGATAGCGCACCTAATTTATTTTGTGAGAATTTTAAAATTAAAAATTTTTGCAAACGATAAAACAGAATATTCGAAAAATTTAATTAAAAATTATGGCCTACAATGAACGCAGAAATAAATTAAATAATGTCTTTTGACACCTCTTTTTGAAAAATTGAAATATTTGAACACATATCACAAAGTACACATTATCACCATTCTCAGGTATCCCACCCCATGTATCATTTACCCACCTAGGCATTTGCGTCACTGGATCAAACCTAAATAATCATCTGAAGAATATACTCAGTTCAGTAAACCACGCTATATTTCTGCACATGAAAGACTGTTTATCTAAATAATTAGGAAAGTTAGTGCTTGACAAATGTTTTAAAATCCATTTTTTTCAAATAATTCTATTTAGACGCGTAGTATTGTGACCCCTTTAATATTGCCATTGCTTCTTATTCACAAGCCACAACTAGTTTATGTGTTACCCGGTAGATAGCACTTCCTGTATGGAAGAAAACGCGTGGTTGGAATACCATGTGGGTGGTATGCAGATCGTTTTACCTGCAAGGAATGTTTTAGGTCTCCTTCCCTTAGGAAAAGTCCGTTGGATTGCCATAGATTTTTTATTGCTTGAAAATAAATAAAAAAATACTTACTGTGCAATTAAACCATTAAGCTTTTTATAATTATCCATAATGAAAATCAACATCAGATAAAGACTTTTTTGTGAGTAAGAAACTATAAATCCATCAGCCATCTCATACGCACATATGGCTGCGTTCGCCATAGTGGCACCGGATATAAGGCCAGTCATAGATTTACCTTTTCCTGTCATTACTGCTTATTTTATGTTAATTATGTATACAGAATTTAAGGGTGAAGGGTAGGGCACGTAGTAAGGAATAATAATCACATAGCAATGCGGGGTCGGAAACTCCACGTAGATGTTAATAATCGCTTTGGAGCAAGTGCTGAAATAATAGCGAACTTTCAGAGACATTGTTCATCAAAAACTAATGTATCTTTCACGTAAAGAAAAACCTAATGTATATTTCACGTAATCTATATAATTTCATGGATGAAATTTTTGAAAGACGAGCACATTGTTTATGAAACTTCGTTAAAAAATTAGACGAAAACTTCAAAACTTTTCCCAAGGTGTTTATTAACCCTTTGAGGCGCAACCCTTTCCCAATGCTGAAAAAAGGGCAGCCGTTGCCATCGCTCGACTTAACTACCAGCACGATGGCGGACGATCGGAACGTTCATCGCGTGCCACAGATCTAGAGACCCCTTTTTTGACGCAGCTGGATGTGCCGGGCCAGCCAGCTGCGTCAAAAAAGGGTCTCTAGATCTGTGGCACGCGATGAACGTTCTGATCGTCCGCCATCGTGCTGGTAGTTAAGTCGAGCGATGGCAACGTCTGCTCTTTTTTCAGCATTGGACAATCTCTGCAGATATTCTCGTATTCTTCCATTTTTCAGCAGATGTCAGTGCTGTTTAAAAATAATCGTGACCATTTTTTTACGGTAAATGACGTGCTAAAATTTAAAGGATTCTCGTGGAGCTATGTAACCCGCAACTATTTTTATAGAAATCAAATTTATTCTTCGTGACTGGCAACAGTCAAAACGTCAGAGTTGGGTGTTCCCAGAGCGGGATCACTGCGCCTTAAAAAGTTAACAGATAAGCGAAAATGGCATTTCTGACCACAAATTGCTATGTGATTATGATTGCTTATTATATACCCTATCGCCCATTAAATTTTGTACCAATAGTTATTTGACACCCTGTATATGCGTATATGCATTGGATTGGATGACCAAATAGGTTTGTATATTAAATCACAAAAAAAGGTTTATCCAAAGTAAGTAGTTTTAAAAACCGTTTACTTCGACTCGGTTCAATACCTGACAGCGAGCCTAATTACACTCGTTCAGACTTTCTTGTAACAGCATCAGAGTTTCTTTAGAAAAAATATTTGCGGCCAATCATAACCTGTCATTTCCTTGGTTTTGTTCACTTTTAACATTCACCAATCTTAGCAATCATTCTAATATTTTTTGCATTGGTTTAATAACTGGATTGTTATTATTTTTTAATTTCCATCAGCAACTATTGATCTTTTATTGTCATTGTCAATTTTGCACCTTCTTTAAAGCGTTTATCAAAGTATGCGGCAAATGGCTGATGCTTTATACACAGACATTTCTACAATTTTTATGCAACGTACGACATATTTCAAGTACTTTTCTGCCCAACTGCCACATTCATAAACACATGCTGCACCAAGATTTTCTGTAGTATTTGCTGTATTTACCTTTTTGTTAGAAAAATAATCAGGGATTAATGCATGAAAATAGGCATAAACTAATATGGCTATCGTTACTGACTTCATATGGCTATCTTAGCATGACTTCATATGACCATCTCTCCGTTTTGAACGGGCGAATGACCATCGATGAAATTTAAAGAATAAAAATAAACCGACCTTCGTTTTGAGGTCAGAATAAACATAGAAATATGGAATAAGCAGCCAACTCACAAAAACACGAATAATTAATATTAAATATAATACTTTCTATTGATATATGACCGTACCACGTAAGTTTTAGAGTACTATGCAAAACCAAAGCTTATTTATTAAATTTTCACTCAGATTTTTATTCTTATATTTCTTCCGAGTATCATTCGAAGTGAACTAACCGCAGCATAGTTCCAATAAGAGCATATATCAAAAAATATTTCAACTGACCATGTATAACGGATTATAAGTAACATATAAAAAGTAAGAAAACGTTTTTAGTTTCCAAAGAAATGTGTCATATAAGTAATCAATCATTAATCCAGATAAAAAAAAGATTTATTTATAATCATTTTTTGTAGATTTTTTAAGCAAAATGACTTTAGATAATTATCAGTTTATTATATATATATGAAGTATCTTCTTTATGCATCCATTAAATTATAAATATTTTTATGACTATATTTAAACTAATTTTTATGTAAATTGAGATGCGATATTTCAATAGTTACTCCCAGATACTTAATGATAGTCCCTGAGTATAGAATTTATGAATGTTACATGATATAATATCCAGATTCATGAATTTATATTAATCTTGCTCTTAAAAAATGATAATAGGCTTTAAAATACAGATTCAACAATGAAAGCCTATATACCTCAATGCATTGAATGTATAGCAATGCAATTCAATGTATTTGAGGTACTAAATAAAATACCCAGGTAATTTCAATAAAAAACTATCTGTTACAACAGTCCAATATACAAAGTTTCAGTATTCTACGGACAAACTTTTGGAAGAATGCAGTATTTTAATTATTTTGGAACATGTAGAAGTAGATACTATGTCCAGACTAGTGAAATGGATTCGGGTATAGTCAAAATAAATCATCATTGCATATTTGCGTTTATACGTGAATACATTCATTAATCGTCAGTCAGAAACTTCAGAAAGTTGGATACCCCCATCAAAATATGAACACCATTTTTTTTCTGTTGCAATATTTTCATTACGTTTTTACAGAGAAACAAAAATATCGATATTGTATAGATTTTTATTTTGAGAGAGTAAAATTCAGAAATAAAAAACATTGTTTCATTATTGCAAACCGTTCTCGACACAGTAACGAGTTTTTTTTTTTTTTTACTACAATCACCAAACGTACAACCAAATTTTGAAAAAGTTCCAAGTTTACGCCCCATTACAGCAACAGAGAATTCGAATTCCTTTCCCTACAATGAGCCAATTAATATATTCTATGCGCAATTTTTGTAAAAGGCCTCGTGACAAATTCGACAAAATTTATTTCCTAGAAGAATTACGGCAATGACTTCCTTTCTTGATCTTCGAAGAATTAATAGTTTTGGCACATTACGCTATTTCATGCCGCAATATTTTGGAGTTTGGAATTTCAGAGCCACATAGAATTAGTATTTTTAAAGAAACATAATAAGGCTGACATTCTTTAAATGCCGATTTATGGTGCTAAAGTTAAAATGTTGGGTAGTGATTTATAAATAAACATACTGTACGTCACTTTCAAGTAAAGCTTTCTTTATTTCTGCAGCATATTTTGTGCAATAAGTTCTATTTTATAACATTCTTGATAGCGTATGAAAAAAATATCATTTTAAAAATAAATATCGGTTTACTTAAGAATCATGCATTAATTTTTTTGTGATTGCTTCCTTCTTGTGCACTTTGTATTTTTTCATTCAGAATCAGCTTTGCGTCAGGTAGTTATTAACATATGTTGAAAAATATTCGCTTCTTCTCGTTTATTGTATTGAATTACATTTTAACTTTATTTGGCGATACATACATACATACATGTGTAAAAGTTATAATGTTCTCCATGGGTGCCCATAGGAATTTTTCGAAGGGGCGGCAAACTTAAAAAAATTTCTAGAGTTGGTCAAACTTCAAACTTTTAGCAAATTTAGTTCTATGTTTTGTTCTATCATTTGTTTGCAACATGAGACATTAACCTAAAACTCTGCCCCCCCCCTTATGGGACCCCATGATGTTCTCTGTTTTTCTTTTACCATTCTTGAGCGAGCAGTTATGAAGTATGATAGATATTTTATTAAAACGTTGAGAATGTCCTTTAATTATTTCATTTTCAACTACTTTATTTTCTCACTGATTACGATTTTAATGAAATTTAATGAAATGTATAGGGTTGGAGTAGTAACTGCAGGAAAAAAATGATAGTTAATAGATTGTTGTCTGTATTTAAGGCAAAGCTATTTGAGTTCTGTAAGCCCAAGGGAGGGGGATGCCTTGGGCATGAAACACTTTCATATGACTAAAATAATTTCGAAAATTGTTTAAAGTTTTGTCCAAGCACTATGCGTGAAGTTTATAGAGTATTTTTCACAATGCATAACTTAATCTTTAATTTCAAGTTTTGTTTTATGGTAAGCCTACACGAGGGCCATCCGTGTAGGGATTGCCTTTGGTGTAGGAATTTTCAATGGGTTCAAACACGTATTCATGTTACAAATGGAGAAAACCGCTCAAAACTCGAGACTGTTATTTCGACAGGCCGTAACAGTCCGAACCCGGGACTTTCACACTCTGGCCATCTATTATGTTAACTGGTCATTCACTCAGCTGTGGTAGGGCAGATATGGCAATGACGAAGAAATACGTGACGATATTGAGAGCTCGCGTACAGCGCCACCTGTCGATTTCAACCCATGTTTTCCTATGTAATAATGGTTCCTTCCAATGCTGTACGTATACCTTCCTTTTAAGTTTGTACACGTTGTTCCGGAGCACCCTGCATGATTAAAAAATATCTGTATTAAGAGGAAGACAACGTAAAATATTTTATTCATTTGTAATAAGGGAAGGTGGTGTACCTTGGAGGTATTTTCAAACTTTGATTTTTTACAAAAAATGTGTTTGGAAAAAATCAGTAAAATATTTTTTCCATAAATTTAAGGATATCAGGAGTTACATATATTTTTATAAAATGTCGAAATACATTTCTATAATCTTTTTTAATTATTTAAAAAATAGCTTACAATACAGCCAAGGTACACCACCAGTGGTGTACCTTGGAGGTAGGTATGGTGTACCCTGGAGGTATTTATTTTTAACAGATGGAGTACTAAACAGCATGAAGAAAAGTTGGTTTATTATTTGATATCAGTAATCTGACTTTGCATAGGCCTACTTTGCGCTAATATTAGTCTAATTAGTTTTAATTTTACAGTTTTTAAAACATAAAATTGCTCATATAACTACAATAATAAAGTTGGAATAGTTTAGGCATAAAATAAAGTTTAGTCAAATAAAAATAACCACTGTTTAATATCTTCTCTTTTATGTGTACCTCATTTAGTTCTATTCCACGTTCAGGTGATCTGAACTTATGCCAAATGATAATTTTTCAAAAATGCAAAGTGCAATTTTTTTCTAAAAATGTAAAGTGTTAAAAAATTGTAAAAAATATTATTCATGAAACAATAATATATAAATAATTATTAATATATTTATTAAAATATTTATTTACTGTCTAATACTAAGCTCAAATAACTTTGCTTTTGAATTTATATATAGGCTTACAACTTCAGGAATTTAACAGTGCTACTTTAGATTTAGGCCTATTTGACCAGCACTTTGGTTATTAGTAGAGAAATACTTTCTAACAACTTTTACTCATAATTATTAATAAATTTTGGAATTGTACCTTGATGGTACCTCCAAGGTACACTACATTAACCACCTTCAAGGCACACATCAAGCAAGTGTTTTACAAAATGGCTTACCTATCTTATTATGTTAATAGTTAACCATTTTCAAAAATACATAACTTGTGAGTATCAGTTCAAAACAAAATTTAATATTTACAGTTTTGGAAGAAAAATAATATGTCCTTGAAATGTAACTTTTTGATGCTAAAAACAAACTTTGGTTTTTACATCAGCAACACGTGTGCTGATCAGTCATAGAACAACCTCCCATGAGCCTCTAGTAATGCAATATATGCAACTAATATTTTAGTTTAAATTTATCTCTCCTAGTGGCTCCACAATCAAAGTGCCTCCAAGGTACACATAAATCCAAGGTACTCCACCTTCCCCTACATAAAAATTAATAAAATTGTAAAGTGAAAATCTGATACTCGTTCGAATTTAATTTTTTGAAATACTTAAAACTCTTTGTACTAGCCTGTAAATAGATCCAGAAAGTACATTTTAAGACAATAAATATGTGACGATAAGGAGTTTGTGATATAATACACATAAATAAAATGTGGGACACATAAATAAAAAACGATATTTTGGAAATAGGCATTTCTTTAAAAAAATAGGTACTTTTTCATTACCAAAATAGGGACAGTTTCACATTACATTAAATACTCATTCCTAGTGAACAGCTGTAAAATGAAGATTTAGTTTTTATGCGTTTATTCATATTCTTTACAAGCATCTGTCCCTCGAAAAATCTTTTAATCGATATATTTCATATTCAATAACGTATTTGAAACTTCTCTGCTGTAAATCTTGAGTCAGTTAAACAAAAGAAAAAAGAAATAAATCCCAATAGGCAGCAGACCTAAAAACAGCTTCTGATTTTCAACGGTCTTAAACATTTTTTAAAATTTATTCTGTCCTTAAAAGCTTGAGAATAGTAATATGATATTTTTAGGATACAAAGGTGTGATTTTCAACATAACCTTGACACCAAGAGTTTATTTTCATTTCCTAAATGGAAGTTACAACATTGCCTTTCCATTTGTATATATTGCTTATTCAGTAGAGTAACTCTAATCACCAAAAAAAAAAAAAAGAATAGAAGATTCAATTGCTCAATGACAAGTTATATGAAGTATCAAGAGGAGAAAAAAAAGGTCACAATCCCGCCACTAATGCTCAAAATTATGCCATTTTTACAACTTTTTCATTTTATTGGAATAACTATAGCCACCCATTTATCTCACAAGTGAATAACAAGCAAAGGTTCTAAGAATTGCTCTTAAAATTAAAAAAGTGACCCGTTTCTTTCTTTTTTATCTTTTTTTTTTACAAACAATATTTCACCTACAAAGGAGTTAAAAATTCACAATTTTGAAAATTGTACAAAATAATCATAATTACTTTCCTAAACCTTTAATGGAAATGAATAAATTGTTTACATTAGCATCTCATAAAATGAAACACAATAATAAACAAGTTCAACATACTCAATTATATTATTATTAACACAAAAAGGAAAGAAACCTATACTTATTTTTTTCAATTCTCTGATAATAATTTATACATAATAATAATATGTCATAATCAAATATGTATGCTCAAAAATTACCAAAAGAAGAAAAAGCACTTTTGATGCTTCGTTCTAAAGAAATTCCTAATGTTAAAATGCTGAATTAATACACTCTATAACTTACTCCTCTCTTCAATGTGTTCAGTTTATTTGAGTACAGAATTAACAAAATTACAATATAGCCGAGTGAAATTCATAATAGGATTTCAAATTATCACTTTTCCCATGATAAATTATCTAAAGATTATTGCAATTAATCTCATGCAAACAGATTCGTACGATGTAATTAAACAAAGCTAGAATTATAAATGGAATATACCTATGCCTCTTACAAATTATTAATACTCTAATGAAAGATAAGATATGTTATTCATTACCGAACTCAACGTCACATTGTGATTTATGATATTTATATATTTCGTATAGAATATTCAGATTAAGTAGTTAAAAATAGAAGTGTATTAATTGTAAATAAAATTGATCAACTAATGTTGCTATCTCCTTATCAGTTTTTGTCAGAACTTCAAACGTTTATTTTTAAATAAAGATATGCTAAGCCAGGCATTGCATTTGTTTTCTTATTGCTACTTTTGCGTTTAACTGCCAATAACATCTTTTTTTTTATCCATGCGTATTATTTTTTCCAAAACATCTTTATTTATCAAAAGAAAAATACTTGTACGATTTAGCTTGTGCGATTATGGACCACTATTTCCGTTCAAGTGTTTCAGGTGAAATTTATATCGGATTTATATACATACTGCCCTCGAAAACAAATATAGCCTCATGCAAAATATAAAAATATATAACGACTTCAAACTACCCACGTTTCCTTACAACTTGAATTAATACTACCAAATGATAAAATATTTTTACAAAAAACGCTGATATTTTAAAATTATGTAAAAACTCTGGAAAAAGCATGGCAGCTTGGAAAACATAGCGTCGTCTATTAATTACATTATCTAAAAGAATAAATAAACTGTTATTCATCACCGAACTTCATGTCACACTGCATGTCACATATATTGTTGTTGCTCGCTGACTCTATGAATACAGAATTGCTTTTTTCTTGTGTGTACTAAAGCAATACTGCAAAGATCACGCTTATAGAAAACTGAACAAGCCAAGTAACTGAACAAGCCGGTAGTTTACTGCGTATTCTTTACTCTAGTTGCACAACTAGTTCAAAAGGCGTACAAACGGCTTTCAAAAGACTTCTTTTGAGCCCAGTTTGAACGTCTTTTGAGCTAGTTGTGCAACTAGGGTAATGGCTATGGCACAAAAGAGAACAAGAATGGCATGGGTAGTTTCTTCAAGTCGAAGAAGACAGATTCAGAAGCTCCCCAAGCAAAAAATATCTTCGTCGAAAATTAAGGCAGATATGAAGTAGATATGTTCTATCTAAACAACAACAAAAAACGCATTGCATTGAAATTGAGAGCTATTCAGGACGTCTACTGATTTGGAGGGAACAAAGCACTAGATACCATCAATCCAACACTGTTGAAAGACACTATTGCCGAGGTGGTGGAATAATGGTTTTGGGCAGGGATCTCACTCGGTGATCACACTGACTAGCATGTGTTCCAGGGAGGAATTCTGACTGGGGTGAGATATCCGGTTGATATCCTTGATCCACATGACCGCCCATATACCGGTGAAATTCGCAATGATTTCATTCTTATGGATGATAATGCACGACCTCACGTAGCTATAGTTGTTGAAGAATATCTCGAGGGTCTTGGTTTAGAGCTAGTGAAATGGCTAGCTCAATTTCCAGATCTAAACCCGGCTAAAGCATTTTTGGGACAATCTTGGGAGGCAGGTTGATGCTTTGGGTCTACCTGCAAGGTCTTTAGGAGAGCTGGAATAAAGCTTACTCCATGTCTGGTCTTCACTTCCTATTTCGACAATCACCAACTTAACTGACAGCAGGAAAGTCGATGCCGCCAATGCATTGAAGTTAGGGGTGGGAATATTCCTTATTAAAACTCTTTTTTTTTTTACCTTACTATGACATTTTACCACATAAAACTATGATAGATTATTTTTTCTAAGAATGGACTTTTCCAGCGAGATTGCTTTTTTGTTATAAATAACTTTCGTTTTTTCTTATGTAAACTTCTATGTTGCAGTCAATACATAACTGTTTTATGCACGTCATCTAAATTTGGTGTTTCTACATTCAATCATTTTCAAATTATGGGCAAAAAAAACGGTTATTTCTTAACTTTAGGAGTCCATTATGCTTTAAAGTAAAATTTCATTTGGGTTTTCGAAATATGAAAATTGCATACTTTTTTGTAATAGTTTTTGAATTAAGTATCACGAAGATTTTCAAGGAATCTTGGAAACTAGGAACCGCACATGCATGTATACATTGTCTCGTTTCTGCAGTCCAACAATGTATAGCTCAATAATAATTTGTTCTATAGATATGCCTTAAAATATTAATGTATTATACATACGATGCAGTTGCATTCGCAATGAAATAAACTGTTGCTGTAGCTGTTACGTAAGCTGTTACGAAAGCAACTTTAAGCAATAAAGTACTTTTTCAGCATTGTATATTACTTATTAAGAATCAGATGGAGAGAGAGAATAAAAAACAATCTATATTTTCTCTTTTTTTTCCTTGAGAGCTTAAAACCCAGCAATCTGTGTATCCTTTGCTCCTCTTCGATTTCTTGGGTCCAATATAATCATTCGCAGAGTGTTTTTGTGAAAGAACGGTGTTAGGAAGCTCCAGGAAAAATACTAAAAGAAATCGCCAAAGAAAAGTGGAGTAGAAGGAAAACATAGCAGCTGAGTAAAGCCTAACAACCGAAAGGATCTCCTGATTTTGAGTGTGTTTATTGTTACGCGGTATTTTTGTATCTATAAATACATTATCTGTACAGAATTCTATAAATCTTAAATAAATAATGGTTTTCAAAATGGTTCTACAGATTATGAAATTCCTCAATTGTTTAAATATTCCTCAGGATCGTTTTACGTCATTAAGTAAAAGTATTTAGGAACACGTTTGTTTATTACATCATATAAATGCGAAAAACTATTTAAGACAGCTCACTTCGTCTAGAGAGGACTTTTTAAACAGTTTGCATATAATTAATAACAGAGGAGACCTGGGCACATTATAGATCGAGGGATGTTTTCTAACTCGTTTCAGTTTTGAAATAAGCCGGTAAATGATTCCAGGGAGTGAACTAGCTGAAGTAGCGACGCACCACAAATCATATGCAAAAGTTTCAGTTCAGTAACTGCTGTCGAATGACGCCTACTTTATGCATTTTCTATTGCTTGTACTAAAAAGGGGTTTCTTTCTTCACGTTTAAAGTTCTGATATGGTTACGGCGCAGGTTTTACAACAGCATATCAGGAAAGTTTTTCAACATTATCTCGTTGGAAAAGGTCCCACGACCTAAATCCGCTAGTTTTATTGTATTAAAAATGAATTCGTTGTGTAATAAAATCGGTCGAATAAAAGTATACGAAGCGGTTAATACTAAAATGTTTTGAGACAGATATAAGTTTTAAATAAGTTAAAAAAGGAATATTATAAAAGTAAGATCTACAAAGATTCGTAAATTTCTGAAATAATATCCGCAGTCCTAGTAGCAATCAGAGAGGGTTACACTTTAAGAAAAGAATCCATGATCTTCACTTTTCCCCGTAGTACTCTGAACAATCACTGATCGAAATGCCATTCATCAAACAATGACCCACTGTCAGTGTCAGCATCAGATATTTGGAATTGCCTCTCCCAGATATGCCTCAAGTAGAATGTACACTATCAGAAGTAGGAGCACTTGAATGACCTTTTGCAAACATAATGCCAACAGAGTACGCATAAAATAGCGACTTTGCAGTAAAAAATAAAAAGAAAGACTTATTGGCTATGTTTTACCATTTATTGTTGGGTGATTTATCTCAGTACGTTCTCGGTGCACTAGTAAACTTGCCCCGCATACAGGACTCATTTTTCAACTTAAGTTGCATAGAATTAACCACTTCCTGTTATGTCATATCATATATATGTATAAATTTACAGAGAGATAAAAGTAAGAATTGCGAAATTATTTTTTGTTTAAACTGTAGCTCTAATTAAAACTGAACTTATTTTCTAAAATGCGTTAGTAGGTTGATATTACAAAGATTAGAGTTAACAATTTTAGTGGCAGGTGCATGAGTAATCATTGTCTGATTGAAATGAACATATGCAATGGTGGTTGTGATAATTTGTGCCTCTTTATTTCTTTGGTTTCCTAGTAGGAAAATATCTCGATTTTATTTAATTTAGTACCGTAATTGCGAGAGAGGTTTCTGTGATTATATTACTCTAATTCGAGATTCGAAAAAACGTCTTCTAAATATAAATGAATATCATTAATATTATCTTCATACAATTTTTCATGAAATATTTTACTGATATTATTCGCAAATATTAATAATAAAATTAATAATGTCATTATGAAGATAATTTAAAAAAAAATACTTTTTTTCTCTTTTATCTAAAATCATAATTTTGTTACCTAAGAATTTGAGCCAATCGAAAGAAATGTATTCGGTGTTATTCATATAATATTTTGGGAATGCATGAAAATAGTAACAAACAAACTAAAGTGCTAGCCAATTTTGAGTTTGCTACTGAATGATACCTAAAACTTTTATCAGACTATTTTCTTAAATTCCTCCAAAACCAATATCAAACCACTCAAGTGTTTTCTGAGTATTGTATGACTTTAGTAATGTCAGAAACCAGATGGTAGCAAAACAATCTCCATTTTGTTGTTCTCCAAAAAACCTAGAACCAAACAATCTGTCTATGCTCTTCAATTTCTTGGGTCCAATATAATCAATTGTGAAGTGTTTTTGTGAAAAAGCAATGTTAGGAAGCACCGAAGAAAACGCTGAAAGAGATTTGTCTCTGAAAAGTAAAGTGGAAGGAAAATATAGTAAGGCCTAAACAGCTGAAAGACTTTTCTTGCTTCGACTAAACTATTGTTACACCTTTTCCATACTTATAATTGGAATATCTATATTGAATACAGTAAACTTTTGAAGTATATATAGAGTAAACATAATTTATAGCCTTTAAAAGGATTTTGCTTTAAAAATGATTGCATAACTTTATATATTTTTTAGGACTCTGAGCATTTGCACTGTTCTTTCCAATAGTTATATCATAAAGAAATATTAAAAATTCCTTATGAAAGCGAAAAATTAAATTACTGTTGGTGTAAGAGAAAGTGATTTAAAAAGGCTGTAAAATATTTAAAATTAAAATGTACGTTATTTAAGGCAGTGAATATATATATATAGTGATTTTTTTTCTTGATGAGTTCCTAATGCGACTCTGATTTCAAAAATCGTTCTCAATAATTTTGAAATATCTATTTAAATGTAATTTTTTCCCTTTATGGAATATAAGCAAGGTAGGCTTTTTATAGCATCAACTTATAATCAATGCGCACAAAGAATTCTTCTAAATGTATATTCTGTATCACAATATAGTGAGAAACAACAACTATAAGAAAACATTTTTAAAAATATGTTCATATTTCCATTTTTCGAGTTATTTAGTTGTCCTCCGTTTAAAATTTTTAAATGTATTTTTAAAATACTTTTAAAAGTTACCAAACACTGTTTCATGAAAGATTTTTCTATATGAGATTGCTGTAAATTGTTTATATTCATGCCACGCCTAGATATGAACATTTGTGGGTTGCTAGGCTTTAACTTTGCAAAGGTGTTCCGGTATATTTAGAACCACACCAAATTTATTTCGCATAGATTTACTATTGGAAATTTAAAAAAAATATTTTGAGAGAATGTTTAAATATTCATAGTCAATATTCGGAATTTCCCCCCCGAAATTGAAGTTTCGTTACTGTAAAAACTGTTACACATAAGTGGTTTGACCCATATAGAGTTTTCAATGCGTAGCCAGATGAAGAAAAAGAAACATATTAGACCCATATTAAACCCATATATTAAACCCATATTAGACCCATATTAAACCCATATATTAAACCCATATTAGACCCATATTAAATTTATTTCGCATAGATTTACTATTGGAATTTTTCAAAAATATTTTGAGATAATGTTTAAATAGTCATAGTCAATATTTGGAAATTCCCCCCCCCCCGAAATTGAAGTTTCGTTACAGTAAAAATTGTTACACATAAGTCGTTTGACCCATACAGAGTTTTCAATGCATAGCCAGATGAAGAAAAAAACTTTGAATGAGTTCCATTATTAATGCAAGGGCAAAATATTCATGTTTTATTCTTATTTCTGTTGTGTGTATTTTGTTTCCTCTTGGCTCAATAGATGGTATTATTGATCATCGAATAATATATCACGTCACACATTATGGTATGATTTTGGGTAGTTTTCTGGCAGCAAAATGTCGTGAAAATGTTTTGATTAATCTGATAAAATTAGTCAAACATTCTAAGTCAGTTCCTTGGAGGTAAAATAATCGCGGTCCAAAGAACACATCTACATTTCAACATGCAAAAAATAGGCACATATTGTTTCGTACATCCACGAGAAGAACTCATAAAAAGAACTCCAAGAGCACTCACAGAAAAAAAAAAGAGAGACAACAAATTTTCCTTGAATAAGGCTGAATTATGGTTTCGCCAACATAGGGGCAGTCTCATATGAACAGTCTCAAGCGTTAGATAAACTAATCTTATGCGGTAAATAAATTTTTCATCCTAGATTTGTTTCAAAGTTCTGTACATTTTAGAGTATAATGCAAAATATTATTCATAGCAATAAATAATCAATTAATAAGAATGAATCACTATTCATAAAAATCATCGAAGAAAATTAACTTTATAAAACGAGAAGTGTTAAAGCTTGGCATGATTTTTGTTATCACAACAATGGAAGAAGAAAATATTGAGCATTAATTAGAGGCAAGTATTCGAAACTCAAAATAGCCTGATAAACCTCTTGAACCACCTGAAAGCGTTGCAACTATTAAAAGATGAAATTCTTTTATGCTCACATATTGACAAGAAATGTTCTGTAAAGTGTTCGAAATGCATTATTAACTTGTATAAACATTCAATTCAAACGTGTAACAATTGCATGTAAACAGATCGCTTGGTACAAGAAATTAAAAATAAGTAAATAAATAAAAAGGCTTTTACTTTTTTTGTTTCAATTTCCAAATCTGCATCGCTGCACACAAACTAAATACTTCACCAATATTTCGTATTGTACATTTTTTTTTTAATAAAATTTATCCGTAGGTTTCATTTTCTTTTAAAAGTGAAAATAAATTATTTTTGTAGTTTAAAAAAAATATATCCATTTTGTAAAATATTTCAAAGGTTTTACTGATACTTAAGGGTAATATATTGAATTAAAGCATTTTTATTTCATAATTAGAGTGGTTAAATAATTTTAAAATCTCCTATTATCATGAAATATTACCTTTAAAACAATGCTAAAATATGTATAGATGTACATAAAAAAGAAGATACAATGTTAATCAAATAAACAAGCATATTATATATTTTAATAAAATGTAAGTATAGTTCATTAATATTGAATATTAAACCACAGGTCTGTCCTGTTGCTCTTTCATCGCGTAGGACATACTTTTTATATTTTAATTACTTTGAATTTTATTGTCTAAATCCGAATGATTTTTTGCAAGAGCTGCAAAAGCCCTCGCGTCAACTTCTTTCTCATAGTTCCTTAACAGCTGCTCTTCTGCTAAACAAAATAAAATAATAGTTGACGCCTGTTATACTCCTTGTTCTCGCAGCTGAAACGTTTTGCGGTTTTCGCCTGCTGTTTGTAAGCATATGTTCGTGGCTTCTGGAAATTTCCCGAAGCTGTGCTTTTTACGTCGACTTTTTGAACTGCCATTAACAGCTTTTCATAGCGGTCATTTTTGAGTTGGGCTGTTCATCAGGTGAGGTGGGGCCGATTACTTGGTGTGATGCAGGCCTTCGCCCACCGACAAGCCAGGCCGCAATAGCATCCACGACGTAATTTTTGTAACGATTCTTCCCCAGGTTCCCTTATTTTGATGTGTGCATTTTCTCATTTTTTTATGATAAAAGAATCTGATGTTTTACAGAATAAAATGAATGCGTCTAAAAGGTAATATGTGTGATGTCATCCATGTCTTTCTCCATGTCCATGTCTTCCTTGGCTCCTTCGGGTAAGAGGCAAAGCCGACCAGCACCGAGAACTTCCACAACCGAGAGTTTCCAAAACCTTGTTATGAAGGTCATGAATTAGTTGGGTGCATATTTTATAGTGCGGCATTCGCCGATATATCTTAATAAGTTCCATCGAGCTCGATGCATTTGTTATTCAGTACAACGCAGTGTTTGAGTTCTCCTAGATTGTTCACGTAATATGAGACAACGATTTACATACCAAATATAGCCCTTTTACGATCATCGCCACACGAAAAGGTCTTTTTCAACCCTGACACATTACGTGTATGTTACATTGAAGCATCGCAAAAGAGTTCAATATATCATAATTTTCAATAAAAAGGAACGTTCGAAATTGCATACATTTTTTCTTGGGTTTTAAGCCTTTTTATTCATTGCATAGACATTAATAGAGGATTAAAGCTTCTAGGTAAAAATTTAATACAGATCTAAAATTGATAAATGAATTGGAAGGAAGTACCTAAAATAAATATAAATGGGGATCGATGAAAATTTCGGAAATTCACAAAGGAAAATAAAATACTTTCAAACAAAGGATATATTCTTAAAAGATATTTTTATAGTAATTTTAGTTATAAAAAAATACTTCTTGTGTGGCGGTATATTACCTATGTGAAATTAGAGCAAAAATATGTAGCTTAAGTAATACTTTCACTAAAAGATTAAAAAAATCCACACATATGTTTATGCATTAAATTTTAGTGAATTATACTTGATTTTCTTGTTTTAATTTTCTTTCGTAAATAAAGAAACTTAAGGTATAATATCCGTACTTATAAAACAAAATGCTATAATAAAATTATAACAAAGGAGAAAGATCGTATAAAGCAAAAAGTACTCTTGCTCCACAACAACTTTTTTAATCAGCGATTTTTGTAACCCGGAACGGATTGAGGAAGCAAATTGGTGTCTTAGAGAGAATAGAGAAGCAACAAAAGGATTCTTCTCTCTTATTTATGGTCCCATTCTTTTCCCATTAGTTTTCGCTTTTTTGAGCAAAATTCATGAATGACAGCTGAATGAAAATACACACACATATATATATATACGTATAATGAGATAAACCTATTGGAATTTGTAATTAATTTGTTAAATTTTTATTCCATCTCTTTATATATTAATATTTGTTTTACTTATTTTTTTTTATATTTGGCTTTCATTGTGTTCTTTTAATGTGTTTAGTGAAGTCATTCAAAATTTAAAAGCCGCTTTTCAAATATAAATTTTAAAGGTTGTATTTACAGTTGATGATCTGTAAATGCAGATACCATTATTATTACTATTATTATTATGATAATTTGTTAATTTGTTTTCCAAATTATTATATCTTTTGAAATTTTATGGTGTATGGTATTAAGTATTTCCTTTGTTTCATTTTTTCTTTTTATCAATAAAATGTATGCTATTAAGTTAGTAAATTTGTTATGCTATTTAATGATATAACTTTAAGAAAATGTCAGGGCCAACAATTGAATAAAATTCGCAGTATTTTGTATGAAGAAAAGCAACATTTTTGTTACCATATCATGAATTATAATGATTTCTAACTGGATAATAAATACTGTAATATGGATAATAATATGACACTATTTCAGTTAATAGCCATTAAGTGTTTGGAGTTATATTTAATTCTTTATTTCTCAGATATATAATAAACATATTTCTAAGTAGTTAATTCCATATACATAATATAATGAATATTAAATATCAATATTTAATAAAAAAACAGAAGCATGGTAAATTTTATTGGCAAACATAATACATTTGTTTTTTACTAGTAAAAAATAACGTTTTTTATTAAATAATATTTAGCACTGATATATGCTTTAATCAAGTTTTATCTTTTCCTTCTAAACATTGCATTTATAAAATCACTAAACACTTTTACCCCAGAAGAGTTTACAAAAAAAAAAAAAGAAAAAAAAAAAAACTTTTGAAATAATGCAATTAAGTCAGGGTAACTCTAACCATGAAACTCGTTCTCTAACATATGCTAAAACAGCCGGATCGAGATAACGGACCATGAAATGTCCACGAATAAAGGTTTATGATACTTTTCTCCCCAGTATACTTCCCAAAAGAATTCTAAATTACTCGTAATAAAGAAATTATTTCATTCTGAGGAGTAACATATTGTGATTGTTTCAACAATGAGCAATATTCATTAAACAAAAGCAATTTACACGCTGTAATCTGAATGTTTTATGAGTCGAAAAACAAACTCAAAACCAAGAAAAAAAGCCCAGGAAAAATATATTATACTAGTTATTCTTCCACAAACTGCCCTTGTTTATAATGAAAGCTACAGTACTTATTCTTACATAATATATATTACAAAATGTTTAATTTTTTGTGAAAAGAATGTGGCTTATTTAAGAATGCTAGGAATAATTTTATTTTGTACATGATGCTTGCTTCTCTGTAGTAAGTACAACAGTTTTTTAGAAACAGAAATTGAATATTAATTTAAACTTCACCATTTTTTTGTGGATTTCATAGGGAGAAGTTGCTTTCTAATTAAACTAAAAAAAGTACACTTTGAAAAGTTAAGAGTATCAAGGAACTGTTTGATGCACAGCACTATTTTTGGGTAAACTTCTACAGATGTTCGAAATGAAGCTTAAAATCATAAAAAATGAGATTTTTTGACAAAAAAAAGTTTAATGCATAGGAGTTTGGTATAATAATACCTCAACGGTGTAAGGCAGGAAATGGTAACAAAATATCTACAAAGGATTTTAATGAAGGCTAATATGCAAATGAGAACAAACAGCATTGGTCAAAATATGATATGCCAGAAATCTTTATTGCTTCTTCTAATAAGAGGTGTAACCACTTCGTACAGCTACACAAGCTTCACATGAAGCTCCCATACTGTAAATGAATTTATTGATTTAATATTGTGGTAAAAATTCCCCCTTCATCCAAAAACGCCGATTTTAAATCCTGGAGGGTCGTTTGGACAGAGTTGTCGACACGTATTACCGCTTAGCGTGATACCATACGGTGAATAATTTCTTCTTCCAGATAATTGCCAACTTTGTAACAGTAATTACTACAGATGGTATATTATTAGCAAAAAAATATTTTTCTATTTTTTGAAATCGCAGGGGCATTGACTAAAAATAATTAAGTTATCAAAATAATAAAATTCATCAAAAAACTCAGCATAAGTAGACAGGAAGAAACGCATTGACAGAATACATATTAACCTGTATAAATATTACTAAAATCAACATCCTTATGATAGTTGGCCTTAATTTCCATAAAAGACCATAAATATTAAGAGCACGAGTGAAAAACCTTATAAAATTCAAAGAATAAGAAGGATCTCAAGTGTATAATGTTTTGTCAGCATATTTTAATCGGTATAAAGCCTTAAAACGTCTTTATAGTACTCATAAGCAATTTCAGTTATAAATTAGATAAAATACCAAACCTATATAAGAAATAATAAAACATAATAAGTCTGAAATGATAGCCGTATCTATACGATGACTATTGGAAATATCCATAATACATTTATAACATACATTGCTCATGTTGGTTATAGGATTTTATGTATGTTAAATGTAGGAAAAAATAGGAATGACTGACGTTTCTCGATAGTGAATGGATCATTTTTTTCTTTATTTACCTGAACATAGTTTTTAGAGTGTACTCCTTTAAAAACATTGTTTTAGAATTAAGGAATCAAATAAGGTGTTTTATTCAATGAATTAATGTCTTTTAACATAAACACAAACCTAGATGTCAAAAAATCTCGTCCAATTTAAGTTAAATAACATTTTTCAAGTGCTTATATCGTACGTTCTTGAACAAGAAACTATAAAATATGTTTTCCCGCTGATAATTCCCAATCGTAAAATTACTCATACATTTCAGCACAAGGTTTGAACAACAATTAAGTCATTCCCTAACCTCTTTAAAAAAGCTCTACGTAATTTTGCTCACAGATTCTTACTGTGTTGAGAATTCATGGGATTTCGGCAGATTTATCTCATCATCTTGAAGGTTATTCCCCTACCTCTCTATTGATCAATAGTTGGCTTATTTTAGTCTAGACAAGAAAAAAATATATATATATTATTTTTTTTATTCCAGTCATCTTGATAACCGATCTCAAAACACTGTGCTCAACTGAATTTCAGCGCCAGAAAATGACGTTTTTCAAAAAGTTGCTTCCATTCTTTCTACACGAAACACTATGTTATCAACTTTTGTGAATCTGGAGTTTTTCCAGCACAAGTATATTTGTAACTTCGAATTATATTTATAGCATATGCATTAAACTTATTTTGATTTTTATTTGAAATATCTAGTATTTTAAACCTAGTTGTAGTGACATTTTCAAAATTAAAATCACATTTCACGTAATTTTATTCAATCAACTTTTAAAACTCTACACATGCATACTGTTCTTCAACTCTATTATAATCCATTGTAAATATTTACTTTTGATACCTCTCTTAATACAAAACAATCGTTTGCATATGAAAACAAAAAACTTTTAAAACAGCTGTTTTAAAATAGCGCGAGACTTGTCAGCATAGTTCATAGGGAAACTTTCACATCACATACTCGAAAAATTAAGTTATTATTTTTTTCTTTAACTAAGACATTTTACCAGCAATAACTCTTTCTTATTAGACTCGTCAAACAATTTTTTAGCATTAAATATTTTCTAAAAGCGTAGCACTCCGAAAAAGATTGCAATAAGATTCTAAATTTATGAATTTTTTGAAGTTTTAACGCTGACTTATATATAAGAATGGACAGTGCAGCCTTTGAGAATATGACATTGAATTTCCCTGGAACTATTTATTCGATTTATGTTGTCAAGACAGCGTACCTATAACTGTTATACGAACATACCTCGAAAGTTGCAAAAATATACAAACAAAAAAAAAAGTTTAGAAGAAAAGCGACTCCGAAAATTTTAAAATTAATCCTCTCTCTATATTTTTAGCGATCATTTTTATATATGTCCAATTCGCAAAATATCGCCATCACACCTGAACAAATTGTGTTAAAGTTCTGCACAAATGCATTATTATTTACAATCTAATCTACAAGATAAACGTATCTGTCTCTTGTGCAGGTTGTTAAATTAAGTCTTATTATATTAACAACTGGCATATTAACTATTGTAACTTAAATGTTGTCGATACTAAAACCGCCATTAATAAACGAATCATACCTGTATACTTTAAAGTGAAAAATAATTTTTTATAATAATTCACACCAATAATCCTCCAAGGAAAAAAAAGTCATAATTTTTACTTCAAGTTATCAATTATTATTTAAAAGTTATTCATGAATACATTTCACCTCCAAGCTTAAGCAGAAAAATTCGTTTTTTATTATTTGACAAAAAATGCTTTAACATTTTGCCCCTTGATCCTAAAAGTATTCAGTATTCATGTGCTTCTGGAAGATTTATCCCATGATCTTGAAGTATATTCCTTAACTTTCTCCAGGGATCAATAAGTCGGTCTCCATTAGTCAAGAGAAAATACTGAACATATTCCTTCTATTGTTCCTTCGGCGTTTCTGAGAAATCACAATACAAGATGTCTGTCAAAGTGCATCACAGCGTTCCCCCTCAAGTAATGTTTCTGAATAATTTCATTTGAAAAAATTCTACTCCTAAAAATTCTATGTCACAGATTTTAAAATAATTTTACACTTGTATTGCAGTTGTTAGCATATATTTGCAAAGTAAATATTTTCTTATTGGCTTTATTTGTAATTGATTTGATTAAAAAGTAGGTCACTAAAGTTACAGTTCCCAAAACTCATTTTTGGAATCAGTTTACTTTTTAAAGATACTGTTACAAGGTTGAAGGCGTAACTCTATTGTTTTACTACCAAGCAGTTGATCCTCAAATTCTTATCTCTACCCAGAAATTGAAATACCTGTGGTGGTTCCAAATAGTTTAGAGAGATGGCAGCACAATTTTTTTTTCTCCTATCGTTAACCCTCTGGTAACCTTGTGACCATATTGTGGAATTCAAGCTTACCAACACAAGGGTGGAACCTATCGACCTCAAACTGACTACACAGTGACGTCACAATGGTTACTCGTGACCGGAATGTGACAGTCACTTTAGGGTCAATTGGGAGTTAAGCGCTTCATGGATCTAGTGATCTTCATATTTTTCTATATGTTCCTCCACCATGGATCAATAGTTTTATTACTCAAAAGAAGAAATGCTGAAGAAAGATTGTGCTCTTTCTGATTGTTCGCTCTGAGAAATGTGGTTAAAATAAATTATTCAGTTGCGTTTTTTCATGAATCCCACTGTTAGTGAATCCCACTATTATGACTTTACAGCTGTAAAAACAAGCAATCATTTTTTATCCATGTTACAGTATTATGTTTATAAAAAATACAGATATTTTGATAAATATTTTATGGCTTATATGTTCGTCATATTTTTCTCTTTTCATTTTTTGTGACCTGAATAGAGAATACCTATTACATAATAGTTTCTCTCTTTCTCTACGTTTTTTTCTCCACAATTCTCTGAAGCATTTCCTTTATTCTGAACAAAATATTTATAAAGTCTGTGTATATTTTTTTCACGAATGTATCATAGAATTAAAATGATTCAAAAATTGTTGTAGCATTTCTAGAGACAGATAAGAACTATTTTTAATTTTATGCGGAGCTGTTAAAATATTTCATTTATTTTTTGAAAATTTACGATTTATGAATAATCATTAAATTTGGTACTAAGATTTCCTATTAAATTTCTTACACTGTAAACAAAATTTTCTCGTTTGTTTTTTATACAAACGGAAATTACATATTGTTAAATACATTTTATAAAAACCATAATCATATATTAATCTTGTAAACTATCGAAAAATACGTTAGTGCAATTTTCTTTTGCAGAAGTACTCTATATAACTTAATATAAACGCTTTAAATAGAATAATGCCTAATAAATAATAAAGACAATTTATATAAATTCTCATCCAAGTGAAAAATACAATTTCTTAGACCAATATGCATCAATAACACTTAGACATATCATTTTTACTCCAAGTTGTAACTCAGAATTGGAAAGCTAATGATCAATACATTTCACTGCTGAAAATGAACAACAGTACGTCATTTCGTAACCTCCGCGAAGAAAACCCTTCATCATTCTGCTCGCCGATCCTTACAATGTTCAGAATTCATGTGATTCTGACAGACTTATCCCATGATCTTGACGTCTGTTCCTTAACTCTCCCCTGAGATCAATAAGTCGGCTTCCATTAAGTCAAAAGAAAAAAGGCTGAATATATTTTATTTTTCTTGTAACAGGATGGCAAATCACAAAACAATTTTGTGAGCTTTCCAGTGTCCCATCATGTACTGTTTTTTAAATTTTGCCTCTGTGTATTTCCCCATCTTCTCGGAAATCAGTATTTTAAAATTGCTTGCTTAAGCTTCTTTTTATTGTATTTTGTATCTATTCTGTTGAATGGTTTTAAAATTCATTAAAGAGAAGAAGTCTCTCTCTCTCTCTCTCTCTCTCTCTCTCTCTCTCTGTATATATATATATATATATATATATATATATATATATATATATAGTGACATTGTATTATAAAACCCGAAAAACCCCAGTCTTTGTCAAAAAACATACAAAAACAAGACAATAAACATAAAAATGCTATAACCAGCTAATTCATCAGAGGGAGACTGGTGTGCTTGTTAGTTACAGGTTTCTGGACTGGTGTCAGGAGATTGTGAACTATTGTATTAACAGAATTATAGACTATTGTATTAACAGAATTATTGAAGCTTAAATATCTTGAAATATTGCCTGTTTAATATAATTTTAGTTTAATCAACGGACACCAGTTCTCCCTGACCTGTAAAAAAGATTTTCAAACATTGTTAAAATAGAAAATGAAAAAAACATACTTAAAATGTGGCTGCACCTAACTTCCAGCCGTAACTCAAAAAAATTGAAGAAAATCAATCCGTGTATCTTGCAAGCTTGGCCATATTCCATTCCAGTCAGCGTCCGACAGTCTCGTTGCCACATCCATCTGTGCGCGTCCAAAAACTAGGCTTTAGCGTGCAGATATCATTCGCAAACCGCTGCGGACGCAAAAATATATAGGCAAGCCCCACCTGTAACTTTTGGACTATTTCCAGGGGTTTAAGTTATTTTTAAGGTGTCTAGTGTAATAATCAATAAAACCCAAGGGAAATGAATTATTGTAAAACAATTTTGCAGAAAGTAGATATATTTGTGAATTCAAACTATAGCTATTGTTGCATATTCGAAAAAATCTTAACATTTGTCCAATTAAAATATTAACAAAGATTTTTCTGTGTAGATTTGAGGTCCAGTGTGGCAAAGCAACTGTATCGAAATTAAAAATTCTTTTTTTATCATATATATCTATCTATAGAAAGTTATTTAGAATGTTCAACTTCAAGTCTAAAAAAACTGCGGAATAATGGCTGTCATTTGCTTGATTAAGTTTTAAACAAGAGGGATAGATCCTATCTTTAATTTTATTAAAATCGCCATTGACAACAAGAATGTCGTCTATGTATCGAAATACGGAAAAATGTATTGTATTAGAGGATGTAAAAACATACTCATAATAGAAGAGATACAGGTTAGCTGCAGTACTGGAATAACTAGCACCCATGCCGATACCTTTAATTTGTCTGTATATTTCGGAATTAAAGTTTATGTAATTATTATTTAAACAGAAATTGGAAATAGTGACAAAAAACTCTCTATTTATGTTAAGTGCAGATTCTATTTCAAAATCATCAAAAGTATTTAAAAGCGTTTTATAAAGGTCATCTATTGGGATATTTGTAAATAAATTTTCAAAATCATAAACTTGCAGACTAGTTATAACCATATTATTTAGTTGCTGTGTTAGTGAGAAGCTGTTTTTAATAGACCAAAAATATTGCGTATGAATAAATTTGCCCTCCAGAAAATTATAGATTTTACTCAATGTATTTTGAAAAATGTTGTTAACTGTAGTACTCATTGTATTTCTTGTGTTACAAATAAATCTGAATGTTATTGGGTTTTTGTGAAATTTCGGAGTGGCAAAAAAATTTGCAAAGTTATTATGTTTATTTATATTTAGTTTGAATTTTTTCGAAAAAGCAGAGAATTTTTTAAGTAGTACAGATTTATTATTTTTATATTTTGTATAGACCCCATTTTTGTCTATTTCTTCACTGATAACTTCAAAATAGAAGGCTTTACATATAATAGCAAAATTGTTTGAAGCTTTGTCCACTGGACAAAAAATAAATCTGTTTTTGTATTTTTTAATTACGTCATTTATTTTTTTATTGTAAACAAAATATTCATCACTCTTATTAGCATGTATGTTTAAAAAGGAGTTTTTGAAATTATATTTAAGTCTATATTTCCATTCATAGAATGCCTGTGGTGGTATACTGTACTTGTAACTTAGTTTTAAAATAAATTCATTTAAGTTATTGTTAAATGTCTTCTCCATGTATTCAATTTTTAATTTAGTGTTTAGTCTATATTTTGTTCCATAGCTCATCATTTTTCTTAGATTTTGATCTGTGATGATGTCGAGATTTCCCGTAATTATATGCCCATGTTTTGTATTATAAAAATTAGTATCTTTATACTCTTCACAATATCAGAAGACATCCTCTGAGGAGATATTTTTGTAATTAAATAAACGTTGTCCCATAGTATTGGCGTATTTATACGTTGGTATAATTTCACAACTCTTTAGAGGGAAGCAATCCTTTGTATTTTTCAGCATGTTCTGACAATTTAAAAAGTTATAACTTTTTTGTAGAAAATTAATGATTAAATACTCTTTATTAATTGCTTTATTTATGTTCTTTAATTTAAATGATATTAGGTCTATAATAAGTGACTTGAACTGATTGTTGTCAAATTTAAAGTCAGTGCATTTCCCATGGATTTTTTTAATTGTATTTATTTTTAGTTTAAATAATTCATTTTTAACATGACTCACTATATTATCGGAATTAAATTTCTTTTGTAATATATCCAGCCATATCTGTGGAATAATATTGTTAATGGTATTGGAATTTTTTCTGGAGCCTCTTTTGCCTCTTTCTATGATTCTGTTGTTAGAAAACTGTAAAAAACAATCATATAAGATATCTATTTTATCTATATTTATGAAGTTCAGAGATGTATTTAATCCATATGGATATAAAGTTTTGTGTTTAAATATATTCAAATTTTCTTTGTGTAATCTATTATTATAGTCTTCCACACACTCCAAAATACTAATTAAAATATTATCGAAATTATGTTTTCTAAAATGTAGAATTTCAAAAGAAGCATTTTTATTAAACCTATTATTAATATTGGAACGGTGTAAGTTAATGCGTAGATGTAAAGCCGTACTGGTTTGACCTATGTAGGCTTGTCCTCATGTGACACAATATATTTTATATATAACATTGCTATGTTTACAAAAGGGAATATTGGAGTCCTCTGTTTCAGTAATGCTTGCCTTGACACATGTTTTTCATCTCTTGTCATTGCATTTAATCATAATAAAATCATGTATAGCTCTAAAATTTTTTTATTGAACGTTTTTTGAGCTTTAATGCTCCATTGCGTAAAAATATTGAAAAGCAGACCCAACAAATATACCCCCTAATTATGGCAAGTAACCAAGCGCCAAAGGGCGGCTAATAACATTACCTCCATGCTTATATTTATAGAAAAAAGAAGTGAAGTAGTAAAGATTATCACGAAAATTATGAGCGCAGCAACTGCAGCTCTAATATAACTTCTCGCGCCTATAGTGACATTGTATTATAAAACCCGAAAAACCCCAGTCTTTGTCAAAAAACATACAAAAACAAGACAATAAACATAAAAATGCTATAACCAGCTAATTCATCAGAGGGAGACTGGTGTGCTTGTTAGTTACAGGTTTCTGGACTGGTGTCAGGAGATTGTGAACTATTGTATTAACAGAATTATAGACTATTGTATTAACAGAATTATTGAAGCTTAAATATCTTGAAATATTGCCTGTTTAATATAATTTTAGTTTAATCAACGGACACCAGTTCTCCCTGACCTGTAAAAAAGATTTTCAAACATTGTTAAAATAGAAAATGAAAAAAACATACTTAAAATGTGGCTGCACCTAACTTCCAGCCGTAACTCAAAAAAATTGAAGAAAATCAATCCGTGTATCTTGCAAGCTTGGCCATATTCCATTCCAGTCAGCGTCCGACAGTCTCGTTGCCACATCCATCTGTGCGCGTCCAAAAACTAGGCTTTAGCGTGCAGATATCATTCGCAAACCGCTGCGGACGCAAAAATATATAGGCAAGCCCCACCTGTAACTTTTGGACTATTTCCAGGGGTTTAAGTTATTTTTAAGGTGTCTAGTGTAATAATCAATAAAACCCAAGGGAAATGAATTATTGTAAAACAATTTTGCAGAAAGTAGATATATTTGTGAATTCAAACTATAGCTATTGTTGCATATTCGAAAAAATCTTATGGGGGCGTGAAGGAAGGGGTTAAATGAAACAAGAATAGCGATGGCTTTCCCGCATTCGAAAATTATCAACTCGTACTACCAACTTTCGTGTAAAAACAGCAAAAGGTTACATCAGTGGATCATCGTCGTTAAAAACCAACAGTTTAAAAACGAATAAATCCGAAACTAGTGCGAGTTCCACTGATTAAACGTTTTTGAACACAAGGTCATTCTCTTAAGCTTTACTTTCGGCATTGCCAGCAGCGCGGACCACTCACTGAAGTTCAGTTAAATTCCAGCATCTAACTGAATGCAGTGGTAAACAGCGAAAAGGGGGGCGTGAAGAACGAAAGTTTAAAAACCGTTGCAATAGTTCTATATGTATGCAAAGTGACTCACTGAAAATGTTTACACATTTTTTGGGGGGATTAGGTCTTGCAAAGATTAATAGGAGTCATGTGCCATGCTTAGCATACTAAACGTTACATTAATGCATCTGTTAATTATCATTTTAGAAGTAATGTTGAAGTTTTTATTTAATTTCTGAACCAGAGATTTTACAAACAAGTGCCTGGTCTCCAAGAATTTTGTCAGTAAAATGATATAGGATTTCTAAAACATAAATTTTTTGCTAAATGTTTTCTCTGTAAGATAAAATGTGTTTTCCTTGTACACATGTTTTACAAATTGCATAATTTACTCTTTTTTTTAAAGTTATATCAATGATTGATCACATTCTAAATTTGATTAGTGTTAGCTACTTATAGTTATTGCTTTCAAAATTACATATTAAAAGAACCTTTCACAATTGTTAATCACATTTTTTTTTCAACATTTTTAGGTGCATACATCGGATCGTTATTTGCATTTGCCATATTTAGCTATCGCGAGAGGGAAAAAAATGTCGAGGAGTTATTTAAAAAAATTCCAAGAATAATGCTCTACAAGAAAGATTGTGTTCAGATCGAAGTTGGCAAATTTTCTTCATTAGATTTCCCATTTTCTAACAGCAGAGCAGAAATAGCGAAAGCTTTAAATGAAGATAATATTATTTGGTTGCATATTTCCAGCCTGCCCCATACTACACTCATGTCCATAAATTAAGGATAATGAAGTTCAGGCAAAGAAAGAGAAAGAAGCAAAACAAATTTGACTTATTTGTAAAGTCTATTTATTAAACAAAAAGTAAAGAGCAAAAAAGATGCTATATGTTTGACATAATTAATAAAAATTTGCAAGTTTTACTCCCTTGACCAAATTTCAAAAAAGAAGCTATTTACAAAAACAGTATAACATGGTTAGTAGGATGGTTAATACGGAGTATGTCTCCCGGACGATGCAATACAGGCCTGACAACGCCTAGGCATGCTGAGTATCAAATGATCAATCTGATCTTGGGGAATATTACACCACTCATCAAGCAATGCACTCCGAAGTTCCGGTAGACAGGTGGGAGGGGGTTGACGGGCTGCAATTCGTCGGCCAAGCATATCCCACACATGCTCTATTGGATTCAAGTCCGGTGGGTATGCTGGCCAATGCATACGGGTGATATCCTCCGATTGAAGGCATTCGTCTACAATGTTTGCACAGTGAGGACGGGCGTTGTCATCCATAAACGACATCCCGATAGATGTGGCCTGTCATCGTTACACTCTGAACATGCAGGTCAGTTCTGGAACCAAGAATAATTCCTCCCCAAACGAGCCATCCTGCACCACCGTAACGGTGTCTTTCAATGGTGTTCTCTTGGTGGTAACGGGTACCTGGCGCTCTCCAGATGAATGTCCGGCGAGAATCAGACTCCAAACTAAACCTGGACTCGTCGGAAAACATCACACAAGACCACTGTTGCGGTGTCCACAATGCATGCTCTCTACTCCAGGTTAATCGCAGGCGACAGTGAGTTGCGGTAAGTGGAACACATCTGACAGGCCTACGAGCATATAGACCAATGTGCCCTAATCGTCTGTACACGGTCTGCCTTGAAACTGTCGTACCGGTAGCTGAAGAGAGCTGACGAGACAGGTCTGATGCTGTACTCCGTCTGTTTCTTTTGGCAGTAACTGCCAAATAGCGGTCCTCATTCGGCGTTCTAACTCGGAGGCGACCTGTGCTGTAACGTCTACTCACATTACCATCATCTTGGAATCGTTGCCAAAGCCTGGAGATGACACTCTGGGCGATTCCAAGTTCCTCGGATACTTCCATCTGGGTACGTCCACATTCCAGTCGTCCGATAATTCTGCCACGTAAAACATCATCCAAATGCCTCCTTTGTGCCATAACTATGCGGTTTTTGCACTGAAAGGCTTTCACAGCGCTTGTGAACAGTTTTACTTCTTTGCCACCATTCCTTATATACCCCTCTCTTACACTCTCGTCATTGTGACGTACCATCCACGCCATCTGGTGGTTTCCTGTAATTTGCATATTCTTTTTCAAGATGTGTGTGAACATTCCACAGGTGAAATTTTTATTTTAGAGATCAATTTCTGTGTGATTCTGAATTATCCTTAATTTATGGACATGAGTGTATTATGGATACTGATATGGATTATGGATGATTATACATCGATACTAATGTGGATTTTTTTTGTACTAGGGCTGTACAAAAATTTAAATTATTCTATTTATTTTGATTGAATCTTTTGAATATTTCAATCAATATCACAAAAATTTTACCTTCTTTTAACGTAACTTAGCAATTTATTGTATATGTCAGTATTCTGCATTGTATATGATCCATACTTACAAAGTAGAAGCCTAGATCATTGTTTTTGAGACAACCTTTATATATGTCCAAAGTGATTAAAAACTCTTGGAAAAATCATGTAAAGGGACAAACGGAAACCAGACGATTAAGAACCACAATGCGATATGAATTAGAGTAGATTACTTTTTTTTTTAATAATTTCAAAAGTTTGTCTTAAAAGTTACTAGATCAAATAAAAAAACTCAAAGCAATAAAAATAAAAATAGTAATTTATCTGACTTTGCAAAAGCTGCTTGCTCTCACCAACTCCGAAAGCCACTGGACTTGAAATGAGTAGGGATCATCTAACTATTTTTTCCTGATGCTGAAAAAAATGTCACTTTGCTTGGATAGGACCTTCTTCAGGAAACTAAAATTACATTAGATGTTACTGAAAATAAGTTCAATTTTAGGATGAACTTTAAAATAATATAGCCTTGTGAAACCCCTATTGTTGTAAGCAACTGTAAACTACAACATAAATGAAGGGTAGCAGTTAACTACATCCCAACGGCTTGAAACGGATGCTTCTCTTCGCAAACAGCAGACAGTCCTCAAAGTAGGGGAGCAGGCCTACTGCGTTCATTGAGCAACATATTAATCCCGGAAACAGCCACGATGTTTCGATTCTTATTTATCGGATGATCCCAAATAAGAAAAGTCTGTTGCTAAAGGAGCCTGATTCTCTAATAGGACAAGGTAGCATTGAAGAATGCGAAAGGCCGTATGCCTCTGTTGCAGTTTTGATTCATTTATAGTATTTTTATGGTGACGTATATATGTATATATATATATATGTGTGTATGTATGTGTTCTGTATGTGAGAGAATGTGGTTTTTGATTGAGCTCAAATTATGTATATATATTATAGATCACCCTCGTAAGACCAGTATTGATTTTGGTGCGCGTACAACTGATAATTTATTAGGTTGTGCAAAAAGAATTCTTATGCATTGCGGCATACGGACGTTAATCACTCTAGAGCCTAAATAGGACATTCCTTTTAGCAAAAATTGTGTATGTGTAGTATATGTCAACGTTCCACAACCTGTAAAGATGTGTGTGCAGGACTCATAATTTTATACAGGGCTGCAAAAAATACTTTTTATTCATTACAAACAAGTGTTCGGAAAGTCGAATGGAGTCACTCCATTTTTATTTTATTTTCAATACTTTTTAAAGGTAAAACTTCAAGGACTAAAGTGCTGTTTTACAGTAGTTTCAACTCTTTTATCAATACTTGCCAACAAATTTTTATTTTTATTTCAACGCCAGTACTGTGGATAGAAAATGTCTAGTGTTCACATTAATATGTCTAGGGACACCATATAAAAATACAAACTAAATTCAAGGAGCTTTAAACTGTGATGAAACGTATTCTTAAAAGAAGTCATGTTATTTAGTCAGAATGTTCACTGTTTTTATTCAAACGTTTCTCACTCGGCCATGCATGTCTCCCAATGAAGGAGACAATGGCACAATCGGCAATATGTAGATTATAACGAAACCGATGGTCCTTTTCAAAATTTATTTAATTCATTTTATAAAAAAAATCAATATTTACATTCCAATATTACATTTTACAATTAATAAAATGCAATAAATAACTTAAGTATCGCCTTTCTTCCCTACTTCAAAGATGTGTCTTATCACGTAACTTTGTGTAAAATGACTACTGCTATAATAACTTATTGTAAAGGTGTCGATCAAGAATCAAAATGTAGAAGAAGCATTTAAACAAATGAGTATAGTTCAATTAATATGAGTATTACCATACTGAACTATAGATTTAGACGTCATATTATACCTGAATGTTGTACTACAAAATTCAAAAAGTTCTTTAAAAAGTTTCCTATATTTTGCCATAAGACAACTAACGATGAATGAAGTCTCACACATCAAATCAGATTATCATACACCTTACTGTCAAGATTTAGCTCGAATATTTTCTTCTTAGAGTGGGTACAAGCTTTATATAGGCATTGTCTGTTACTAGACCCAAAGTACTGATCACTTTATTATGGAGGCATCTAATAGGTGAATCAGCGTTACCTCCTATGAAACGAAGAACGAAATGGCACCCAAGCCAATTCTGGGAATAGAAACCGAACCCTTGGGGAGGTATAATGGTTCTCTGGCCACTGCAAAACGTAAACAACATAAACAATAATATGGAAGTGGCACAGAATGTGTAAATTCAACACAGGATTATTTTAAAAGATCATCAATCTTAAACTGCCGTAAGTAAAAGTAGTTTTTTTTTAGAATTTCCATGAACTTTATGAACTTAATATATTCATTATTATAAATGGTAAGCCTTTTCTTTTTTTTTTAAAGTAAATGCATTTATACTTATTTTTTTATTATATTATTTTTATTATTATTTTGTTGTCAGACAGACAATTTTTTGTTTCTGTTCAAGCTCATTTTTAAATTTACTTACACAGCCAGCTTTCCTAACAAATGATACGTACTTACATATATACATATGCATATACATATAGAGAGATTTAAAAAAAATTAAAAAATATTTATTCTTCTAGGTTAAATGATGATATTCTATCATAAATCAAAACATTTATCTCTCACGCAACAAAATCTCAGAATTTTAAACAATCACAATACCACGTGATGTAAATTAAAATCTCCACATAAGGGATATTGAAATTTCTCTACTTATAAAGCTTAAGGTTGTGAATTTGTCCGTTTACTTTACACAAAATTTAAATTAGGTGATAAGAGGAAATTCAATCTACAAGATTCTCAAAAGTATGAATTATTGCAAATGGGCTACAACTCCGCTAAAATTTAAAATCCATGGCTAGCAGTCATCAGCTACAATTTATGCACAGGACGTTTCAATTACCCGACTCATTAAACTGAATACTTTAATGTTCATGCATTTATCAAATACACGCACTAACTTAAAGGAATTCGCACTTCATAAGATGAATTATGGAGACTTACAGGTTCTCATTTATGAGCGTTACAAAATCAGCTCGTGAAACACGGCATACCAACTAGCATGTCTTAAATGGTACCTCGAAAATTGGACGCTTAAGTATAAATTTGCATGATTTTCAGTATTGAGTAATAGCTTGCCTTAAGCAGCGAGAACCAAAATTGTAAGAAGCGTATGAAGAGGTTGCATACTGACGTTTATTTGTATAGAAAAGCTTCATGCGCAAATATGAAATTGCGACTGCGTACGTGGCACGCATCTGATTCGCTGCAGAATTAGCTGAAATTGCTATATATGAGTATCTTCCAAATTTGTGATTCAGGTTAATAAATTATCAAATAATTTTTCGATTCATAGAAGTAACTGAACTTTTATATAGCACTGTTATGCTTATACGTTTTATCATCACAAAAACTTAAAATAGACTTAAGATAAGATATATTTGTTACGGGTAAAAAGCGAGAAATATTACATATTTTTTGCAGAAAGGTTTCGTTTCCGAATAGCGTAAACTACCTATGCTCAATTCGGACTCTCGAATTCGCAAACATACCCCGCATTTTTAAGTAAAATATGTACGGCGGAAAGTATACCTTGGACGTTCAGAACTTCTGCATTTAAATCGTTTTGTGTTCTAGAAAGCCAGATAGGTTTGTTTTTCCATTCATAGAGGGCGCTACCAAAAATGAATTTTCTAGGAGAAAAAAGAAAAATTTGATTATTTGAGAAAAACCACTAAAATTTCAATGAGTAACTGCCTAAGGTGTAAAGATCCAGTCCTTTGACCTATCGCGCGGCTGTTTATCTAACAATATGGTGTTTTGGTCAGTTTTCTTGGTAACGTTCAGGTAAGGCTTCTTTGGTTGCGTGAATATACGTTAGAACCCCCCTTAAAGAGTTGTCTGACCACGGATCTACACCCTTGCCAGTAAGCCTTTGCATGGATTTACCTTAACACAACAATTCAATGAGTCGTTTTAACGATCACTTAACATTTCAGTGAGCTGTATCAAGTCATGCTCCGTATAGTAGCTTAAGCATGCATGTGAGTATTAAAATAATAGTTTTGTAATACGCACATAGGTGTCAGTAAAATATTTAATTCTGAAAGTGTCAGAAATACCGCGAAAAAAATTCTTTGGGGGTTATTTTTATATCATAATGTTTTTTAGAGTGCAGGAAGGCTTCTGGACATCTGTCAAAAATATACAAAAGCGTTTCTGAACACTTTTTACGACAGATGCAGAAACGTTCCTTAAGTTTTAAAGTACAATTGCTACTCCATATTTTAGGTTAACTTTTCGGATCCTTTTTTTTTTTCAGCGTAGAGTTGTTTACAAATACAATACGTTTACTAAAAAAAAGGGTGTTTAGTATTGATTTGCGAGCAGCAAGACAGCCTTTGCGGCGGTTTTGTTGCATTAATAATTCTATAATCTATATTTAAATTCAGAAAAATCATGTTAATGAACTGATGTAACACTTGGCAATTTTAGTTTATTTGGCGTGGGGAAAACTCCCCTACATTATTCAGAAGAATCAGTTTCAAGATTAAACACTGCAACTCTTTACTTTTCTCGAGCTCTTTATGTTATTTCAAAAAAGATTTATATATATATATATATATATATATATATATATATATATATATATATACACGATTTAAATATGTATACATATATTCATGCGCCTTCCAAAAGTAAATCTTGTTTAAATAATTTTGAAATGAATTCAATCAAAAAAAATTTATTTTAAATCAGGCCAAAAAAATATTGAATTAATATAAGTACAAAAAAGGTTTCTGCTTCACATTATAAATTGTGTAAGTTCAAAACTGTCATTTTCTTGTTAATGAAGAGAAAAAAGTTATTTAAATAAAGTGTCAGTCATAAGTCAAATAAATTATTATAAAAATACATTAATAACTTGTTCAAATCACGATTTTACTTTGAAACTGAAAGGTTGTGAAAGACGAACGTAAAAGAGATTTTTTAAATTAATCGTAATGCTTGTCTTACATTAACAATATAGATAGAAAAACAAAATTTCTATTCATTTAAAAATCTTGCACAAAACTTTAAATAAAATAACGCATTAATACAAATTATTAAGTGCCTTTTGTTACGAACCGAATAAAAACAGGCAGTTTTTACTAATTTTCTGATAAAATATTCTGATTTTAAACTGATGAACTAAAATTTAAAAAAAACCTAAAGTTTTGACACATTTAATTAAATTATTTTTTTCATAACTTTTAGTAATATTTAAAAGAACTTTGTTTTGCTATGAAACAAGTAATTTAAGTTGGAGTCTCATGCAATGCTATTAAATTTCAGTTACTAGCAGTTTATTTCAGCTTATTAACAGATATTTTACTTCACTGCTTATAAGTTCTGATGCAATTATAAAGGAGTTAAGATAAAAACAATAATGATAATAATACATTTTTTTTAATCAAATTTAAAACTAAATCTTATTACAGTTTTACTTTGCCTTTAACGCGTTGCACCTTTTATTCTAAATGATCACCTTTTAACTCCACACAAACTATGGACATTTATCTGTCGGAGCCCACACTACTCCCTTTGAACCTAGCATAGGTACTTTCCTTAACGAAGTTTAACTTTTCAAATTAGGATGTGGGTTTTGGAACGCTTCACCTTACAGCACTAACCACAATTTACAGTCGAGAAGCCTTAAATCTGAACTGCAGGAAGGCTTATTTTTGTCGAGCGAATTCTCTTTCAAACACCGCTGGGCCGTTTTTACCTTACAATGAGGAGCAGAGATTCATGGGAAAGAACTATCGTGTCCACTGAACATGTTTACGTACAAATTAACAATTTCACCTAAGATAGTGTCTTCATACACGTTTGCCAAGTTTTTCACTCCATTCTTGAAAAAATAAGTCAGAACAGACAACGTCACTAATTTTTGTTTAAGAACTTATTGTTTTATTTTCTCAGTGCAAACGAATAAATTTTTACAAAAACGTAAATTTGAACAGTGCTCAGACAAAATCTCCTTATCACATTTTTTAGACCGTTAGTAGTATAAATTTCGTATTAACAAAAAGTGCGCTTTAATAATGTACTTTATTAAAATTCTGTTACATATATTTTGTAAAAAATATAGTCTGCAACCTCTTCTACTAAATAATAATACGTACTAAAGACAAAAGTATGTCACTGCAAATGGTAGACGGCCGAAGTGTGAAGATCCCGGGTTCGGTTCCCATCGCTCGGCTGTCGACCTAACCGTTCGGAGTTTTCCGTGGGTTTCATAGCGAAACTAGCGTAATACGGGAAACTAGCGTAAATACGGGTTAGGACCCCTTAAAAAGACACCCACGGAGCGCATACTCCCTTCCCTTGTGTTATCCCTCTGACGTGGATTTATAAGCGGTATTTGGGCCAAGCATACAAATCCGAAATGCATGTTACACAAACAAGCAAACAAAGACCAGAGCAAACACGCTGGAGAGCAGAAATTTAGAGATAATACAATTTTTGTCCGAATGTAGCTCTAAGCGACACATTCAGTGACGCGAGCTGTCCTCTCCTGGCAAATAAATAATAAATAAATTTTTGTCCGAACTTTTTCAGTAGGAAAGGCTTCTTAAGGATATAAATTAGTAATTTGTAGCTTTAGTCCTCCTACGTGTTTTGCACATAGTAATATGTGTGAAAATTGTTAATTAAAAAAAATTAGCAAACGTGAATTAGAAAAGTTGAAAGCAGAAATTTTTGAGACAAGCAAATTCTTGTTAAATATATTTCTTGAGACGATTAAACTTTAGTTGAAATTAATCATCTCAAAGTAATGAAATACGGTAATATTTAGTACGTAGCAGTTCCATTTACTTTAGGTGTTTAGTTGGATTAAGATCAGGTGATGAAGTGACACTTGGTGAAGTTTTTCTATACGTGTAAGGCAGTGTGCATACCACCGGATTGTATCCCTGCAATTAGACATGAAAGCAAAGAATCTTAAAACCTGAATGAAATTTACTAAAAAGCATGAAATGTGAACAACTGAATATTGAAAAAAAAATGAAACGACAGATGAATCCAAATCTAATTTGTTTGAAAATGATAGCTTATGTTATATTCATTGTACAAATGGTACCAGAATGCATACTCGGTGCCAAAGTCCAGCAGTAAAACTAGTAAACGTAACAATAATGATCTATTGAGCTTTCCGTCATGATAGTGTTTTCCCCTTCGTATACGTTGAAGACATTATGGTATGAAATGCTTACATTTAGTAGATTGCATGCTGCCTATTGCTTACAAAATCGGTATGTGTTTTTATGTAATATTACAATTGCATAACATTATAATATGTTTATATTTCATTCTTTAAATAATCATCTAATGAAGGAAAGATAAAAACAGATTTTTGTACTTGCAAAAATCTTTTATTTTTTATCCGAGAATCTTTTAACCTTTCACAGACCGACTTGAGATCCAGGCATATTTTATTTTATTTTTGCATATTTTGTCTTCTAATGCGTTAGTTAAACGTTATTAGTCATTTAAATGGGGAAGAATATTATATACAATTTTCACGGTGTTATCAATTGGGAGGATGGATCACTTCTCACTACACTTTTACATTGGTTTCAAAAACAGAATATACTGATAGGTAGTTGAAATAATAAGCGAAATTTTTAGAAATAATAAAAGATTTTGTTTTAAATTTATGTAAAGATATGAATTAAGTTTTAATGAAGTGGGGGTGTATCGAGGTAGCTCTGTAAAAATTTATGAAAATGGCTATTGCCATGATTTTTTGTTCAGTTTCCCACTAATGAAAGAAATGCAACAAAAATATTTAAAATCTATTTCAAAAAAATCAAGTCATTTTTTAACTTTATCTGCTAATTTTTTAAAGTCACAAATGATAAAATTCAATTTTTCAACAAATTTTTAATTTGGTGTTCCCAATTGGGAACATTGGCCTGTAAAAGGTTAATATGGATTAAGATTGTCATCTGATATGATCATATAACAGTGTACATGTACTAATGATAGGGGGCGATTTGTTTGGTTTTTTGAAAAACTATTTTCCTGTGTAAATATTACAAAATTTCCATTTATTATTACTACTATTATTGTTTTAATACATATGAAATTAAAAGCTTTTATTCGCAAAATCAAAGAATCTCCCCTTATACTCTAAATATTTTTGTATTAAAAAATATGTCAGCTTGTGTGTATTTATAACGAAAAACAATAATTGTTGGCAAAGAGTAACAGAGAGCTGCCTCAGTTTTAAGTAGTTTTACACAAACGTTGTTTATTTTATGATGCAACTGATAAACATTTTGCCTTCAAACATTAAATTTTATTAACCGTAATACAATTTTTAAAGTATGAAACTTTATTAGAAAGTTTTATGTGTATGATTTAGAAATAAATATGACAAATGCAAATTTTATATTAAAATTCTATTAAATGTAACATTTTGTCAATTATATTAAATGTGATATTTTGTCTTCACATAAATCTACCTCGGAAAGTAAAAATGAAAATGAAAATGCAATGAAAAGTCTCTGGAGGTAATTTAAAGAAAAAGATAAATGTTTGAATATAAAATAAAATAAACATTTTAGCTTATAAATTTAGCTTATAACATTATAAAATAAACACAGTTTCTTAGGCGCGCTTTCCTTAGATATTTTAATCACATTTCATTAATTTTGAAGAAAACTATTTTAAAATAAAATTGAATTAAAGATATGTATCTATTTCGTGAATTCATAGCTTGGAATATAACTTAATTTGGTTGTTATGTAATTACAAAAAACTTTGTAATCGCAAATTCATTATAATGTCGAAAATTATTCAAATTACGGATTCTTTGTAAGAAGTTTTATTTATTACAATGCCCATGCTTCTCATAATTACTTTTACTGCATCGTGTGAACATCTCAAGTTTTTCTTCTTTTTCTTTTTTTCTCACAATCACATACTCTGAAAAATTCATTTTAACATTTAAACAATTCGATAATTAAATGAAACTCTTAATTTTGCATCAAAGCCCGGAAAAATTATATTTTTGGTGTGCATTTCACATTCTTAATTAAATAGTACCATACTTGTATGTAGATAATAATTTGAAAAAGTTGTGTTTTTATATTTTAATCTGCACTAACAACAAGTAATTTTTTTTAAAATGAAAATACATTCGAGAAGTTATATCATCGTAGTGCATTTAATGAATACTCAGTTTTTAAAAGTACAAAATTATACTTATGCTATTTTTTTAAAGCATAAAATTTTGAAGATTTTGGAGCTATGTTTTAAGGTTTTGCGATTCGAAACTCAGTAGACATCACTAACATTAAAACATCAGTAGTCGCCTTACATGAAAAAATTTAAACACATAGTACATGTAATTACTCAGTTATTACAGACAAAATACTGCTGTTTCAGATGGCTGCAGGGATTGAAACTACAATGTTTATATTAAGTCACATAGGCCGTTTAACTACACTCATGTCCATAAATTAAGGATAATTCAGAATCACACAGAAATTGATCTGTAAAATAAAAATTTCACCTGTGGAATGATCACACACATCTTGAAGAAGAATATGCAAATTACAGGAAACCACCAGATGGCGTGGATGGTACGTCACAATGACGAGAGTGTAAGCGAGGGGTATATAAGGAATGGTGGCAAAGAAGTAAAATTGTTCACAAGCGCTGTGAAAGCCTTTCAGTGCAAAAACCGCATAGTTATGGCACAAAGGAGGCATTTGGATGATGTTTTACGTGGCATAATTATCGGACGACTGGAATGTGGACGTACCCAGATGGAAGTATCCGAGGAACTTGGAATCGCCCAGAGTGTCATCTCCAGGCTTTGGCAACGATTCCAAGATGATGATAATGTGAGTAGACGTTACAGCACAGGTCGCCCCCGAGTTACAACGCCGAATGATGACCGCTATTTGGCAGTTACTGCCAAAAGAAACAGACGGAGTACAGCATCAGCCCTGTCTTGTCAGCTCTCTTCAGCTACCGGTACGACAGTTTCAAGGCAGACCGTGTACAGGCGCTTAGGGCACATTGGCCTATATGTTCGTAGGCCTGTCAGATGTCTTCCACTTACCGCAGCTCACTGTCGCCTGCGATTAACCTGGAGTAGAGAGCATGCATTGTGGACACCGCAACAGTGGTCTTGTGTGATGTTTTCCGACGAGTTCAGGTTTAGTTTGGAGTCTGATTCTCGCCGGACATTCATCTGGAGAGCGCCAGGTACCCGTTACCACCAAGAGAACACCATTGAAAGACACCGTTACGGTGGTGCAGGATGGCTCGTTTGGGGAGGAATTATTCTTGGTTCCAGAACTGACCTGCATGTTCAGAGTGTAACGATGACAGGCCACATCTATCGGGATGTCATTCTGGAACATCATGTACGTTTGTTTCGGGGAGCCATGGGTGCTGAATTTGTGTTTATGGATGACAACGCCCGTCCTCACCGTGCAAACATTGTAGACGAATGCCTTCAATCGGAGGATATCACCCGTATGCATTGGCCAGCATACTCACCGGACTTGAATCCAATAGAGCATGTGTGGGATATGCTTGGCCGACGAATTGCAGCCCGTCAACCCCCTCCCACCTGTCTACCGGAACTTCGGAGTGCATTGCTTGATGAGTGGTGTAATATTCCCCAAGATCAGATTGATCATTTGATACTCAGCATGCCTAGGCGTTGTCAGGCCTGTATTGCATCGTCCGGGAGACATACTCCGTATTAACCATCCTACTAACCATGTTATACTGTTTTTTGTAAATAGGTTCTTTTTTGAAATTTGGTCAAGGGAGTAAAACTTGCAAATTTTTATTAATTATGTCAAACATATAGCATCTTATTGCTCTTTACTTTTTGTTTAATAAATAGACTTTACAAATAAGTCAAATTTGTTTTGCTTCTTTCTCTTTCTTTGCCTGAACTTCATTATCCTTAATTTATGGACATGAGTGTAGTATGGGGCAGGCTGGAAATATGCAACCAAATAATATTATCTTCATTTAAAGCTTTCGCTATTTCTGCTCTGCTGTTAGAAAATGGGAAATCTAATGAAGAAAATTTGCCAACTTCGATCTGAACACAATCTTTCTTGTAGAGCATTATTCTTGGAACTTTTTTAAATAACTCCTCGACATTTTTTCCCTCTCGCGATAGCTAAATATGGCAAATGCAAATAACGATCCGATGTATGCACCTGAAAATGTTGAAAAAAAAATGTGATTAACAAATGTGAAAGGTTCTTTTAATATGTAATTTTGAAAGCAATAACTATAAGTATCTAACACTAATCACATTTAGAATGTGATCAATCATTGATATAACTTTAAAAAAAAGAGTAAATTATGCAATTTGTAAAACATGTGTAACAGGAAATCACATTTTATCTTACAGAGAAATCATTTAGCAAAAAATTTATGTTTTAGAAATCCTATATAATTTTACTGACAAAATTCTTGGAGACCAGACACTTGTTTGTAAAATCTCTGGTTCAGAAATTAAATAAAAACTTCAACATTACTTCTAAAATGATAATTAACAGATGCATTAATGTAACGTTTAGGATGCTAAGCATGGCACATGATTCCTATTAATCTTTGCAAGACCTAATCCCCCCAAAAAATGTGTAAACATTTTCAGTGAGTCACTTTGCATACATATAGAACTATTGCAACGGTTTTTAAACTTTCGTTCTTCACGCCCCCCTTTTCGCTGTTTACCACTGCATTCAGTTAGATGCTGGAATTTAACTGAACTTCAGTGAGTGGTCCGCGCTGCTGGCAATGCCGAAAGTAAAGCTTAGAGAATGACCTTGTGTTCGAAAACGTTTAATCAGTGGAACTCGCACTAGTTTCGGATTTATTCGTTTTTAAACTGTTGGTTTTTAACGATGATGATCCACTGATGTAACGTTTTGTTGTTTTTACACAAAAGTTGGTAGTACGAGTTGATAATTTTCGAATGCGGGAAAGCCATCGCCATTCTTGTTTCATTTAACCCCTTCCTTCACGCCCCCATAAGAATCGCGGACTGAGGTTTCTTCCCTATTTCTGTTACCAGTGATATTTCCGGGCTGCGGTGTTCAAAAGTTATGTGCAAGAAAGATTAGAATACTTCAGTGCTTATGCACAGTTTTTTTATATCTCATTTCACACAACATATGGCAATGCCAGACAATTTTTAACTTAATCGCAGATAGTTAATTTATTTTAAAATAGATGGTAACACTACTCAGATATATGTATTTGTGCTATGAATTTTGAAATCTTAGCTCACATTTATAATTAGATTTAAATAAAAATTTAGTAATATTTATTTATGGTATGAAGTAAGTTTAATGGAATTCTCGTTTAGTGTTTAAAAACATAGGTTTCTAATTTTTCTCTGCTTACTGGATAACACACATTCACTTACAATAACCCTAAATGTTGGTTTTTCCTAAATTTTCTTTTTTTTTTATTTTATGCTTAAAGTGTCCAAAATCTCAAACTGAATGCAAACACTTTCCATACATCTTTTTTTTTTACAATTTTCTTGAATAAAAAATATAGGCACTTTTACGACCGTTTTCTTGAAAATGGTACGACCTTTAAGGGGTTAAATTGTGTTACTAGTTGCTTAGTATTCTTGAAGTTCAAAGTATAGATAAACGTCTTCGTTCGAAGTAAGTTTTTATCGTGTTGGTTTTCAATGTATAGCCCTAATACGTCTACACACAGGCACATATATTTATATAAATTAAACCAAATAGAAAAAAATAACGAAAAAATATATACACAAAATGTATAATGTGTATTAGTGTTTGAAGAGAAATATTAATGTCCTTTTACTTTTTTTACACAATTCTTATAGTTCTAAGTAAAAAAGTATGATTGATAAAAGTAAATTGTTTACTTCTTTCATCACATTGTGCCAATCGTAAAAGTTACGCATCCACAAGCTGCGATAATTCAAAATCCGTGAAATAGCACGCGGGAAGTATCTTGAAGCAGTTATTATATACCTCAAAAGTATTTCACAAAACACAGTTAAAAGTTTGCAGCTTATGTGCGTTCTAAAACTTATTACATTCTAAAGCATTCGCACAGAAAATGCTGAGATATGATGTCCTGCCTGAAGGTAACAAATTGTGGCGTTCTCCATTCGCATGAATTAGCAGATGCTGCGGATTATAATTTATATTCAGATTTAGTATCCATAAATTCTCTTAATTTCTTCTTCCCGGAGATTCCAAAGTTGTTAGAATTTGATTTAGAGTTCAAGAGTCGC